>OY293417.1:22266160-23490988 GCA_958502065.1 Chrysolina americana | reverse complement strand
ATTAGGTTGTGAAGCGAGCGCTCTACCATCAAGCCAACATAGCCCATCATTATTACAAGATGGAAGCTTGACCAGGAGTTCCTGGTGCCAAAACAATAAAATGCATTGGAAATGTCTAATGCCACAACTAGTTTCACGATCATTTTTAAAAATTCTCACCTTTCACATTCACTTTCTTCACAGTCAATATCCTGAACATCAAAATCTGGTCTGTCTCTATAAAACAAGTCAACGTCTTCTTCTTTTATCAACTTCATTATCTTTCTTTCATTTTCTTCAGCAGCATTCAAGTGATCGTCTAATTCAATATCACTTTCACCATACAAATCCAAAAGTAGGTTCTCATTCTTAAACAATTTTAAAATATTTGAGTCTTTTTTATGTTCATCAGTATTTGTGTCTTGAGTCTCTGAAAAGAGGAAAGTTATGAATCAAAATAAGGTACTTATAGCTTCAAAAAATATGAATGAAGATTCAAATAAATGAATATTTGGAACCTTTGGTGTGAATAAAATTCAAGGAATGGAAATTAAATCATACTGGTACAGTACAGAACACTTCTTTGAGCTCCTGAGGATGCCAACTTTGTTGGCGAAACGTGCGTCGAGATATATAGAATTTTTGTTTATGTTAGGGACCCGGACCGAAATGAAATATCGGTTCCAGTTCGGATTTGGGTCCAAAGGAATTGAAAATATCGGTTCCGATTCAATTACGGTTCTCAAAATATTATTTCGGTTCGGTTCTGATAATTTTTTCCGGTCCAAACGGTTCTTTTCGGTCCGTTTCCTATATATGTATGGAATTGAGTAATATATGTGGAAAATAGTATGTAACAGCTTTTTTCTTCTCCTATAACTATAATGGCGTGTACTCTTTGCTCCACTGAGTGGCAGTGACCTTAATTAACGCGCCAAAACGCCCAAAACATAAACCATAAATCCAACACTATTAGAAATCACACTGACCGACCAGCATCGACCGTCCGCGACCGTCCAGGAACGACCAAGAATTGAAAGGGATCAATAAAAACTTTCAAACTCACGCTGATGGACCAACATTTTCAGCAGATTGTAATTCAAACATGGTCTTTGAAAACCGGTCGGGGACGATCACTCAGTGTGAGTTATCCGATAAGAATACACATTTTGGAATTTTGGTCATAGTTGGACTATCGCGAAAGGTTTAGTGTGCTGGCTGCTTTATTCTGTCACTGTGTTGATATTGAAGGAAAAGTTCCTTGAGTGACATCTCACATTTCATCAATAATATAAGATAATTTTGATTTTCGGAAAACAACATATTTTGAAGAATGATCAATAGAACTAATTCTGAATATTATATGTATAATACGGGAAACGGGAAAATCAAAGTCATATATTCTCAAAGGTAACAATTATGGTCAATGTTAATGTAATTTCCGTATGACATGATTTTTTTTGGGATAAATCTTGATAATCTGCCAAAAAAGTTTCCTCATAATCGCTTGATCTCATAGCCAAACGAATCCGTGAAATTGTCTGTATCTTTGATACCTGACAGTACCTTTCTAGATTGGAGGAGTTTGGGTGTATGAGGCAAACAATGACTGGAATTTTGGATATATATCACCGAATTTTTGAAAATGCCATATTTTTTGTAAGTTACGTTACATTTTACACATAATATAATTGAAGTCTTCTCTAGCCAGATCATCGTTGACAAAATTATTGAGTTAATCAATCAATTACAATATAATAGTAAGAGTAAAATTATTCGTGATAATATTAATAGTAATAATGAAAAAAGAGTTGTTATAAACTATCTTAGCGCCCATGAATTAGATCTAGTGCAAAATAAAAAATTTGGTATTAATAAAAATTACTACTACTATTATCGTAACTGGTATCTGACTCATTGCAGCGCAGCATCCATCAGGCCTAGCGCACAATTTTTAAAAATATCCCTATATTGTCTGTCCATTTTTAATAAGAGTGTGCGCTATCCAGAGCTGATAATTTGTTTAGGTCCGGAATCTGGACTAGACTCCTACTCTCAAAAATCCAGGTTCAAGTAACTCATCGAATTTGTATTGCCTCTGAAGTTTATCTTGTACATAAAGAACTGTGGTACTTGCTGTTGACCAAAGAGAATCCATTTCCCATTCTTAAAATGAATAAGAGGACAAGGTCAACTAAATATGGAGAAGCAAATAAATCCAGATCGACAAGGAAGAGCAGATAGATAGTGAAATCATGAAATGGCCACATAAAGAGTATGTTTCGGTTTTTTCCTAAAACAGTTAATATCCACATATTCACAATCTCGAACAATTTTACCTTATCAAGTATCAAGTATTAATTTTCAAGACGTAAGTATGGACTATCTAAGAGATGTATAGGTGTATGTCAGTTTAAATTAAGCATCATCTTATATACCGCTCAATTCCAGAGAAAACAGCAGGAATTATTCCAATTCGATGAACTACTTGAGGAATCTGGATTTTCGAAAGTAACAGTTTATTCCAGATTCCAGAACTCAACAGTATCAGCTATGGATAGTGTACTCTAATGGCAAAAATTATTGCAGGGATGTTATTGCACATGCAAATCAGGTGCTCGCATCGCTAGTATGTTATAAGTCCTTAGTTATGCTCGCCATAACCAAGGACTCAAATGCCCAATTTCAAGTACATTATTCCATGTGCTCGAAGGCGGCAATAAAATGAACGAAATAAATATAAATGGATAGGGTAGTATCTATTCAACCAATTATCAAGTATTCAGACAGCAGTTGACACGGCGACGTAAACTTGATTAGTTCTTTTGATTCATGATTTTGTTAAGTTCGTTGTAGTAGTAATTTTTGTTTTAACCGATCTGATTCAAAATATTCCAAATAATAACTTGTGAATGCTAAGGTACATTATAATTCTTTTGTTTCATAGAATTTTTTTTTCATAGTTGTCTTCCATAGCTCCCAACACCTGAACTTTCCTATCCTGCCTGGAAGGTACTATCAGGTACCAGAGATGCAGATAATTTCACAGATTCGTTTGGCTGTGAGATGCTCTCATCCATATCGAGTCATTCTGATGAAAAATGTATTGGAAACCTAATGTCAGATTATCGAGATTTGTAAGGGAAAAGTCATATATCATACGAAAATTAATTAATTGAATCAATAGTGATCGTAGTTGTCACCTCCGTGAATATATTACTATAATTTTCCCAGTTTTCCCTTTGCAACTCGCTGAACCTAGTTATGAACATTTTAGAGAACTTATTCCATATTTTCGGACACAAGGTATATTCAAAATGACTTATTTCCATCTATCATCAAAATATACTCAAAATGTGTTATTAGAAAATAAATATGACTGTAAAGTTACTTCGTAGCATGAATACCTAGTTGTGTGGAAGATCTTGGAATTTGTATCTCATTTCATGGCCAGTGTGGGGCAGTGTATTAAAAAGTATCGAAGGTGGTGCCTAATATAACTGAGAAGGACTACCGGAGAGCTCTCTGATTGATGAGGTTAATTTCGAAAAAATGAAAATCCATTTTCAAAGCTCTGTGAGTTAAAAAATGTCCATTTTTGAGCTTCGTGGCTATGGACACTTTTGATCAGCACGCCAGGATTTGCAGATTTTGACTTCCTTGGCAGTGTCCATTGGAACGAAACAATCGGTAGAAGCTTTTTGCTCAGAATTTTCAACAGTTCCGAGAATTGACAAAAAGGCCTATTTATTCAGGGAATATCATGCCCCACTGATGATACAATGTCAACTTGATCTCGTATTCAATATATTTTTTCATTTTGTGCTCTACAACAGGGTGAACAAAGAAAAATCCAATTCGATTAATTTTAAACCTACCAGTGTGAGGTCTCTGATGAGAATTGAAGATTCAATTTAGCCTGAGAACTCGCTTAATCTTGATCGAAGTTAAGTGATATCATTTTTTCAATACTAGGTTGTTCTAAAATAGGGTACGTCAACCCCGTGTTCGAAGAGCATGTCATATATGTATCATTCTTAAATGTGAAGAACGTCGCATGGTTAATTCATGTATAGAGGGTGAGTAAAAAGAAACAGTTCAAAAACCTTAGAAAAATTCTTTTTTTTTTAATGAATACTCTGAATTTTGAAAAAGAATCGGTTAATTTGCATGGTGAATGAGATGTCTTTCATTTGAAAGCTTACAAAGTTTACAAAGAAACCAGAGAATACTACTCTCAAGGTAGGGACTAATTCTTCATTGTTTGAAAGTGAATTCAGTTCGCTTGTAGAAAGATTTTATATTTTATGATTTTTGTGAAATGTGGGGATTCTACAAAATAGGAGATATTTTCTCATCAAGCCCACAAAAACCTAGGAATGGTATATTTGTCATGCAATAAAAAAAAATGGATGGTGAAGGTATTATTCTTCCCAATATTCTACAAGAAACTCCACGATAGCAAATGTGTATGTTTTGTGAAAATTCATCCAATGCTGTGATTTTGAAATGTTCTTGAATATATTTCACACAAAAAAATTAATCAATATAAATAAAATTTTTTAATAGGTACAAGCTTTTATTGAGTTGCTCTAAAAAATAAAAAAATAATTGGTGCGTCGCGCTTTCTGAGAGTAACAGATTTAAAAGCTTGTCATGCAATTCTTTCAATTCTAATACAGTTATGAATTCTTGAGCAGTCCATCAGTTTCTTCAGGCGGTTATGTACAAGCATTGTTGAAAAGCAAATGTGATGTGAGTTGCCTAGATGCCAATCCCAATGTCTGGTGTTGGTTTGGAGTGAGCTCCAAACTCTCAGGGTGGTGCTGTGCTGTAGGTTTTCCGGGTTTTCCCACAGCTAAAAACTGAATACAGCACCAAACATCAGTAAGTAGCCCCGGAGCGCCAAGGCAAATAATAATAGTTGTCCTCTACCCGCACAGGCTATGCTTCTGGTTACACTCTATGAGTGATTACGAAGGAGTATTATTATCACTATTATTATTGTCTTTGTTCACCCTGTAGAGTACAAAACGAACAATTATAATAAAAACGAGACCAACGTGGCATTGTACCATCAGTGAGGCATTGTATTTCCAGAATAAATTCTGAGCGGAAACCTTCACTTTTCAATTTTGACACCCTGTACCTCGAAAACTAGTAGGCAGATTTTTGTGCCTATGAACACTTCTGCCAAAGAATTCAAAATGTACAACATTTAAACCAAAAGCCATTTTCCATAAGGATGGTGCAGGGTCTTTTATAAGCTATACTATATAATAAAAAATGCGATAAAAACATTGTCGGACACTTTTATGGAAGTATGAACATAAAAACATATTTGCATATTTTATTTTCGGTCTGAATTTTTTTAAATTTTTTGCAATTGTTATAATTTTTTTTAGATAATTCCAGTATAAGAGAATACGTGATAATGAGAAAAGGAATTATTAGCATAGTGTGCCTTGACCCAGACAACAATGACAGATAATTAATTACGCTACTTGACGTTAAAATTTCCAGTGATTTTTCGTATGAGTCTGTAGTTTTGGTAAGCGAGATGCTTCATCAAAGTGCATTAATTGTGTTACATATCATAAATATGCTATATTTATGTCGGGGAGTGTACATTTTCCATGTTCCTATGAAGACATGCTCATAATTGTATTTGTAAAGTCTTAATATCACAAGAATGAAAAAATAAAACACTGATGAGGAACATTTCACTGTTGAATCCTGATAAAGAAATGCTGGTTACTAGACCTGTTCATAAAAATATTTAGTTAATATCAATACCTTTCTTTAAGGGCGTTGCAATTTTTCCCAAATCAACTTGACTGCCATCTGCATTTTCCTCATCTTCGCAAAAGCTTTTGATTTTGGTTTCTGTATCCAATGACGTTGAAATAAAAGCTGAGAAAGTTCTGAAGTTTTCAATGCATTTTTCACAGATCAGAGGATCTTCTGTCAATGTTAATGTCTGAAATCAAAGTATTACTCTATAGTTTAACAAAGAATAACTGGGAAGTCTATTCTAGGTACATATTTTCAAATCATCGAAACTTTTATTTTCCACTCCTATAATTTCCTCCCTTTCTCTCGTCTTTCTCCCTCCTTAATATCTCAACCCCATGTCCACTAATCATTGCGTCTACATCAAGAGTTGATTACTGTTTTCTCTATATTCTTTCTCTATAGGATCAATATGAGATTCCAAAATAATACTGGGACAAGCATTTGTATCAATTTAAAAAAATACACAAACATATATCAAGCTTCTTTGTATACAAGGTGGGCACTATTTTACTGGAATTGGTAATTTTCAATCCATGTATAGGGCCTCTCAAATTCGAGTCTATGCATTGGATCTCGGTAACGGTGAAATATAGAAGGGTGGTCAGATGGGGGCAAATTTGCGTATTTCAAAGGCCAATTACTTGAAACAAAAAAATTTGATTTAGCACGTGAAGTTCTGGAATAATACAGGAACAATCTAAATTTTCGATTTATTTTTGGTTATATCTTTCTATTTTGTGAATATTCTTTTGTCTGTATTTTTTAATGCATTTTTCAAGTGATTGGATTATTATCAATTGATTTACAAAAAAATTTCAATACCGTTACAGCTGTTATCTAAAAATATCGGTGAAAAAGAAGTGAAACAATGACAAGATGACATTTTTCAATTACAGCTGTTATGGCATTTTAAAAAATGTGAAATTTTACTGGTATTAGTTCAATATTTTCAAAACAATCTGTAGTTCAGAAGAAAATACCACGCCAATAAAAAACATGACTTAGCAATTGAAAAAATGCAATAAAAAATACATGGTGTTTCTGAAAATAAAAAGTGGACGTTGGCCCATTCATATGATACTTTGTTCTCAGTTTTCGATTTTTTCTGTATAACTACTACAGAACTAAAGAAACTATATCAGTTTTTTTGTTTTACCTAATTTACCTTTAAAATACGTAATTTACCTTTGAAATACGCAACTTTTTCCCCATTTGATCACCCGTCTATCACTTACCGTTACCGAGATCCCAATGCATACATAGGTTCGAATTTGAATAGCTGTGTAGAAATGGAAGTTTAACCAAATAGAGAAAATAATATATACCTACCACAAAGTGAAACATTTTTCAAAATACTTTGACGTCCTACAGACATTACAAAAAAATATATATTATTAAAATTGTTTGTTTTGCTGGCAACTCATTTTCATTCAGAGTTTCATAAAATTTAAAAAGGGAACAGAACTTTGCAGAACTACAATTCTACTAGCACAGTCATTCAATCAATTCTGTTGTTTCGATTGGGAATCGAGAACAATAACTAGTGATTCATGAAACAATCTGTATTTGTAAACTTTTATTTCTCAGAACTGTTAATAGTACAGAAGTTTATATAAATATTTTGTAATATCTAAAAACAAAGACCATGAACAAAGTCATAACACTGCTACATTATAAAATAATTTAGATAAAATAATGAGACAAAATTGAAAATCAATTAAAATCATGTTAAAGTTATAAAAAACTAGATGGGCGATTTTTTATTTTATGATGAAAATCTTTTCGCTATTGAAGACGTAGTATCGTCAACCAAGTAGAGTGAAGAAATAAAAAATAAAACACTTTTTATTGATTGATCTGTAGTTCATTGAATTTAAATTGGGATACCTCTTTCCGAAAAAGCGTCAACTTTTTCTTGCGAAGTTGATTTTATTTCATAAATTGCTTCCAGTAAATCCTAGAGATATACCGAACTTTTGTGTTCGATCCAAGTCTCTTAATACTTACTCAGGTTTAAAACATTCGTCAGCATAAAAATCGAATAACATTCAAATTAAATTGTTCAAAAGCCATCCTAATTTTTTATAAAAAAAGCAATTTACAAAGCAATAAATGGTGGCACGAACAAATAAGTATTAATTTTGACTTTCAAGTTATTAGGTGAAAATTAACTTATTCGAGCAGAGGGAAAAATCGAGGGAAAAATCGAGAAAAAACGCTATAAGCACCACAAACGTTAAGCACTACCAATCTCAGATAACAATTGTGTTCAATTGGTAAAATATTCTTGCCTCCTTCAAAACAATTATCAAAGTTATGTCAGGTTGAGAAATTCAAGAATTTTCAAATGATGGTCAAATTAAGATGAAAAATATTTTTTCGTCTACCTCATAATAAAATGTCTGTTTAATGTTCTCCAATGAAACCGAAATTGACCATTAACGACCCCTACTAATGGCACCCATTAATGTTCGATTTTGTAACACAACCGTAAATAATGTGAGTGGACAGATGGACTTTCCTGTACCCTCTTTCTGTTTCTCTAATTCTACCATTACAAATAATATGTATTAATAATATTAGTAATGGGAATTCTCCTTAATTTGGGTTATTGGAGCAAATGCAAGTTTGAACAAAATAAAGTTGAGTTTCATTCACGAGTTTTTCAATTTCACTGCCAAAAGTATTCAAATTAATTTTTCTAATGTTGGGTTTTACATTTTAAAGGGTTTTGTTTCTAATCAACATGTTGGCAACAGCGCCTACAAAACGTAGGGGATGGTAGTATGCTAGAAGAAGTACCATAGTCAATATATCTGTCTTTGTTGGGGGTTAGGCACACAGAACACAAAATGTCACAGAATGACTCGAACCACCGACCTATATTTTATAATAGGTCTGTACTCGGAACATTGTCATCTCAGTTTAACTTATTAACGTAACATATTTGTTGTCCTTTCTTATCTGTGAAATTTGTAGCCGATGTTGCCAGATGATGAAATAGAAACAAATACCTTTAAATTTTAAATGCCCAATTTTGTTTTTCATTTTTAAGTACTTAAATAATTTTTTAAAGAAAAATGTTGAAATGGTTTTTAAATGCAGTATTTTATATACCTTTAATAGAAAATACTTGATTATCGTCAGGTGGAGAATTGCCCATTAAGGGAAGAGTTTGTAGCCTCTGTTCATTTCATTGATGAAATATCTTCTAATCAAGAATTCCTTTTTATTTCAACAAGAGTGAGGTCGGTGGAAAATGTACTTAATCAACTCGTATATTAAAATCCGATCAATGATTGACATATTTTCGGCTTCATTAATACACTAGTTGATTAAATAACTAATAAATAAATAACATTTATCTTCAAAAAAATTTACAAAATCAATATAGAAGACTAGGTCCCAAGACTACTTTTACTAAATTATATGACTACCGTATGTCACACTGTTTTTGTTGTAATCAGTGCTGTGACCTGTGAAGTAAATTTTAATTCTTTTCAAATTTTGTAGGTAACTATTAATATTTACATAGCCACTAGTTATTTGGCTGTTAAAATCTACTAGGAGTAATTGGTAATGGTATTAAACAATTCTTCGTTTGCCTCTTATTTTTCAACTGTATATAGCACCCAGACAATGAATTATATTCCCGAATACAATATTGAAAACAAAATCTCTATAAACAATTAAAGCTTTACAGCAACAGATATAATCGATTATGTTCTCTGTGTTCCCCCTAAGCTCACAGTGGAACCTGATGGAATACCTTCATTTTTTATGCACAAATGTCTATACAAATTAACAATTCCTTTGCGAAGTATCTTAATACAATTTTTTCTTTAGGCACCTCACACATAGTTTCTTGAAACCAATACATAAATCAGAGGATAAGAAAAATATTAAGTATTATAAAACAGTGTGCAATCAGTCAAAGATGGCTAATATGTTTGATTATGTGCTTACAAAGAAGCTTCCTTGGGATTGCATTGAAAGTATTTCTTCAATCCCCAGCAACATGGTTTTTCAGAAGATACTTGAATCCACTTGTACCAACTTTGCTCTTCAAACTACATAATTGAAGATCTTAAGAAGCCTACTCAGAAGATGGACTCTGTTTATACAGACTTTTCTAAAGCCTTTGACAGAGTAAACCATAGCCTACTTATAGCTAAAATTGAAGCGCTTGGTATAGAGGAAAATATTTTACAAGTAATCAATAGCTTCTTGGCTGGTAGAGCTTTGTCTATAAAATATGGGGATACAATATCTACACCAATTCAGGTTCTATCAGGAGTGCCCCAGGGATCCAATTGCTGTTCAACTTATTTATCTCTGACATAGAGTTTGTCTTCAAATATTCAGAATTTCTTATGTTTGCTGATGATCTGAAACTTTATAGAGCGATTACTTGCCAGATAGATGTAGAATTGGAACAAAAAGAACTGGAAGGCTTTTCTGTCTGGTGCAAAAATAATTTATTAGATGTTAAAATTAACATGTGTCAACTCATTACGTTCGTTAAAAAAAATCCAATAATTTTTTAACACAAAATGAACAATACAGTTCTCAATAGGGATGAATATGTTCTTGATCTGGGAGTTAAATTTGATAGCGAAATGAGCCTTAAATCTACATATATCGGAAATTGTGACATAATATCTCAAAATTTTGTGTTGAGAATTTCCACCAACTTTTCAATTAAAACAAAAAACATTTTATATTTTGCTTTTGTAAGGTCTATTTTAGAATATTGTTCGGCTATATGGGACCCATACTATAATGTTAACACTAGATATAAGTATTCAATAATAAGTACTTTGTATTTTACACTTGTTAATTGTTTTGTAAATTGACGTTGTCATTACTAAATAATTATTTTATCCTATACTTAGTGCCTAGTGAAATGTGGCCTCAAATTTAACATAATTTCAACAAATGATTTAATTTGCAAATTATAAAATTATCAGTGAAAAGGAACAAATGTATTTTATTCTATTCCCAGTGAACATGAATTTCCACAATATAAATAAGTTTTCAATCAAGTCAACAAATAATGCTGATAAACCTAAACCAATTTCACTTACCAGTTCTGGAATATATATTTTAAACATGTCTTCTAATTTATTAACTTCAACGGTATCCAAAAGTGATGCATAATGATTAGATCTTATCTCATCCACACAAATCCTGCATATTTTCAGTTCCTGATCATAGTGAAGTTCATGATCATATTGAATATCTAGACAAGAGTTTTTTTCTATCCAGTACACCATCTTCAGGTCTACCTTGGAATTTTCTTGAGGGGTGACAAAATGTGTGAGGGTTACTTCTGTATTCACGCAGGTGGATTTGAACTCAAAGGCTTTATGAATTTTTTCTACACAATTATTGCAAATTATTGGATTTTCTGTGGCTCGCAAACACTGGAAATAAATCATGAATTAGTTGGTTGGTTAGTTATTGAAAGGACAATTAAAGAAATAGAATCAATCAATCAATCAATCAATATATACTTTGGTGTCAAGAAAAAATATTCTTATTGACAAAGCGTATTACAATTTACATTTACATAAAAACAAGTCGACAAATACAAAAAAAGTAAAAAAAAATGTTATCACAGTATCATCATTGTAGAACTCCTGTAAGTCATAATAATAGTTAATACTTAATTGTCCAAGAATAAATTCTTATTGACAAAGTGTCATAAATAATCATAAAAACAATATAAAAGTGCAAATATACAAGTGTAGTAAAAGTGAAAATATAACAGTTAGTCGAGGAGAATGAGACGAGACAAAATTAATGTGTATAAACAAATACATCACAAAATCTGAGGTTTCAAGTAACTCTTCATGAGCGAGAATCATAGTACCGCCATGAGAGAAGTTCTTTCTGCAAAAGCTTGTTACAATGTAGTAGTTGGGTATGTGGATTATTTCGTCAATTTTTAGCCAATGTTCGGTTAGCAAGACAAGCCTAGGCGAACTGAGACTATCTAAAACGTACAAAGCCTTTATTTTGAAATCGAGTGTCTTGAGATTGAACGGAATTTTCCATTTGAAGCAGATAATCATTTGTAGTTACAATTCATTGAAACAATTTTTTCATTGGTTCTGATGAAATAAAAATAGTTTTGCATCATTCTCGAACTAGAATGAAGTTTTTGCAGCACTTCATAGTAAATACTTAGTTCTCATAGTGAAAATATTATATTTTGTCAACAGCAAGTTCCATTGATACAATTTTTGACACGGTAGCTGGACAGAACTACCATTCAATAGTTGATGAGAAACTGACTTTGATAAACTCTTTTGTAATAGACAAAGTACCAGCATACATTCAGCTCTCTACAGCCCCTCTATAAAGCGTGAAATTAGAGGTCTTCATCAACACCAGGCTATTGTTTTTTCTCAAAGAGCATTAAATAAATCAAAATTTGAGAAATGTGTATACGGAAAGATATCAAATAAATGAAAAGAAATTGTTTCGACTACAGTTAAAAATACCCTTACATCTGTCATGAAAGTGCTGATTGTAATAAAGTCATTTAATATTATCTTTCATTTGGTCGGAAAATTACCACATGCTTGTTTTGAGGTTTTTTTTGCTCATTAGTGCTAGGATAGGTCAGACAACAATAGAGAACAAGACGAATCTATCATTGTCTGACCTATCCTAGCATACTGATGAGAGGGAAACCTAATGGAGATAATATGCAATGGCTTCATTACAATCAGCACTTGTAATAGTGTCTTCCTTAAAGAACATTGCACAAATGGATGACAGATGTAATGTCCGTATACGGAAGTAGTTGTTTTCTGTCAGATATTTTCCTAATTTTTCCACTTTGTGGAAATATGTGGAGATGAATGTATTTTCGACCGTAGTCGAATTTTTTTTTTTTATTCAAAGAACTTTGAAAATTTATTTGATAAATAGGTTGAATGTGGACATCTATTTTACAAAACTTCAGAAATAATAAACTTTATGTTTCTGATTTTTGTACTAATAACTGATAGTTATCGTCGTTCTTCCACCACTCTAGAAATTATAAATAAATTCTTTCTGACATTTATATCATGCTAGGATTTTTCATTGAAGAAAATTGAAATATTTTTATTTATTCATATATACTGATTACAAACGATAATGCCTAAGAATAAGTATGCATCAGTTGGAAGAATAAATACACAGAAACAAAAATTACAGCAGTTATCCTACAGATGCAAACATATAAAAAAATATTAGTACCAATAAACAAAAATCACAAAGCAGTTATCCTATTCTGCATGTGTTACAGATGGAAGAGCAGTGAGGTCTTACAAATATACAGAAAATCAATTTCACATGATCTTGATATGCAGTTGTTAACGGAGGCGCTCTATTTAGGCATACTGAAGGTGCTTCTTCTGACCCTCAGTCTCATATCAAGTACATTGAAGTGCATAAGTATGTCAGGACCATTGATCAAATTATTCAAAATATCAAATATGAACAAAATCTGGATACTTTCACTCCTTTTGTTTGGAGTCATTGTTTCAGAATCATTTCTTTAGTTTTCGTATTATATATTCATATTACTTGAAGTGCATGAATCTTAGAATTTTTGTTGAATTTTCTTGAGCATAATAATATGAGAATATGTTGAGGTCCCCAGGTTCCAAATCATACAGCAATACCCTTACTTCGATTCAATATCATAACTCAAAATAGTCACATTTTCACTACTGCTACAGAGTGAAAAATAAATAGAATACGTTCTGATGATACAGATTACTTGGTCAATGATTGCTCCTGATATGCTTACTTTGTAAGTAAAACTTAGGTCTTGGAGTAGAAATTGAAAAAAAAGTTCAGTATAGAAAACATGAAACGAATAAAATCAATAAAGTCGAAGTAACCTTTCTCTCTACACGTTTTCACCAAGTGAAATATGAAACATCTGTCAGAAAACAACTACTTCCCTGGCTAATACCACGACGGACATTGAACTACATCGACAGATATTTGTGCGATATTCTTCCAAGACCCAATTACAAGTGCGTATCTTGTATTAAACATCGGGACTTGATACATAAATCTTCAAGTGTGTTTGAGGTTCAAGTCAGTAGAGTTTACGAGATACCTGCCTTTCACCGTGATATATAGTGAATAACGTAATACATGCCACCGAAACCGACTGATGTGAATGATACAATGATTCAATTCATTCCTCAAGTAACTTTTACAGAGAAATGGAAGTTTACACCTGTCATATTAAGGACTGGTCAAGTTTTCCAAAAATACCAGAAAATCAGATACAAACAAAAAATTATTCATTTATACGTTTTCAAATCTCAATAGGTATCTCCAAAATAACAGTTTCCTTTCATGTATTTGTTGTGAAAAATGACAAATTCTCACATAAGTACTCTAAATGCATGTTGAGTTCTTGAGGAAATTATTATTCTTATCACTCCAATGATTTATTTTCAATAATTTCTGGGTAAAAAGTTTTCACTCAATTGGAATACCTAACTATAAAGCATTAACAGAAAAACAAATTACTCATTCCATTTTGGAGAGTTTGGGTCATTCTCTTTTTCCCCGTTTTATTAATGAAAACACATAATAGTAGTCAACAAAAGTTTCAATAGATTTTCATCCTGATACAAGGAGGAATAAAGATGTTAACACGAAAAATTCCTTATATCTGAATTAGCTTACCGTATTCAGTAATATCGCTTCTAACATGCCATGAAGTACACCTTCTAGTGGTTGATGATCGTTAGTTGATACCAAACATAACCTGCAGAACATTTTACCATGTACTTTGGGCTCATCCATTTATTTCTACTCTTCTAACAGTTAGCATCAGCACTTAAGTATTGAGTGAGTTTCTGGGCCTTATGATTATTGTTTTGAAAACTACTTTGGTTTTTTTTTCGGTAAGACGCTTCACAATCACAACCGCTGAAACAACTAGCGAAAAAGTGCGGTTACGAATTCATCTTTCTTCTTCTTTCAAACAAATGTCAAAAATTTAAATTTAGTAGATACCAGAGCGATCATTCGTGTAGTTTCGGAATAAAAACGATGTTACTCTCACAATCGGGAGAATGGATAATAAATATAATAATCTGGGACTACTATATATTATATAACCTTTCCAAATTCATAACAGTAGAAGAAATCATAAACTAACATTGTGAATAATATTTTCAATAGGTTTTTTTTAGATCACCTCTTTTTGACATTTGCGTAACTACTCCAATTTTTTATTTCTAAATATCTTTTGAAATCGTTTGAAATTTTTTATTGTATATTTATATTTTGTTCAAGATGCATAGAAACAAACCCTGGTGTGATCTCTTATACCTGTGATGCCGACATACAAAGGTGTTGATGTACGGCCTACTTGATTCATGTTATTTTGATTGCATTGGTACCGTTTCACTTCTTTAGCACAGATGGCAGCAAAATTACAGATTAATGTTGTCATTGACGGTTGGACAAGCGACAAGTGTCATGTCAACATTCAAAAACAATCAAATGACAAATCAAGGCACCGTGGAATTTTGGAAACTAGGCTATTTTCGACTTCTGCGCTCTGCGCCATCCATCGACGAATGAAGCCAACGGTATCAATGCAATGGCATGTATTCTGGCAAGCTTAACGTAGATGTCGCAATTGTTAGTGGAGTTCAGATTGGAGAAGTTGATAAGTGCATAACGGACATGAAAATTTTCACTTAAGTTTATTCCTATCATAATCGAGTAATCTGAAAGAATAAGATTTATAGCCAGCAAATAAATTTCACCAAATATAGACAAGTTAACCTACAAACTGACGTTTATGCACCGATTCCATCCACTCATTTTCGTATCAACTGTTCTTTACGGCTGGAAGTTTTTGCTTTTCCTTTTTTCAATTCATAAATGAGGCTTTTTGCACTTATAGGGCCGTATTTCTCCATAAAAGCAACTAATTAAAGTGTTATAGTATATTATTACTTGTTATTACTGTCACTCATGACCTCCACTCATACTAGCGCTCTCTGGCGGGAGCGATATCGCCCATGCCTGCCATTACAGTATCAACAACTTTGGTAGAAAGTAGAAACAAAATCGAATCTGAGATTGCACCAGAGAGTTTCTATGCATCTTGATTCTGTTATAGTATTTATTCCTTGTTTTTAGTATACAGGCCACATAAGTATATGTTGGTAGGATGATATATTGTTTACTCTTTATACAATATAAATATATACTTACCTACGTCGTGTATTGCTGATTTGTGACATTTTTGTTATGGTTGTAACTATGTCGTAGTTATCCTCTATCCATATATTCAGGTTTATTCGAGTGACCATTGAAAATGAGACAACATTGATAAGTTAACAATAGCGTCTACCTAGAAAGTATCACTGATATTTCCTGAAATATTGCCACGTGCGCGAAATCTTCAGCTGATGATAATCCCGCATTTTTATCGAATTTCATCTAATCTGATGTTACAACTGTGGACCCACTAAACATGATACATAACAAAAATATTTTCCAGATATAACTTTTGTACAATTTTGTGATATTGGCAAACTAACATTATATTAATGTCATTTTGACGTTTACAACACAGTGTTTTCAACTATATGTTTATGTAACATCAAAATAATGTAACCAATAATATTCATTAGATAATACATATAATGTTGATTATACAGTGTCACCGTTAAAGTCCGCATCATATGGGATTTTTTTTTATTATTCACTTATTGCAAATTTAGAGTTCGTGAACAGTTTGTGCTTTGAAAATAATGCAAAATGACGTTTACGATTGTTTTCTATCTATTGGGTACACCTGTCAAATTTGAAATTTTTTCAAAAAAATTCCACAATGTTAGGTTATTTCTCAATAATTCGAAAAATATTATATATAAAAGTTGTTTATTTTTCGGTTTCCTACCCACCTACCAAATTTGAACCAGTTTGAACAACTTTAATTTTTTTCGCGTTTTCTTAACCTTACACTTTTTCGGACAATTTAAATTTGATGAAATCTGGAAAAAAAGAGTTGAGATGTAATACACCCATCTTTGAAAGAATTTTTTCTGTTTATAAATATTTCTGACTGGATATTTAAAAAAAAAAATACAAATATGCTAAGAAAATAACATCATATTTGATGCAAAGTGGCTCTAGTTTCAATGTTCCATAGCAAAATTTGCTTCAATTATTTTTATCACAATACATCAGTGAAGTAGAAAATACTTTAGGTCTGTTGCTTTAGAAAAATATTCGATAATTCGAAACTAGAGCCACTTTGCATCAACTATAACATAATTTTTTTAGCATATTTGTATTTTTTTGAAAATATCCAAGCAGAAACATTTTTAAACAGAAAAAATCCTTCCAGCAGATGGGATTATTACATGTCAACTGGTTATTTCAGATTTTACCAAATTTAAGTTATCCGAAATAGTGTAAGGTTAAGAAAACTCGAAAATAATCAAAGTTTTTCAACTGGTTCAGATTTGGTAGGTGGGTAGGAAACCGAAAAATGAACAATTTTTTGATATAATATTTTTCGAAAAATTGAGAAATAACCTAACATTTTGAAATTTTATTTGAAAAAATGTCAAATTTGACAGGTGTAGCCAATCGATGGAAAACAATCGTAAACGTCATTTTGCATTATTTTTAAAGCAAAAACTGTTCACGAACTCTAAATTTGCAATAACTGAATAATAAAAAAAAGTGCCATATGATGCGGACTTTAACGGTGACACTGTATATGTTGCCCAGATATATCTTAGACAGAGTAGTTATGTTATTTGTTCGATATTTTTGTCTAACCTTCTCAAAAAATTACTGACATGTGTACAGGGAGCCTTGAAATTAATATTATCTTAAAGGTTTCTTAAATGTAATTTTTGGGTAATGACCACGTCATACGTCATTCATCTACGTAACTTAAAAAAATAATATCCACGTTCAAACAATATTACCCAGTAAATATGAAATAAATATATCACTGACTCCATCGTTCATTTTATCCTAATAATCAAGGCGGTCATGGCAGGAGTTTTGAGTTAAAAGAATTAAAATATAATTCAAACTACTTAAAAGTGATTGGAATCAATAGGATTGCAAAACTCATAATTTTCATGGTAAGATTATGATTTTCCACTACTCCATCCACTAATTGTTATTTTAGCATTTAGGTTATGTAGTGAATGTGTAGTGATATCTACTATTGATTAAAGATGCATGAGTATCTACATATGATGCTATGAATAGTAGAAAAGCTATCAGTTGTGGTTCCTGCTAATCAGATATTTGACAGCATGGAAATGGTTGCTGACATCTGGAGCTGTGTCAAATTATTTTGAACCGATTGATCAAGGAATTTTTGGAACTGAAACCAATGAATTTAGCTTGCTAAAACAACAATATTGGAGCTGCTTAATTTGTAAGTGAACTCAAAATTATATATTTTATAAAGAGTGTTCTGATCTTTCTTAATTTCATTAATCTATGAAATATTAACGTTTCTTAAGAATGTTTAGAGAAATCACTTGAATTGTTTAATACAAATTATCAATAAACTTACTGCATTTTCTCTTTCTTTTCAGTTTGTTAGTGTCCTTTCACATTCCTCTATCAGTTTGATGTACAAACTGGTACTTATTGAATGATCAGATTACAAAAACTTAAATAGCAGTTGTTGTTTCCGAACTAATCGAAAATGAGCCCTTCTGGACTGGACAAAGAAAAAATCCAAAAGTTTTGAATTGATAATTATGGACATACTGATGAAACATAAGTAATTATTTTATTATTTGAGTTTTCAGTGACTGTAATGACTATATTTTCAGAATATGTAATAGATGTTTGCACTTCAATCACAGATGAAGAGTTTGACTCATATAGTGATGGATTGACCGAGACAACAACCATATAGTTATTGATTCAGTGATATCTGTTTTTATTTTTCAAAAGAAATAGGTTTTCATTCAATATTATTCTTCTAATAACACTTAACTTTGGTAGATCTATCATCTATTCAGGTGGTAAGTCATATTAATTATTAGGTACTTTGATCTGTTTATAGTGATTCAAGATTATATTTTCTATACTTCCAATTTTAATTTAATTGTTAATGATGTAACTGTCTTGTTTTATAACGCTTTGTCCATGAGATTTTAATCATTGACGATAAAGTTTTTTGATTGATTGGTATGTTTTACATCATTACCCCCTTATATACATATTTTATTTCTTAGTATACAGGGAGAAGCTTATACTCATTGTTTACCAACACTTATTTTTCTACACTTAAAGTTGTATTTCTGGAATTTCAATCGCCACTCTTTGGTAGATGAATAACTTTGTTAATTGCTATTGTTGTTATTATTCATCTACTGAAAACTGACTACTGAAATTCCAGAAATATACCTTTAAATATAGAAAAAAGTGTTGGTAAACCATGAGTATATGCTCCACCCTGATGTTACAATGTTACATTTTAGAAATGTTGCATAGATGTTTTGAGTAACATTATATGTATGTAATAAAGTCACATCAAAGTTGCGCAAAATATGATACATTTATGTAATGTTAAGTAATTAAAATTACATTGTAATATTTAAATGAGGCACAAAGGCATATGGACGCAACGTATCTGTAACATCAAGCATATCTCTGAATAACATCACCAAGTCACAATGTGATATAACAGTTATGTTTAAGTTATATTTTTATGTTTACTGGGGAATGTTCATTGTTCATGGACTACAGAGGGAAATATCAGTAATATCAATTAACTTTCTAGGTAGACGCTGTATTGTTAACTTATCAATGTTGCCTGCTTGTTTTCAATGGGGGTCCATCTAATTCATCATAATGTACAGGAAATATATCATAAAAAATAGAAAAATACTCCATCATAACGATAACCGGTAGATATCGTAATTGATCATAACGGTACAAGATAGAAATCGTAAACCATCATAACATACACCAGCATAACGTAATTTATCAGAGAGTCATGTCATGATAACATCAACGCATCATAACGTCAAGCGATCATATTCGTAACGCATCATAACGTAATGCATCATAACGTACTCCAGCATAATCCTATAGTCTATGGGCTTGCGGTAACTTTGTGAGAAGAATGATGGTAGTGAACGTTACCTGCTCATTGATGAACCAAGAAAAGACCTTCGACATTGGTAAATTTCAAATGATACTTTGACAATTAGATGCATCCATCAATTGTACCCAATTTTTCATAAATAATTATTTTAATGAAACATTTTTAGAGACCCATTCATACCATAGAGGTTACGCAAATATATACATTGCAGGTATTTCGTATTTTTCATGTTGAATATTTATCAGATAACAAATCAGAATATTTTTAAAATTTTTGGCAGAATAGGATTTTGTTGTTTTCGATACTTAGGAAAACAAAATACGCAAAACGTAAAAGTTCTTATATTTTATCCGGGTCTGTATGGGTCTCAATAATATTATTAATTTGAACTGATTGTTTCCAATTATTATATTCATGTTAACAAACCAATTGATATATTCATGTCAACAAACTCTATCTGAATTTATTAAAACAATGTTTTTGTTCAGTATGATAACTCATGGGCTTTTCACCTTATGCTGATGGATATAACGATTCTAGATGAATTATTGCGAATTATTATGTGACATAAAGATTTGGAAAAAAAATCGGTGCCTGCACTGATTAGGAACTAGTTGCTAGTGCAAAAATTTTCACGACTTCAGAACTGCACAATCTAGGATGAATATATTTACTTATTATTCGAGCATATTTTTCTAAAACCTCTACTAAGAACATAGCTTTTTCTTATGTTTGGTAAAACATAATATTATATAGAGATATAACTTTATCTATCTGAACACTAAAACCTCCAGATTTCAAATATTTATTCTTCTATTTGTTATTTGAAACATGCTGACATAAATCCTTGTTTCAAAAATTTCCTACATCGCTTTAGTGAACTCCAAAATCTGAGTTTGAATTAAATTATGTAGAAAGAAAAATCTGAGAAACTATATTTAATTCATAGGTTATGAATAACAAACGCCTGTGTAAAGAAGGGAATAGTGCCAGTCATTAAAATGAAGTTGCCTTCAATACTGGCTGCCGTTATTGCAATATCTTTCTTGCAATAACGCCTGGCAGTATTCAAGGCCACTATATTCCATTGGTGACTGGCACTATTCTGTGATTAACATGGGAATATTGCAATTTTATCTGTTCGTCCCTTATTCAGGGCCAGTTTATCAATGTCGTTTTAGCGTACTTTGACTCCCGGTTAAATTTGACTCGTGATTAGAATGAATATGACATTTGCTAAATGAAGGAATCGACTTACATTCTAACCATGAGTTAAATTTAGCTCGAAGTTAAAATACATTGAAAAACCGGCCCTTAAACAAGTGTTAGCAGGCGTTAGTTATTCATAACCGAAATCAAATTTAGTCTCTCAAATATACATAAGTGGGACGTAACTCGTGACCTAGCCGCTTCCCATTTGCCACAGGGACTAGCACCCGCAGTAGAGCTTCTTACTCCTGAACTGAACTTCACCTGACTTTATAAATATAATTTAATGAACCATATCAGATAAGAATCATTTTGGTGGCATATTTGGTGTTCTTAATGTTAACAAATTAAGGCCCATGCAGGGTTTTTGAAGCACATGCAGTTTAAACACCTTTTACTTACGATTCTATAACAAGGACATATTTTATTTGGTTCTGTAACAATTTTGTCAATGCTGGAGTAATGCTATTTGACTTTATCAAATAATTCCGATGTATTTTGAAGGACGATTCAGGTACACGCGTGCCCATCCTACTTCCCACTAAACATGGAAACTTACAACTACTTGCAGAGAACTTCCTGGACCTTGCAGATTCAAACTTGAAACAGAAAATTCACTCACTGAGGCAGAAAATGTGCATACGTTAAGTTGATATTGCTCACTTACCGAATACTTCCGGCCATAAATTCATACCTGACAGTTTTTTACCAATTACAAATGTTAACTTTCAAAACACATTAAAAATAATACTTGTATAACATATACATATTAAAACTTGTATCAGTAAGTTTGATGTAAACTTTGATGTGATATTTCTCAAACCAAAGCTTGTCGTAAATTTTGGGTGATGAATTATTTGGGATTTTACAACCAATTGTTTAGAAGGTTTTCATTTCAAAACTATCATTTCCAAGTTGGATCCCAGCTTTGATGTACATTATTTCAGCTTCCTAAGATTACAGTATATTTGTGCTGATAAATGATTGGGAAATTCATGCAAAACCTTTGCATGCAAATTAATTCGTAAATTTTAGACGAACCTAACCGGACCTGAATTATTTAATAAACAGATTAAACTGAAAAAAGGGCACATTATTTTATTCACCGGTGGCTCAACAAAGCCCGTATCTCATGGTCAAATAGTTTTATCAAATTGCCTAGCAGTGGTGTCATTTCTATTGGCTTATTTAACACAATTTGAAACAATCCACCATAAAATAACGCATCTGCAAGGTAGTTTTGAAGTGTTCTGTGGTTTTATCCACAAAACAGACGTTGTTGTGTGGTTTTATTAAACTATTTGACCATGATCCACGTAATGACAAGACAGCTGTTCTTGTCATTTAAACTTCCCGCCATTATTGTGACCAATTACAGATCTCGTCCTCTGTATGGTTATATCGTGGTCACGTGATCTACCGTCTACGTATCCATTTTGGATTTGCTTTTGCTCTAATGCTGATGTGGTTGGTGAACTAGTGTAGTAGTGATGTATCCCGCTTCACTCGCGTCTTCATTACATTTGTGTAGGTATTGTTGAAATATGTGAAGAATGAAGATATATATTCAAAATGAATAACAAGGTGAGTGAATTATTGTTTAGTGTACCTAGTTATATATGCAGAATTGATTTCAATTACGGGAAATTTGTTTACTGTGTATCATATGAGAAGGCTTTCATCGCGTAAATGTCTATATAGGTAGGTAGATAGATATATGTTTAGGAAAACACATTCGTAACAGATTACTATACCTACTAGTAAACTTATTTTTTTGTTTGTTTTCACGAACAATTTCACTGTTTCCTATGTTTAAAAATATTGAAATTAAAATTACATCAGACTATCAATAAGACCTATGAAGGTATAAAGCAAAGGACAATGGGGGGACATGCTTATTTATACTTCTTCTGGCATTATTTATCCCGTTCAGTGAAAACAAAATCTGCACATAATGTAGGTCTGTGTCCTCTGCTAGGTATAATTATTGAGTAGAATTATTATAATCCTAATACTCATTCGAAAGAGGGGGGATGCTGGAAGTAAACAAGCTCTTAAACATATTTCATTGTAAGTTGTGAAAGGCTTTTGGGGTCATAGTTAATTACATAGTGGTTCTTCCGGTTTTTAGGCCGACGTATATTTTGAGAACATCTCGACGTTTCGCAAACACGAGTGGTTGAACTTCTCAAGAGAGAGATTTTTGCATGTGAATTGAATAAGTAACTGGAAACATGCAAAAATTTATCTTGACGAAACGTCGAGATCTTCTCAAAATATACGTCGGCCTGAAAACCCGAAAAACTACCATGTAATTATTCATTGTTTCTCCTAATTATATCATTGGTTTTGACAATCAAGGTGCATTTTCAAAATATGAATTGGTTTTAATGAGAATATATGACACCAAAAAGTAAAAAATTAGATATCAACTCATCCAATTTCATCATTTCAAAGTTTTTTTGCAAATTCTGTTTTTTGGGGTGTTTCAAAATTCATTTGCCAAAAAACATCAAATGAAATAGAAATTTCTATTGTCTTGAGTTGAAAAAAATCACTTGACAGTTTGGTTATTAGCATATGAATTATGAAGTAGAATATGTAAATAAAGATTATTGAGAAATATTTCTAGAGAAATACTGAAAACCCAATATTTTCAGTAAAAAGTCTTTTCTTCTGAAATTCCTTCAGATTTTCTTTTGGCAATTTCATTCTGGCATACCTTTCATGTTAAGGAGAACCAATCTCACATATCATCTTTTTTTTGCAGGAACGACAGAAGGAACATTAGGACCTAATTAATATAGAAATGTAATATTGTAGTAAAACTGCACTAACTAATTTTCCTAATTTATTTGAAACACTATTTACAACGATTATTCACTAAAACATTTACTATTTCAATTTATTTCTACTGTGGCTATCTATCAGCGAACTCTGGAACTGTAACTGTTCTCCATTCTGCCTGTCCCGCTTGTATACTCCCAAGCAGTTTCCATTCACGGCTCTCGAATATTCAGGAGTATAGAACATTTCATCTAGATGAAAGAATAGTATCGAACAATCGATTATTCCAGCTTGTTCTCGGCGATGCGTACGTCAGCAGATATGCAGTTGTAGTTGAACGAGGGTGCATAATTAATTAGATCAGGGCCGGTCTAGAAATCGTTACATTGCCCCCTTCTTAAAGACGTTTCGCCCCGAAGCGTTCGACGTTCGATGGAAGTAGCACTCCACAGTCTTCAAGTTGGGTCGAGGAAGATGGTTGCAGCACACCAGGATTTTGATGCCGCTGGATCTGAATATTGTCTCCAACATGCTTCTTATAACTCTCCAGTCCAGCCCATCAAGCCCACAGGGATTGCCAGGTCTACAATATTCTGGTCCAGCATCGTGTCTCTCAATCTCGTAAGGCTCTTCCAAACATCTTCATAAGACGGCTTATCTCGAGAACACTTCTTGGTAACCAGATAGTAGATGTTTCTCTGGCCTTTCCTCAGCTGTAACACCCCTCCAACTTTCGGGTTCTGTTCTCTCAGTTCCTGGATTCGACCGAACTTCTTGGAGAAAACTACTGCAATGCCTCTGGACATTTGGAGATCTTCTGCCACACAGTGAGCTAACGCGTAATTGGCAGACACCTTGAAAAGATCGCGTGACTCCTCTCGGGTTACCCCATATTGAACTTTCTGTCCGTTCGAGTACAGGGACATGAACCTCTGAAACGTCATTTCGTCCTCCGGTGATCTGACTGTGCGGACTTGATCGTGGTTTCCGGCGTAAGGGGACAACCTATTGAAGTGGACTACCCTAGGTTTTCCTCGTGGTGGCTTATATATGCGGTAGACGAGGTCGTTTATCCTTTTCATGATCTTATATGGACCTTCCCACGAGTTCCGAAGTTTCGGTGATAGTCCACGGCGACGTTTAGGGTTGTATAGCCAGACAAGGTCACCTGTCTGATACCCACCAGCATCCGCCTTGATGTCGTAGGTCTCTTTCATTCTGTCGCTGGCACTCTGGATGTTCAAACGGACCCGTTCATGGATGTCGTCCATTCTCTGTCGCAGTTTGCTGACGTAGTCATCTCCCGCAGTGTCTTGTCCTGGTGGCGTCCCAAACTTCAGGTCACATGGAAGTCGCAGCTCTCGGCCCATAATAACACTAGCAGGGGTTTGGCCGGTTGACTCATGAACTGCGGAACGATACGCCATCTGGAACAGATGGAGGTACTGGTCCCAATCCTTCTGGTGGTCAGAGACTACCTTGGACAGGTGGCGGTTTATCGTCTTATTCATCCGCTCCACCATTCCATCGGACTGCGGATGTAGAGCTGTGGTCCTCGTTTTCCGGATGTTCAGCATCTGACACATCTCCTGGAACAGGTTTGACTCGAAATTCCTGCCTTGATCCGAATGCAGTTCTAACGGGACACCGAATCGACAAATCCACTCCTTCACCAAGACGTCGGCAACGGTGATGGCTTCTTGGTTGGGCAGGGCATAGGCTTCGGCCCACTTGCTGAAGTAATCCATCGCCACAAGGATGTACTTGTTCCCGTGTTCAGATTGTGGGAACGGGCAGCGCATACAGCACATTTTCTGCACCAGTCCTTGACGTCAGCTTGACAATTGGCCCAGTAGAACCGTTGCCTAACTTTCTGGAGGGTCTTCGTCACTCCCAGATGTCCTCCGGTGACCCCATCATGGATTTCTCGGAGCACTTCCTGTCTTCTGTTTCTGGGAACTACTACCTGACGTCTTTCTTCCCCGCCATCCTCAGACTCCAACACACGCTTCAAGACTCCATTGTCTAAGGTGAAAGAGTTCCATTGGGCCCAGTAAGTTTTAACTACTGGAGAACAACTGGCTATTTCCTACCACGACGGTCTTCGATCACTCTTCTTCCAGCCGATGACTAAACCAAGATCTGGATCTTTCTCTTGGTCTTTCTGGATCTTGTGGTCATTCCAGTTATCATCGATCGCCGTGGTTCTGCAGAGTGTCGACTGCTTTTCCTCTGTTCGTCGGCAGTGCGAACAGTCGTCTGGACATGGTCTTCGCGATAGGGCATCCGCATTCTTATGGCTAGTCCCCGCCCGATGTTCGATCTCAAAGTCGAATTCCTGGAGCCTCTCAATCCAGCGTGCCACTTGATCCTCGGGATTCTTAAACTGTAGGAGCCATTTGAGAGCTGCATGGTCAGTTCTCAGTAGGAATCTTCGACAATACACGTACTTGTAGAAGTGCTCAACTCCCTTGACAACAGCCAACAGTTCCCGCCTGGTGACACAGTAATTCCGCTCCGGTTTACTGAGGGTCTTGCTGAAGTAACCGATGACCTTATCTTGTCCTTCTTGGATCTGAGACAGGACAGCTCCAAGTCCCACGTTACTGGCGTCCGTGTCCAAAATGAATTTCTCGTCTGGAAGGGGGTAGCTCAGGATTGGTGCGTTGATCAAAGCTCCTTTCAACTTCCTGAATGAATCTTAGCATTCATCTGACCACTGGAACTTTGTTTGTCCTTCCGTGAGCCTGGTCAGTGGTTTTGCGATGTTAGCAAATCCCAGCACGTATCGGCGATAGTAAGTGCACAAGCCAAGAAAACTTCGAAGCTGGTGAATGTCTTTCGGAACGGGCCATTCCTTAACAGCTTTGATCTTCTGCTCATCTACTGCCACTCCTTTCCCAGAGACAACGTGGCCGAGATAACGTAATTCTTTTTGAAACAGATGACATTTCTTGGGGCTCAGTTTCAGTCCGGAGCTTCTCAGTCGCTGAAATACCTCTTCCAAGTTTTTTACATGGTCCTCGAACGATCTGCCAACCACAATAATGTCGTCGATATACACCAGACACGTCTTCCATGATAGTCCTTTCAAAACCGTCTCCATCAATCTTTCGAACGTGGCTGGAGCATTGCAGAGACCGAATGGCATAACTGTAGACTGCCATAATCCGGAACCGATGGTAAAAGCTGTCTTTTCTCGATCTTCCTGGGCCAGTTCTACCTGCCAGTATCCGCTCTTCAAATCTAAGGTCGAGAAAATCGTAGATCCAGCCAGCGTGTCTAGCGTGTCGTCTATCCTTGGGAGAGGGTAGCTGTCCTTTTTCGTCACGTTGTTTAGTTGACGGTAGTCTACGCAAAACCGTGTTGATCCATCTTTCTTCTTCACCAACATGACTGGAGAGGACCAGGGACTGTCGGATGGCTCGATGACTCCGTCTTTCTCCATGTCGCAGATTATTTTG
Organism: Chrysolina americana; assembly: GCA_958502065.1. NCBI lineage: Eukaryota > Metazoa > Arthropoda > Insecta > Coleoptera > Chrysomelidae > Chrysolina > Chrysolina americana. The sequence goes on along the minus strand of OY293417.1, from coordinate 23,463,610 downwards.
TCAGCCTCCTCCTTTTTGGCGAGAGGAAGTCTTCTGGCTGATTGCCTGATTGGTCGGGCATTTCTAGTATCTATCTTGTGCTGAACCACCTTTGTTCTACCGCCTCTGCCTACTCCGGTATCGAAGATGTCCTGATACTTCCTGACTAGTTCTCTCAGTTTAGGCTTCTGTGCTGGCCCCATGTCCATGGACGAGATAGCAACCAACTTCTCCAATTCTGCTGGCATGTTACTGGCTTGGCTAACAGTGCCACGTACACTCCTGATTACAGAGGAAATTGACGAGCAGTGCCCCAAAATCGTTCCCTTCTTCAAGGTCACCGGGTAATAATTGACATTCATTACCCTTACTGGCACAAATTTATCAATACGCAACATGGTTTTTCCTAGTGCAATTCCTCGTCCAAATTTCTCATCATGTAGCTTGGGCTCGAATATCACCACGTTTCCACTGCTCGCACCTCCATCCAGGCGAGCCTCCAAAATGGTTTCAGCCTTCTCCGGTACGCTTACGTCTTCAGCCAGCAGAACTCGAACCATTTCTTCATTTCTCCCATGAAGTACCAGCTCTTCTCCGTTCACACGAAGGACGCTGTCTTTAAAATTCAGCTCGAATCCTCTGGAATTCATGATGTCCATTCCAATTATTACCTCGTCCTCGATATCCGCTACTAGAGCCCGATGTTTCACTTTAGTGCTGCCCAAAGTCAGTTCAATTGGAAGTTCACCATACACAGTTGCCGGCTCTCCTGTTGCTGTGCGTAGTTTCCAATTCGACGATTCGATTCTTGCCGGTGTTTTGGCAAAAGTAGGACCAAGGATTGTCCTAGTCGCACCCGTATCAAGGAGCATGGTGCGAGGCTCGTTGTTAATGAGACCGTCTACGAAGACCCCTTTGTCTTGTCTTTGAAGTACAGCGACATATGCATTGTTAACTGGGGCTTGTTGGATACGGGCTGACGATTGCTCCTTCTTGATCTTCATCGTTGATGTCGATTTTTTCAATGTTGGACATTTGCTACGCATGTGCCCAAGTTCTCTACAATTTCGGCATCGTATCAGTCTTCTCTCAGGCACAACTTCCTTCAGCACTTTTCGCATCACAGCTTCCATATTAGTAGGCTTCTGTCGGTCTTCCTCGATCATCCGGACTCTACTCTGGCTTTTGCAGGATTGCTTTGCTGCTTCGAATTCCAGAGCGCGTGCCAATGCATCCACGAGATGTGCGGGGCGAGCTAGTGTTAGGGCTTGCCGGGTTTCCTGGTCACGAAGTCCATCCAAAAATGCTTGGACCGCTCGTCGCTCCATTACATTTTCCGGTGTAGCTGGGTACGCAAGACGAACCAAGCGTGCAATATCTGCTTCAAATTCTTGCAAAGACTCGCTTGATTTCTGGCATCGATTCTTCAGCTGTGAGTGATATACGTGTTCAAGGTGGTCTTGGCCATAACGAAGTTCCAAGTGTTTTACCAGCTGTTCATAGTCTTCCTGTTGTTGGGCGGTGAGCGTTTGTAAAATATTTGTTGCTTCGCCACGCAATGCCAGTGTCAATGCTAAAGCTTTTTCCCCAGCATTCCATCCATTTGCTTTGGCAGCAGCTTCGAATTGTCGGTGGTAGTTTGACCACGGAGTATTTCCGTCGAACTGAGGCGGTTTCAATGAGAGCTTTCCTGGTTCCGAACTGACCTTGAAATCTTTGATGTCTTTTTGAACTTCCTCCAAGTTAGTATTCAGATCCGGCATTGAATTTCTGTCGGAAATTTCTGGAATGTGCACAGAGTCCATTCGCTTTTCTAGCTCACTAAATTTTTCCTTTATCTCATCGTGGAGCGTTTCCTTAATTTTTTTCATTTCTTCTTCCATTTCATCTTTGATTTTCTCTATCTGTTTCAACAGTTCCCATTCTTTCTTCCAACCGATTCGCCACACTGCAAACTTCTTCTTTCAAGCTTCTCGAATTTTCTAGAAGCTCTTCTCTCAAATTCTCCGAGCTTTCTAGAAGCTTCACTTCTAAATTTTTCGAATTTTCGTGAAGCTTTTCTTCCAGGCTCTTCACATTTTCTTGAAGTTCCTCTTTTAGACAATTCGAATTTTCTAGAAGTTCTTCTTTCAGGCTGACCGAGTTTTCTAGAAGCTTTTCCTCCAGACTCTTTGAATTTTGTAGAAATTTATCTTCAAGACTCACCGAATTTTGTTGAAGTTCTTTCAGACTTACGGAATTTTGTTGAAGTTCCTCCTTCAAACCCACAGAATTTTGTTGAAGTTCCTCCTTCAAACTGTTCGAATTTTCCAGAAATTTATCTTCCAAGGATTTCGTCAAGTTTATTCATTATGGAACTCAAATCAATTCCAGAAACTTCGAATAAGAACGTTTCGGGGTCTTCTCCTTCTTCAATCAGTCCATCTGCAAGTCTTTTCTGGAGTACGGCCTTCTTTCCAGTTGTTTCTAACTCACGCTCCTCTAACTCTTGCTTCAATTCACTAACTTTAAGGTCAACTAGGTGAACTCTTCTCGGAAACATTTTGTCTCTTATTGTCTTTACCGAGATATCAGTCTATTATTTATTTCACACAGAGTTTTCAGTTTATTGTCCCGCGACGCGCAAAACTGTCCACTTTGCACTCAAATGTTCAACGGGTCACTCACTAACTGTCTATTAGGCGCGATAAACGTCTATCAGTTTTTCAACGCGACGAACACTTTAACACTTATTTATTTTAAACATCCGACTTCTGACAACAAATGTAGTAAAACTGCACTAACTAATTTTCCTAATTTATTTGAAACACTATTTACAACGATTATTCACTAAAACATTTACTATTTCAATTTATTTCTACTGTGGCTATCTATCAGCGAACTCTGGAACTGTAACTGTTCTCCATTCTGCCTGTCCCGCTTATATACTCCCAAGCAGTTTCCATTCACGGCTCTCGAATATTCAGGAGTATAGAACATTTCATCTAGATGGCTCTTCGAATAGTATCGAACAATCGATTATTCCAGCTTGTTCTCGGCGATGCGTACGTCAGCAGATATGCAGTTGTAGTTGAACGAGGGTGCATAATTAATTAGATCAGGGCCGGTCTCGAAATCGTTACAATATGTATTTTATTAAACACTTTATAACTGCAATAGTTTTTTGTAAATTGAAAACTTCTTTTCCCTAAACTCGTACATCTTATGTAGGAACTAACAATGGAGAATATTCAGAAAGAAATAACTTCCATTTTCTTCTTGGGGTTAAAAAACAGTTGATGAAGATACATTGAAAAAAATATATTGGAGTAACAATAGCAAAAGAAGTCTCACGAGTTTTTAAGAAGATTTATTTTAGTTTGTTTTTTCTACATTATTACTATGTAAAATAGAAATGTTTGACAAAAGTTTAACATCATGATTTAGAGTCTGACACTTTCAATTCAATAAAGTTCATTTTTGAAAAATTTTGCATGCCTACTCTCAATATTTCACATGATGGTATTTGGAGAAAAAAATAAATATCAAACACAAATCTGACGATCATTTCTATAGAACTTTAGGTAAGTAGTACAACATTGTATCCATTTGAGTTGGCGATATAATATTTCATGAAAAACTTTTTTATTTTTCGTTTTAAGAAGAAAAGTTACTTCATGAAAAGTTTTGCATGTTCTAGAACCTAATTATGAATAATAATTATAATTATAATAAAATAATAATTTGTTAGTCGTATTTGAGAAAGTGTCAAAAAATACGAGTTAGAGAGGATACTTTTATTTGTGAAAATATCTAAAATTGTAATTAAAATTTGATCAGAACTAAATATGGCGTTCATACGGTAACACTTTAAAGTTTACCATTTGAATAATGGCTGTCGTAGTGCAGTCGGAGAATTTTCAAAGGCTTAGCTAGTTTTTAACAAAAATTTCTGTAGAAATTGGTAGGAGAAGAATATGAAAAAGAAGTATTTCTTTTAGATACATATGATTGCTTATTGGAACATTAATAATTTTGAACATCTTTTCATAATTTGAATTTCCGATTTTGTTACAAGTAAAAGTGCTTTAAATTAAACATGTACCAAATTCATATTTTTTTACTCTATACTCATTTACAACTGCCATATTTTAAGGTATGATCATTCAATATAAGGTATCTAGAACGTGCAGGATTCTCAATGAAGAATAACTTTTTTTTCTAAATCGTAAAATAAAAAAGTTTTCAATATGTCGCCAAAACATACTGTAATAACATTTTAGAAATGCTCTAGAAATTTTCACCTGAAATTTGCAATAAGAATTTGTAACGAACTTTCAAATGGAATTTTTTGGGAATTTTGAAATGGACTTCCGTAAACTGCATAGCAAGTTTACGAATTCAAGTTCACTAATGGCATTCTTGTGCACACTTGCTATCTACAAATTTTAGAAGTGATCTGAAAGTTCTCCTATGCTGTTCACAATGAGATTCCTATTATAAACTTACAAATTACAATTTTCAGAAGATTTGGAATGAAGTTCCATAAACTATTTGTCAAGTTTTCAAATACAAGTTATGTATTCAATCCTTGTAGTTAACTTGCCAGAAAGTCATTTTTGTAAGTTTACAGAACCAAGTGTGTCAAAGGGCCCTTTCAAGCTTAATCAGAACTTGCATTGAGTTGGATGATAGTTATGTTCATAACTTGCACTTGGTGATGTAAGTCTAGTGAGAGTTCTATGCAAGTCGTTTATGTTTAGTGGGTTGAGATAAAAGATACATTGGGGTTAATTTGAAAACTCAAAAAGAATTATTCCAGTATCTACAAAATCATTACAGAACTAAATAAAATGTCCTTGTCATAGAAACGTAAGTAAAAGGCGTTTAAACCGCATGTGCTTCAAAACCCCTGCATGGGAACGCATGTATCTGAATCGGTCTTTACATTTCCTTCAAGTGAATAGAAAAATGTTCAACAGTTTATCCGAAGGGCCATGATGGACTCGGAATCTGGAACCATTCCCAAAAACTTTCAATCTTAAGCCGTAGACACAATAGAAGTTTTATGTAATAAGTTATAAGTTTTGGGATTTTGGATTTCAATTTCACAAATAAAACAAAATGCAAAACATAATTGAAAAATGGAGCTTGAATTTTACCAACAAGATTGTTTAGGAGGCGTGATCAGAATAATAATAGCAATGATGGTTTCGCGTTAAAAAATAAACAAAATTACTAAAATTAAAACTAAAAACATAAAACTTCCATTGTGTTTCAGCTTTTATGACGTATTTTTTGGACATGAAGCAAGACAGCACTGACAGCATTGGCGTGACAACTCCATTGACATTAAGAGCAAGGGTGCCAATTAAGAGAAATTGAATGGGCTACCGATTTATTGTTTCTTATCGAATATGTTCCATTGGAACATGACTTATCGTGGTCTGACAAATTACTTCAGGAGCTCTCCGGAGTTATTCGGAGCTACTCCATGAAGCAATTATAAAGTGGCTAAAGGCCGATTCAGATACATGCGTGCCCATGCAGGGTTTTTGAAGCACGGACGGTTTAAATACCTTTTACTCAGGTTTCTATTACAAGAACATATTTGATTTGGTTCTGTAATAATTCTGTCAATCCAGAAGTAATGCTCTATTTGAGTTTTTCAAATAATCCCAAAGTATTTTTCACTGTATCTTCTTCTCATTACTCCAGAGCATTGACAAAATGATAACAGAATCAAATAAAATATGTTCTAGTGATAGAAACGTGAGTTAAAGGCATTTAAATAGACCGAACTTCCAAAAACCTACATGGGCACGCATGTAATTGGAAAGCGGCTATTATGCATTCGTTAATAGGTGCTTTCAGTTTTGTGAAAGCGAACGGAGCAATCAAATGCTGATTAGTCACGGGTTCACCGAGCTAGTTGAGTGAGTACTATTGGAAATTCAACTCCGGAACACAAGAAGTTCTCCCTCTGGTGTTGAGTTTGAGAACTAGTTAAAAGTACTTGGTAATTATTGTGTTCGTTAAAATTTCCATGATATTAGTCACTGTTTATGTGAATTTTATTGAATATGTAGTGAGATTTGATAGGTGACAAAATTCTGGTACAACTTAAGGTGAAAATTATATGATTTATTAACGAACTTCACCTGACTCTATAAATGGGAGATAATTAAAACATGTTTTTTCGTAGTCTGTCAGATCACTTTAGAAGCTACCCAGAGTTACGCGGAGCTCCCACTGGCTAATTTGTCACGTCAGGAGACAGTGCCAGACCTTAGAAATGTTTCATAGCATCGAAATGTGTCGAGAATGTGACGTCATATTCGAACGTTAGAAATGGGAAGCATAGTACAGATATGTCGAATATGACGTCACATTTCGATTCTATAAAACATTTCTAATCATCGGAGTCCAGGGGCTGACCTAGAGGCCTATTCTGTAACGCATAACGATGTCGTTAGTGAACGATAATCGGTAATTAACGATATTTGCGATTCTGTAGCTAGATATCGTTTTATCGTTATTCTACGATAAAATTTATCGTTTGTACACGACGTCGATGGAGGTGTCTTTATATTGTTGTTGGCGGATATCAAACATGAAACATGATTTAATTCACAGAACATATTGGTACAGGTGATTATTTGAAATTTGGATTAGAATCTAAATATTTGGAAAGAGGAAAGATAGAGTGGTCAGCACAAATTTTGGGATATTTCAAAGTAATGCAATTGTTCAATAAAAAGTGAATAACCAGAGACAACTAGTACGCAGCTACTTAGAGAAGATATATTGCGCAGGTGGAGTACATGAATACTATGATATTCTCAGCACTTATATGAACGTTCAAAAATGATCTATAAAACTATTTGAGACAACAGCGACTCCGAATAGTGAGGGATACAAGCAACCCGTTTGAGTTACCAGATATTCGGCAAATATGTACAGATCGAATAAAGAGGCAGCACAATAATTGAAGGGTCCACTGAAATAATGATGATGTTTTGAGAAAATTGGATTTCAATTTCATAAACGGTGATGGACATTTTTCATTATTGCCGTAAATACCTGTGACGCTGAGCGGTATAGCTGTGTATCCAATTGTTGAAAATGTATTTATCTCGGGACTGTAAGCAATACTGCTGAGTTTGTAAACGATATTACTAACTGCATATAACAAGTGCTCGAATGACGTACTTACTTAGAAACAAAATAATTGTGGACGCAATCATCATTATTGCAGTGGACCCTTCAATTATTCATTGAAGTTGTGGTGTTCATGTTGCCAGCACAAAGAAACACAGGAACAGCTCCTGTTATCAGGGTGAGATGAAAATAGATGCCATGCATATTTCGAGTGTGTCATTTGTATGTTCACAGTTTTTTTAGCACATATTATTATTTCAAGCGCATGGCAGCTACCAGAAACCTGTAGGATCAGACAGACACAAAAGTTCATCTCAACCGAATGTCAGCAGATCTATTCACGAGGTTGTTTATATGGCTTTATAACAAGTAACACTTGCAATTATGTGTCCGTGAGGAACGTTGCACAAATAGAAGACAGATATAATTCAATATCCGTAGGGGGAAATAGTTGTTTTCTGTCAGATATTTGCTTTAATGTCTACTGTGTGAAATTATGTGGAGAGAGAGAGATGAAATATTTCACACAAAACATAAGTATGTAGCAAATGTTTAATAATAACATATAATTGATGAATTTACAGATTCTTTATGAAACATGAGATACCAGGAATCATAGGATGTATAGATAGCACCCATATAAAAATTATTCCACCTAGTTTTCAGAATCATTAGTTTTTATTTCGTTGAGGAATGCCTCAAATTGGCTCTTAAAGTCGTCTTTTATTCACTGCTTCTTTGTTATCGGTTTGGCTGTAGTCATAGTCAAGTCTGGATGAAAACAATCATTATTTATTACAGATTATATTAAATTTTTTATTATTATGTACGTATATTTTATTCAAACTGTAACCAAATTTCATTCTGACAGCAGCCAACTTCGTTAAAACGCGCGCACAAGTACCGACAAAAGATTTTGGTCACAAAACATTAAACTTCACCAACATTTATCAATCCATTTAATACTATGTTACCGGATTTTGTCCCAACGACATCGATACTGAATGTATTTTAAGAATTTATCGTTAGGAATGTCGTTGGCGAAAATGTCGTTAGCGCAACGATATCGTATTCTAACGACTATTTACTGAATAAGCTTCCTAGTATCATGTTCCTGGTTTCTGAAACATTCGATAATCCTGGGGTAGGATTCCGTGTATTATAGAATTCTATAGTCGACACTTATGTCTCTTTCTCACCCATGAATTGAACAATGATGACGTCTCACTTATTTGATCGACTGTAGAATTCTATGGTACACGGAATCGCACCCCAGGTTGAATTGGCTAATAATATATGCATTTTCAAATCAGTTTACAACTGCCTTGTCATTAAACTCCCCGCGATTACAAAGACCAATTACAGAGCGATTTTGTCTTGCATGATGGTGTCGTCTATGAATATATGATTTCATGATCATAATTTAGTTCGGTTAAGGGGCAGTTTTATAGGTTCCAGTTAACTCCAGATCAACTAACTAATGGTTTAGAATGGGAACTATAACAGTATTATCTAACGGCTATCATTCACATTCTAAACTATTAGTTAGCCCATCCGGAGATAACTAGAACCTATAAAACTGGCCCTAAGGGCTGGTTGTAACACGGCAGGTTTTCTTGTCCACTGGTTATCTTCGATTGCGTCCTTGTAACTTGGAATATCAGAAGTTCACCGACAGGTTAACCATTGAATTTCTTACCATCCTATTTCCGTATGGTTAACTAGAGTTCAGTCCTCAGAACATTGAATTTTTACTTGTTCCATGGTTTTGTTTTGATTTGGGTTGAGATATTAATATTTTATATTAGGTTAGCTTTAGCTATGTGGTATCGGTATATAATTAATAATATAACTCTTAACTCTTGCCTGCAATCCAGTTAGGAAGAGGCTGCGTTATATTATTGTACAAAAAATGGAAGTATTAATTCTGAATAGTATCATGGACATAAATATAATGAGGACAGCTGTAAGAACTCACAGATGATGAAGACTTTCTGGAACTCGTTAAAGAACTGTTTCCTAAATTAAATAAATGATAATGTTTCCACAAGCATAGTAATGCTTCGTCCAGAATTCTTAAAGATGCCAGAAGGAACAAGAAGTGCAAAAAGTACAAGCTGATTTTTATGCCATTAGCCGTTTTCCCAGGTGTACTACACCCACATCAAAATACAGTCTCCTGGAGGAGATAATGCAAGGATTTTCAGAAACTGGTAAGGATTTTTTTCCTTGAATGCTCAAGCATTATGTAGAGGGTCAAATATGTATTAGAAATTCTATCGTAAGATGTTTTGGAGTCTCAAGAGACGATTTCCTGTATTAGCATTGGGAACCTTTTCATCTGAATATGAATAAGGTAGAAGCTATTGCTGTATATTGTGTTTTACTACACAACATAGCATGTGAAAGAAATGATCCTGAGCTTCCTGTTGATGTCGATATTGCAGCAAGGATTAGGGATGCTATTAATATCAATTTATTTCGAATCTAACCAAATTTGTATAAAGGAATTATGCAAGATTCATTCATATATTCAAAATCAGGACGTCAAGAAATGTCAGTGTAAAATGGATTATAAATGTGAAGTTATAAAATAGGAACAAAACTTATATATATTAAATAAATGAGCACATATTTATGTACATGCATTAAATTTACTGTGTTAAAATTCAGAAATATCTTCTTTCTTAAAATTATTCAAATTTTTACAACTTCTAATCTGGTATATTATTGTAAAACATACATCCCAGAGCAAAGATGGTTTACCACTCTCTTATTGAGGCTCATTTATGCTATGGAATTGCCTCCTGGGGATTCTGTAGCCAACAATTTTTTCTATCAGTGTTTGTACAAAAAAGAGCCCTGTATTTATCAGCACAGGAATTTCAACTCTCGCCTGCATTTTCACTCTAGAATCTGTGTGTCTTATACATAAAAAACATGCAGTTCATTCCCAAAAATCAAGCAAACAAATTAAATATGTATGGAGGCAAAGACCTGAAAATAAAATACCCCTCCCTATTCCAAAATCAACTTTAAAAAGGATTCTCTGATCAATAAAACAAAAAAAATATATTATCCTCTGAAATAAGGAATTAGAAAATGTACTACAAATTTAGAAAAATAATGAAAGAAACTCTAATGAAAAAGGCGTATCATACTCTTGAAGAATTTTACAGTGAAACTGATATGATTTTACTTTACATGTGATTTTAATTTCAGTACCTATTATTTATATTTGTTTTTAATCTGTTATCTTTATATGCACAAGTATATCGTTTATATCTATTCTTTGGATCTCTGCCATCATGCCATCAAGTTCAAATGAAATGCCATACCATAGCATAACATAACTCTTTTGTCGACAGGTTGACACTGTCTGTCTTGGGCTTAAGTCTCATATCAGTTTGTTTTGTATCGTATCGTGTATGTATTAGATTCAAGGACTGCAATTTCTATTTCCTCATTTATAATTTCTCATCGTTTGATTGCTATCACTTCCTAAAAATATAGTTTCTACCTGCATACACTGATCTTTATACTACATTTGAGTCCACCAAATCCATGTAGGATATTTTTGGAACAAGAACTCATGTCGGTAAGTTTCACCTGAGAAATGGAATATATTTTTTGGAAATCTGAAGAAACGGAAACGGTACTTGGCATAGACTTCTTCAAAACTGTGGAATGTTCTTGGTGAAGTTTCAGAAGAGAATGCTTGAAATAATAAATTGAAAATAAGTTGAAATATTTCATATATGTGGTTGTCGAGCAACCAAAAGTTCGTTTGGTTGAAGTAACAAATTGAATTCGAACTTTATAGCGTCAAGGCATGATACCTAAATCAATAAATGTGTACACTAGTGTCTAATTAAGGCAGACACTGATTTCTTTTCCATATTTGTACGTACTACCTGTTCTGTTGACTTTTGGCATCTAATAATTTGCAATAACTCATATAGAGTTCTATCCATCAAATGTGGAAAGCACTAGAATTATCACACTGGACCAATATTGTTTAATTTGTTTAAAAAGTTTGATATAGAACTGGGTTAGTGAATTACATACAATAATTGGAAAATAATCAAATCGAATTATTAATACAATGGAACTGAATATTATTAAGAACCACAGACCTGGAAAAAATATAAAAATTTACTCTTTGCGTATATTGTTATTCACTAATCTTTGTTGTTTCCCTTGGTTTGGGAACTAACAAAATCCTGATTCAAAAATATTTTGTTATTTGATGAATAATTTAAATGAATCAGTATAAAAATTTTAAATTTTCACACATAAAAAATAAGAAAAACTCAAATCTGCAGAAGGCCAACTGTTTTTAAAAGTATACCTACCTGACATTGAAATAATTATTTAGAATAATAATAATATAATAATAATAATAATAATAATAATAACGTTTATTCAAGAAAACAATAATATTCCAGTAAGTACAAGATTTCTAAAACTATCTGGAATAAACGGGGAAAATCACAGAAGCTGCTCATGACAGCTTGTACGTAATTATTGGTGAATATAAGTATAGCACGAAAGCAGTAGGTAGGTACTACTTGCGTGCATATAATAATGTAGATACTTATACATATTTGAATATAAATATGAAATAAAAAATGGTACAGGTGTATAAATAATATAAAAAATGTAAAATTTCGAAGGGGTGTATATAGGTAAGAATGTTATATCAAATATAAAATCTAAATACTAATATTTCAACTATTGATATATTGACAACAGTAATTATATTTCATCAACAGTGTAAGCAATACAATAAATACTGGACTACCTTTTTTCAATTGATAAAATAACATAATTAAAAGTTTTCCAGTAAGAATCATTCTACAAATATTCAAATAAGACGAATTGACACTAATTGGGTACATATAAATAACATGCACTGTTATGATGAATAGTCACAGGGTGTACCCATAAAAGAAACCTTGTGCATGGGCAACTATGAGAAATTCAATCTAGAACAATTTATTTGTATATTGCTTTGGCTATAACAATTTTAGTGTTTGCATTTGTATAATGAACAACTTCAGATCAATATTAGGTTTTCAAAACAAATATGTAAGTATTATTACTATTGAAAAATTCACGGATATGTTCTCTTGGTAGTGATTGAATCAATTTTTTTATTTTAATCTTGAACATACTACTAGAGTTTAATTTTTTAATCTCATCGGGTAGTTCCATTATATAGTTTTGGACCAAGGCAAGTAAAACATTTTAGTCCTATGGTTTTTTCATGGCGAGGGACAATCAACCTTTTGTTGGTTTTTTGCCGGGTATGATGTTCATGATCAATGTTTTTGTGAAGTTCCTATCTTTGTGCTGTTTCACTAGGATAGTCCTTGCATAGAGTTAGTTGATGTCAAATATTTGGGTTTCATTATACAGCATCTCTGTGGAGTATTGGCGGGGCTTCTTGTATATGACTTTTAGTATGTACTTTTGAATTGTTTCCAAATTACTCATGATATTGGTGGAAGCTGCTCCCCAAGCTGTCATTCCATATGTTAAGTGACTTTCCGCTAACGTAAAGTATAATGTTTTTAGAAATTTCTTGATCTTTGTTTGATTCCATAGGTTAAGTCTTCTTTTTGTATTCTCCTTCGACAGCTTCGCGTTTTCTTCTTTTTCCGTTTTGTCTATTTCCTCTGATGAATCGTACTCTTTGATGAGGTTTTGTGTTGGAGTAGCTGGCACGCTGTTCCTTCTAACTCCTGCTGCTTCTTCGGTTTCGATTTATTCTAATTGATCTGCTGTACCCGCTTTTCCTTCAATTATCAGCTTGGTCCCTTTTATAAAACAGTTTCTTCCGTTTTGTTTTTCGCAGGACTGATAGTGTTTCAGTATTTTCAGGCCTTCTCGTTGTTTGGTAGTCAAATCATGCGAAATTGCGATTTTGGTGCCTTTCAATTTTTTTGCGTTTTCCAGAATCAATTTCTTTTTCAGATGTGAAATCAGTTGCACTTTAATTGGACAGTTTCTTGTTTTCCCAAGACAATAAACGTTGTTTATATCACTTTCAGTTATTTCAGTCTCTAATGATTTCCTGAGTTCACTTACAACCAAGGCAGCTTGTACTTCTTCTACGGATTCATTCATTCCAAAAATTACAATATTGTTGATTTTGTTATCCCTCTCTAGGGTTTCTAGCTTGATTTTCAGAGTGATATTTTCTTTTTCCAGTTGTGTGACTTTCTTATTGAGGTTTTCAATTTTCAATACGAGACGCGCCTCGCTGGCTATTATCGAATTTTTTAGTTCATCTCTACTCTTCTGAATCTCTCCTAATATTTTATTCACAGAAGCATCCGACATTATCTCAACTGGTTTTTCCCCTTGGAAGTGCATCCACCATCCATCCATACAATGGATGAGTAAATGTAATTGTGGAATTATTATTCAAGCTTTTCCAATATCGAAGTTCTTTTCTTAGTTCATCAGTGTTAACGTTCGCTACCGTCATTCTTCCCACAAAGTGACTACAAGACCCTAGACTATAGGATTATGCTGGAGTACGTTATGATACATTACGAATATGATCGCTTAACGTTCTGATGCGTTGCTGTTATGATGGCGTACTTTTTGATAAAGTACGTTATGCTGGTGAATGTTATGATGGTTTACGATTTATATCTTGAACTATTATGATCAATTACGATTTCTACCGGTTAACGTTATGATGGAGTATTTTTCTATGTTTTACGGTTTCTTTCATGTACATTATGATGCATTTGGTGTTCCCCATTTTACGATCCTAGGCTAGCGGTGACATTTTTAGAAATGTAAAGTCAGAAGGAAAAAACTCCCAGACTCCGAACTATATCAGGATCAAGAATTCGTGAAAAAGTTTTTTGCGAAAGACACCAGAGTATAGAATGATTTTTTATATATTCTTTATTTTGTTACCAGAATTTGGAAACCATTTTATCAGTATTATGTTCTTAAGAAGTGTGTATTTTTATTTTTCGTTACCCTTTCATACCGCTAGTGAGTGCCGCCAATCAGTAAAATTTTCTTAAAAAATATAATTATGCTCTGAATCTACAACTTTGACTTCGAGGATGATGGTGAACTTACAAAAACCAGTACAGCTGTCAATTGTAAGATTGAGCATTCTGCTTGGGGAGGCTATCTCCAAAGCATAAATCCGGGCGATCCAGAGCGGATTCAAAACTATACCTTCTCTGGGTCTGGTGGTAGCAAAATTTAATATCATATACTTTAATTTGACTTTAATATAAAAAAAACTTCCTAGGGTGGGCGACTGATATCGTCGCCTTACAACCTTGCGATTTATTACACTGGGTGACAATTCAACTGTAGTGACACCGATGAATGACATGCTAACAATAATGTTAGTATCAACTATAACAATCAATAATATGAATATGTATCCTTGAAATTTCATACGGAATACCATTTTTACTTTAGGTAAAAATCAACCAAATTATTCTGAAAAAACGTGTTCGTGTCCGAAGTTGGCAATTTATGCTTTGAAACAACGGGAAAGTGAATTCGTGCAGTTTTAAAAAAACACGTTTTTCTTTCAGAATAATCGGTAAGTTTTAAAACATTTCAGGAATTGAGAAGAATTTATGCACGCCGTTTTTTCTTTACTTCGTATACCCACTTTCGCATTAACCTCTTTTACCAAGATGTCGAAAATATATATTTTCGTGGCCCAAATTATGCATCCAAATTAGGTTTTAACTGTCTTTACTCATTCTTCAAGAGATAACCACCATCGAAGTATTATATTCAGTAAGACTTCATGAACGTTTCAGAAATGAACCGATATTTTTGGAATATTAAATAGTGGTTATTTGAAAGATTTCAAAATATACATAATGTATCTCAGAACGATTGAAAAACTATGACTAACTGAAACAATTTAACCCACTCAGTCATGAACCTAGAAATAATCCCGACAAAAAATCTGAAATTGAACTTATGATGAGATATTTTTTCGTTGATTTTCAGTGGTATAAAATTAGTGTTCTCTCTCCTCTTTCACTGTGACGTAAGTCCTTGGTGAGGAACATTACGGCTGAAAAGATGAAACACACAATTTACTAAACATCTTTATTTTTTGAAATTAACTGTTAAAAAGAAAATAGAAAAATAGTGCGAATTTACACGGCCAAATAAATTCATCAAATTTTAGACCTTGAAATTTTTTCGATAGGTAAATAGAAAATTGTCAACTCGTAATTGACCAATTATTAATTAATTTTGAAGCAATTGTTCATAACTTTCGGTCTGATATGATACCTATTCGTTGCTAGGTAATTGATTTCGAAACAGAGATTTTGAGTCTCAAAAAAATGAATCTTTACGAAAAAAACTTGCTGTGTTCATTCGCGTTAATGTAAAACGGAAAATTAATGTTCTTGGATTGACCTGTCATGTCATTATGTTGGTATTTCTGACAAAAAGTAACACAAGAATATACCAATAAATACAATTAATACTTTTCAGTCTATTTTATTATTAATTTTTTATGGAATATTGACGAATTTTATCGGACCGTGTAAATCCGCACGTACTGTCTTCTACAAAATATGGGCGGAAAACCTTTTAATTTCATCATTACAAGCCACGCCACATAGCGTTTTGCGTTTGTTAGACTGAAGGCTGAAAATTGTTTAAGTTTGCACTTTTTTTGCAGATGTATGAAGTGCCGGCATTTTTGTAACATTTGGGAAATATTACCTGCTACACAATATACCCACTACAGCTATTAAGTTCTTTTTCCTGTGCATAGAAGAATTCTTTTCCATGTTTTGAAGCATAATTTTTTATTTAATTCATATTACAATTTAAATCGGTTCAAAAAGTGGAGTGATACTTGTCTTTGAAAATATCCCACAACTATGAGTCGTTCATCAGATATATCGGACATATTTGACAGGCGTGGTGAACTGAAAGGGGGACACACTTATTATCAGACCGAACTATATCAAATGAAGAAACTGTTAGACTATACATCATCAAACAGCTTCTTGATCAGAGAATTGAATGAACAAATCCATACTTCTCACCACGGCAAAAAGTTAAATTCCACTATTTTAAAACGTGTTTCAACAGACTGGATATCAGCAGATTGAAAAATATCGACTATACAGTCCTGGATTTTCATTCGGCATGAGTATATTCAAACGATTCAACTAAGATTTTCAAAGAAACTGATTTCAGCAGAATTGGTAATATAAATTTTCAGATCCATATATTCTCCGATTGATGTTTTACAAAACAAAAATCTCAAAATACCTACGAATCTATATCGGTACCATCACCGAATGGACATCCATCCACCGATAATTAAGCCGAATGATATTGTATCAGATAGTGAAGGCAGCAGAAACGTATTCCATCAGACTTGATCTTGTAAAGAAAAGCAAATTGAGAATTGTTAATTTTTGGGAAATTTTAGATATCCTGTGTTGCAGGAAGTCCAAGGAGGAGGAATATACGGAATGATGGAATATGTGGAATTTAGATTGACAGTACTCGATAATTTTCGGATTTGTGCTTCCAGGGAATTCATTATATCAGGATTTTGATGCATTCGAGAGGGTTGGTTAATTCAATTTCATCACAGGACTAGATTTACATAAAAAAATCAACAAGTCTTTCAAACTGTGCCAGTATTTCTACTTTTTGTTGTCTCGATGAATTGTCACCGAACGGGTGAAGAACTTTAAATGTTGTTTTTTTTTTCTTTATAATTACTTCTAAGAAATAATTACTGTTCAGCTTGGAAACAGCGTTACGCACAAGGTACGTTTCATATGTTGCCTATCGTTTTGTCTAGCGGTGCATGATTCTGTATAGTTCAAACTGATGGATTCCCGGTCAACAGAATCCAGTCTGATAAAATTCGGATTTAATCAATTCCCAATCTGCGCAAGAACACTTCTGCTCTATTCCGTTTCTGTTAATGAACCATATGGATGGAAGAAGTTTTTGATAATTTTGAAATACTTTGCATTACTGATTAGTGTTTTTACTGACGTACATTTTTAGTGTTAGGTATTACAGAATTTAGTCTATGTTTTACTATTGGAAGTGTGATTTTTTATAGGATCCAATTGCTATACTCACAGTTGACAATTGCATTATCGGGGGTAATACCACGAGTGCTCGCAATACTATCGATAGTAATTCTGTCGGAAATCAACAAGATCAAATTGCTTGGTAATACCACGAGTCTGCTAGGAAGCAATTTGATCGAGTTTAAAACCCTTTGAGAACCACCGGTTACTTGAGAATACCACTATTCAAATGTCGCTTATTGAACTGCTTACTGATAATCTGAGCCTACCAGCATGTAAAGTTGGCTGCCTAAGATGCTGAAAATAATGTGTGCCCAGCAAAGCACCAGCAAATAATTTTTATCAGGCTCCACGTGCATTTAACGCTCGTTGTTTACGGGGAATATTTCACGCCGTCATAAAATAGTGAAAATCTATTTGTTTATACAAGTTTTGAAGGAATGGCAGATTTGGTTACTTTTTGCTATGTCTACTGTACAATTGCACATAGAAGTTATGTATGAGTAACTTGTGTTCAATTTCTGTGTGGTAGTTTTTATGAATGGTTATGAGAATGAACCACTAGTCACTATGGTTATTTCGAACTTGAGCGCCACAAAAAGTTAAACTTTTTTTTTATTTGCGTAACAGGCCCTCTTTGCAAGACGCCCTGTATGTTTTATATGCATAAACACTTTTGTTATAATGGAAAGGGTCACGTATGATGACGATGCCCTGTAAATATTTGGTTTCATATTATTTAAGCTAGGCTAGTGAAATTTCTTTCAAGAGGAAATAAAAATTAATTCTCTATAAACAAAAATGTCGAGACAAACGAAGTGGTTCGGATGAGTATATTTTTTTTACCATATATAAAACAATGAAGCAGTCATTTAGTTCGCCGTACATGGAGTAAATATTTATTTTACAAAGGGTAATATACATGGGACTCACGTTGAGTATATACGAACTAAATGACCATTAACTGAATTGAACATTTTTTTTGTGTCGACTAGACGCTTTCAAAGTGCTAAGTCCGAGGGGTATTGGGGGGTAAAGGAAGAGATCTGAGAGGCAGACAGCCGAGAGAATTCTCTATTCCATGGCGGTAGAAATGGCGTAAATAGAACGCAACGCTGTTGAACGATTTTGGCCCTTAAAAATATAAACACCCCTGGAAGTCGACTTACGGGAGTAAGAAATAAAAAAAAACAGGAGATGGTCTCGAGAGGCGGTTGGTGCGGTTGATCGATGACCTACCGCGTTAATTAGAGTTTGCATCGGAGTTGAAATATAATTAGTGCGAGTTAGATTTTGGTTTGGTGGCGGTTTTGTCGTTGTGTGAACGAATTGTAAGAAACAATTTTTCTGGTATTCGTTTGGACGAAATTGTTCTATTTTCCTGAACGAAACACCGAGCGCAGCTAGAGATTTGGTAAGTGAATTTTTTGGGATTTTTTTTGGGCAAACTAACCACAGCTATATTTTTTCAAATATCGTGGGTGAACCTTTTGTTTGTTTTATTTGTTGTATGATATCTGAACCAATTTATTTTGTTGTCTCGATGAATTGTCACCGAACGGGTGAAGAACTTTGAATGTTGTTTTTTTTTTCTTATTTTTATTTACTCTTTGAAAGTCGATATTTTTATTTATCCTTAGGGAGAATTACGTTTTTATACATTTTACACCGAATCATTCACGGGTGATTTTTTCTGTTATGGTGTAATTCTTTATCATTTAAGGTTTATTTAATATACCGTTAAACAGTTTATGTCGTGTATCATTGTCGGTAACTATACTGACAGCTTTTAACTCATCCCAACCTCAGTGACATTCTTATAAAATAAAAATAGAAAAAGAAAGGAAAAATCTCAGAATCAAAAAAGAAATGTAGCATATTATAAGCCTAGACGGTCCACGTCCCTAAGACGACTTAGGTGACTTTACCTTTCAAACCTAAAACAGTGCCTTGGTAAGAAAGAAGATACCAGAAAATTCGTTCAAGATAGTTTTTCCGGTAAGTACTGATTTATCTAGGACCTTATCGAAAACATTCGAAGATGAAAAGGCTGCTCCTAATTTGTTTATTCTCTGGTGACTATTAGCGGTGGAATTTTCTCTGTTAGTGGTTGAAGAGTGAATACTTTTTTTTTTGTTAAAAAAAAATATTTTAATATATTCGCTCAACCACCCTAGTTCGAGTACTACAGTTGGTGACCCAGCGGTGGGATTTTTGATTCTTGGAGATTTTTGTCCATGAGAGGTTGAAATGAGAAGTTGAATTTTTCCATTGAGGTTACGGTTGCGTTTTCATCGAAAATTGTATAAAGAAAAGTTTCCATGTGATTTTCAATCCAAAATATAATCATAATAATAAAAATAATGATTTTTTTTTGTTTTAATATTTAAAAAGTTGAATTGAATAGTCATTCAATAATCTGTTTTACAAAAAGATAATTGTTCAAGTCGGTTTGATAATCAAGTAGGGATTTTCAGAGTAGGTTTGTCGGAGAAGAAGCAAAACGAACAGGTTGTGTATACGTTTTTATCATAATTCATTAGTGCATGATTGTTCACCCACTTATACTAACCCTTTTATCATGACTACGATGGCAGGAGCTCCGAGTACTACAGTTACTCCACCAGTAAATACGTCGGCTCAACCGATGATTCCAATGGCGTACTCATTGGGGATGGTTGCGTCAACCCTAGATGTTTTTTCTGAGAAAAACGTTATCCGCTACTTTGAAAAATTAGAACAAAGGGCTAGTTTGGACGGATGGTCTGAGGACCAAACCGTTAAATTGTTGAAATTTAAATTAGTAGGAGAAGCCTACAATTTTTTTAAATCAGAACCTATTTTGAATACCTTATCTTTTAACGATATTAAAGCGCGAATTATTGAAAAATTTTTACCCATTAAATTACCGGAGGAAAATCAGTTGATTTTGAGCAGGTGTTATCAAAGGCACGAAGAAGATGTTTCCACGTATTGTACAAGACTACGAACTTTGGGAGCCAAATTACTGAAAGAAGATTTGGAGAGGGCTGAACCAGAAGAAATAGCGGGATTAAAGAAGAAAAATGAAGAAATAATTATGAATCAATTTAAATTAGGATTACGCAAGGATCTGCTGAAAGAAGTTGGGTTATTAATGTTGAAAGAAGCAGATTTGGATTTGGATAAGGCAGAAAAACTAGTGAAACTACAAGAAACTACCCTAATGATGATTCAAGGAAGAGGACATTTTTCGAAAGTTTCTCAAATAAACTCGGAAAAAACATGTCATACATGTGGAAAATCAGGACACCTGGCTACTGATTGTAAAATTGGAAAACGACCAACTCTGAGCGGAAGTTCGAGTTGTTTTAAATGTGGAAAAATGGGGCATTTTGCAAGAGAATGTCGAAGCGAAGACGGGTTTGCGAGGATTACCTGTTTTATGTGTAATAAGAGAGGACATTACGCGAATGTATGCCCGGAAAAAGGTGGACGAGAAAATTCACCAGGAAATGGAGACCGGCAGTATATTTCCCATGACATGAGACGAGGTGGAAACCAAAGAAAGGAAGTCACTGCACAAGATAGCAGAATAGAAAGAAGCCAAACTGATGCAAGGACTTGGAGAAATGAATTCCAGCCAAAGAATTCCCTAGAAGCGTACCCTGAGAAACGAGGATATGAGGAACGTAACTCTCAGAGGAGTGCAGGAAGGGATGGCCCTTTAAACTAAGACGGCTGATTTCACATCCCCGAGAAAGCGGCCAATATAAAAAATACTACAGGGGAAAATATGGATAAAAGGGGGAGTAGGGAATTCGCAGGAATGGAATCTGGAAGCTGTAAACGGGAGAAAATATACTCACAGGGGGGAAGAATGGAATAATAAATTGAAGAGAAAAAATTTTCAAGAAAATTCAAAAATACCTAAGGACGGGAGAATCGTAAGATTAACTCAGGTGGAAAGTATATCCATATATAGCAGTACTACAGGTGAATGGAAAAAGCTGTAACTGTCTAGTGGATACGGGAGCGGCGGTCACGTTGATAAGAAGAAATATGGTACGAGATGATGATATCGATTGCCAGGGACTTGATGACATCTGTTTGGTTAGTGTAACCGGACACCTGTTGAAGATCTTTGGGAAGACTAAAGCGAACTTTGGGATTTCAAGAGGAACTGACGAAACCAATTTCGAAGCTTATGTGTGCGAAAATGAAACAGCGGGGATTACTCCAGTAATTTTGGGAAGAGATTTTTTGGTAGCAAATGTGGTGCAACATCATTATGGGCCAAATCCAGTCATGATTATATGGGAAAGGAGGTACCTTTCCGTTTTAAACGGGAAGAGGATGGAGACATTTGGGAAATTGGAAGAAGAAAAAGAAAACACTACTGGCACGGGATACGTATGTATTCACAAGGAAGAAAATTACAAGATGGAGAAAGAGGAAGAGGATATCGGGGTCCTACGGAACAAAGCAGAAATATCCCATTAGGCTGGAAAGAATGGCTTGAGCACATTCG
The DNA here is from genome assembly GCA_958502065.1 of Chrysolina americana. Lineage (NCBI taxonomy): Eukaryota > Metazoa > Arthropoda > Insecta > Coleoptera > Chrysomelidae > Chrysolina > Chrysolina americana. Next base: position 23,441,893 of record OY293417.1, on the reverse strand, counting down.
CAGTTTTTACAAGGCGCCGAAGTGGAATGAGGTGAAAAATCTAAAGCAGAAACAACAAGATTTGGAGTCAAAGAATGCGGAAGAAAAGTCGAAAAAACAAGTTACTTGGGGTAAACAGGAGGAATCTACAAAAAAGGAAAAAAGTGGAATGTTGGCAGAAATAGAAGAAGTGAAGCTGAAGGAGGTAGCCTCGCATAAGTATGTAGAAGCGGAAATCCAAGAATTTGGACAACTGAGCGAGGACGACTCCGATTATGTAGGATATAATGAATATATGATTCGACCAAGGTTTTCAATAAAGAAGAAATTGAATAGGGAACGTCCAATACACAAGAACGAAGAGAAAATTCGAGAAAAACAAAAGGATGAAAAGAAAATAGACGAACCAGTAAAAGAAGTGGTAACAAAACGTTCTGGTGATTTTAGAAATGAAGGAACATTACCCACTCCCAAACATATCCAATTTAATTCAAGGATATAGTACAGGAAACAAAGCTTTATTTTCGGTAATTGATGTTGCGGAAGCATATCATCAGATAGATATGGAAGAGAAAGATATACCTTTGACTGGATTTAGTACTTTCCAAGGACATTACAGTACACAAAAATGCCTTTCGGTTTAGTTAATGCTCCGAGCACATTTCAGAGATATATGAATATGACCCTATCTGGTCTAACAGGACAATTTTGTATGGTATATTTGGACGACATCATTATCTTCAACGCAGATGGAGAACAGGATCATCTGAGCAAATTGGCACAAATTTTAGAGAAGTTAAGAGAAGTAAATATCAAACTGAAGCCGAAAAAATGCAGCTTTCTATTGAAAAGGGTGAAATATTTGGGGCACATGATTATACAGGAAAGAGTACTTCCTGATCCGGAAAAAATCGAGGCCATTAAAAAATTTCCGATACCAAAAAATGTCAAAGGAGTAAGAGCGTTTATGGGAATTGTGAACTGGTACAGAAGATTTATACCGAATGTTGCAGAGATATCAGCGCCATTGGTTAACTTAACAAAAAAAGATGTAAAATTCGAAATTTCATCAGAAGTAGTGGAATCCATAAACAAGTTGAAACAAAGCTTGACTGCTGAATCCCTTCTAATTTACCCAGATTTCGAACAATCATTCATAGTAGCTACAGACGCTTCAGGTCTTGGAGTGGGGGCGATCCTGAGCCAACTGAGGGAAGGTTATGAAAGACCCATAGCTTACGCAAGTCAAAAATTCAAGAGAGCAGAACTAAATTACTCAACGACAGAAAAAGAACTGCTAGGGGTAATCTTTGGAATCCAGACGTTTCGATGTTATCTTTATGGAAGAAAATTCACAGTAATATCAGATCATAGACCTCTCAAATGGTTGTTATCGATGACGGATCCAGGATCAAGATTGACCAGATGGGCGTTGACGTTAGCGGAATATGATTTTGAAATAATACATAGACGAGGGAGGCTTCATGGGAACGCGGATGCACTTAGCGGAATGTATGATAGGGAAGATCAATATTTTGATATCGAGTTTGAAGACTATGAAGAATATTTGAAAGTCCATCAAAAATTAAAGGCTAGGAATGTAACGGAAAAACAAGGGGACCTATTTTTCTCCCCCGAATCGTATGCTTTAGCACACCGTGTGTCTCAAGATTTTGCTATGGGACAAGGTATTGCTGTAAGTTTCAAGGAAATGTTTGGGTCAGTGAATTCATTGAAGGAAGAAAAGAAAATGGTGGGGGAAGTAGCAGAATTGAAACTTCCGGAAAGAAATATTTATTATATGGTTACAAAATTTAAATCTCACGATAAACCTTCTTATCGAACGGTTTGGAATGCACTACGGAATCTGAAGAAGAAATGTGAGGACAATCAAGATAGAAAACTAGCCATTCCAAAGATTTCATGTGGTGTAGATGGATTGAATTGGGTAAAGATTCAAACTATGATAGAATTCATGTTTTATAATACGGACATCGAAGTAGTCATTTATACGTTACCAAAAGAGAAATTTCATATTTCACTAGTAGAAGAGGATGAAATGGTGGAACCGGAATGGGATAGAGATATTTTAAGAAAAGCTCAGGAACAAGATACGTTTTGTCAGTCGGTTAAAAAAATAACGGATCAAGCGGATGAGGTGTATTATTTGTCCAATGACGGGATATTGTATCGGATGGAGGAAGATGGAGATAAATTGATTATTCCTAAAATATATGTAAAGAAAGTATTGGAAGATTTTCATGACTCACCTCTAGCAAGACATCAGGGTCAACAAAAATCACTATGGAATATAAAGAAAAGATTTTATTGGATGGGTATGAGAACGGACATCATAAACTATTGTACTGTATGTGATGCATGCAATCGAAGAAAAACTTCTCCGCATCAAAAGAAAGCACCCCTACAACGATTTACACCTACGAAAGAAGCTTGGGAACTGACGTCGATGGATATAGTGGGACCCCTAGTCACGTCTATGAAAGGAAACAGATATTTATTAACATTTCAAGATTATTTTACGAAATATCCGGAAGCCATCCCTGTACCAGATCAGAAAACCGACACAATCGCCAGAGTGTTTGTGGAACAAATTATTGTAAGACATGGCACATCCAAGAAGCTCTTGACAGATAGAGGTTCGAATTTTACGTCTAGTCTTTTTAAAGAAGTGTGTGAAATACTGCAGATAAAAAAAGTACAAACTGCTAGTTATGCTCCAACGTCAAATGGACAGATTGAACGAATGCACCGAGTGTTTAAAGATATGTTAGCACAATACATTTACGAAAGTCAAAGAGATTGGGACGACTGGATACCGTTCGTTCTAATGGCTTATCGAAGGAGTATACTGTAACGATTTAGAGACCGGCCCCGAGACCGGCCCTGATCTAATTAATTATGCACCCTCGTTCAACTTCAACAGCATATCCGCTGGCGTACGGATCGCCGAGAACAAGCTGGAATAAATCAATCATTCGATACTATTCGAAGAGCCATCTAGATGAAATGTTCTATACTCCTGAATAATCGAGAGTCGCGAATGGAAACTGCTTGGGAGTATATAAGCGGGACAGTCAGAATGGAGAGTTAGTTACAGTTCCAGAGTTCGGTGATAGATAGCCACAGTAGAAATAAATTGAAATAGTAAATGTTTTAGTGAATAATTGTTGTAAATAGTGTTTCAAATAAATTAGGAAAATTAGTTAGTGCAGTTTGACTACATTTGTTGTCAGAAGTCGGATGTTTAAAATAAATAAGTGTTAAAGTGTTCGTCGCGTTGAAAAACTGATAGACAGTTTTGCGCGTCGCGGGACAATAACTGAAAAATGTGTGTGAAATAAATAATAGACTGATATCTCGGCAAAGACAATAAGAGACAAAATGTTTCCGAGAAGAGTTAACCTAGTTGACCTTAAAGTTAGTGAATTGAAGCAAGAGTTAGAGGAGCGTGAGTTAGAAACAACTGGAAAGAAGGCCGTACTCCAGAAAAGACTTGCAGATGGACTGATTGAAGAAGGAGAAGACCCCGAAACGTTCTAATTCGAAGTTTCTGGAATTGATTTAAGTTCCATAATGAATAAACTCGACGAGACCACGAAATCCTTGGAAGATAAATTTCTCGAAAATTCGAATAGATTGGTGGATAAACTTCAACAAAATTCGGTGAGTCTTGAAGATAAATTTCTACAAAATTCGAAGAGTCTGGAGGAAAAGCTTCTAGAAAATTCTGTCAGCCTGAAAGAAGAACTCCTAGAAAATTCGAATTGTTGCAAGAATTTGAAGCAGATATTGCACGCTTGGTTCGTCTTGCGTACCCAGCTACACCGGAAAATGTAATTGAGCGACTAGCGGTTCAGGCATTTTTGGATGGACTTCGTGACCAGGAAATCCGGCAAGCCCTAACACTAGCTCGCCCCGCACATCTCGTGGATGCATTGGCACGCGCTCTGGAATTCGAAGCAGCAAAGCAATCCTGCAAAAGCCAGAGTAGAGTCCGGATGATCGAGGAAGACCGACAGGAGCCTACTAATATAGAAGCTGTGATGCGAAAAGTGCTGAAGGAAGTTGTGCCTGAGAGAAGACTGATACGATGCCGAAATTGTAGAGAACTTGGGCACGTGCGTAGCAAATGTCCAATACTGAAAAAATCGACATCAACGATGAAGGTCAAGAAGGAGCAATCGTCAGCCCGTATCCAACGAGCCCCAGTTAACAATGCAAGACAATGGGGTCTTCGTAGACGGTCTCATCAACAACGAGCCTCGCACCATGCTGCTTGATACAGGTGCGACTAGGACAATCCTTGGACCTACATTTGCCAAAACACCGGCAAGAATTGAATCGTCGAATTGGAAGCTACGCACAGCAACTGGAGAGCCGGCAACTGTATATGGTGAACTTCCAATAGAACTGACTTTGGGCAGCACTACAGTGAAACACCGGGCTCTAGTAGCGGATATCGAGGACAAGGTAATAATTGGAATGGACATCATGAATTCTAGAGGATTCGAGCTGAATTTTAAAGACGGCGTCCTTCGTGTGAACGGAGAAGAGCTGGTACTTCATGGGAGAAATGAAGAAATGGTTCGAGTTCTGCTGGCTGAAGACGTAAGCGTACCGGAGAGTGCTGAAACCATTTTGGAGGCTCGCCTGGATGGAGGTGCGAGCAATGGAAACGTGGTGATGTTCGAGCCCAAGCTCCATGATCAGAAAATTGGTCGAGGAATCGCACTAGGGAAGACCTTGTTGCGAGTTGTCAAATTTGTGCCGGTAAGGGTAATGAATGTCAATTATTACCCTGTGACTTTGAAGAAAGGAACAATTCTGGGGCACTGCTCGTCAATTTTCTCTGTGATAAGGAGTGTACGCGGCACTGTTAGTCGAGCCAGTAACATGCCAGCAGAATTGGAGAAGTTGGTTGCTATCTCGTCCAAGGACATGGGGCCAGCACACAAGCCTAAATTGAGAGAACTAGTCAGGAAGTATCAGGACATCTTCGATACCGGAGTAAGCAGAGGCGGTAGAACAAAGGTGGTTCAGCAACGCCCGACCAATCAGGCAATCAGCCAAAAGACTTCCTCTCGCCAAAACGGAGGAGGCTGACAAAATTGTCTGCGACATGGAGAAAGACGGAGTCATCGAGCCATCCGACAGTCCCTGGTCCTCTCCAGTCGTGTTGGTGAAGAAGAAAGATGGATCAACACGGTTTTGCGTAGACTACCGTCAACTAAACAACGTGACGAAAAAGGACAGCTACCCTCTCCCAAGGATAGACGACACGCTAGACACGCTGGCTGGATCTACGATTTTCTCGACCTTAGATTTGAAGAGCGGATACTGGCAGGTAGAACTGGCCCAGGAACATCGAGAAAAGACAGCTTTTACCATCGGCTCCGGATTATGGCAGTTTACAGTTATGCCATTCGGTCTCTGCAATGGTCCAGCCACGTTCGAATGATTGATGGAGACGGTTTTGAAAGGTCTATCATGGAAGACGTGTCTGTTGTATCTCGACGACATTATTGTGGTTGGCAGATCGTTCGAGGACCATGTAAAAAACTTGGAAGAGGTATTTCAGCGACTAAGAAGCTCCGGACTGAAACTGAGCCCTAAGAAATGTCATCTGTTTCAAAAAGAAGTACGTTATCTCGGCCACGTTGTCTCTGGGAAAGGAGTGGCAGTAGATGAGCAGAAGATCAAAGCTGTTAAGGAATGGCCCGTTCCGAAAGACATTCACCAGCTTCGAAGTTTTCTTGGCTTGTGCACTTACTATCGCCGATACGTGCTGGGATTTGCTAACATCGCAAAACCACTGACCAGTCTCATGGAAGGACAAACAAAGTTCTAGTGGTCAGATGAATGTCAAGATTCATTCAGGAAGTTGAAAGGAGCTTTAATCAACGCACCAATCCTGAGCTACCCCCTTCCAGACGGAAAATTCATTCTGGACACGGACGCCAGCAACGTGGGACTTGGAGCTGTCCTGTCTCAGATCCAGGATGGACAGGAAAAAGTCATCGGGTACTTCAGCAAGACCCTCAGTAAACCGGAGCGAAATTACTGTGTCACCCGACGGGAGCTGCTAGCTGTGGTCAAAGAAGTAGAGCACTTTTACAAGTATGTGTATGGCAGGAGATTCCTGCTGAGAACTGACCACGCCGCCCTCAAATGGCTCCTACAGGTTAGGAATCCCAAGGGTCAAGTGGCACGCTGGATTGAGAGGCTCCAGGAATTCGACTTTGAGATCGAACATCGGGCTGGGACCAGCAATAAGAATGCGGATGCCGTATCGCGAAGACCATGTCCACACGAATGTTCGCACTGCCGACGAACAGAGGAAAAGAAGTCGACACTCTGCAGAACCACGGCGGTCGATGATAACTGGAAGGACCACAAGATCCAGGAAGACCAAGAGAAAGATCCAGATCTTGGTTTAGTCATCGGCTGGAAGAAGAGTGAGCGAAGACCGTCGTGGCAGGAAATAGCCAGTTGTTCTCCAGTCGTTAAAACTTACTGGGCCCAATGGAACTTTTTCACCTTAGACAATGGAGTCTTGAAGCGTGTGTTGGAGTCGGAGGATGGCGGGGAAGAAAGACATCAGGTAGTAGTTCCCAGGAGCAGAATACAGGAAGTGCTCCGAGAAATCCATGATGGGGTCATCGGAGAACATCTGGGAGTGACGAAGACCCTCCAGAAAGTTAGGCAACGGTTCTACTGGGCCAATTGTCAAGCTGACGTCAAGGACTGGTGCAGAAAATGTGCTGTATGCGCTGCCAGTAATAGACCTCGAACAAGACCTAAGGCTCCGATGCGCCAGTACAATGTAGGTAGCCCATTCGAAAGGATCGCCATTGACATCGCTGGCCCGTTCCCACAATCTGAACACGGGAACAAGGACATCCTTGTGGCGATGGATTACTTCAGCAAGTGGGCCAAAGCCTATGCCCTGCCCAACCTAGAAGCCATCACCGTTGCCGACGTCTTGGTGAAGGAGTGGATTTGTCGATTCGGTGTCCCGTTAGAGCTGCATTCGGATCAAGGCAGGAATTTCGAATCAAACCTGTTCCAGGAGATGTGTCAGATGCTGAACATCCGGAAAACGAGGACCACAGCTCTACATCCGTAGTCCGATGGAATGGTGGAGCGGATGAATAAGACGATAAACCGCCACCTGTCCAAGGTAGTCTCTGACCACCAGAAGGATTGGGACCAGTACTTCCATCTGTTCCTGATGGCGTATAGTTCCGTAGTTCATGAGTCAACCGGCCAAACCCCTGCTAGTGTTATTATGAAGTTTGGGACGCCACCAGGACAAGACACTGCGGGAGATGACTACGTCAGCAAACTGCGACAGAGAATGGACGACATCCATGAACGGGTCCGTTTGAACATCCAGAGTGCCAGCGACAGAATGAAGGAGACCTACGACATCAAGGCGGATGCTGGTGGATATCAGACAGGTGACCTTGTCTGGTTATACAACCCTAAACGTCGCCGTGGACTATCACCGAAACTTCGGAACTCGTGGGAAGGTCCATATAAGATCATGAAAAGGATAAACGACCTCGTCTACCGCATATATAAGCCACCAAGAGGAAAACCTAGGGTAGTCCACTTCAATAGGTTGTCCCTTTACGCCGGAAACCACGTTCAAGTCCGCACCGTCAGATCACCGGAGGACGAAATGACGTTTCAGAGGTTCATGTCCCTGTACTCGAACGGACAGAAAGTTCAATATGGGGTAACCCGAGAGGAGTCTCGAGATCTTTTCAAGGTGCCTGCCAATTACGCGTTAGCTCACTGTGTGGCAGAAGATCTCCAAATGTCCAGAGGCATTGCAGTAGTTTTCTCCAAGAAGTTCGGTCGAATCCAGGAACTGAGAGAGCAGTACCCGGAAGTTGGCGGGGTGTTACAGCTAAGGAAAGGCCAGAGAAAGATCTACTATCTAGTTACCAAGAAGCGTTCTCGTGATAAGCCGTCTTATGAAGATGTTTGGAAGAGCCTTACGAGATTGAAAGACACGATGCTGGACCAGAATATTGTAGACCTGGCAATCCCAAAATTGGCCTGTGGGCTTGATCGGCCTGACTGGAGAGTTATAAGAAGCATGTTGGAGACAATATTCAGATCCAGCGGCATCAACATTCTGGTGTGCTGCAACCATCTTCCTCGACCCAACTTGAAGACTGTAGAGTGCTACTTTCATCGAACGTCCAGGTGCACATATGGAGAATCTGGCAGGTATCTTCACACTCCAAGAATGACGTTTCGGGGCGAAACGTCTTTAAGAAGGGGGCAATGTATTGATTTCGAGACCGGCCCCGAGACCGGCCCTGATCTAATTAATTATGCACCCTCGTTCAACTTCAACAGCATATCCGCTGGCGTACGGATCGCCGAGAACAAGCTGGAATAAATCGATCGTTCGATACTATTCGAAGAGCCATCTAGATGAAATGTTCTATACTCCTGAATAATCGAGAGTCGTGAATGGAAACTGCTTGGGAGTATATAAGCGGGACAGTCAGAATGGAGAGTTAGTTACAGTTCCAGAGTTCGCTGATAGATAGCCACAGTAAAAATAAATTGAAATAGTAAATGTTTTAGTGAATAATTGTTGTAAATAGTGTTTCAAATAAATTAGAAATATTAGTTAGTGCAGTTTTACTACAATACTGTTATGTATAAGTATTACTCTCTGTACATCAATCAGGTAACCAGATTTGAAGATGTATCGAACTTTGACAGGTATCCGACAATGAAAAGTCAGTTAATAAATGTTCACTAAACTTGGTGTCATTACTTTACTTATTTTTGTATTATTCAATTTAATAGCAAACAGAACATTGGCGACGAGTGTATTTCGTTTCCACGCAGGGTTCATACATTCAGTGGAAAAACAGAATTGTCTGCAAATTCATCGATAATGCCGCAAACATTAGTTGGACTTCTCGGTTCGCTGAACATTTTCGATCCCAAGAGTTCTGAATTTTCCGTGTTCAAGGAAAGACTGAATCAATTCTTCGTTGCAAATGATATTAAAGAGGAACAGCGAAAAAAAGCCATACTTTTGAATACATTGAATGATGAAGACTACGTGTTAGTGCGAAATTTATGTGTACCCGATCTTCCTGATACAAAAAATTATGATGAGCTTGTGGATCTGCTCAATGATCATTTCTCGCCAGTAAAGTCGTATTTTGCAGAAAGACGGCAAAACGTGATTTACATGAAAGTATAGCAGAATGGGAAGCAAGGATAAAAAGTTTAGCCTCAACATGCAAGTTTGGAGCAAGAATTAAATTTGGTAATGCGAGACATTTTTGTAATTGGATGAATCAAACAAAAATTATGGACCGATTATTTGAAGAGGATGCCTCTGCAGACACAATTACTTTTAAAAAAGTTGTGAAATTAGCTTTAGCGAAAGAATCAACATTGCAAGAACATAATTCCAGGGAAGCTGCGATAGGAATAAATGTTAAAACGGAATCAGTGAACTTTCAAAAGCATTATCATTCAAAAAGGTGACCGGATTCTTTTGTTCATGAAGACCGAGCAGAGCCAGGCGGATCTAAACAAATTAGCAAGACAAACTTGAGTCAGTCAGTTAGCAGGAAGCAAAATTTTTCTAGACAACTGTCAAGCAAGTACTTTGTTTGCGGGCGATCAAATCATTTGGCAAGTGAATGTGTTTATAAAAATTGCAATTGTCATAAATGTGGCCAAAAAGGTCATTTAGCTCCTCAATGTAGGAAACATTATAATAATTTTTTAACAGAAAACGTAAATACCGTTAGCGATATGTCAGATTCTGAGTTTCAAGGTGAATCAATTTTCAGTTTAGATTGTTTCAATATTATTGATGGTAATGGTAATGTGAAACCCACGTATGTTAAATTAACTGTAGAAAAGATTCCTTTGAGCTTTGAAGCTGATTCAGGATTCTCACAATCAGCAATATCTGAAAATTTATATTTGAAATATTTCAAAAATATTCCTTTACACAAAAATGATCTGAGTCAAAAAGACTATGTTGGATTGACATTTGAACCCATTGGTTATGCTAACTTCAATGTTATCCATGAAAATCATACGTATGTTCTCAAAACGTATATTGTAAAGAATGGGGGTCCACCACTTATTGGTCGTAATGGCTTAAATATGCTCAACTTAGGTATCTGCAAATTACAATTCGCTCATAGTGAATGCGAACAGATTTCTGGTGGCAAAGTTTTCAAAAATAAAATTGATTTATTACAAACAAAATATGCAGATGTCTTTGAAACTAAATTGGGCACTTTCAATAAATTTTCTGTCAGCCTAACTTTAAAAGAAGGAACTATTCCTAAGTTTTGTAAGACGCGTCCAGTACCGTTTGCCTTGAAATCAAAAATTGAAAAAGAGATTGATAGATTAGTTGAAAATAAGGTGTTAGTTCCAACTGAATTTTCTGAATGGGCCACTCCCATTGTTCCAATTCTTAAATCAAGTGGAGATTTGAGATTGTGTGGCGACTTCAAAATAACTTTAAATCCCCATTTGAACGTACAGCACTTTCCTTTACCACGTATTGAATATTTATTTTCGCAGTTGAAGGATGGTAAAAAAATTTCGAAAATCGATTTATCTGAAGCATATCAGCAAGTAGTTTTAATTGAAGATTCTCGAAAACTAGTCACTATTACAACACATAAGGGACTTTTTTCGTATACTCGACTTCCTTACGGAATCACTAGCGCTTGAGCTATTTTCCAGAAGATAATGGAGCAAATGCTACAGACTATGCCCGGAGTTGTCTGTTTTCTAGACGACATTCTTGTAACAGGGAAGAATGATAGCGAACATTTTGAACGTTTGGAGCGAGTGCTGAAACGGTTGCAAGAATGTGGTCTCAAAGTTAAAAAAGGTAAATGTTCTTTGTTTCAGGATTCAGTTAAATATTTAGGACATGTCATTGATAAGGAAGGACTTCATACATCTGATGATAGAATTTTAGCGATCAAAAATATTTCCATAGCTAAAACTGTCACTGAGTTGAAATCATTTCTGGGAAGTTTGAATTTTTACTGCAAATTTTTACCCAACATTTCAGAAATTCTTCAACCATTGTATTCTCTGTTAAAAAAAGATACAGAGTGGGTTTGGACAAGGGAATGTGGTAGATCGTTTGTAGAAGCAAAAAAAATTTTAACTTCTGCCCCAGATTTGGCACATTTTGATCCTGAAAAAACTGTAAAATTAACAGTTGATGCATCTCAATTTGCTTTAGGAGCTTCAATAAGCCATGTTTATGAAAATAATGAAGAAAGACCTATAGGTTTTGCGTCACGATTGCTGAATGCTGCAGAATTAAAACATTCGCAGATAGAAAAAGAAGCTGCCGCAATTATTTTTGGTCTAAAAAAATGTTTTCAGTACCTATTTGGAAAAAAATTTTTACTATTCACAGATCACAAACCGTTGTTAACAATATTCGGTGATAAAAAGGGTATTCCAATTTTTGCCGCAAATCGTCTTCAACGATGGGCACATATTTTGTCAGGTTTTGATTAAGAAATAAGATATGTTAAATCTTCAAGCAATAATGCAGACTTTTTATCTAGAAAACCAATAGTTTCCGATGAACAAGATGATTTGATCTCCAACATTTCATACTTGAAATATTTGGAACAATCAGATTTCAACTTAGACTTCAAAAAAATCAAACATGCCACAGCTGTTGATCCTTGTTTGAGCAAAATTATTTTATATTGTACTAACGGCTGGCCAGAACGGTGTCTTTCTGAAGAGTTAAAAGCATTTTTCATCAGAAAATATGAAATCTCCTTAGAGCAAGGATGTTTGATGTGGGGTTACAGGTTGATAATACCAAACAAATTTAGGGAAGATATTTTGAAAGAACTGCATAGTACACATATGGGAATAGTTAAAATGAAAGCGTTAGCGCGTTCATATTTTTGGTGGCCTGCAAAAGATAGCCAAATTGAAAATATCGCTAAATCATGTGAAGCTTGTATTGTTTACGGAAATAATCCACCCAAATCAAATTTAGTAACTTGGAATTGGCCCAAAGAAAGCTGGACTAGACTTCACGCTGATTTTTTTGGTCCAGTTCTTGGTAAAAATTTTTTGGTTATTGAAGATGCTACAACAAAATGGATTGAATGTTTTGGAGTGAACAACATCACATCCAGTACCACAATTAGAATTTTTAGAGAACTTTTTGCAAGGTTCGGTTTGCCTCATCAACTTTGCACTGACAATGCAACAACTTTCATGTCAGAATCTTTTCAACATTTTCTCAGTATCAGTGGCATAGAACATAAAACTGGTGCACCCTACCACCCCGCAACTAATGGACAAGGCGAAAGCGCTGTTAAAATTGTAAAAAAGCTATTTTGAAGTCCGCTCATGATAACAAATCTGCAGATTTTAACCTTATATTGAACCGCTTTTTGTTTCATTATAGAAACACCCCACACACCACAACAGGGGAAACTCCAGCTAAATTATTAATTGGTCGGAAACTACGTTGTAAGTTTGATTTATTGATTCCATCTGTTGGGAGAAATGTTTGGAAAAATCAAATTTCACAAACAAAAAATTTCAAGGGTAAAAGAAATGAAGAATTTCAGGTAAACGATCGTATTTGGGCTCGCGATTTTCGACAGGGTGTTGACAATTGGTGTAAGGGTATCATCACAGACGTTTTGGGAAAAAGAACTTATGTGATAAAAACAGATGAAGGAATGATATGGAAACGCCATCAGGATCAAATTAAAAGATTTTACTCATACGAAATAACTAACGACGTATCCAGTAGTAAAAAAAATGCAGTCGATATCATTCCTCGTTCGACTTTGGATATTTCAGATTGTGAGAAAGTAAATGTTAATGATCAAAACGGAAATAGTAACTCTGATTTGAATATCGATGGTAGACAAACACAAAATGATGGTTATAGTAGAGTGTTGCGGAGAAGGAGTCAGTTGAAAGCCCCCGATCGTTATGTAGAACGTTAAAAGTTGTTGAATATTACTTGCTGTATTTTAGTTTAGCAGGATGTTTAGTATATTTTATATTCATGTTGCATTTTCTCAAATTATTAAAGGTTTAGTGGTGGAGGTGTTATGTATAAGTATAACTCTTTGTACATCAATCAGGTAACCAGATTTTAAGATGTATCGGACTTTGACAGGTATCCGACAATGAAGTCAGTTAATAAATGTTCACTAAACTTGGTGTCATTACTTTACTTATTTCTGTATTGTTCAATTTAATAGCAAACAGAACAAATACATAGTTCGACGGGATACAGCCCGTATTTTCTTCTACACGGCCGAGATCAGGTACTACCTATTGATAGCTTCATCAAATCTCAAAGGATAAAGTATGAATACGACGAAAATTATGCATCTGAACTCTAAGCTCGATTGAATAGAGTATACACACAAGTTTATGTTAACACTGAAAAATCTAAGGATGAAATAATACAAAAGTTTAATAAAAATCTAACAGAGAAAATATTTCAACTCGGAGATTTGGTATATCTAAAGAACATGTCTGTGAAAAAAGGGATTTCAAAAAAATTTGACAGACCTTGGGATGGACCCTATAGAATTGTAAAGATTGAAGGACCAGTAACATACACCATAAGGAAAATAGAGACGATGAAAGAACAGGTAGTACACGTAAACCGACTGAAAGCGTTTACAGGAAGGATTTTCAAGGATCAAGAAGACGTCGTAGAGCAACCACGACGCCCAAGGAAAGAAAAACAAGTAACCGAAGAAGACGATGAAGAAGTAAATTCCCCAACATTTAACCCCGCCATCATACCACACTTCTGGGCTGCTCATGAATCAGGAGATGACCAGAACATGAGTGAAGACAGTGAGGAAGTAATATCGGACGAAGAATCCGAAGATACGTTACTGGATGAACCAGAAGCCGTTGTGAGAAGGTCGACGAGGACTCGTAAGCCTTCAAACAGGTGGTTCGCGAAACGGGAAAATCAATTTAAACAAACTGTACCACATCATGGGACCACACATGAGGTCAACAGCTTCAAGCAGCGACAGGAGCAACAATAAGGCAAATACCTTTTTCCTGATCATTGTTATAATTTCGGAGTGTCGTGGAATAATCGTTTATGACTGTAGCGATCATAATACGGATATTATGTCGGTTTCGATAAGGGATGTTGCACAATGCCCAGAACCAGAATCGGAATACTCGAGTGTTAGGACTTAGCTAAAAGTAATCCAACGAAATGAAATAAATGTAATTAATAATACATGTATGGACTTGTTTAATCGAAATTACTCGGCTTATAACCCACTGCGGAATGCATAGTCACAGTTCGGTAGTGGCCGGGGGACTCTCAAATTTTGTTTATCGAATCGGGGCGGATGAATGTTTATCGTTGCATCGATATCGAAGCATATGGTTGTATCACCAGGATATAGGAGGTATAACTATGAATGGGACTACCACAACTTCGTTGACTATAGCAGGCACCGTAGATGCAGGAGGAGCATGTAAAGGCACTACTTACCATGAACAAGGACGTACATGGGAAGATGTAATAATTTCAGCTTCTATAAAAATACAAGCGAAAGATTACCTAGCCCGAATTAAAATGGACGAAAACCAGATACAATTGGTTGGAGGAGTAACATGTCCATTCCTTACAGGATACTGTTTTGACACAATCCTGGGGGAAAATGTGTGGATAAGTAATACTCATATTTCATGCGAAGATAAACTAAGCTTACTTTATCAAGGAGACGCGGAAGTAGTAACCAATGAAATCAATAAAGAACGCTACCTGGTAGTAGAAACTGGGGACAAAATATTTGCTCTTACCTTACTAAAAAAGGAACTTCTGTGTCATTCAGAAATCTGGCAAACTGAGCATCCTAGGATAGTGGTTTGGATGAAAGAAACAGAAAATATGTTCGATCCACACATGAAATTATTACCATACAACACGGACCTTATGAGTTATGTAAATAGTAAGTTCCTATACGTGGAACAAGCTTATAAAAGGAGCCTAGAAAAACTCTTTCTGAATACGATCCACCGAAGATGTATTGTACATAGAGAGGTACTAAAAAACCGCTTATTGATAGCACCCTTGACACCAACCCTGATTAGTCAAATAGTCCAGGAGGAAGGGGGACATGTAGGTCGTGTGCTAGGCGAGGTATTCTATATTATGAGATGCTTGCCCAAATTAGCAAACAACCGCCGAATAGACAAATGTTATCACGAATTACCCATAGAGGTAAATAACCAATCCAAGTTTATGGCTCCGGTGACCAGGATCATACAGGATCATGCAGAAGAGATAACTTGTAATGGACTTATTCCACCTCTGTATTTTATTGAAAACAAATGGATAGGGCTGGCACCGTATCCTACGGTTAAAAAGGCTCCCAAAGAACTAGGCGTAGAAATGTCACCGAAGCTGAATTTTTCGCCTACATTACCAATAGGCTCAGCGGGACTTTACACCCAGGAGGAAGTCCACCAAGCACAGGAAATATTAACATTTGGGTCGGAAAGGAAAGCGGTGGAAAATATAATAGCCAGACGAGTAATGGGATTAGAGACAACTGGACAAGGATTTTCAATTCTGAAAATATCTGTGGGGCTGGTTCATCGATGTCGAAATGTTTATGAGTGGACTCATAGGATTCTACACCATATTCAGAACAATTAAATATGCCATTGGAGTAACACTAAATGGACTCCATTTGTATCGAACTGTGGGCTGCGGCGTCACGTTACTAGCAAGCCTGTGGAACACCCTAACGATGTGGATCATGTATCGCCAACGCGATTCGGAACACAGCAACCCTCGCGAAAACCCTAGTGCGGTAAACACGGACATTGGAAAAGGGGAGACTTTTACGGAAAGTGCCGCACCGCCAGCGAACTTATATCCTGATGTATCACAGGAAAGACACTGGGCGGATAAACCTTAAAACCATTGAACTTGAACAAAAAACTAGATTATAAAAACATTATTAGTGGTGCGATATAATTGACTCTCGAGATAAAGTATTCGACTTAATTTTTTGAAGATCGGAAAAGGTTAGCCTTACGACACATTGATTAGCAACACGTCAGCGTACCAGTGCTTTAAAACATAGTGCGTCGAAAGAATAACGGGAGTGAAGTTGAAAAGTCAATTTTATAACCCGAATCAACGCGTGCGATAAAATAAACACAGCGCCTAGTATGTAAATTAGAATAGACTAAGCGACAGTAAGCGTCATAAATATGATAAGCAAACCTCCAGTATTGAACAGGACCGGACTCAGTAATCGGCCCAACAAATTTTAGTGGTTGATATTAATTTAGCTATTTTACTAATTGCATCATGGTGAGAACCACTGGTCCCTATCAATCACAATTTATATTGGGAAAAAATCCAGGCCAGATGTAGCCTTCGATTTTTTTTTGGAGGGGAGCACAGGCCCTCTTTGCAAGACGCCCTGTATGTTTTATATGCATAAACACTTTTGTTATAATGGAAAGGGTCACGTATGATGACGATGCCCTGTAAATATTTGGTTTCATATTATTTAAGCTAGGCTAATGAAATTTCTTTCAAGAGGAAATAAAAATTAATTGTCTATAAACAAAAGTGTCGAGACAAACGAAGTGGTTCGGATGAGTATATTTTTTTTACCATATATAAAACAATGAAGCAGTCATTTAGGTCGCCGTACATGGCGTAAATATTTATTTTACAAAGGGTAATATAGATGGGACTCACGCTGAGTATATACGAACTAAATGACCATTAACTGAATTGAACATTTTTTTTGTGTCGACTAGACGCTTTCAAAGTGCTAAGTCCGAGGGGTATTTGGGGGTAAAGGAAGAGATCTGAGAGGCAGACAGCCGAGAGAATTCCCTATTCCGTGGAGGTAGAAATGGCGTAAATAGAACGCAACGCTGTTGAACGATTTTGGCCCTTAAAAATATAAACACCCCTGGAAGTCAACTTACGGGAGTAAGAAATAAAAAAAAAACAGGAGATGGTCTCGAGAGGCGGTTGGTGCGGTTGATCGAAGACCTACCGCGTTAATTAGAGTTTGCATCGGAGTTGAAATATAATTAGTGCGAGTTAGATTTTGTTTTGGTGGCGGTTTTGTCGTTGTGTGAACGAATTAATTGTAAGAAACAATTTTTCTGGTATTCGTTTGGACGAAATTGTTCTATTTTCCTGAACGAAACACCGAGCGCAGCTAGAGATTTGGTAAGTGAATTTTTTGGGATTTTTTTTGGGCATTTTTATTTGTTGTATGATATCTGAACCATTTTTTTTGTTGTCTCGATGAATTGTCACCGAACGGGTGAAGAACTTTAAATGTTGTTTTTTTTTTCTTATTTTTATTTACTCTTTGAAAGCCGATATTTTTATTTATCCTTAGGGAGAATAACGTTTTTATACATTTTACACCGAATCATTCTCGGGTGATTTTTTCTGTTATGGTGTAATTCTTTATCATTTTTATTATTTAATATACCGTTAAACAGTTTATGTCGTGTATCATTGTCGGTAACTATACTGACAGCTTTTAACTCATCCCAACCTCAGTGACATTCTTATAAAATAAAAATAGAAAAAGAAAGGAAAAATCTCAGAATCAAAAAAGAAATGTAGCATATTATAAGCCTAGACGGTCCACGTCCCTAAGACGACTTAGGTGACTTTACCTTTCAAACCTAAAACAGTGCCTTGGTAAGAAAGAAGATACCAGAAAATTCGTCCAAGATAGTTTTTCCGGTAAGTACTGATTTATCTAGGGCCTTATCGAAAACATTCGAAGATGAAAAGGCTGCTCCTAATTTGTTTATTCTCTGATGACTATTAGCGGTGGAATTTTCTCTGTTAGTGGTTGAAGAGTGAATAATTTTTTTTTTTTTTATTTAATATATTCGCTCAACCACCCTAGTTCGAGTACTACATTTGAAAAAGTACATTAGAAGTTTTGTAGAAGTATGTAGTATTCAAAAATGTGAAAAATGTGAAAAAAATCGAAAAATAGAAATTTTTTAATTTTTTTGGATACTGAGCATTTATTAGATTTTGCCATACCTTGGGTTAGTTTGAGTTAGTATTTGTTGGTTGCACCAAGCATGAAGTGAAATATTAGCCAAATGATAGATTTCATACTAAAATTTGTACAAATTTTCCGCATATTTTCAACACTTTATGCCTCTATGAACCTTCTATTAGCACTTTCAAAGTAGTGATCAAAAAATAATTTTTGTAGCAAAAAAAGAGTTTGGAGCCAGGATGACATGACAAGAACTGTATTGCCGCTTACCATTTCCAGTTCCATTTTTTCATAGATTTGCATTATTTTAACACCTTCTGTGAAAAAAATAAAAATGTTTATCCTTGTTCTTGAAGAGTGTTTTTTGCATGGTGGTAATTTAGGGACACCCCTGCAGAATAATCCTCATTATTTTCAATTTTCCATACCGTTTCAGAAACCTACTAATATAAATAAACAAAATAACAGTCCTCGTTTAGGTATTTTTTTCTAAAAAATTAATTCCGGCCTCAAAGGGTTAAGATTTCTGATAGAATTAACGATAGTATTGTGAGCACGAGTTATATTTATTGAGATAATTTCAAGAGCCACCGAAGTTAGGAAAACGTATATTCTTGTTCATTTTAGTTCAATGAATAATAGCTGTCAGACTGAGATTTATCATGTCATCCTTTATTCATTGTTGTTTGCATGCATGGTTGCCCATGACGACGTGGTATTACCGGCTCAAAAGGAAGGAACTGTGTACTATCAGTGAAGCTCCGTTTTTATTGGTTCTCATATCACAGGAGATGCGAGTTTCATATAGTGAATGTATTGTGAGCACGAGTTGTATTTATCGAGATAATTTCGAGAGCCAATGAAGTTAGGAAAACGTATATTCTTGTTCATTTTAGTTCAATGAATGAAAGCTGTCAGACTGACATTTATAATGTCATCCTTGGTAGCAATATATATCCTTCATTGTTGTTTGCATGCGTGGTTGCCCATGACGTGATATTACCGGCTCAAAAGGAATGAACTGTGTATTATCAGTGAAGCTCCGTTTTTATTGGTTCTCATATCGCAGGAGATGCGAGATTTGTATAGCGAGTGCAATTATCGGAGGTAATACCACGAGTGCTCGCAATACTATCGATAGTAATTCTGTCGAAAATCAACAAGATCAAATTGGTTGGTAACACCACGAGTCCGCTAGGACGAGTGGTGTTACCTCAAAGCCGAAAAATATTTGGATATTCTGAGAACTACTATAAATGAATTTCTTCACAATTCGTCTCTTAACAGGTGAAGTGGGCAGAGAACTCACTAATTTATTCGAAGATCGGTGGATACAACGTTTGGGTCCTTGGATTTGGCCCCCGCGGTCATCAGATCTCACTGCCCTAGATTTTTATCTCTGGGGAAAAATAAAATAAAAGGTTTATAGAACACCCGTAAACACAAAACAGGGTAAGATGTGCTTTCGAAGAAATTGACCAGTCGGAAATCCGCAGATCCACGACTGATCATGTAATGACGTCGATCCATCAATGTTTACAAGTGAATGGTCAGCATTTCAAGCATCTGAGCTACTGAGTTTTTGGATTTTCATTATCAGATGTGTTATAACTGTGAAGAAAATTTTGTAATATTATCTCTTGTGTAGAATGAATTTAATCAATTTAATTTTTCAAACTGTCAACATAATCATATTTGTCATACACCCAGTATGAAGGAAGTTTCATGTATTTCATCACAGAAGATAAAGCTTTAGTTTGTTATTTGATAGATTTTTCATAAAATTTTATACTTGAAATTTTATACTTCCACAGAGCTCAAAAATTAAAATTATTTATATCTAATAAACGGTAAGAGATAGGTATAGGACACACCGAATAAAACTTATTCTAACTGGTTCGTTGAATTCGAAAATAAGATAATATACAGGGTGTTTCATTTGAAAAAACTGAGTTTTAGTCATTTTCATAAGTACCAAAAAGAAGTTACTTCTGAGCCTCCCTGTATGATGAAACTGAGATCCAGTTTATTGGCAGAATACCTAATGGCCTTCTGCAGCTATCACTTGAATTTCAATATTTTGTAAATTTGCATTGTGAAAAAATTGTTATTTTTCAATGGTCAGGTTTTACACAAAAAATTGACAAAATAATTTATATCTCGAAAACCGTCACACATAGGTATAGGGAATTATATGGGAAAGTTGTGATGAATATTATATGGATTTCAAAATCCATATAATATACGGGGTGTTCCATTTAAAATAACAAAGTAGCTACTACTTTCTGATACAAGTGGCAAAACTGTATTGATGAAAATATTTTAGACGGGTAGAACATGTTTGATTATCCATGCCTACAAATTTTTAAAATGTTCTAAATGTTCTGTTGTTCCGTTTTCCAGAAACGTCTAATAGGCCATCGAATGTGGAATATATATATATATATATATATATATATATATATATATATATATATATATATATATTTGAAAACTAAAAGTTCGGGTTGAACCGCGTCTAGAATTTGTTGAAATTCGACGTTTCGGCTCCGATTTTGGAGCCATTTTCAAGAACTGAAAAAGAAAGAAAATTAATAAATGGTTGAAACGTAATTCTACGCTGAGGTCTCAATCTGCCTACTCCTCAGGTATAATTACGTTCGGTTTTTGTGACTTGACGTCGGGGTCTCAATCTGCCTACCTATATATATATATATATATATATATATATATATATATATATATATATATATATATATATATATATATATATATATATATATATATATATATATATATATATATATATATATATATATATATATAATATTCAGATAGGTTTCCGCGGTCAGATATTTGAAAACTAAAAGTTCGGGTTGAACCGCGTCTAGAATTTGTTGAAATTCGACGTTTCGGCTCCGATTTTGGAGCCATTTTCAAGAACTGAAAATGGCTCCAAAATCGGAGCCGAAACGTCGAATTTCAACAAATTCTAGACGCGGTTCAACCCGAACTTTTAGTTTTCATATATATATATATATATATATATATATATATATATATATATATATATATATATATACATATATATATATATATATATATATATATATATATATATATATATATATATATATATATATATATATATATATATATATATCTATAATATAATATAATATAATTATATATATATAATAACATATATAATAACAAAGTATTCTCGACCGAACTCTATTAACTAAGTAGGAATTCTCGGGTAGCGGTCTGTTGAACAATGAAACTCATTCGATTTAAGTCTTCAATATTTCGTCAACCTTTATTGACTTCTTCAGGAAGAGCTACAATTAAAAAGGAATATAAGTTGTTGAAGGACTACATAAAAATATCATGATAACTTACAAAATTCACAGAGTTAGTTCTAACCTATGGAACATTTGGGAGGACAATTGTTATTCTCCGCTGCAGACTAATCGCTTAATTTACCTGACAGGTAAATCAGTCCCTTCAACATTTGGGGCGTGATATCTTGGAAAGCTCTACGAATTTTTACTTCTAGCTCATGTAGAGTTGTAGGCTGTGTGGAATACACCCTATTTTTAAGACGCCCCCATAGAAAAAAGTCGCACGGAGTAAGATCAGGTGACCTTGGTGGCCACCTGACTGGACCATGGGTTGTTATAAGTCTCTCTTGAAAGCGATTTTGAAGATAATTTCTCGCTATTCTTGAATTATGCGGAGGGGCGCCATCTTGCTGGAAGTACATTCTCTCAGTTATTTCCGCTGGTAGGTTGTTAATGAATTCCGAAATTTCATTCGTTAAAAAATTAAAGTATCTCTCTCCGGTTAGTTGGCCTTGAAAAAGAATGGGGCCAACAATATGAGTTCCAACTCTTCCTGCCCAAACATTCACACCAAATCTCTCCTGGAAGCCACCTTGTCGAAACCGGTGCTCCTTTTCTATCGCCCAGTACCTGAAACAAAAGACCGTTCACACTTTTAGCACTTTACACTTCGACTATCGACAATAATCCAAATAAAGTACAGTACCTACCTTGTATTATTCCTGTTAAATAATCCATTGTTGGTAAATCTTGACTCGTCCGTAAACAAGATATAATAGTTAAATAGGTGATTCTCAGCATTTTGTCGAAGAAACCAATTACAATATTCCAGGCGCCTTTCACCGTCATTTTCATACAAATAATGATGCAACTGATACTTGAAGGATTTAAATCGATGTTTTTTCAAAATTTTCCTAGCAGAGTCCTTACTTATAGCTAATTCGGCGCCAATCTGCCTTGAGGAAATTGTGCTATCATATTGTACTAAAGCTAATACATTAATTTCAGTTTCCTCATTAATAACAAATGCTTCTTGGTCTTCGTGAACATCAGGCTCAGTTCTTAATTTTTCTTCAAGCCACTGGAAATACCTTCTTGACGGTTGCTGCCTCCCTGGATATCGCTCTAAATACAATCGTTCAGCGGCATAAGAATTTTTTAAACATTCACCATAAATGAGAAGCATGTCAATTTGTTCGGTTCGTGAATAACGGGGCATTTTTTGAATATTCCACTAACTGATTTCGATTTCCAAACCCTTTTAAAATGGCAGAATCAAAAACACTACTTCGAACGTCAAAATAATATGGATAGCTGCGTTCGTGAGAGCTCTCGTTTCTTTTTTGTTTCATTCCAAAATACATCTTAATCAGCCTACTTGTTAATATTTTGGTTCGAATGATTAATGCAATGGAATGATTATTCTGAATAGCACAAACATCGTCCATAGGTAGATATTAGAATATCTATGGACGATGGCACAGACCAAGTACGTTTATTTAACCTAGAACCTACAGGATATAATTTATCATTCTACATAACATTTTTAATGTTATTTTTGCGTATGGCGATAATCTGTTTTGTTATTTGAAGAATAATAATTGGATTTTTTGGTATTTCATTTCAAAAAATTACTTTCTATTATATCATTAGAAGGGAATGGTTATGCTGAATAGTACAGGCAAGAAAAAGTTGTATGTTCCTATTTAAGTTATGAACCTACAGAGTATTGTTTTTTTCCCAATTTTTCCAATATTTTTTTTGGCGGCTTTTTATAACGCCGACGAATGAAAATAAAATATCACAGTAGTAGCAACTGTTATCAAGTGACGTATGGTTTCCATTGCCAACTTTTCAATTTTTGGCTTTCATCTTGCTTCCACGGCCTACTCGGTGAATTTCAATAATAATTTTTTTCTGATCTAGTTTCTGGTTAGATACCAACTTGTGATATGTCATTAGAAAGGGAATTGAATGCTGAATAAAGCGAAAAGAAAAAAAAATAGGGTTTCCATTTAAAATAAGAAAGTTGATGTTACTTCCGGTCAGACCGGAAGTTAACTTCGACATGTCAATATGCTCAAATTCTAGCTCTTTTGTCATTATATCGACGCTCCAAATTTCACAAACCTACTTGATACAATAACTGAGATATTCCGTAGGCAATACTTCCGTAGCCACCCGGTATACTTCATTGTAGTTCGCTTGCGTGGTTGCCCATGACGACGTGGTATTACCGGCTCAAAAGGAAGGAACTGTGTACTATCAGTGAAATTCGGCTTTTATTGGTTCTCATATCGCAGGAGATGAGAGTTTCATACAGCGAGTGAAATCATCGTCAAAGTACTGTTTTAGCATGTCAAAGTCAAAGTCAAAATATACTTTATTGTCGAAAGTTACAAAAAAACCTATTGACAAAGCATTTTGGTTTTGGATAAATATTGCCATATTGTGGTTTATTTTGTACAGTTTATTGTTTACTAGTGTCTTCTTTTGGATTAATATTAAAACTGAATTTAATTTATGTGCGTGTGTTTATTATTGAGAATAATTTGTCGGATATTTTTCTCTCCTGCTAATGTGTATGGACCCAACTGAAAGAATACTCCTTGAGTATATTAACTGAATATTAGAGAATTTTCCTCATCTGTGAACAAGAAGATGGGAAAAAGATGTATTGTTATGAATGATATTGTATTGGTTTTTTTTTTTACTTTTTTCATGTAGCTCATGTAAACTTAAAGTGATAAGAGTAAATATTCTATGATTCTATCCTATTAGATACATACATAGTACGGGCTTTTACAAAAGGATTCTGTAATACATCAAAATGAAATGTACACCTAGCATCAATACTTTTCGGCTATCTACAGCAATGGCCGGTTTGTTTTATTTTATAACGTCTTCTTCAGAAGACGTCTCATAATTTTTCCTGAAGGGGTTTTAGGAATAGCGTCAACAATTTCGACTCCTCCTTTCAATTGTTTATACTTGGCTACTCTTGTTGCTACAAAGCGCTCTAATTCATCTAGTTTGACCGACATATTATCTTTTGGTACAATGTACGCTCTAGGAACTTCACCGAGTGCAGGATGAGGAACTCCTACGACAGCTGCGTCTTGAACAGATGGAAATTCTCTTAAGATTTCCTCCAATTCCGCTGGAGCCACTTGAAATCCTTTCACCTGAAAAACACTTGAAGTCGTCAGTTCAACTTATTTCAAAGAAAAAATGATTTGAAGTCATGAATTGTTTTTTTAACTTTCATTATATTCCTCATCCTCAGAAAGGTTGTTGCTATAGAAAAAACAATGCGTAGTTTTATCATTATGAAATATCAAGTAAACCTCCATATCAACAAACTGTTTTATGGTGTTGGCATCTAATATGTGTAAATTCATCATAATTAATGAATACAGAGGAAATAAAAGCTGAAAAATTTGTCAGCTCAGTAAATTATATAGTGCAGACATATATTTTTCAGAGCGAATTTAGATGGTTTTAGTTCCTCTCCATATCAACTATACCTGACATCAGATATTCATTACCTACTTGATCAAATGCATTTTGAAATATAATAACATTATTCCCATGTTATCGCTATTTACATACCAAGGAAGGAAAAAAATGCCTTTCCTCCTGTGGTATGTATATGGCTTTTCTACTATAAGTTCGTTATTTTGGCAGGGACAGAACAATTATATTGAGGGTATCGAAGGTATCGAGCCAGGGTATTGAGTCTGCGACTCAATACCCTGGCCAAAAATATACTGCTAGAAAATTATGTCAATAACCCTCCGTTCAATACTATATCCGTAGATAATAATATACTATGCAAAATTATAATTTATTGAAAGATTTATAATTTATTGAAAGATTTATAATTTTCATTTCATTTCTCATAAAAAAACTATTTTTACAATCAGTGATTATCATTAAACATAATAATATGTTACCATAATAAGCACCATTACGTAAATTATCCAAAATTCTTGCTGTGCACGGTTTAGAACCATAAAATATGGGTCAGCAGAGTTGCAAACCTTATTATATCTTAGTGGTATGATGTCCAAATAATCATTAGATGAGAACCCGATGTAAATAGGCAGAAACTTGATCTGAATTTGGTATAAAGACAAGTTGGTAAAAGTACCAAATTTGCATACGGTGGCCACTGTGTCTCTGTCACTTTGGTTAATTGGGAGGTGTTGATAAAACTGGAGCCAGAGCGATGTGATGATTTGGACAGTTACCGGACTACCTTGAAGCTACTGCATTGACCTACCGTTGGACTGATATGGGACAAAACCTCCAAACTGGTCAGTTGGTGGTCCCCTTCCTGTCTGACAAAATTCTGCTCACATGGAGCACTTGCAATCGTGTCTTCTACACAAGTATCTGATGAACATAATTCAATGTCCGGCATATCATTTACCGCAAAAGTAGTCGTTTACTGACAGATATTTGACCTAATGTCCTATAATGTAGGAGTATGGTAGTAAAAACGGTGAAACATCGGTCGGCATCGATTTTTGTTACAATTATTATTATTATATACATTCCTTTTTTGCTTCGAAAATTTCTCCAGTCAGGTCCTGTCTTCGGTTTCGATCACGGCAAGCTGGCATAACTTTCAGATTCGAGAGTAGCGTATCTATCATTCCACCAAGTACCCCTATGATCAGAACCACCATTTTATTAGAATAGATAATGACTGCGAACTTCAAAGAGTGAATCTTGATGTTTTGTCCGTTTTTCCTCCTCTTTTCAGACGATGTTCGTTTTGCCAGGAGCCGAAAACTCTATGACGAAAATCGTCCTACTTTGACGATAACATCAGGCTGGTTAGCTCGTATTTTCCTGAGGGCGGGGACTGAATAGTTCTAATAGATTCGGCACTTCTCATTCTCCACAACGGACTCAATATCTCCCGAGGCATGAGACAACACCGGTGTCTCGTCTATACCTTATAAGTCTTGAAGATGGTAGTGTAGCACTCGTAGCGCTGCGTTATGTCTGTGGATATGGGCTGAGACCGCATAATCTGGACAGGCTAACAGCAAATGCATTATAGTCTCGGCTGCCCCATGACACGCTCTGCATCTAGTGTTAGGAACCTCTATACCTATTATAGGCCAAGCAATAGAGACACAAATGATTGCTTTTTGGACAAAAATACTACCTGGAAACCACCTATGCCATCCCGTGCAGGACAGTCCGTAGTTTATTCCCACCATGTCCTCAACTCGTTTTTTTATTTGTTATAAACAATAAACAACAAAAAATCGCGATTTTTTTAGTTTTTTTATTGTAAAATGGAAACTATTGAAGCAGTGTTAACGGTGCAAAAAGGTGAAGTGTAGAGAATTGAATTCCGAAGAGAATGATGGATAAAACGATCCGATCAGATAATTAGAACCGGAGAAAATCGGGAAAAACCGGAAAATTGTGTTTTTTTTCTTTAATTCATAACTCTGCTATTTTTCAATATTAAGAGCTGAAACTCTGCACGATAGTAGCTATTGATGTGCACTTCATGTGTGCAACACCTGGATTCAGTCGGAATAAAAGTTTTCGCACAATCCTCATTTGAATTTTTTGTGGAAATATTTTCGCGGAGTGCTGGATGCGTGTAAGGTCGTCCGATTGATATTTAAAAAATAGATTTGGAAAGTAGACGTGAGCAGTAACAAAATGACTATTCTGATTTTTCGATAAATCGCGTTTAAGTGTGTTAAAAACTAGTGAGAACATGAGGCAAATCGGCCGGAGGCGCGTTAGCGAACTTGTGGTGGGGGACTGTGCGAATCGAGGAGAAACGTAGGCGCGCGCTGCGCGCAACTTATAATTCTTTGCATTTGTTTATCTCGGCATGTACTGCAGCTATTTGATTGGTCTTTTTCATGATTTTGGGGTACCTGAACCTGAGGAATTCGATTCGTGACTCAGATTTCATGAGTGATGAAAGAATAAGCAGGTATTCTATGTTTTTTGCTACATATCTTTATTTATAGACAATATATGAATAGAGAGCAGCTTTTTTATTACAAAAATGAAAACAAAATCCTGCTGAAGTTCAAATTCATAGGACTTGTAGAAAATCATTTTGCAGCAGTATAAATATTACAGGGGCAACCAATAAACTTGCAAATTCTGCTGAGAGTCTGATTTGTGGTAAATGTTTGTGGTAAATGTGGCACCTACAAGAAAAATTTCCTAATTCAGGCTCGCACTGGAACTGAATTTGGGAAAAAAACAGAACAACAATTGTGAAGGCAACTTTTGGACGTGGTGATACGGAAATGATGGAAAAATTGGAATTGTACCCAAATTAATTTGTTTCCAAAGCTATGTATCATCGTCCCTCATACTCTGAATACACAAAAGACTTCAAAAGCAGTACAAATAAAAAATCTGATTCAAATGGAAACTATGCCCCAAAAACAATGGAAGAATCATTTACTATTTACACAGTATGTATCATCGTAGGTATAAAAATGAAAACCATTTCCTCTCTCGTACATTCTCCAGATATCGTTTATGATCTTCCCAATTGCCAATTCCATATTGGATATTCTTATGATATCATCTGTGAATATTTTTATCAAGCAGTCTATATAAGTAATCTGTTTCGAATAAAATTAAATTTAATTGCACATTTCTTGTGAATACTTTCTGTAACACCGTGTAAATATATAATGAATTGTGTACAAATATGTTTCACAAGAATTAGGAACTTCAATTCAATGAACTTTATTCTATTTTCAAACTTTGACGTGAAAACTATATTGTTTTACTTGACGCCAGGCGACAGTGGTTTACGAATATTGCTTCGCCGATGGTATGCTTCGTCGTCGTCAAATGGCTGCAGCCAATTTATTATCAAGAAAATATGTATATATAATATACATGTAATGCTAATTGGAAAATTGCGCAGTTTTTAGTGAAAAGAGAATTTTAGTTGGGTGAATCATGAGTGACTTTCAGCGTGTTGAAACATTAACATTTTATTGCAAATTTTGTCTCAGCACAAAATAAAGCACATTTTCGGAAAATGCATTTTTTCTTTGTAAATTTTTGGAGACCCATTCCAAAGTACGTGAATAGGCATTTCTAACAGTGACAGAATTTTCAAATAACTCTATTATACCAGAAGTTATAGCGCTTTCCCAATTTTTTTTCCGTTTTTTTCATGTAATTTTGGTCACGACCAAACTGGCGTGTCGTAGATTTCCATTTCATATGTGGAAAGACATAAGGAATCGACCTGCAAAGGTCCCATTTTGATATACCACAAAAATGGATCAGACTTTAAAACAGGCGATTTCGGCGCTGTACCCACCGGACTATAGGTAAACGTTTCTCCTCGATTCGCATAGTCCCCACCACTCGATGGCTCATGCGCGGTCGGCCGTTTTCCTTCATTATCTCACTAGTTTTTAACACACTTAAACGCATTTAATCAAAAAATTAGAATAGACGTTTTGTTACTGCTCACGTCTACTTTCCAAATCTATTTTTTAAATTTCAATCGGACGACCTCAAACGCATCCAGCTCTCCGCGAAAATATAAAAAAAAATCAGATGAGGATTGTGCGAAAACTATTATTCCGACTGAATCCAGATTCTGCACACATAAAGTGCACGTTAATAGCTACTATCGTGCAAAGTTTCAGCTCTTAATATAAAGAAATGGCAGAGTTATAAATTTAACAAAAAAAAAACACAATTTTCCGTTTTTTCCCGCTTTTCTCCGGTTCTAATTATCTGATCGAATCGTTTTATCCGTCATTCTCTTCGGAATTCAATTCTCTACAGTTCACCTTTTCGCACCGTTAGCACTGCTTCAATAGTTTTCATTTTACAATAAAAAAACTAAAAAAAAAACAGATTTTTTGTTGTTTATTGTTTATAACAAATTAAAAAATGACATTTTCGAGTTGAGGACATAGTGGGAATAAACTACGGACTGTCCTGCACGGGATGGCACAGGCGGCGTCCAGGTAGTATTTTTGTCAAGGACAATATCTCTATTGCTTGGCCAGTACGCGAATACGGTAGACGACGGCATTGAAGACACCACCCTGGCAGGCCATTATGAATCCCTCGGTTTCCGACTTCAGCTTACTTGACCTAAGAAATGCTTGGGTCAGGTTTCTGGATAGGCCAAAGTCTTCAATATGCTTGTAGACCCTTTGCATTGGCTTTTTTCTATGTAGCTATAGGAGAGAGACTCTACCTCACCGCAGCTTTGACGTGGGCTTTTTGCTGAACGGATCCCAACCCAGTGTTGGGTTCGAATGTGTGTTCAAGTGTCGAATTCTTATTTATTCATCAATTCAATTCCAAGAAACATACACTGTTCATTCAGGGATAACCATTATGAATAAACATATGAAAAAGTAACAACAATATAAAATATAATTTATAGGTAACAATTAAATATGATAGTTGAATAAGTATTGTCAAATGATATTGGTCAAAAAGTTATGCTACTTCATCCTCAGTAGAAATGAGAAAATTTTAAATTCATTTTTGAATTTGGTGAGGTCATTATTAGACCTTATTTGTATCGGTATGCTTTTATAGGCTATAATAACGCGATAATATAAGGTTTGTTCTGGTTCTGAAAAATAGTTGTCCTGGGACGTCAGGATTATGCGCAATATATACCTCTGAAATATGAAAAGGTTTGCAACACTACTATCCCATATTTCATGACATGCAAGTATTCAATGAAAATTTTCATCTTGCTGGAAAGTCAAGGCAGTAGATGTTTATACCGTCTCGGTAATCTAACTATTTTGGTCTGGTATGCAACAATTTTCGGTTCCAAACCAAGCTGGTTACTTGACCAAGTGTACTGTATACACTAAGGTGACCGAGGGTATTTGGTTCAAATATTGTCATTAGTCAGCTTACCAACAGACGGTATAATCCATAAGCCACGTTAGGAGTAGCACTGTCAATATGAATGCCACAGTGAGTGGTGCAGGACTCACCCCAGTCAAGCAGTGAGATTTGAAATATTTAATTGGTGAAATTATATTGAAAAAATCCCAGCTACGACTGCAGCTCGAAATCGAGACCTTTAGCCCCGAAGACAAACACCTTACCGCTAGGCCATGCCCCGGTATCATTGTTATTAATCATCATTATAATGTTATCCTCATCTTCGTTACCATATTGTACAATGATATTGCGTTTTCATGTAGTTCTGAGCAATAGTTGAAGTTGGCCTGAAAAGTACTGAACAAACACCATTTATACTGTTGTTTTTCCGTTAGGTCATTTTACAGTGGAGGCGTGTGCCTAACTAATGGAGGGGCAACAATTTAGGCCACTTCAATATAATGGAGGTCATAACAATCGATACTTCGGAGGAGCCGTCGGACAAAATGACCTCAACTTACTTATTTGATAAATAATTTCCATACATCATACAAGATGGAAAAGTCACATCAAAGGTCA
This sequence comes from Chrysolina americana, assembly GCA_958502065.1. Taxonomy (NCBI): domain Eukaryota; kingdom Metazoa; phylum Arthropoda; class Insecta; order Coleoptera; family Chrysomelidae; genus Chrysolina; species Chrysolina americana. Next base: position 23,410,995 of record OY293417.1, on the reverse strand, counting down.
TACCATTGCTGTGAAGAGGGCAAATTTGGTTTACTGGTGACTCTAAGAAAAGAAAAAGGAACCATATCTCCATAGTTTCAAGTCACGACGTATATTGGTGATTTTTCAAAGATCATGTGATTTATTATTGGCAATGAATTGGCCTTTCTGGTTGGGTGTGTATGTAAGGGTGAAAATTTTATAAATAAAAATGTTGTTTTGCATCTATCTTTATACTTCAAACCTCATAATAAGTTTGTCGTATAAATAATTTCCTGAAAGGAATCGAGTTTCCCCAGAGAATAACATCAGAGGTAAGGTGACCTTGGACCAACGAGTAGGGTTCCTCTCTACCGTTTTCTTCATCTATGAAATAGCGAAATAAGTGTTTTAGTAGTAACATATTCTACATGGTTTTTCCACGAAAGATGTTGATCTGAGTAAACTCCTAAGAATTAAGTCTGTTCTATAAGCTCAATATCACTTTACAAAACGGTAGAGCGATTTTGTAAAAAATTCCAGAAACGTAGTTCCCAGAGTCGAGTGATGCTTGTGAACATAGATGAAGAACTAACATACTGCTCCTTCTGTTGATAGTTTTGGAATTATTGGTAACAAACTGATCGAAGTGCAAAATTTATAGGTTTTTAAACCTACAGAATCCAATATCTCTGTATATACATTTGGTGTAGATACGGCGTTTTTGCTAGGACGGTAGAATTATGGTCAATGTTAATGTAATTTCCGTATGACATGATTTTTTTTGGGATAAATCTCGATAATCTGGCAATGATGTGCCAAAAAAGTTTCCTCATAATCGCTTGAAATCTCCGATCAAGTAACACAACCTAGATGAGTAACAAATAGAGCTGAAGGTAACATCTTTTCATAATGTTATCCCTCAAATCATGACATTATTTTCATGTCGCAATTTTTTAAGGATACAGTAAGCACGTCAGTTAGATTTTGATATCTGTCGGGTATATTCATGGCAACGAAACTCCAAAAATACTGTCTTGGATGAAATATATGACAATAAGAAGGCAATTGAAACGTTCATTGCATGTAAAAACGATAGTATTTCCATCGCCGAACGGAGATTCTTCGTTGTCGATATAGTCTTGTCAGTACGACAACGCTGCATATGATATTTTACAGAACAATCATTTGAAGCTACCAGTATCGTAACTATCGAGAAAGCGAAACAAAATTGGAAAAGAGAGAAATGAATTAATTATAAAAAAAACATGTCTGCTATTCTCAAAATCATGTGGAGATTATTTCATCATAATTTCAGGTTTCCATTCCATGTTGGGTTTCCATTATTTCTATTTTATTGAACCTCAATATTTCTGTTAACAACGCACGACACTGCTATTGGGGGAAGATGTCCCTTACACACAAATCTTAATGCGTGTGCGGCGAGTTACTCATCTAGGTTATATGTTAATTGATCGGAGTCAGAAACACTTTGGGAAATTTTGTTTGCAAACCTCATATTCCAGTTCAACCTCAATAATCATATGGAGCATCAGAAAAACCGACTACTTGAATGTTATCAACGTGCAACTACCTTTTGATTGAAATGAAATTTCTGATTAGTTTTTCGGTTTTGGTAAATACAATTTAAAGGTTGAAAGGAATTACTTTTCATTGTGATTTTGGTGTTTTTTTCTACTTACTCGACAATACACCCATATTTTTTTTTTAAATACACCACAACTTTGTTGAATGACGTGTTGTTACACATTCAAAAACACATCTCACTTGGTTCGCGCTCCCGGTCCAGTCATAACATCATTATTATTTTCAACTATATATTCTCACCTTGATCAATTCTTTGAGTCTATCAGTGATGAAAAGCAATTTAAGTTCATTGTAGTAGCCAATGTCACCACTTCTGAACCAACCATACTGGAAAGCGTCTTGAGATTCTTTGGGTTTATTGAAATAACCTCTCATTGTCTGTGGTCCTTTGATGAATATTTCTCCTAATTCATTTGGTCCCAATGGCTCACCTACAAATGAATATTTGGTTTTAATCGCCCGCTGTGTGACAGAAAAAAAAAACAAATATTTCTATTACACGTATGCCTACTGATTCCCATAGTTTCACGCTCCCAACAGATTTTTCTCCTAAAGAACGTTGACTGACAAATGAATTGCTTCGCAGTATCTTTCTATTGAGGTGGCTATCGAATACCGACATTTCAACAATATTCGCAGGATTTGGATGATTCTTGATATTCTAATATCTTCTGGACTGCTATTCGGACGAAGAAGCGAGAAAACTATATACGGCTCCCAGTTAGTGGAGGCAAAGCTCAATAAACACACAGTTATACAGTCTGTCCCTAAAGTAACCACCCCTTGCTAGTTTTCAAACGGGTTTGAATTTTATTTTGAACTTCTTTTCCTTTAAATAAGCTACTTTTTGACAACAGAAATAAATGTATTTCTTTTTTTTTAACGTTATGGAGGGTCGAGTGACACCTCATTCGAAATGTCTTACAATTTTCTATACGTCCACAAAATTTCAAACAAAAATATCAATCCAAAACAAAATGGCGGTAGGTACATAATGTTAGAGCTCTGCCATATGAGGATCCTTTCGATGGCTATTAATAAGCTCCAGAAAAATCATCAATTCTTTTTTGTTGTCATACAATGGAGTTTTTTTCCTAAAAATTGTAAAAAAGTTTCATCTTCGAATAAAATTTAAGTGAAGGACCGGTGATTGTGAATGAAGAACAATGTTTATTTTACAAAAATATCTGAGAAAGACAATCAAATCAAATGTTCGAAATATTCACCATTGACTTCCTGGCACATAAAAGATTCTGAAATCCGTATAAATATTCAAACATTTGTGGTGTAAAATTCCTGCATACGTCTTTCATGCGTTCATCCAATTCCTTTATCGTTCCTGGGGTGATACTGTACACTTGAGATTTGAGATATCCTCACAAGAAAAAATCCAAAAGGGTCAAATCGGGCGAGTGAGCTAGCCATTCAATATGATCCGTCCTACCGGTCCATCTTTCCGGAAAATGTTCATTTAAAAAGTTGGAATGTCCTGAAATAATGGAGAAGTGCTCCATCCTGTTGAAAATTAATATTTTTTATGATATTTTCAGCCATATGAATTATTTTCAGAAAGATTCTTATGGTAGCATCCTCGAATTTCGAACTCCGTTCAAATTTTCTTTCAAGATATATGGACCTATGATAAGGTTGCCCAATATGTAATTTATTTTTTATAAATATTTTCTGTACTGTTGAATGTGGAATATTATTTTGTTCCGCTAGTTCAGTCGGGGATTTTTGAGGCTGTTCTTGAAGATCCACCAAGTTATCAATCTGGTTGTTTCGAGAGACAGATGGTCAATCACTTTTCTTCATATTATTCAGATGCCCAGTTTGTTCAAATTCCCAATGAATTCTCTTGAATATTTTCTGTTTATGGGATTGTCTGGATACATCTGATTGAATAATCGCACAGCTGCATGAGCTCGCTCTCCTCAATATTGAAAACTGGTGAAGTGCAAGATTGAGTTAACAACTATGATGTGATGGGGAAATTTCTCATTCATACATTTACACAGATACCATTATCATAATGACTAAATGATTGATTGTTCTAATTTGAGGAATTCCTTATAATCAAAGGATGCATTGTAACTGATTGCCCCGGTTACCTGGGTCTACATTATTATTATTCATTTTGCTTTATTATCTGTTTGTTGATAATAAATCAATTTCAGGTACAGAAAACTTTAGTAACAGGATACCTTAGAAGATTTGATGATTTATCTGGAAAAAAGTAGCTAGAGAATCCTCATAGCAGACCTCTAACATTATGTACCGCCATTTCGTTTTGGATAAATATTTTTATTTTATATTTTGTTGTCGTGTAGAGAATTGAAATACAATTCAAAAGATGTATCACTCGACCCCCATGTCATCTGAAAAAAAAAATACTTTTTTTTGTTGTAATCAGTTTGAAAGTTAACAGGGGTGGGATTACTTTATAATACTTTTTACCTTATAATAATAATGATAATAATACTCCCTCATAATGTATCGCCATTTTGTTTGGTAATGATATTTTTATTGGAAATCAGGCTGTCTTAGAGAGAATTAATAGACGTTTCGATTGAGGTATCACTCATCATCCCATGTCATTTAAAAAATTCTTTAAAAATGGCGTCGGGCCGCCATTTTGAAAGATACTTTTTTGAAGTCATAAAGTAGCTTATGAACTGCCATTTCACAAAAAAAATAATATGAACAAAAAACAGGAAGACGCCAGTCCTGCGTAAAAGTCAGGGCGGGATTGTAAGTAATCGCAATAAAATTAACGACCCTACTTGGATCTTTTGAAATGTGTAACTTAAAAATATACTGTTTACTGTTACTTATCAATAGTAATCCAAAAAACATCGAAATTAGAAAGAATTAATAAAAAAATCATATCCAGAAACTTTACTAAAGATCAATATTAGTTTGCATTCCTCAATAGTCATTTATAAAACAAGAATATAAGGTGACTTCTTTGGACCATAGAGAAGTTTTCAAAATGAGCCCTAGGCTAGTTATGAAACCTCTTAAGTGCCAACATGGGATTTTCTTACGGCAAATTTCAGCTCAATCCTAGTTTATGTGGACGTTAGGTAAGGTAACGGAAGAACGTGAGGTGACATGGTTCACAAAAACGTAATACAGGTATATGTTTCGCAAACGCTAGTGGGTTCGAATTTATTTTAAAAGCTGCACTACAATGGCTATTGGCACTAATAAAAGATATACCAATACTAACCTAAACTTTTTGATTATTGCTTTCGTTTTCAAAACCTTTGATTGGCTAGAGGTAAGAACGCAACGCAGTAAGTTGGAAGTTGGTAAATTTTTGCGTTACCTTATATTTCATACATTACCTTGCGTTTTATCATGAACGTGTCTATGTAATTCCAAAAGTTTAAATTTTTTCCATTCTCGCGTTACCTTACCTTACCTTTACACCACCTAGGCTTTAGGCTTAAATGTCACTGGATCCTGAGAGATAGGAAAACCCTAGATTTTCTCTTCAGTATATGAATGAAAAATATACAGCTTAAGTAGTCGGTATAAATACTTCTGCAAAAACATTGAGCCTAATTGCCTAATTCTACGAAATATACTGGCCATAGCTTTGGAAGGTCCTCTACGTTGATTCAGGTGCTGATATTTTGAACTTCATGGTGGATGGCGATCTTCAACCGTTGCAGAAGGTTAGGTGAAGCAGTCCGTGGAAAAAGTTAACAAAAAATGCACTTTTTTAAAAATACCCCACTTCTGACATTCAAAAGTTTTAAAAAATAACGAGCATTGTTGGGTGTTTGCTATTATTATACAATAAAATCCAAATAACGCCAATTTCAGTTATATTATATAGAAACAGATAAGGGCATCTGAAAACCAAAACTTTTGGAACACGAGAAAAATCTACGAAATTTTTGTGATATGTTTCAATGAATCAATGATATTGAAAGAATGATTTCAAAAAATATTCCTTTATATTCTGCTGCGTACATCTTTATCTATATGTTCTCATTTGTTCTCCAATCGGTATTAGTCTAGTAAGTTGTTGTGGTCTTTACGCGAGTTTCAAGATCATGAAACTGTTTTTGCTTGAAGCTCACTTCAGAACTAAACTTCAGGAGTAATTCAAGAAGTATTTGTTTTTACTAATTTTGTGTACAAGAAAAATAAAATGCATAAGGAGGGATTACCTGTTGTATCGTCAACTCCCACAATTTTAATGAACGTATTTGGTACTGGTTCTCCAACAGAGCCTCCTAGTTTCTTCATCGAGTTTGTCAATTTCTTTGAACCACATGTTGTTACAATACCGGTTGTTTCTGTCAAGCCGTAGCCTGAAACATCGTAATAATTATTTGAAGTTTAGGAATAGGCTCTGATATAATTGTTCTGGTTGAAACCACAGTTAGCAATTTCTTTAAACAAATTTGTAGCATAAAGAACATGTTTCATCTGTTTTATTTTACACTTCAAGATCTTACACAAAAACAAGAAATATCTAGAAAATTTTCATTTTAATTGGTTCGACGATGAAGGAATAACAGATTGGATTTGAGAGAATGAGAATTCTTATCACCAGCTAGCGAAATCATATACAGAAAGAGATTCAATTGAATATCCAAAATACAGAAGTTAGCTGAGTAGAAGTTTATAGAAAGAAATGTATAGGTGATATCAATATTATTATTCCTGGTTACAGCGATACTCTCTCATTGATAATAAACAATCGCAGTTTCAACATATACATTAAATTACAGAATATTTGGGATGATTATGAATGTAATCAGATCTTGCACTTGCTCAAATATTTCATAATCCCTCACTCATCTCATCTTGAAATTGGGCTATCGAACAACAGATGTTCTGATGTTTTCTGTGATTGTAAGTAACGAGTTGAACTATTAATCTGTCAAGGTTTTGGTGCTGCCAGTGCTGATTTGTGCTATCATTCTGTTGGAATGAATCTTTAAACTGATTAGGTCGTGATGAAAACCCACTCGTTTAGACCCTCAGTAGAAGGTGGCAAAGCTAGTTGAGAAATACTCAAAGAATAATCAAAACTCAAATTCGTCTTGGGATATGTGACTTATGTTCCCGTACAGAAAGACTGAATTCCCAATGAATGATTCTATGTCCTGCATGGGGCTCTGAACACTCTTACGAGCGGCGTTAAGAATTGCCTAGGGGGTTAGGAAAACTTTCTCTGGAGGTTCTGGGAGTGCGATAACACACTCTGAGTATCCGATCTAGACGCTCTTTCTATTCCCTGACCTCACCTTGCTGATCTCTCGTTCTCTCATCTTGAGCCACGGAATCTCTTTCAAGCCCTCGGGGATTTTTGCTTCCCTGAAAAATTGCGCTACCTTCTCATTCACCCTGTCTCGTACAGAGTCTTGCAGGGCTTTGATCTGATCATACTTGGCGTAGGGGACGTGTGCCCTGGATCCGGGGACTTTCTTAGTGGTGGCGTTGTCGATGGAGTAAGGGACTTCTTTTTCTCCAGGAGTCGCGTTCTTATTTTAGCCTTCTCATCTTTTTCCTTCTGCCTTAACATCCCAGCCTGCTCATCGGGCTTTCTTTGGGGAGATTGACTTTCATTTCTTCATCGGTTGCGGCAGGAGGAGTATGTGCTTTCCCTCCGCCCCGTTATTCTCATCCAGATTGACGTGATTAAGGGCGTCAAGTCCTGACTGGATTTTCTGCTGCAGCAGTGCCTCAGCCGTGAGAGAGTCCCACATATTCTCCATGTAGCTTCCTAGTTCTTCTCCTATTTCGAGTTTAGCCCTGTCTATTGGGCTAATTAGTCTCGTCCTCGCTTCCAGGTTCACAGGAGTCCTGGAAGTCATTCGAGTCATCGGACTCACAACTGGTTTTCTCGGCTGGCATTCCCGGATCAAGTGAGCTATTTTTGGTGCTCTTGACTTGGGCTTCTGCTTGGGCTTCTTAGTCCCAGTTCCGTTGCCCTTGCTATCGAACTGGACAGCAAACATTTTTGTTTCCACCTTTTTCAAGGGTGCTTATGATGGTTGTGAAGAATTTCCTCCTCTCTAGCGAGCTTATGTCTTCCGCACCGGTAGGTCTGGGGTTTTCCACTTTCTTGGCATAAGCGCTCGCAAAACTAGTGTCGAGGGGAGGCTCTCCTTCTTTTTGCCACTTATTGGCAATATCCACTGCTCCTGTCACCCGGAATTCCTGTGCATGCGTAGTGGATTCTACTGCAGCAGGGGTTTTCTTTAGAGAGAGTGGCTTCTCACCCCTCGGGGTGTCTAACATCTGCTAGCTGAATAGGTGGAAACTGGCGAATCCGTTTGCATCCTGGCTAGTTACTTTGGGGGAGTGGCGTCTTTGACAAACATGGGCGGCGCTTATTTGATTAATCTAGATGACGGCTTCCAAGGGCTTAGAGGAATCTCGATGTATAATCGATGTATCCCCTATTTCCTGCTCACGTCGTCTAGAAGCGAGTACCTACTCTGGTTAAAAACAAACTCGACATAAAATTTTCCAGGACGCGTGGGATATGCTCTCAACCGCTCGCCAACGCACACTGATCACAGAACACAAATCATCGGGTACCGCAAAGCATCTAAGGAAATGCTTAAGCGATGTTATATCAAATGCCTTACGGTAGTCGATCCAGGCAATCGAAAAGTTACGCTTATACTGTTTATCGGTGTGCAGGTTCTCTTTGCTCATATATTCGTTTATGCATTGGGTCAACTGATTCGAGTATTCGCATCGGTAAGACGCGTGTAAAGCACTTACAACATGCATCAGGCTGTATTTCTTTGGACCAGGCAAATAGCACGGTTGATCCCTCGACAAACCAATCCGTATTATTATCATTATTATTATTATTATTATTTCCATTATCGCAACTTCTCCAATTCAAGATAGGAACAACAAACAAAGGTACCTGGTAAGGTACTTTTCCGTAGTATTTTGTTATATGCTCTCAATTCAACTATGTATATCTACTCAATTCAAGTTACCTTGGTAAATGAAAACGTCCTTCCCGAGTTTGTCTTGTAGCCTCTGTTCATCAGTAAATCCAAGAGGTGCAGCTCCTGACATCAGGAATTTTAAATTCTTGAAATAATCTGATCTAACATCAGCATGATGAGCCATAAAGAGAGCTAAAATAAATAATAATAATAATAATATTTATTCACCAATGTGAAATGTATGTAAAAAGTACAATCGTGCATGATAAAATTTCAAAAATACAAATACAAGAATGTGAATAAACAGATACTCGATAAGTGTAAAACACTTGTTTCGAGAAAAGATTAACAATATAAATAATAACAATGATATTCATTTACTAAACTTATTATGAAGATGACACACCATGATGAAAATAACTTAGGTTGTAAATGAATTGTTAACCGATACCTAAGTAGTCTTGTTTCGGATAAAATAAGGTTAAATTATATAAAATAAACATAAAGCAGTTACAAATAGAATAAAATAAAGCAGTTTTATCTTAATATATATAAATTACGTGTCACGTTGTTTGTCCGCTATAGACTCCCAAACTACTAATCCGATTTCAATCAAATTTGCACACCGTGTGCAGTTCGATCTAACTTAACAGATAGCATAGCTCACATCTCAATTTATAGCCGCAATATTATTTTATTGCAAATTATTTGTTGATGGCGAGAAAGTGAGACAGAACACATTACACGTTCTCGGTCTCCTCTTTGTGCGATGCTTCGTAGTTTCCACACTATCGTCTACTAAGCATTATTTGATTATTATTCGACAGTCAAAATTATCTGTCAGTCCCAAACGATTCTAACAGATGGCGGTATCTGCTGACTGGACTGAGTAAGTATTCTAATAGATGGCGCAGTGTTAAAAGTACTAACGTCTCACATAAGTTACAATTTAATGGCATAACCATCACGTGTTGCTGAGGCTAAAGTATAACTTAAATTTATTTCGTAGTAAACGCAATACAGTGAAGTTCAATTGTTCTTACGTTCTTAATTTTTGATATTACCATAGCCGGCCACGTGTTATTTAGACTGAATTATAAATTGAATTCATATTATAGTAAAAGTAATACAGTTGAATCCTTCTTGCTTTTTAATTATTAGTGCTTCATTATTTAACAATCTCTTTAATTAAAGTATATACATGTAAGTTTTACCACGCAGTTATATTATTATATATTTTATTATTATATATTTGCTATACATCAAATCACGAAGTACGATATATGTATTTCGATGATTATGAGGTACTCAAGGCTCCAGAATCAATATCAACGATAGTAGAAAATCAATGATGGCGGTCGCCATGTATTTTAACAAATGGCATCTGTGTAAAAGCATGGTAGTCCCCATGACTGGTGTTCTCCTACCGTTTCCCTTGAATAATTTACTACTATGTAATATAATAAAAACCTTAGCCACAGCAACGCATAAAATTTGGTATGAATATAGTCCAAAATTATAAAATGTATATAAAATGTAAAATTCCAATGAAAAAAATAATAGTTGTTAGAGTATTCAGATTTAACACTTCAGAAAACAAAATAGAGATAAAATGTAGACAGAATATAACAACAAGTAGGGTTCTTGATCAATATTGATTGAAATGATCCTTCTCAAAAGATGTATTTCAGATCTCTTCATGAACAATTTCAGTTGTTTTTTGAATTGGGTTTTAGGTAAAGAATTGAATATTTTTGGGGCGTTGTAGAAAATATTAGTTTTCAGAAGTGATTTTGTTATCGGTGGTATTGTGAAGTTATTTCTTTGTCTGGTGTTATAAGTATGTGTTGGTAAGTTTGACGAGTCTTTTGTTCTATAGTACCTTATGTTCACATTCTAGTAATAAAGATTTTTGAGGTCAAGTACTTATGATTCCTGAAAAATTAGGTCACTTGGGTACCTTGAGTTTTTACCTAGGTTAATTTTCAGGAATCGTCGTTGTAGAACTTCTAGAGATCGGATGTGGGACTTCAGTGCACCCCTCCATGCTAACAAACCGTATCGGAAGTGACTTTCAACGAGTGCATGATATAGTGTGAGCAATTGGTGGACAGCACAGATTTTATTCATGTATCTCAATTCATAAAGAATGAATTATATTTTTTTAGTGACGTAGTTGATGTGTATGTCCCATTTCATATGACAGTCTATTATGACTCCTGAATATTTAATGTTACTTTCAGCTGAAATTATGAGATTATTTCTACCATCCAGGATATCAAGCTGAGTTAAATGAGGAAGATTTGTTTTATTAGAGCTGAAAGATAAAAAGTTGGTATTTTCTTGACTTCTGCCCAGGAATCTGCTTCGTGAAAATCGCAGTATCATCTGCGAATCCAATAATGTTGCCCTTGCTTTTCACAGAAAACAATCCATTCAGGTAGATGTTGAAGAGTAGGCCGAGAACCGTACCTTGAAGTACTTCACATTGTACGATTAAAGATTCACTGTCAACATTATTAATTTTGACTGTCTGATATCTAATCGTTACATAACTTTTGAATAAATCTAAGCAAGTGATTGTAATACCGATGTCCTCCAATGACTGAAAGATTAACTCGTGGCTATCCGTATCGAATGCCTTCGATATAGATCAATGAATATGCATGGGCAGGGTTTGTTGTTATTTAACGAATTATAAAAATTTTCAGTAAGATTCAAAATAGCATCTTGAGTGGACTTTTTTCCGAAAACCATATTGTCATTCGGAAATTATATTGAATTCATTTATGAAATTTTGTAGTCTGATTTTTACAACCTTCTCGAATATTGTCGATAAATGGGTAATTAATGAAACGGGTCTTTGGTTTCTGTCAGTTTTTTGTTATCTTTCTTATATATCGGGATAATAACTGAATATTTGAATGCTCTAGGCCAGGTACCAGTTTTCATGCAATTATTGAAGATGTAAGTTAATGGTTCAACTATAAATGGCGCAATGGCTTTCAGCGTTTCTGATTTAATTTCATCTGATGCTACAGCTTTGAGGTTTTTAAGCTCATAAATAATGCTTTTTACTTCATGGGTATTCATGGGTAAGAGAGTAATTGAGTTTGGAAGGGAGAGTCTATTGATTCTGTAGTTAGGATCAGGGTTAATATTTTGAGCAATTTTTTTCCCGGTGTTATTGAATGATAGGTATATTGAATTCGTTAGCGATATCCTTAGGATATGTTAATATATCTCCCATTTCATTTTTGATAGCATCAACAGAGATCTTCGATTTTTTAGTATTACTAACTTCTTGAACTACATTCCACAAAGCTTTTGTGTTTGATTTGTTGAATTCGATTTTGTTTTAATAGTATTCGAATTTAGTTTTTTCAATTAGAGTCGACAATTTATTCCTGTATTTTTTGTAGCGAAGTTTTAGTTCATCATACTTTGGGTTTCGTCTTAAAAAATGAGCCATTTTATTTTTTGTAGTGATTGAGTTCAGTAGAGCATTTGTCATCCAAGGGGCAATCTTCGTATTTTTCCTTTTGAATGTCCTAGTATATGAGCAATCATCTATATGTCTTTGAATAGTTTCAATAAATGTATTTGTTGCATGGTTAGGAATGATCTTGATTTAAATTTTAAAGTTAAACGAACCCTTTAGTCAAACTTTGGAAATCTTTCTCGTCAAAATATTCCTCATCGACATATTTTATATTGGCTGCATTTTGTATAAATTCTCGAAGATTTCTAAACCATGAAGCAATTTCAGTTCCACTCATAATCACCCCTCTGGGAATAGAGACATGGTTTTCCATATGTTGGAGGTTAACACAACCTTTGTGATTCAAATGCACAAATCAACAATTGGTGTCTCGAGGAATAGAAGTTTGTGTCTGTGAAAATCTATCCGAGCATTTAATTCTAATCTAATTGTACAGTTACAGGCACATATGAAATATTTCCCAAATCTTTGTACCAGTACCTCCATAGGAATATGTAGCTATATTACCTTCTGTTTCCATTAATTTCACAAATCTGTTGTTACAGGCCAAACATATTCTAGAATCTGTAATAAATACTGCATCATTCAATCCACATCGTAGTCTGTGTAATAAGGCTAGCTCAGTTCTTCAGGTTCATATTCTCTTCCAGATTAATAGCATCCATTTTATGAACAACACGACCCCGTGTGTTGCATATGTAACAGTTCACCATTATTCCATTCAAACGGCACTTTATTACTCTCACATACTTGACTAGCAATGACAGTTATCAAATGCAAATAAAGTTAAAATATTTTGTTTCCTCATGGCAATCCTCGATGAGATTAATAATAATATAATGTGATTTTTCGAAAACTATTTTATTGAAACAGTAGAAAATAATTGGATATAGCATATTCATTGAACGATCATTAAAGGAAAAACACAAATCAGCCCCCAGACCGAAGGTATCCAGTGAAGATGTTTCATTGAATCTATGGAGTATGATTTCAAACTGGATTTTGTTAATAGAAATGAAACTAAATATATTTCACTAAATGGGAATCAACTTTCTTTGACTGAATATAAACTGGGATGAGAGTACTTTTTCACATTGTTGCATAGGTTGTGTACCAAATGATTTTATTCTCTAGTTATGATCGTTAATATCATCAAAGATGCCTTAATGGCAAGAAAAAGTTGTATGTTCCTATTTAAGTTATGGACTTTTCCCAATTTTTCCAATATTTTTTTTGGCGGCTTTTTATAACGCCGACGAATGAAAATAAAATATCACAGTAGTAGCAACTGTTATCAAGTGACATATGGTTTCCATAGCCAACTTTTCAATTTTTGGCTTTCATTTTGCTTCCACGGCCTACTCGGTGAATTTCAATAATAATTGTTTTCTGATCTAGATTCTGGTTAGATACCAACTTGTGATATGTCATTAAAAAGGGAATTGAATGCTGAATAAAGCAAAAAGAAAAAAAAATAGGGTTTCCATTTAAAATAAGAAAGTTGATGTTACTTCCGGTCAGACCGGAAGTTAACTTCGACATGTCAATATGCTCAAATTCTAGCTCTTATGTCATTATATCGACGCTCCAAATTTCACAAACCTACTTCATACAATAACTGAGATATTCCGTAGGCAATACTTCCGTAGGTATATCATTCAATTTTGTTAAAAAGCTTATTAATTTATCAATATGTACAATACTATTACAATTCAACTGTGCGTCATGTTAAAGAAACTAGACCATGTTTGATTCGTTTCACAATACAGAAGGGTGGAACAACAGATTTTCCAGCCTTTCAAAAAGGCGAATCTGAATCCAGGTTAGTTCGTTCAGGAACAATCGAGTCAAAAAATATAAAAAATCGTCTTTTTTGGTTTAATTAGTTTAACTATCGTTGTGGGCCGAAATGGGCATTTACCTAAGCTCATTAAAATTCATCTTACCTGGTATTTCACATTTTCGGGCCGAAATATGCTACGCCCAGTTTTATATGGTGCCACTGAGCTTTCAGGCCTATTCGTGAACCGTCATACACACGATCTACACTTGAAATACTAGAATGTGACAATTCTGCATCAATTTTGTAATTTCTAGTGTGAAAGTGCAGAGTTTAGGCAGTTTACGAACCAGGTGTTGCATGTAGTCGTTGAATAATCTAAATTTCCCGCGAAACGAAACGGAAATCCCGCCCCTATTGATGTTCCGGAAAGTACCGCAGCCATTGCGATTTGCGATGCAGCGAAATGTGAATGTGTTATCACAGTAAAGCATATAAATATATGCTTTACTGTGGTGTTATATTGTTATTGTCAGTAGTGTGCCGGTGCCAATGGAATGGTGCATTATAATTCAGATAAGAATACATAAGCTACGACTGTGAAAACCTACCAAAAAAAGGTAAAGAAGGATATTTTTATTACTCATCGGATAATAATGCTTATTTGTTTCATATTCAGATGAGCTGAAGGCATGCTTTCATTATACAAAAAGTATATAGAGAATGTAATAATAATAAGAAACCAATTGGTGGGTATTTTAAAACTATTTTTATTTGATTTATTCCATTGAAAGTTTTTGATATGAGAGGTAGATAGATTATCTGAAAAATGTTCACTTACTGGAAGGAAAAGAAACCATCCCATACAACATTTGGGAATTCTGACATTATTGAAAGGTAGGTTTCATTTTAGTGTATAATATATACATTGTTCAACTGGTATGGTTTCAGATGCTACTATAATATAGGAAACGTTTAGTGAAAGCCAACAACCGTATGATCGAAGCCACAAAAACCCAAATATCTGAAATATTATCATATATTTTTAGATTATATGAATAGACAATGTTGTTTTTTTTAGAGTAGGTTCCTATTTGTTGTATTTTTAAGTTACTTTTTATTGAAATGTATTTTTTATTTAATATATTTTATTTTTCTGAATATTTCTTTTTATATTTCAATCCTTTTTCCGAGTTATGCAATGCAATACAATGGATTATTTCATTAACATTTCTAAAACGTATTTAAGAAACAAAAAATAATAAAATGTTTTTGCAGGATTATTATTATAACTGCCCTCTTTGGAACCTTATTTAGTGCAGTAATGAATATACTGAAGTTTCATCCCAACACCAAACCACTATTTTTAATAACTCGTGTTTCAGCCACTAACACGAGTCGAAGTATTGAGTATATAGCAGTTTGTTGTTGGGATAAAACTCCACTATATTCAGCATTATTATTGATTTTCAATAATTTTTGATACATTCATTCAATATTTCAGTAACACACCAGAATTAATGTTGAAGTATGATATTGGAGAATATTTGAAACATGAATGAAATGTTTCAATGCGAAATTAAAACATTTAAAACAAATATTTTCAAACATTTCAGAAGTATTCCAGGAATTGAAAATTATGAATTTTTTAAAACATAAATGAAATGTTTCCTTGGGATATCCAAACTTTTGAAACATTAATGAGATGTTCAAATGGAATATTGATCTATATCAATGAATTTGGAAACATTAATGCAATGTTTAATTAACGTTTCTGAGGTGAAACTAGTGGATATATTTATTTCATATACAGTCCTGGAACATGTATTTTGAAATGTTGCATTGCAACATCTATGAGGGCGGACATTTATGGTTCCAGGAATGTTCCAGGAATATATCCGAGCCTTTCAGTGAAATGTTTTATCGATGATAGATCATGTATCTGGAACATTCCTGGAACCAAAAATTGTTTACTGGGTACACTCTGTATATTAACTAATGCAATTGTTATCGGGGTCGCGTAGCATGCAATTATTAATCGAATATACCTTCAGTGTCGCATACTAAAATTTCAGCAAATTCTACCGATACCTAGAAACCCCCATATATTTTCTATTACACTCTGTATATCTACTAATGCAATTGTTACCGCGATCGCGAAGCATGTAATTATTTATTAATCTAATATACATTTGGTGTAACATACTGAATTTTCAGCAAATTCTGTCGATACCTAGAATCCCCTTTATATGTGTGCCTAGTCCTTTGACGTTTACAATTTAAAACATTATTTTCACTTGACAGTTAGTAAAACAAAAAGTAAGCAAGTTTATCACCGTGAAAATATAGCGACAAGCTATATTTCACTGATATGATTCCGATTCTATTGGTTGAATTTCAAAATTTTAAATGTACTGATTGGTTGTTAGGCAAGAAGATATATTAGGTCAGCAATTAAATCGATGAAGTGATGAGTATAATACTAGCTATTATATATTTGTAGAGTTCGAGAAATGAAGTCATCTCCGCAAGAGATGTGGAAAACTGTGCCCTTGTTATACGACTCTGTATATCAATATTATCTCGAAGGTTTACCTAATGGTGGTGCTGCATAGATGGCAGTTACTTGATGATGCTTCAGTAGTGAGATGAACAGTTCTGGTTTGAATCTGGGAATGGATACTAATTTAGTTCCATTAATCAGTCCATTTAATACCAATATCGAGAATCCGTAGATATGGAACATAGGCAACACTCCTGGAAGAATATCTTGATAGGTTCCTATAAAAAACAGACTACATTAATTGGTTGACCTCATCATCAGAATCGTAATGATTTTTTGCTGAAAGCGTGCATGATCCATACAGTTTTGTTTGAGAAGTGTAATATTCCGGCACGCGAAAGTATGTTCAAGAGTGGTACATAATTTTTTTTAATTCGTTTGTAACAATAATCTTGATCTTTACCTCAGATCGAGAAGTAAACTCTAGATAGGCCCGATGCTATGTAAACATCGTACTCAATGAAGCAAAGACAAATGTGTTTATTTACAATTCACCTCTTAGTCTGCTGTTTTCAAACATCTACCCTCTGTTGTCAGATTGATCAATGAAAAATCTGAGCTCGATAAGTATCAAGCAATGCGTAATTTTATATTCCGGTGTATTATTCTAGGCGTGCTAGAGAAATCTTTTTTTCCAAAAAGTTGGAAAAAAAATTTCTCTCAGAAGATATATGTCGTTTTCAACTGATAAAATAGTAGGCACTCTGAAAATTTCAGGCGGTTACCAGAATTATCTCACTCTTGGCAACACCGCTTGTTGTATCGGTCGCCATTGGGTTGACGTATTTTCTTGTTGTTTTGATTAGAAATTTCCTTTGGGTTTCCAACAGTTTTCGTGGTCTTTTGACGTGCATAAACAAGTTTACGTGAGATTTGGGTTACTTTTAATAGTAATGCAGTGGCTTAAAGAGATACAATGTCGAAATACTGCTTTGTTCACAAAACAAACGATAGTCACCAAACATTCCTCAGGTGAGCTAACAGTGGCGTGTCAGACGTAGAATGTGAACGTATTCTTCAAGTATAATATTGAAGTGGAATAGGTACTAATAATGTATATTTAGGGAAAGACGCAAACTTTTCTGATTCATGATGAAAATTGACATATGAAACTAGAGTTTTAGTAATTTTTTCGTCAGGAATGATATCATCGAATTATTTTACAAGTTATGTTGTTGTGGCTGTGATTCAGCTTTGAGGCAGAAACATGTTTTTCCCTTTATATTTTCATGTACTTTATAATATCTGTTGAAAAACGGTTTCTTAACTAATATTCATTCAAGTCTTTTCAGTACTTCATTAAAGAATGGTGATTTGCACAACATAAAATTCCAAGTCAGAAACTCGTTATTAACTTTTTCGAATTATTTAATTCAGACCATAAATGCTTTATTTCTGATCTCCGAAAACCCCTACATTCCAATTATGGATAGAATAGAATCATAAATCAGAAAACTCCTTACCACAAAAAATTGTCTACCACTTTGAGTCCTTTGATTATGAATAGAAGCAACTATTTCTGACCCTAAAATCCTCTCACGCCAATTTCAAACTGAATCAGACTATAAAAATTAAACCTAGTCCTCTATAATTTGTTCATCAATCGCATCAAATGGGTACATGATTGTTTTTAGAGTTAACCTATTATTAGGATCGCAAATCACAAAAAATCGACCGTAATTTT
This sequence comes from Chrysolina americana, assembly GCA_958502065.1. NCBI lineage: Eukaryota > Metazoa > Arthropoda > Insecta > Coleoptera > Chrysomelidae > Chrysolina > Chrysolina americana. The sequence continues at coordinate 23,392,962 of OY293417.1, read as the reverse complement.
GAATGACCTACATATTAATGACAGAATTTGATCATTATTTGGATCGAAAAATTCCAACGAAAATTCTTCTGAGCTCTATAATCATTCCTAGATATCGATTTTGAATTTTCAGACAAATCCGTCAATCCACTTGTTGCTGCTCACATACTACATTTGCATTGTATTGGTAAAATTTTTACATTAATCCCAAGATCAGACTAAATCAAGATACTTAAATTCTTTCCTCACGAAAATAATGTTCATAATTTTCAAGCTATGGAAAGAATTCAAGTTGAAAACGGATTCTAATAAATCAATTGGCAAATGTAATGAAGAAGATAAATCTGTTAACAAATATAATGAAGTTTTGCATGCAATGACACTTCCCTAAATGGATCTGATATAACTTTGAATCCTGTATGTGATGAAAATTCTTCTGTGACAAATCCCGGAAGCAACGTTATCATTGAATTCGTGAAAGATGGCTCTTCAGAACAAATTTCTGAAGATTTCCAAGAAATAGACCATCCAGATATTCCGATTGTTTTCGAAGACTTACCAGAAACCAAAGATGGCGACTCAATCAGATGGAACAATCGAAAAATACCTTTATTATTTCAATACTCCGGTAAAAAAAGGTACAAAAGAGTCTGAAAAGTCTTCGTTTATAATTTCATCCACAATTTGGCGAGAAATGAAAGATAAGAAAGAGGAATGAAAACAAAAAAAGATTGAAGAACAAGAACAGAGAAAAAGAGAAAGAGAAAATTAGAAAAAAGAAAAACAAACAGAAAAAGAAAATAAAAAGATGAAGAGGAACAATCTGAAATAAACCCAAATAGGAAAAAGAGAAAACTAGGCAATTCAAGTATCAACAAAGAAATTGAAATATTATCAGATATTGTTATAAAAAATGATATTTCCTCTTCACAAGAGAAAGTGGAAAGAGTCAAAAAAAAAATTTGATTTCAGCTCATCGGATTTTAATACACCTACATTTGGTAACACATTATCAATCAGATCAACGTTTGTTAATAGTCAATTGGATACTGGGTTATGATATTCTTGTACGCTGAACATAACTTCTTTGTCAATAGGAATTAAGTGTAATAGTTGCATAAGAGCATACCACGTTAAATGCATGTTATGTCGATAATTATATGAGAGACTTTTTAAAAAATTATACGGGGTGGTTTGTACCACCGTTACAAAATACGACTGGATATAATGAAGAGCTTCATTCAACTACAGCAGAACAGGTACAGAAGAATCAATGAGATGATTAACGCAATTGTGAGATATGTGAACCATGAAATGTGTTTGTTCACACAGAGTTGATTGATTAGTTTGTCTAAGTCTTCAGAGTATTGGTTCAACTTATGCTGGGCTATGCTGAGGTCGTCTGTATTGATTTTGTTCAGTTTCAGCGGTTTCAGGTCTGGAAGACTGTGTTTTTCAGGTAACTGATCGCAGCATTTGAATGGTATCATTACTGGTTGGTTTCTGTATGTGATATTTTTGTAGTTGTGTGCGAAGTGCTTCGAATGGACTCGTGTACTTCCTATAAATGCATTGCATTCGGGTTGTAGTTTGAGAAGTGAGTTTTTGTTGATGATTTGGGTGACTGCTTCTCTGTCGATGCATTTGATGGTTACTGGTAGTGGATCGGACAATGATATTAGCCACAGATTTGTTGCTAATTCGTAGGCATTGTAATTTTTGGCGAAGATGACTGATGATTGGCATGTCTTCGGTACATCGACCAGTTGTCGAAGGAGCTGTGCCTCGCATATGGCATTGTTGTCGATTGGGTATGGCAGAACATCGGAACAAATTATTGAAGAGGTATCCAAGTTCTTGCATTTCTTCAAATCAGAGAGTGAAACGTATAGCATTGAATCGTCGTCTCTCGCGATATACTTTTGTGAAGTTGTCAGGATGTGATGGAATCCTGTTCGGTTATCCAGTATAGGAATTGGAAAAAGGCGGTATAGGGTATAAGTTTCGGGTTCTACGAGAGGAATTTTGAGAACGAACATTATTTTTGAATCAGTTTGATAAGCGTGGAGTTCAGTGATTTCCAAATATTGGGCAACATTTGACAAATTTTCAATTTAATGTCTCTGTCATTGTAAATGAAGCAAAGAATTTCTAGGACAGGGAGTTCTAGATTGTTTTCAACAAAGTATGTCTTCGAGAGGTCGAGTTCATTTTGATTTTTATAAAGAACATAAAACAGTTGTTCGTTGACTTCATCAGGATTGTAAGGTATTTCAATAATATAGTATTTTCTGTCTTTTACAGACTTGCTACTTAGAACATTTATTTTGTTTTATCTTCAATAATGTTATAATGGAATTCTTGTAGTTTATTTTGCCAAAAGAATGTAATGATATTTTTATTCGATTTGTCCAATAATTGAGTATTGACGAATTCAATTTTTGAGTAGTCAATTATCGATTTTGTTTTGTAAAGATCGATGAATGTTCCAAATTCATTGGCCATTCGTTGCAAGTCTGGTTCGTCCGTTTGGTTGTCTAATTGATTGTTTGCCTGATTTTCTGCCTGATTGTCTGTCTGATTGTCTGCCTGATTCTCTGTCTGTTTGTCTGTCTGATTGGCTGTCTGATTGTCTGCGTTAGGGTTGTCGTTCGGATTTTCTTCCTCCAAATGTAAGATTTTGGATTGAAATTTTGCGCAATGATCAAAGTGATTGATTTTGATTCGCGAAAGTGCGTTCGCATTTTTGTTGACTTTCCCGGGTTTATAGATGATTTCGTAGTCGTACTCTTCGAGCTTTAGGCGGCAACGAGCAAGTCTACTGCCAGGGTCTTTGATGGAGAAAAGCTATGTCAGGGGTCGATGATCTGTCACTAGTTTGAACTTCCGTCCAAAAAGATACGGGCGGAAGTGCTTCACTGCCCAAACAATTGCGAGTAATTCCCTTTCAATTGTCGAATAACGGGTTTCAGTGGTGCACAAGGTTCGAGAGGCATATCCAATGGGAAGGTCCTTTCCGATAGGTCCTTGAGAAAGAACGGAGCCAATGGCGAATGCGCTTGCGTCAGTGGTGAAATTCGGGTATATCAAAATTGAAAAGGTTGTTAGCGCCTGTTTGAGATTTTCAAAGGCTTCTCTACATTCTTGATTGAAATCGAAGGTGATATCTTTTTGTAATAGTCTTGTCAGGGGTTTTGAAGTTTTGGCAAAGTTCGGTATGAACCTTCTGTAATAGCCTGAAAGCCCTAGGAAGGATTTAATGTCCTTGGGGTTTTTGGGTTCTGGAAAATTTTTGATGCATTCAATTTTAAAAGGGTTTGGTTTTACACCATCCTGGGTTATTAGATGTCCTAGGTAAGCGACTTCCTTGCGAAGAAATTCGCACTTATCCGGCTGAATTTTGAGATTGGCTTTGCGAAGACGTTTAAAGACTTCAGATAATCTAGAGATATGTTCATGAATTCTGGGGGAATAGACGATGATGTCGTCCATATAGACGAGACATCTTTCGTTCTGAATGCCTATGAGAATGTTGTCCATGACGCGTTGAAAGGTGGACGGGGCATTTTTTAAACCGAATGGCATACGAACGAATTCGTAATGGCCATTTTCGACAGAAAAGGCTGTTTTCTGAATGTCTTTTGGATCGATCTCGATCTGGTGGAAACCAGAGGCCAGGTCGAGTGTGGTGAAATATTGGCACTTCCCTAGTTGGTCTAAAAGGTCAGAGATATTAGGGAGAGGATATTTGTCGCCTATAGTGAGTTCATTGAGTTTGTGGTAATCAATGACTACACGCCATTTTTGCTTCCCTGAGGCATCAATTTTTTTTGGCACAACCCATACGGGAGATGACCAAGGAGATACCGAAGGTTGAATGATACCTTGATCGAGCATTTTGGATATTTGATTTTTGACTTCCTCCTTGTGGATTTGAGGATAACGGTATGATTTGGTGAAAATTGGTTTACTGTTATTTGTGTCGATCGAATGTTTGATTTCGTTGGTCAATGTCAAATTGTCGCCTTCTAAATAGAAGATATCTGAGTATTCTAAACAAAGGTTTGAAATCATTTCGCTTTCTTCCTCGTTCAAGTGTTCAAGACGTAGTTGTTGTTGTATGATGTGGTGTCGGTCTGTTTCGACACTTAGATTTTGAGGTCCTCCATTGAGGTTATTGATTGAAAATTCTTGGATGGGTTCCAGTGACAATTCAGGAAAAATTACAATTTTTGGGATCGCATTCACATTGATTATTGAAGTTAAAAATTCACCCTTGTCATTTACTTTGACAATGGCATTCGGTAGGCGGACTTTTTCAATTTCTTGTGCTATCAGTATAGCATCAGTGTTTTTCAGATTACATTTCAGTTTGAAGACTCGTTCAGTGTGAGGCTCAATTGAAATTTGATTTAGATTTTCAGAAATCTGTTTTGGCTCGACTATTTGTGTTTGTTTACTGTTGTCTGTCACTTTAAAAAGAGGAACAGTTTTGAAGTTGGTTATTATTTGTTTGTTCTTGAGATCCACTATACAATTATAGTGTTCTAAGAAATCAGAGCCTAAAAGTCCGTCGAATTCAATATCAAGATTATGAATGTATATCTTATGGGGATCGTCAGGTATAAAGGGGATCAGTGTTGATTCCTTGATTATTATTTTCTGGTCAGTGATGCCTTGAATTGCAATATTTTCTGGGAAACGTGTTCGATAATTTTCGCAAGTTTTTGGTTTGAAAATGGAGAGTCCTGCTCCTGTATCTATCAGAATTTTGAAAGTATTGGTAATATCATTAATGTAATAGAGATTTTTTGAGTTTACTGATAGAAGTGGTTTCATATGAACTGTTGTTCTGGGAAGTTCAGTGTCGGATTGAAATCGTCCAAATTCATTGTCTGAATTTGGGTTTGAAGATGAGCTACGGTTTGATCTGGGGATTCCTCTTGGAAGTAGTTGGGAGGATCGCCCTGTATTGGGTCTGACTGAAAATTTTGAGTATCAAAGTTCTGGAGAAAATCGTCATAAGAGTTTTGATTTTCAGTATTGGTTGATTCGTGTTGGGTTTGACCATTATCCGTATAATAGTCTGGTTGATAATCGAAAGGTGGTTCGGAGCTACTAGCAGTATAGTAGTTTTCTTGATTCTGATCATAGTCATCATAGTACTGAGTGTCAAATTGTTGGTAATTCATGTGATACGTTTTTTGGTTATTTGGTCGATAGTTTGGATTGGGTTGTATCGTGGAGGGTCTTTGGTTATTGAAATTTGGGTTTGGTTTGATAACTGGAGGTCTGTTCTGTTGAAACTGATTTTGATGATATTGATTTTAGAAGTGTGGTGGTCTTTGACTAGGACCAGGTTGTTGGAATGGTCTTTGATCATTCCTGTTCTGAACTGAAGGTCTCTGGAAGGTTGGTCTTGAGAAGGATTGATTATTTTGAGTCGAATTTTGTCTGGTGCGACATTCGTTTATCAAATGTCCCATGCGACCACAGAAAGAACAATTTTTTACAGGTTGGTTTGAGTTTGGTTTCCGAATAGGAGCTTGACTTTGATTGCGATTGGGTTGCAGTTTTTGATTTTCAAAGTATGATAATTGGAGTTCGCGTCTGATTCTAATGATAGCTGAAAGCATATTCGGAGGATTTCCTGACCTAACTATTTGTCCTATCTTCGGTTCAAGTCCAGTCAAAAGGGTATTAAGTGTCATGGTTTCGACTAGATGTGATTGTGCTGTTTTCTGTTCTCTCGACATGAGTTGTTTATTGATTGATGAATGCATTTTTGCATTGTGTGATTGCAAACGAGAAACAAAAGTTAATGCTGACTCACTTGGTAGTTGACGTATTCTTTGTAGGTCTTGAATTAATGCTGTGAGATCTCTAGAATCACCAAAATGTGTTTTCAAGAGATGTTTAATTTCGTCCCATGTCGATGGGTTCCGAGAGTTTACTAGTTCGGCTGCTTTTGAACGAAGTTTATTTTTTATATGTAAAACAACTAAAGTTTTTTGATCTGCCACTGCCATCGCGTGAGCAGTATCACACGCTTGTAAAAACGTTGTAAGGAAAATTTGATTTCCATCATACTCGGGTACTATGGAGAATATTTCACTGAGTTTGTATGGCTCTAGAGGTTGGGGCTGATTTTCCTCGTGAGTTTCTGAATCGTTAGGCATTTTATTTAACTATTCTAGTAATAATCGATCAGTGCGATTATCGGGATAATTGAACAGTTCACTTGTATTGATTGAATAATAGAGATTGGGTAGAATATTAGGATTAATTGGATATTCGAACAGATAAAATATGAGAAAACGAAAAGTACGAGACAATTCAATATGTGGTTTGAAGCATCGAGTTCGCCTTGTTCTCGTCGACTTCTGCCAGGGGCTTCACCAGGTGTTCCTTCCACAGATTCTTCGAGTGATGACTCCCTCAGGTTCGATTCCGGTAGAGGATTGGTATCCACCGCCACTAGTGAGGAGTTGCCGTGTTCTAGTAGCGTTCGCGGAATCCTACAGCGACTGCGACAATTTGTTATGTCGATAATTATATGAGAGACTTTTTAAAAAATTATACGGGGTGGTTTGTACCACCGTTACAAAATACGACTGGATATAATGAAGAGCTTTATTCAACTAACTTCGTGAACTAGAATTCTTCCTTTTATAAACTTACAGAATGTTGATTCAGCATCAGCGGTTCACATCGTAGAACTCTGCGGATGCTGATGACAAAGATCAGCTTTTCCTAGAGAATTGTTATCGCTTGTAATCTGATATTTATGAGAAGGCCATACTGCCATAATATCGCATATAACATGCATTGAGAAACATGAATTACATAAATCAAACTCAAATATTTTCAAAACATGTCTGAAGAAGGCACAATTTTAAAAATGCTCACACTATTAGATATTATATACTATTGGAGTAAGCTAGTTACATCAGCTAATGTCCATGTTTGAGTTTATTGAAACATGTATATTACGGTAATATTTGTTTTATTCAAAATATTCATATACTTATAAAAGCACGATATGACAAAAAGGTCAATAACTGTGTAACTGGTGGTCAATAAATGTGTTTACTACAGCCAATGACTATAAGTCGTGTAATATTTTGACACAATATCAATAAATAGTAACTGAATCGAAAATTACAATATTCATTTCGAATTATGCTATTTTTGCAGTCAGTGTGATGTGAAAATTAATATTTCTGTAGCTATGTTAACAAATACACTTCAATGCTGAAATTTAGCATTCTCTAACTGATATGCATCCTCAAAACCTCATTTCTTGACTATTCTCTGAGAATGATTGATTGCACTTGGTCTTAAGTTGGTGCATATTTCTGCATTTCCATGTGTGTGGTATCGGAGTGGCTTATCTTCTGTAATGTACTCCTAATGTTCCTGCAGGCTTGCCACCACTATCTTCACCCATGCTCGATTTCACTGCAGGCTTCCAAAGAAACGAAATCAAACAGAAAATAATTTGTTTAACAGTTACACTGGGTATAGACAATGGCAACTACGATTTTTTCCGCATGCTATTCGTTTAAAAGAGACTCTTTCCGTGCTTATTAGGATTTAGTATACCTACTACATTGCGAGTGCGAAAAATCACTTGCGCGCAAGTAATGTACACTATTGTTTCTAAGACCACGCAATGCTTTTATTGATTTCTATTGATATTATTGATATGTGTACAAGAATATCTAACAGAAAAAATGACTGAGTATTATTTCAACTATCTTCAACAATTTTGAATCATTATATTCAAATGCAAAATATTTTTCTTTACATAATAACTGCTAGGTTAAAATCATAATTATACACACTCTACTTCCTCTCTACGAACTACAAATATTAAATAATAATCAATGAGATTTTTTCAGATGTCAACTTGAATTGATAAACAGTCCAGCTGGATTGGCATTGAATTTTCCCCGCACTCAGCAATCAGTGTGAAGTGCCCTGTATACAGAGACAGAGTGGAGTATATTGATTCCTGCAAAATGAAACTGGAGCCTGGGAAGTTTGTACCAGCCGCTCAACCCAACACAAACCCATGGAATGGACAAGCAGATAGAGGCCAGTGGCAAAGTAGCTTCCCATTAGGAAGCCAATAATACCAGTCACAAAGAAGAAACCAACCTAACCTCAGATCCCCTCCCATCCCTTACTCCCTACTTCCTACTTCACCACAGCCAGCACAGGAACGCTTCCCTAATCCTCCAAGTCTGGGGACCAGATTTGCGAGATTGAGTTCAGTTACGGGCAGAATTCAGGTAGATAGCGAGCTTATCAATATCGATGGGCACTGCAGAGTACTGACCACTTCATTGAAGCATTCACCAAGGGAAGAATTGGGTAATGCAGATATGTACAACCTTTAAACGCCTGCATGGTCGATGCTAATGGGATTATCAAGCTTTTTTTTATCGACTTCATTAGTAGGCATAAAGTTGACCTTATGTTCATAACAGAAACCAGACTCCTACAGGATCATCGACTAAACCTAAGGAAATTTACAACCATGAGAGCAGATAGTCCTAATATCGTTAGAGGTGGTGGCGTGGCCATCCTTGTCCGGACAGCGGTAGCATTTTCTAGGATTCCAGTCCAAAGAAGTGATATCGAGCACATCTGTATCGCTCTGGAGGACAGACCTGTGTGTTTGCAGTATACAGTCATCCAAATCGGAGATTCTTCAAATCTCGATTTAAAGAATCTGTGTAACACTGGAAACAAGGCCAGAAAGGAACTGCTCGCTTCAATCAGCCCACTGCCAATGGGAAGACTCTGTTGGACTATTCTCTGTACAGCGAGGTGGTAGTGATGCACTCGAAAGAGCCAACCCACTACTCCTGGAATATATATATATATATATATATATATATATATATATATATATATATATATATATATATATATATATATATATATATATATATATATATATATATATATATCTGAAAACTAAAAGTTCGGGTTGAACCGCGTCTAGAATTTGTTGAAATTCGACGTTTCGGCTCCGATTTGGGAGCCATTTTTAAGAACTGAAATAGAAAGAAAATTAATGAAAGGATAATACGTAATTCTACGCTGAGGTCTCAATCTGCCTACTCCTCAGGTATAATTACGTTAGGTTTTTGTGACTTGACGTCGGGGTCTCAATCTGCCTACTCCCCATGTCTCGTCACTGGTTCTCTCTAAGGTCTCAATCTGCCTACTCCTTCGAGAGAACTGAGGAATTGTGGGTTGAGGAACTGTATTTATAGTGGACGTGGCTGTAATGGCCGTGTGCAATGTATTGGCGCGAGGTGAACTATGGGCGGGAACTGAATTGGCGCTAGATGAGCTGTGTGCGGGAACTTGGTTGGCGCTAAGTGAGCTGTGTGCGGGAACTGGGTTGGTGGGAAATGAGTTTATGCGTGCAATGAGAGGCTTCCAGGTATTGGGAAGTCTACGTCCGTCGTCGCGAGTGTTGAGGCAATTGGGGCGCTTCTCTATCTCAAGGGCTTCTCGGATGATCCTGGTTTGCAGAGTTTTCTCGGTGGAAATTGTTTTTGTGTTTTTGAAGTCTATTTTGTGACCTGTGTCTTCTCGATGTTTATAAAGTGCGGAAGTGGAAGATGCCTGACGCACAGCAAGTTCGTGTTCGTAGACTCTGGAAGTTACTCGTCTGTTAGTCTGGCCAATATAAGTTCTCGGGCAGTCTGAACATGGTATTTCATATATACCTTGAGAATCGTTTGGTATTGTGTCCTTGGGAGATCTGAGGAATTTGGATATTTGGTTGTTGGCCGTGAATATTGTTTTTATCTCGTGTTTTCTCAAGATATTACTGATTTTGTCTGTCACACCTTTGATGTATGGTAGGAAAGCTTTGTGTGGCTGAATACTCTCTAGTGGATCGTTCGTTTTTGGAGGACGGGTCAGTTGATGGCGGATAGACTTGTCGATTAGCGAATTGTTGTAACCATTTTGGAGTAAGGCTGATTTCAGTTTGTCCAGCTCTTGTGGTCTATTCTGGTTGTCGGTAAGCTGAATTGATCTGTATATCAGGGAGTTCAATACGGAGTTTGTTTGTGCTGGATGGTGATGAGAGTTTGCGTGTAGGTATCGGTTGGTGTGGGTCTGTTTCCTGTGTACTGTGTGGGTGAAAGAGTTGTTGGATTTCGTGATGAGAACGTCCAGGAAAGCTAGGGAGTTGTTCATTTCGGTCTCCATTGTGAATTTCATGTTGGGATGGATATCGTTTAGGTGATCTAAGAACGTGTTTAAGATTTCGTAACCATGAGGCCATATGACGAAAATGTCGTCAACGTATCTGAACCAGCAAGTAGGCTTGTGGTCAAATGCTTCTACAGCCCTGGTTTCGAAGTCTTCCATGAAAAGGTTTGCAAGGACTGGAGAAAGGGGGGAACCCATGGGAGCACCTTTCACTTGTTTGTAGTAAGTTCCTTGGAAGAGGAAGTACGTGTTGTTCATACAGTGATTGATGAGGTCCAGGGTGTCTTTTGGAATTCTGTGTTTAGTTTTGAGGATTTCTAGCGTGTCCGTTAGGGGAATGTTTGTGAAGAGGGAGACAACATCGAAGCTCACTAGGATATCGGTGTTCTGGATTCTATAGGATTTGAGAAGGTCTAAGAAGTGGAATGAATTTTTCACGTAGGATGAAGCTTCTTCTGCTCGTGGCTGAAGAGTACTCGCCAGATACTTGGCCAGGTTCTGGGTTGGTGTAGACAAAATGAGCACACTGTTAAACTCATCCGAGTATCAGATCACCCAACGAGACCCGACAACCTACCTCGAAAAGAAGACCAAGAATCTGATCAATAATTCTAAACTACCAGCCGAAACCAAGAAAGCCACTATCCCTAGAGAGAAGTCATCACGCACCCCTCGTATCTACGGACTTCCAAAAATACATAAGCCTGATATCCCACTCCGACCTATTGTCAGTGCCTTTGGATCACCAACCCAGAACCTGGCCAAGTATCTGGCGAGTACTCTTCAGCCACGAGCAGAAGAAGCTTCATCCTACGTGAAAAATTCATTCCACTTCTTAGACCTTCTCAAATCCTATAGAATCCAGAACACCGATATCCTAGTGAGCTTCGATGTTGTCTCCCTCTTCACAAACATTCCCCTAACGGACACGCTAGAAATCCTCAAAACTAAACACAGAATTCCAAAAGACACCCTGGACCTCATCAATCACTGTATGAACAACACGTACTTCCTCTTCCAAGGAACTTACTACAAACAAGTGAAAGGTGCTCCCATGGGTTCCCCCCTTTCTCCAGTCCTTGCAAACCTTTTCATGGAAGACTTCGAAACCAGGGCTGTAGAAGCATTTGACCACAAGCCTACTTGCTGGTTCAGATACGTTGACGACATTTTCGTCATATGGCCTCATGGTTACGAAATCTTAAACACGTTCTTAGATCACCTAAACGATATCCATCCCAACATGAAATTCACAATGGAGACCGAAATGAACAACTCCCTAGCTTTCCTGGACGTTCTCATCACGAAATCCAACAACTCTTTCACCCACACAGTACACAGGAAACAGACCCACACCAACCGATACCTACACGCAAACTCTCATCACCATCCAGCACAAACAAACTCCGTATTGAACTCCCTGATATACAGACCAATTCAGCTTACCGACAACCAGAATAGACCACAAGAGCTGGACAAACTGAAATCAGCCTTACTCCAAAATGGTTACAACAATTCGCTAATCGACAAGTCTATCCGCCATCAACTGACCCGTCCTCCAAAAACGAACGATCCACTAGAGAGTATTCAGCCACACAAAGCTTTCCTACCATACATCAAAGGTGTGACAGACAAAATCAGTAATATCTTGAGAAAACACGAGATAAAAACAATATTCACGGCCAACAACCAAATATCCAAATTCCTCAGATCTCCCAAGGACACAATACCAAACGATTCTCAAGGTATATATGAAATACCATGTTCAGACTGCCCGAGAACTTATATTGGCCAGACTAACAGACGAGTAACTTCCAGAGTCTACGAACACGAACTTGCTGTGCGTCAGGCATCTTCCACTTCCGCACTTTATAAACATCGAGAAGACACAGGTCACAAAATAGACTTCAAAAACACAAAAACAATTTCCACCGAGAAAACTCTGCAAACCAGGATCATCCGAGAAGCCTTGAGATAGAGAAGCGCCCCAATTGCCTCAACACTCGCGACGACGGACGTAGACTTCCCAATACCTGGAAGCCTCTCATTGCACGCATAAACTCATTTCCCACCAACCCAGTTCCCGCACACAGCTCACTTAGCGCCAACCAAGTTCCCGCACACAGCTCATCTAGCGCCAATTCAGTTCCCGCCCATAGTTCACCTCGCGCCAATACATTGCACACGGCCATTACAGCCACGTCCACTATAAATACAGTTCCTCAACCCACAATTCCTCAGTTCTCTCGAAGGAGTAGGCAGATTGAGACCTTAGAGAGAACCAGTGACGAGACATGGGGAGTAGGCAGATTGAGACCCCGACGTCAAGTCACAAAAACCTAACGTAATTATACCTGAGGAGTAGGCAGATTGAGACCTCAGCGTAGAATTACGTATTATCCTTTCATTAATTTTCTTTCTATTTCAGTTCTTATATATATATATATATATATATATACTTTCTGTAGCCCGCGGTATGCCTAGACCGCTGTATATATATATATATATATATATATATATATATATATATATATATATATATACCCATCAATGGTACTTTCTGTAGCCCGCGGTATGCCTAGACCGCTGTGAATCCCAGCAAAGGGGACAGGAGGAGACGTGTATTATATAGCAAATTTCCTTAATATAACTTTGTGAAGCCTTGTATACTGTCATTACGTAGTGCAGCCCTTGAATATTTTGAAGATGAGAATCGCTTGATAAAACTACAGTGTAGTGAAACATGTCGCGAATTTAATAAAGTTTTGTGGAAATTTAATCGTTTACCTTAGTGCTTTATACTATGGATTTCCATCAAGTAACGACCAAATCAATCCAGAATCTGATTATTTCCTAACTAGCTGTTATGTCTCATTCTATAGATTAAGGGTGCATGAAATAAGTGTGCGAAATTTGAATGAAAAAAACTAAGCAATATTTTGTTTTCAATATTTTCATATTTTTGTGCTAGAAGAATCACAGTTTATTCCATTTAAAAGGAAAGGAATGATACCAAGTAGGTAAAGCTAAAAGAGGCAGTTTTGATTCTATCAGTTGCGGTTTTTCATTTACTAACGTATATAATCTGAGATAAATCTTATACAGGGTGTTCCGGAATTCAAAGGACAAACTCGTATGAGAGGTTCCTCGTTTTAAACAGTAATAAATCACATAGAATACGAATTAATGTCCTAAAGTGAGTAAGTAGTATCAGATCTACAGGGCATTGAAATTGAAAAATAATTATTTTTTTCTTTAGAAGTTAGTTCCGTACTATGCAAGATTCTTGAATAAATCATTGAAGTCTACTTTTGAGCAAGAGATACTTTATTTTTTTCTATGGCCTCTTTTTTCAGTAACTTTCATGTCGTACCTGTCGGGCCAAGGTTACTTTTTCAGATTATTTGGTTGATTTTTTATAGAAAACGAATAAACTTTGATAGTGAAGAAGTTGAGCTAAACGGAAATGTGCATTTCGTCTCTGTTACTGAAAACCTCACTTCAAATAATTATTTAAGGATTTTGTTTTTTATGGAACTTGAAATGAATCAAGATTTTCAACAAACTTTTATTTAACTTGCCCTGTTTTCATTTAAACGATTTTATTATCTTTACTGGTAAACTATCAATGTAATAAAATCTTGGAAGGCAGTTTTAACCCACCGTATCGAAACAAAACTTTTTATGTATATGTAGTTCGGATGATGATACTATAATTTGGTGTCTTAGAGCTGATCTGCATAATAATAATAATGTGATTAAAATACTTCTATTTTCACCTACCTCTAGTCGTCCGAATACTCAGAAATTTGCCACACATATCAAGGACCGTTGAAAATACAACAATTCCATAATGATAATAATGTGAATCTTAAAATTCAATTTTCAAAGGCCGATGGCGATACAAGAATTTTTTAAATATAATGTAATAATAGTAATGATGATGATGTGAATTTTTGAATTACATTTTCAATCACTTCCAGTGAATGAGTGAAGGAATGCTTGTTTAATCATGAAGTCGACCAAATAATATGAAATTCAGCACATTTATCGAGGACCAATGACAATATAATAATGAAAATGAATATGACGTCAATTTAAATATTCCATTTTCACCTACTCTCAGTCGCCAGAATACTCTGAAATTTAAAACACATATCAAGGACCGAGACAATACAAAATTTTTATAATAACAATGAATTTTCAACCTCAAACATACCTACTACAGGACTGGATGACAGAGCATAACGTGCTAATAATACAATAATGATAATAAAAATAATAATAAGAAAATAAAGTATTGTTCAAGAAATGAAGAACCACTGAACGAAAAGTAAAAAATACTATTTGATAATTAACTCCATAGTTGAAAAAGCTTGGGTACTTTCTTTTACTTTTCAATAAACACAGCATTCACGAATAGCAATAATAGTAATAATAATCTCCAACACCTTCGTCTACCGTATTCACGGGTATAGAGGTCCCTGACACCAGATACAGAGCGTGTCGTGGGGCAGCTGAGACCATAATACATTTGCTGTCAGCCTGTCCAGCTCATGCGGTCTCAGCCTATATTCAGAGACATCGCGGCACTTCGAGTGTTGTACTACCATCTACGACACTCCTATGGTGTAGACAAGACACCGATGTCGTCTTATGCTCCGGGATATTGAGTCTGTTGCGGAGAATGAGAAGTGCCGAATCTATTGGAACTACTCCTGGCAAAACGAACATCGTCCGAAAAAAGACCTACTGTTTGAACTCTGCAGGCTTTACTCAAACCATTCTGTTAAAATGGTGTTCTGGTAATAGGTATCCTTGGTGGAATGACGGACACACTGCTCTCAAACTTGGAAATCATACCGGCTTGCCGTAATATGACAGAAATCTTAGCCGGACGAATGCAGTAGGCCGTAATTCTTGGTTTACTCCGCCTGAACATGAGCACATGATTCTCGGACCCAATAGTCACTCACCCCATGGTGTGGGGAGTGTTTATTGGGATAAATATTCCAGCACGCCCTCCGGAAGAGTCGGGGCTCCGGTGACAGAGCCTGAATGAGAAATTCCAAACGGAAAATAAGACTTTCTCATTAACACTCATATAGTGTACCCAAAAGTATAACATGTGCAGATAGAGGACTATTATTATTAGCCGTGGTGCTTCGGGGCGACTTATAATTTTTGGTGGCATATTCACTTCTCAGCACTGGAAAACCCCGGAAAACCTACAGCATCATCCCCGGTGGTCGGTGCGCACTCCAAGCAAGCACCAGACTTCGGTAATGATATCTAGACGATTCACATCGCCAATCGACCCCGAAAAAATTTAGAAAAATTTTCTCTAATCTAGGATTCGAACATCACGAACACCACGCTTTTTTAAGAAGGAAGACAATTTTTGAAAATAAGTTTTTTTTTCAGTCTAGTTCATAAAAGCGTGTTTCTTTAGATTTTTTGAACTTTCATTTATATTATCAAGAAGAAAAGTTGATGATACTACTTCGAACAGTAATGATGAAAAATTGATCAGGTAATCCAATCCTGCACAATAGGTATATTCGCCGACACGTCTCTAACAAAAAACAACTGTTGCCCCCTAAGACCGTCGAATTATATCTGTTAGATTCTTGGCATAGTTCTTCACGAGAACTAATTTGCAATGCTCTCTGTACATCACGGCTGAAATTATTTTCATATTTATATGGGACAACGGCTACGTACCGGTTTCTTGGTCCTTGCCACTCATTAGCGAAGGCTAGTTCACCTATCTGAATCGAAAAATAATATCAGCATTCGATAGGAGTTCCTATGATGATCACTGGCGTATGTTTCGGAAACTGAACATAACGCTCAGAGTTCTCCTGGGAGCTCGTTCAGTAACGAAAAATGCTCAATCTCTTTTTCTTCCATATATACCTACACCGTATACTCATTTTGTCAGAAGACAACTTCTTCCCGACAGATACGTATACAATGCCCCACTAAATCAGCGCATACATTTGCAAGTGTTACCTGTCATCAACTATCAGAATTTTGTTTGTGTTCGGACAGGGGAACTACCTGCAGGCAATGCGATATTTATGTTCTAGAGAGCACTCTGACTACAGCATCTACTTTTTTTGAAGCTGAATATTTCCAATCAGTATGAAAGTGGATGTCATAGCTCCAAAAAATTGACAAATGTAAGCGAAGTTTCAAAACAAGTGTGAATAAATAAATGAAAACAAGTATAATTCAAGTTATGAATATAAATGTTATGGGAATACCAAGAAAACTCGGAACGAATATTGTCAGTGAAGTCTATAGTATCAATAAAATTGAGACTCAGTCCATAATATCCAAAGTCAATAGAGAAAACGAATTTTGCCACAATAATGCAATTTCGCCCTCATTCTCAAATTTCAGCAAAAGGGTGTGATTCATATTCATTGAAAAAATATTCTTGTTTCCATCTACTTTCTTTCATTCTATACCATAAATGCCTGATATAATGTAATAATAACTAATATCAAGATATATCAAACTAGTTTGAGATATCATCATAAAGACATACAAAAAAAAACTGGATCACTGAAGCGATAAATGAAAGGGACAAATTATACCAGAACACCATATCGAATCTATTTGATGTTGAAGGTAGTGAAAGAACACATCGGCAACAAAAAAGATAAGTGAAATCAGTATGATTATCCGAAACCTGAATAAAAAGAAATCTCCTGGCACAGATAAAATAACAGTGGAAACCTTACAAAATATCAGTGGAATAATAACAGATCCTCTCAGCCTTCAAAGTGGAAGTCATCAAACCCCTATACAAAAATGAAGACATCGAAAGTTCTGAGCTATCGCCCAATAAAATTAATTTCAAATTCAGCGAAAATTTTCGAAAAGATCATAAAATCAAGAAAGGAAAACTTTTTATCAGAAAACGATACATTATTTGATAATCAATTTGGATTCAGAGCAGGATATTCTACACAAGATAAAATTCGCCTAATAACATCCAGAATATACATATAGATACCTAGAGGGTGGTAAACCTGTATTGGCTGTGTTTCTGGATCACGTGTAAGCATTCGATACAATATTCTCAATTTTCTTCACAAAGTTGTATTCATTATTGGAATATGAATTAGCCATAATACTAACTCTGTGAAGCCCGCGATACCTAGCATGTATGTTGCCAAATCTAGGGCTAAACAACGAGCTTAAAATGTTGTGAAATATTGAGTCTCATCTACGTAGTAAAATTATTATATTGTATATTGGTTCAGTGCCCTCTTCAGTGAATGCCTTGAACTAGGTGGTGTATCTTGGGAGTACTAACGTGTTGTTGTGAAGCCCTAGCAAAAAATTGGGACTGAGTTCAAAATACTTAATGAAGCCTATTAGAACATATATACAACGGCATACGTTGTGTAGCCCATACTCGGGACACACAACGTCTGATCGGGACACACAACGGGCGCTCCATATCTCCTACGGGTTCTTCATAGCCATTTGATTGCTCATAGAAGTCCCCTATCTATTGAAAGTAACTTCCGGTAAGACATGCCTTGAAGAGTCCGACAGTATCACTCGAAAACATGTTGGCTATCTCCCCCAGAGAGTCTTCCAGTGGGACGTTGGTGAATAGAGACACAACGTCGAAGCTGACAAGAGTTTCACTCGACTCCACGGTTGTGTTCTTCATTTTCCACACAAAGTCCGACGAATCCTTGACATAAGAGGTAGTTTTTCCCACATGTGGCTGAAGAAGCGAAGCTAGATGTTTTGCCAGGTAATACGTATGCGAACCCGTGGCACTGACTCAATCAATCAATGGGGGTTTGTGTGGCCAAGGCCAAATCAACCGGCTACCCCAGATCGACCAGTACCTGCCGTTAGGCCTATCTCGAAGCTAAGGGGCACTTCCAGCCAACCTAATTTGGATACGCCAAATCAGCGCGCCGTGGGCTACCATTTTATTGTCCAATGGTTGGGCCATATGATTTCACATACTACTGGCTCTGCAGTGTCAGTATCCGAGCAGGTGGTACGCTGCTCACCCGCCGAGGCCCCGAGGAGCCTAACCCTGAGCCCATAGGGCAGGAGCCCCGCAAGCCCCTACCGTAGTACGGTGTTGTTTTTGCCATCCTACAAAACCACGTCCCCTGGAGGCCAACTCAGTGGAGGGGCATCAAGTGCACTTGATGGGACCGGTCCCCCTCCCCCCAGTTACTCATGTCAGTCAGATTACTCCGATTAAGTTTGATGAGTAACCGTCTGTAGTCGTTTTCACACATACTACATACCCATGTTAGAGTAGATCCCTCTACCCAACGTTGGATGGGTATCCGTTTGTGACCAGCTACAGACACTACCATGTTCACTGGGCGAAGACTCGTCAGGCTTTTAACCAGGCGTATATACCGCACTGGAGTCCCCGCGAGCCTCTTCGCCCGACGCCGAGGGTACATGGTGGACCCCCGGCACTCGTGGCACTGACTATCGGTCTCAGAGCTATGTCCGTTTTGTGTATTTTTGTAAGCCCGTAGAGTCTAGGTGGGACGGCTTCCATTCTGATAACGATCCGCTGAACAGATTCCGGTAACGATGATGTATGTCTTCATGAGGCGGCTCGTATTCTGCAACCTTGATTGTGTTGGGTCTCTCTTTAGTCTGCGATAGCTGAACGGGTCAAGGAGTGCTTCAATTTTACTATTGAATTCTCCCATTTTTAAATGAACAGTGGCATTTCTCTTGTCAGCTGGTAGGATCGTAATCCCTTCATCTGAATTTAGACTTTTTAAGGCTGCAATCTCCCACTTGGGTATTCTGCATGTTGGGGGTCGTGCCTTACGTAAAATATTAGATGCCTCAAACCTAACCTTTATAGCCCAAACTGTCAACTGTTTGAATAAATTTTCTTAAACGGATTTTGATTAATTTGTTTGTATCTGCTCCCAAAAATTGGGTTTAGTTTCTTTGCGAGTAGGTTTTCCAACTGATAACGGCAGACACTTGGAGTTCCAAACCAGGAAAGGCAAGTAAAATAAGCCTAGACACAGTGCTTTGGTCTATACTAGACCCATGAAGTTTTCATTTTCTTCACTGAAGCTGCCTGGAGCCAATGAAGTATACCACGAGAAAAAACTGGCACTTGAGGCAATCCGTAACCTTGGGTGGAATTCCTAATTATTTACCCTGAAAAAATTAAATCTGAAGGGTTTTTGTGTTGCTTTACGCGAGAAATTAGATAATGCAATTGAAATATGAGTTTTACCGTTGACTTCAATCAGCGGTTTTTTGTTGAAGTAAGGTTGAGTGGGTATGTAATATCTTTGATTCAAGACATGAACTAAACTTGGAATAAATAATGATACGCGATAACAACAATCTATTTGAACTGGAAGAAATTGATTTTCAAAAGCATTTTCGCATAAAAAGAAGTTCAGTGAAATTGAAGCTAGTTGAAGTTTTGAGGCTCAGTTTACAGCAAGGAAAACAAAGAAATACGTTGTCTGTTGTGTAAGTTAAGAAGTTACTATTTTATTTTACAGTTTATTCTCGACAAGTGAATTTTCGTAGCAAGCAAAAGCTCTTCAAATGAGTTAATTGATTCTCCGTTAATTTTAATTTCAAGAAATCCATCTTCTGACATGATTCATCTGATAAAGATCAAGGTTCATTCACATAATTCAGACACTTGCGAATTATTACTCTGTACACCTATCGGAATGTGTGGTAGGCTCCCTTTTCGCACAAAGGAGTTTCGATAGACAGCAGCCGACGGAAAGAGTCACTATGTCGTCCCGCCGAGAGAGGGCGCAACTCGCACAACATAAAATTCCGCATAAACCCGAGTCAAATAGTAAAACGAGAGTACCATCGACAAGTTGTGAACCGACCAACTCCAAAGCTCACCACCTAGACAATCGACGTCTAGTGTTGTGTTGTGCCCAGGGTCCAGTACCAGACCGCCGTCCGTCACCAGAAGGCAACAGAGTAGGGGTGAGCAAGTTTGGTGAAAGGTATTATTTTCAGGTCGAGACTTGTTCAGTGTTTCAGTTGATTTTCACAGGATACTGAATAAGTGGAGACTACTGCTAGCACGGGTACAGTGTCTTAAGTTGGGTTTCCACGTGGCACTAGATCTGTAGAGGTAAACTTTATAGTATCCGTGATCAGAACGTGTTCGGTGTTCCAGTTTCCACGCGATACCGAATTCGTAAAGACCGCCGCCAGCACGGGTACAGTGTTTTTTAGTTGGGTTTCCACGTGACACGATCTGGGAAGGCAGTTTCATGTGATAGAGGAGTAGGGCTTTCATGGTAACCGTAGAGCTTGCTTTTGCTATTTAAAATTCGCTTTGCTCAGTATTGGTTTTTAACTAATCCCCGCTTTGATTTTCCCTCCAGCCGTATTTGAGTGCTTTACAGTAAGTTAGTAACCCGTAGCTCTAGAGAGGTTTTTTTTAATAAACAAAATTTGTTGATGCTAATTGTTGTTTGATTTAATTCACTGTGAATTAATATAATCTCTGACTCCATAATTGAACCTCACATTGTTTTGTGAAATTTCCAACTTATAGCAGCAGGCACCGAGGTTCAAGCCCAGCTAAGGCAAGTAAAGTCTGCCTTTCTGGACACCAGTGAATTGGTCCACACCATAATTGACCCCTGGAGTGTTCATTTTCTTTACTGAAGCTGCCCGGAGCAAGTGGCCTCCCACGTTAAACAGAGGTGGCGCCCAAGGCTTTCTGTTACCTGGACTCGGCATCAAAGTGACGAGTAACGACGAAAGACCGTTACAGTTGAAATGAAAGTAAGTGGAGTTTAAATTTGTATCATGTATTGGACCAACTCATTTAAGTCTCGCCTAAGGCCAAATTTCATTTCATTTGCCTCTGTGGGAAAGGAGCACTTTGTGATTTTTGATGAAATCGATTATGTCTCCATACTGCGTCTGGTAGTTTTTTCATTATCTTATGTCATTTTCCATATGATTTAGGCTCATCGTATACTATTGTGACAGCAAATGTCAAATTACAAGCAATCAACAGTGAATTGAGTATCTGTCAAGTACCGACAATCTCTCTTGAGTCGAACTCGTTATCAACGTCGTCAATAGATTTGAATATTATGAAGCTCTGTTGTGTATGTTGGACAGCATTAGGAACTATTCATTGAATAAATAGATAAAATACTGCTCCAGAAGGATTTTAAGCGCTCTATGGTGATAAAGAGTAATCAAAAAAGTTCAAAAATGTTTTGTATTTGAGATGATCTAGATAATATCTAGAATGACCAAGAAAATTCTGAAAATTACATTGTTCTGAAATTATCTAAAAAGATTTGTACCATTGATGAGAAAAAAAAAGTTGTTTAGAAAATCGTCGAAGCAACCAGAACGGACGCTCCAGAAGGTTATAAAACGCACTGACAAAACACTAAGGTGAAATTTTTAAAAGTTTGGTCACTAGTGAGGGTCCGTGGTGTGTGGATCTCTCTAGAAATTCCATGAATATGAGAGAGGAAATTTTAGAATTTTCTCATAACATCTGGAATGTACTAAACAATTCAAGAAAACCGGGGAATGAACCAGAACAAAGACTCCAAAAGGTTTTAGAACGTACTGACAAGACAAGTAGTGAATAAAGTTAGACTACCAGTAACTTGACGTGGTGAGTGGAACTCTCTGGAGTTATCCAGAATAAAAGGGAGAAATGAAGTGTTTTTGTTTCACACGGTTTTGATTTATTTTTTCTAGCTTCTAGTTCGTAGGAATGGGGCAGTCTGAATTTCAGCCG
Organism: Chrysolina americana; assembly: GCA_958502065.1. Lineage (NCBI taxonomy): Eukaryota > Metazoa > Arthropoda > Insecta > Coleoptera > Chrysomelidae > Chrysolina > Chrysolina americana. The sequence continues at coordinate 23,370,944 of OY293417.1, read as the reverse complement.
TTTTAGTTATTATCACGTTCACCTCTATTCAGTGTCATTTGTTTTTTTGGCTTGTCCTTTTTTTACATTGATTCTTTCAATTATGTGAAACTATATGTTTCGGTATTGTAGGATTTTTGTTGTCCTTCATAGCTGCAGTTTTAAGGTTTGCAGTGCCTTCGAAGATATGTCTTTTTCTATTTCTATTCACAGCTTGTTCATGACACTATTCATAACTGCAGCATTTCTGGTTTTTGAGGGTAGAAACGTCTGGGATCGCGAAATGTTTTTGAAGTTTAAAGTTTTTTGTTGGATGGTGACCGCAAGGACCACGATATTCGAGATCGATAGTACGCTGTAGTGCCTTCATTTATCTTGTTACTGGAGACTATGGGGGCCTCGTTATTCGAGATCAGTGACCTTTGCTCAGTACTGTCTGTTGATTTGGTTGAATTTGCTTTCAGTTTTCTGTTTACTGGAGACAACGGGGACCTCGTTATTCAAGATGAGTGGCCTCTGCTGAGAGTGCTGAGTATTGTCAGTAAATGTGATGGCAATTGTAATGCCTTCAGTATTTTGTTTGGTGGAGACCACGGAAACCTCAACATTCAAGATTTGTGTTAAGGATTGTCTGTGCATTCGATAGAATTTGCAGTGCCTTCAGTATTTGGTAGAGATCGCAGGGACCTCGTTATTCGAGATCAGTGGCATTTGTCGAGCACTGTTTGTGAATTTGGTGGAAATTTGTAGTGCCACCAGTTTTTTGTTCATGCGTCTTTCCCAAAAGCTAACTGACAATGAATCTCACTAGCGTACGTCAGTATAATAACGCCATCCGTAGATACAGTAAGATGATTTACTGAGCTCTGGATATCTCGCAGGGACGCTACGAAGAACTCAGCCTAAAAGAACAATCACTGAAAAATGTGAGGTCAATTTCTGAGACCAGTTTTTGCCGTGAGACTACATACTGACCAACATCATTAGTCATTATAGTTCAGTCCTTAAATGGAAATCTCCACCCACTTGTGCATAAGCACTTCCAGCAAGTTATCGTCACTATTCCTAAATGATAAATGGACCTGCCCAAAAACACTGTGGGAGGCCGTTCCAAGTGTCCCTTCTACGGATCCAAGGGTTGATCTGGCGATTCACCTGGGCGATTATTTTGATCGTTCGCGAAATTAACAAGTATACGTATTGTTGATTTCTAAGATACGGTGAGCAAGTCAATGACATGCAGAGAATTAGGGCTTCGCGAGTCCAAGACTGATCAGTCTTGGTCTCGAAAAATAAATATAGTCTTGGTCTTGGTATTGGTCTTGATGTTTCAAAACCAAGACGAGACTGGCTCAGTCTGGGTCTTGGTCTTTATAGTCTAGGTCTTGGTCTTGGTTAAAAATTTGTATAGAAATTTGAATTATTCAATTCAGTTGTCTAACAGTTTATATGCATATAATAGGTATTTCGTATTTCTCAGTATTTAACAGGTAAAGTAAGCGAAATAAATTTCTCATTTCACCACCATGATATAAGTTTTGAGAAATCTTAAATAAAGATTAAATTAGACCCACAAAGGTTCAAAATGGTTGGAATGTTAATTGGGTTTTTATTGACCATTTTACAATGCATCATTGTGTGATGAGCAGAGGGGTGGAATCGGAATCCCGAGGAAATTACAATAATTTTTAAACACTGCGACCTTACAACATACACCTATTTATTGTAAACTGTATAACTGCAATACAGATTTAAAAAAAATGTATTTTCGATTTTGAATTAATAAAATTTAAAAACTTACCATATGAGAAATTAATAATTGAAATAAAATGCCATAATATTTTCCATCAAAATTTTCTTAACATTGAGTAGATTTATTTTCACTTTTTTTCATTCGAGACCAAGACCAAGCCCAATACTCTTGGGGGAGAGTCTTGATCTTGGTATCGAAAGTCAAGTCTTGGTCTTGATCTTGGGAAGATTTATTGAGTTTTGGTCTTTGGTCTTGGTCTTTGGTCTTGGTCTTGGTCTTGGTCTTGGTCTTGGTCTTGGTCTTGGTCTTGGTCTTGGTCTTGGTCTTGGTCTTGGTCTTGGTCTTGGTCTTGGTCTTGGTCTTGGTCTTGGTCTTGGTCTTGGTCTTGGTCTTGGTCTTGGTCTTGGTCTTGGTCTTGGTCTTGGTCTTGGTCTTGGTCTTGGTCTTGGTCTTGGTCTTGGTCTTGGTCTTGGTCTTGGTCTTGGTCTTGGTCTTGGTCTTGGTCTTGGTCTTGGTCTTGGTCTTGGTCTTGGTCTTGGTCTTGGTCTTGGTCTTGGTCTTGGTCTTGGTCTTGGTCTTGGTCTTGGTCTTGGTCTTGGTCTTGGTCTTGGTCTTGGTCTTGGTCTTGGTCTTGGTCTTGGTCTTGGTCTTGGTCTTGGTCTTGGTCTTGGTCTTGGTCTTGGTCTTGGTCTTGGTCTTGGTCTTGGTCTTGGTCTTGGTCTTGGTCTTGGTCTTGGTCTTGGTCTTGGTCTTGGTCTTGGTCTTGGTCTTGGTCTTGGTCTTGGTCTTGGTCTTGGTCTTGGTCTTGGTCTTGGTCTTGGTCTTGGTCTTGGTCTTGGTCTTGGTCTTGGTCTTGGTCTTGGTCTTGGTCTTGGTCTTGGTCTTGGTCTTGGTCTTGGTCTTGGTCTTGGTCTTGGTCTTGGTCTTGGTCTTGGTCTTGGTCTTGGTCTTGGTCTTGGTCTTGGTCTTGGTCTTGGTCATAGTAAAGGAGCTACAAGAGTTCTAAATCAATTTGATCATTTTTACATGTTAATCTCCATAAGGATTTTTAAGATCGGTTTTGCAATTTTTGCTCTTTTTTGGGGTGGGGGGGAAATTAGAGAGATCCCTTAGATTGATAACAATTGTCCAGTACAGCGCGCGCTGCTAAATTTCGGTGCGTCGCTGTGTTTGGCGTTCATCGAGTCGCGGCGATTGATCCCTTAGATTGATAACAATTCTCCACTACCGTGCGCTTATAATATACAGGGTGTCCCAACGAAAACTATCCACCCGGATTTACTGGGAAATGACAAATTATTTTCGGAAACGCGAAAACAGGTCGATTTTAATTTCTAGGGGGACACATGTTAGTAATGGATTTAGTCGAGCAACTTCATCCCCCTGACGGGGGCGGCTACCCCCTTGCGAATCATCATAGGGAACGTGGGTCGAGTGATTTTTTCAAAATCGAATGAATGGTAATTGAAATTAGTGTTGTTGACAGGTTCAATGTAAATAGTCAATATCTTACCTATTCCTATTCAAATTCAATTTATTAACTATTTTAAGACTCAATGAGTGGACAGATAGAAAATGGCAACATCCCATCCGGTCAGGTAACCCAGTCACCCCACGAAAAACGAAAACAAATTAGTCAAAACAAAGTAAGTAGCCAGGCTGGGACTATTAATTGCGAAGATCCTTCAACCAAGTATCACTTTTGTGTCGCTATTCGCGAATACAACATTACAAGCGGAATATGCCCACCCCAATTGTGAGCGAAACGTCCAAAGGAACCTCCACGACAGAGGTGAACCGACCACGGCACTGAAGCCCGGAAACCATATTTCTTAGTTTTTGTTCTGTTGACTTTTTCATAGACAAAAAATACCTGTTTTTTATGGTTCTCCTGCGTGTATGTTCTCAGCATGAATTCACAGTTCGCATGATTCTTATGGAAATATCATTTGATTCGTATTCTGTGAGTAAAGTTTCTGCCTGACAATGGTTTACGCATTAGAAGAACGAATTGAGTTAGTGAATTTACTACAAAAATGATGATTGTCTTAGAGCTGCAGCTAGAATTTTCAATACAAGGCATCCAGGGAAAAATGCATCTCATACCTATGTTCAAACGTTGATTGAGAAATTCGAAAGAACTGGGTCTGTGGGAAACCAGAAACATCATCCTGAACGTCTGATAAGGAACGAGGCTGTTGAGGTAGCGGTTTTGGGACACGTGGCTATGGATCCTACTCAAAGTATTCGAAGCTTGGCTGACGCGTCAGGTGTAGCGCGATCGAGTATTCAGAGAATTCTCAAGTCACAGCGATTCCATCCATACAAACTAAAACTTGTACATGAACTGAACGAAGACGATTTTGACAGACGTCAACAGTTTTTTGAGGAAATGTCTGAGCGTCTGAGAACAAATCCCAATTTACTCTTCAATATTTGTTTTTCAGACGAGAGTACATTTTTTGTTAATGGAAATGTAAATCGTCACAATTGCCGCTACTGGAGCGATACCAATCCCAGGTTAATACGTGAGGTCCACAAACAAACTCCGCAGAAGTTGAATGTATGGTGTGGTATTTTTGGCAAAAATATTATTGGACCACTTTTTATAGATGATAATTTGAATGGACAAATGTATTTAAATCTTCTTGAGAATGCCATCGATCCCATGATAACGGATATTATCGAGAACGATGGAGATTATTCGGAAGACAACCTCCATTTTCAACAAGATGGAGCACCACCTCACTATGCAGTGGCGGTTAGAAACTTTCTGGATGAACGATATACCAATCATTGGATAGGGCGACGAGGACCAATTGAGTGGCCAGCTAGATCACCGGACCTCAACCCATTGGATTATTTTTTATGGGGGCATCTCAAAAGCAAAGTTTTTGCCACTCCGCCAGAGTCACTAGAGGATCTACGTGGTTGAATTGTAAACGAGTGCGGCAGAAAAACTGTAGAAGTATTGGCAAACGTTTGTAATAGTTTCGAAAGTAGACTTTATCATTGTATGGAGGTAGGAGGGGCTCATTTCGATAAGAACAGGTACGATATTGATTATTTAAATTAAACCTATTACCACACTAATCTCAATTACCAGTCATTCGATTTTGAAAAAATATGAACGTTTGGGTAGAGAATGACGAGAGCTTTAAGATGATGTATCACTCGACCCAAGTTCCCTATGCTGATTCGCAATAGGGTAGCCGCCCCTGTCAGGGGGATGAAGTTGTGTGACTAAATTCATCAATGACATGTATCCCCCTAGAAATCAAAATCGACGTGTTTCAGCGTTTCCAAAAATAATTTGTTATTTCCCAGGAAATCCGTGTGGAAAGTTTTCGTTGGGACACCCTGTATATACAGGGTTATGATAAAGTAATGCACAAAATTCATAAAACGTACAACGATCACTTTTGAAAAAAATGCAAAAACACGTCAAACGGTTCTTTTTATTCCGCATCTTTTGACATAGTTACAAAAATAACACGTCAAAGTTGTCAAAGTTATGACGTCATCAACAAATTTTTTAAATGGGAAGCTAAAGCACATAAGAAAAAAAAACGAGAAAATGAATAAAAAACGAAATAAACGTAAGTTTCATAATAACTTTTCAATTAACTAAACAGTCCATTAAACCAAAACTATTTCTTATAGGAATTGTTCAAACTGTGTCCCGTTTACTAACTGACATAGGCCAAGACGATGGTAGACCGCATTTATACAGTTTTCGATCATCTGCGGAGTTATACGAGTCATTTCGTGTCTAATTCTTTCCATTAAGTCTTCTAAATTGTCTGGCCGGTTAATGTAGACCCGACTTTTCAAATCCAACAGAAAAAAATCAAGGGGGTTAAATCAGGTGACCTAGATGGCCACTCGATTGGTCCACGTCTTCCAATCCACCGTCCTTCAGAAACCTTCGAACAGTATGACCATAATGTGGTGGTGCGCCATCTTGTTGGAACCAAATACTGGGATCCAAGTTGTCCCCATTATTTGGATCCGGAAATGCCGCAAGTAGGTCCGGAAGCACTGCCATACGAAGATGTTCCAAATATCGTTCAGCTGTTAAATTCTCGCGAAAGTAATAAGGACCAATAAATCTTCCCCGGACGATTCCTACCCAAACATTAATTTTTTGGGGACGCTGGGTGTGTTTTGTCTGCATCCAGTGGGGATTTTACCGAGCCCAGTAGCAAGAATTGTGTCGATTTACAGAAACACTTAGACAAAACGTTGCCTCATCGGAAAATACTACACTATTAAGAAAATTTGGATTTTCGTCACAATGCCGCATGAAGATTTCACAAAATTCCAAACGTCTGTCCGGATCATCTTCTGAGAGTTCGTGAACAAGATGAACTTTGTATGGGTGTAGTTTTTCTTTTTTCAACAACTTTACTACAAACGACTGACTAACATTTTCTTGTAAGGCAATTTCTGTTGTAGTTGCGTGAGGGTGTTCTTCTACTGACAGCAAAATATCTAACTTCACATCGTCGCTTATTCCTGGTCGTCCAGATTTTGGAGCATCCCTCACGCTTCGCATCAAATTTTGCAACAATTCTGCTTACTGTGCTTCTAGCAATTGGAGGTCTTTCAAAATGTGTTGCGTTAAATAAAGCACATGCTTCTTCATAACTTCGAAGACGATCGCCGTAACCTACCATCATTAGAATTTCTATCCTTTCTCTTTCGGTAGCGTGTCCACGAGCAGAAGAAGCTTCATCCTACGTGAAAAATTCATTTCACTTCTTAGACCTTCTCAAATCCTATAGAATCCAGAACACAGATATCCTAGTGAGCTTCGATGTTGTCTCCCTCTTCACAAATATTCCCCTAACGGACACGCTAGAAATCCTTAAAACGAAACACAGAATCCCAAAAGACATCCTGGACCTCATCAGTCACTGTATGAACAACACGTACTTTCTCTTCCAAGGAACTTACTACAAACAAGTGAAAGGTGCTCCCATGGGTTCCCCCCTTTCTCCAGTCCTTGCAAAACTTTTCATGGAAGACTTCGAAACCAGGGCTGTAGAAGCATTTGACCACAAACCTACTTGCTGGTTCAGATACGTTGACGACATTTTCGTCATATGGCCTCATGGTTACGAAATCTTAAACACGTTCTTAGATCACGTAAACGATATCCATCCCAACATGAAATTTACAATGGAGACCGAAATGAACAACTCCCTAGCTTTCCTGGACGTTCTCATCACGAAATCCAATATCTCTTTCACCCACACAGTACACAGGAAACAGACCCACAACAACCGATACCTACACGCAAACTCTCATCACCATCCAGCACAAACAAACTCCGTATTGAACTCCCTGATATACAGATCAATTCAGCTTACCGACAACCAGAATAGACCACAAGAGCTGGACAAACTAAAATCAGCCTTACTTCAAAATGGTTACAGCAATTCGCTAATCGACAAGTCTATCCGCCATCAACTGACCCGTCCTCCAAAAACAAATGATCCACTAGAGAGTATTCAGCCACACAAAGCTGTCCTACCATACATCAAAGGTGTGACAGACAAAATCAGTAATATCTTGAGAAAACACGAGATAAAAACAATATTCACGGCCAACAACCAAATATCCAAATTCCTCAGATCTCCTAAGGACACAATACCAAACGATTCTCAAGGTATATATGCAATACCATGTTCAGACTGCCCGAGAAGTTATATTGGCCAGACTAACAGACGAGTAACTTCCAGAGTCTACGAACACGAACTTGCTGTGCGTCAGGCATCTTCCACTTCCGCACTTTATAAACATCGAGAAGACACAGGTCACAAAATAGACTTCAAAAACACAAAAACAATTTCCACCGAGAAAACTCTGCAAACCAGGATCATCCGAGAAGCCCTTGAGATAGAGAAGCGCCCCAATTGCCTCAACACTCGCGACGACGGACGTAGACTTCCCAATACCTGGAAGCCTCTCATTGCACGCATCAACTCATTTCCCACCAACCCAGTTCCCGCACACAGCTCACTTAGCGCCAATCAAGTTCCCGCGCATAGTTCACCTCGCGCCAATACATTGCATACGGCCATTACTGCCATGTCCACTATAAATACAGTTCCTCAACCCACAATTCCTCAGTTCTCTCGAAGGAGTAGGCAGATTGAGACCTTAGAGAGAACCAGTGACGAGACATGGGCAGATTGAGACCCCGACGTCAAGTCACAAAAACCTAACTTAATTATACCTGAGGAGTAGGCAGATTGAGACCTCAGCGTAGAATTACGTTTCAACCATTTATTAATTTTCTTTCTTTTTCAGTTCTTGAAAATGGCTCCAAAATCGGAGCCGAAACGTCGAATTTCAACAAATTTTCATATATAAATAAATATATATATATATATATATATATATATATATATATATATATATATATATATATATATATATATATATATACCGGGTGTGTCAAATAACAATATTTAAGAGAAAAACATGTCAGCTTAACAGAGGTCGTCACCTTCAATGTGCGATACCCATTGAACCGTTCAGTCTTCCGTTCGACTGTATTCGTTGACACGTGTCGATCAACGTTTGATTGAGTGACAGATATTCAGTTTGATTGAACCAGAACGAATTAATGAACTGACCTTATAAAAAACGTTTTTTGCGGTCGCATTTTTACGTGTTTTAGCGTTTCAAACTTTAGTTGTTTTTTAGAACGCGAAAAACGCTTATTGTAGTCACATTTTTGCGTGTTTTAGCGTTATGAATTTTAGCTGTTTTTTCGAACGCGAAAAACGTCTATTTTGATTGGATTTTTGAGGGGGGGGCAGACCAACTTAGGATATAAAGTAAAAATAAAAAGCAATTTAAATAGAAAAATTTATTATACAGTTTTATTTTGGTAACATATCACATAACCATTTGTATAGAATATCTACGTTTCGGAGACTGCAATTATAGTGGGGTTGCTTGTCAATGTGATGCATACAGGGTAATATACCATCATTGTCGCCGAATGTGGGAACCATCCATGACGTACCTATTATCATAGTCCTCCAAATTCACAACACGTGTAGGTAGGTTCAATTGATAAAATTTCTCTGTAAGATAGTCACGTTTTTGGAGTCCTCGTACATAAATGATATGAACATTCTGTAAATTTTTCTTGAGGATGGAATCTAATTGATGATATTCCACAAAGCCAGAGGAATACCTCAATCCATGAACGTTTCGCTCCAAGAAACAGGCAGTACGTTTATCTGCTCTACTCAAAGAGGAAAATGGTACAGTTGGCAGCAGCAGAAAATTACTACATTGAATTCCAATCCTAATGGCAATCTCCTTAGGATGGAATTGTTGCTCGATGGTAAAGCCTTGAATATCTACAACAGCTATTCTCATGTTGACTCTGTGATTGATACTGAAGTGACAAGCATATGTTCAGTTTAATTTGTTAATGATTTCGCCGATTGGGAGGTGCTCAATATTAGTGTCGTGCACAATGATGCAATAGGCTCTAGTATTTTGGGGAATTCCTTCAGATGCCTCGATTTCGAGTTTCATATCAACAGTGGAACTTTTTATGCTCTCATCCCTTCTGGAACAATCGATGACAAAGAGAGTCTTGCCAACAAATTCGGTGGAGCTCAGCAGAGGATTATGTTGATTAGTAATTTTGTAGCTGAGACCGAATTGTGCATAGTTGAAATAGGCTTGCGAAAAATTCCCCTTTGCAAATTTCAGATGCATATTTTCTTTCGGGTAATTTTCACCGTTTAGAGTGAGCGTTATATTGGTGATATTCGAATGAGCGAATATTGTTGGATCATTGTTGAATTTGGTGTAATCACAGTCTTTTTGGAAACATACAATCACATAGCGAGGACTTTCGAGAAGAGAGGAAGTCTTGACGGCCCATATTTCACTTTTTGCACCTTGTGTGAGAGCAGGCAACATATGAAGTTTCCATTTTCTGAACGGCATGAGAATAGGAGTATCAGCTTGGATGGCCTTCAAGAGTTGTAATTTAATTTGATCATGTGGAAAGATTCTCTTAACTTTGAGTTCAATATTTTCAATTTCCAACTTGACTGCTGTCGTACCAGCCGGCGATCCAGCGGTTTCCTCTATTTTGAAGCAGTTGCTATCATCTGCAGCTCGTATTAATCGGATGGTATGTTTGCCATAGGAAACACATTGATAATCGTTGAAAATATTCAAAAAATGCTTGATGGGTATGAGCATGTTGAATGTTAGATCAGTGGTGCTGATAACCCCAGCGCTGCTGGGAAAAGTCCAACTTGAATTGGCCAAGTGCTTGATATCTTCGTCAGTGTAGGTGAGAAAGCCTCTGACAGTACTAACAATTCCAACTTCACGGACCATCTCCAACTCCTTACCGCTTTGTTCATAACTAACAGATTGAAATATGAAAGCACCAGCATTGTTTACGAATGTTACACGACCATCTCCTTTGGTTTTCACAACTTCTTCACTGATGAATAACAGGCTATCATACAAAGCATCGTAAGCGTCAGATTGATTGATGTTGATTTCAATGACGTCATTGTTGCGAAAGGACTTGACATATGGGTAGTAAGTCCGCCATTCCACCTTTTGTATGGATTCATCGTTTTGTGGTTTTCGGAAAATATTGAACACTTGATTGGACAACATGATAACCGAGAGATTCCAAAAACAGTTTATTCTCCGGTGATAGTAGTTGACGCACGTTGAAGGTCTTGGTGAAGACTGAAGGGGGGTATGGTGGTGAGATATTCTTATGAATAGTTAGCACCATACTTTCGCTTCAATTCCAAACGAACGATTATTTCTTCGTTTCGAAAATCAACGAGTTGAGAATGCTGGTCCAGCACTCGCAGCGTAATATTGTTTATTTCGTCTCTATGAGCAATGGGTAGATAAATGAGGTGGTTGGGTGTTTCGTCGATTGCGTAACCAAGATCAACACCAACAGCAAGTTCGTATATCGTATGAGACGGTGCGTCGTTGTAGAATGCTCCGAACGTAATGTTGCTATCTATGTGTATGGTACGTACTTTAATGATATCTACAGGTAGATCTGATGCGTAATGCAAGTTGGGTTTAAGAAGAATAGACGAAAACCCTAAAATGCGGGCCAAACTGTTTTCAGGTCGGAAATCAATTGAGTGTTTAAGGCAGAATATTTCGCTATTTAGCGTGTTATTATTCAGTTTGAGGTAGAAAAATTTGTGGGGGTTTTCCTTGTACGTTTTAGGTGTGATGTGATCAAGGCCTCAATGTCACCAATTTCGTAAGAGCCAGTAGGGATATCGATACTCAGTTTAGTTTTGCCGCCGTTTTCAAAGTAGTAGAATTTTGTAACTTCTTCAATGTTGGGTATACTGTTGTACGAATGGAAGCTGAGCAAAGCCAAACTGTATTCTGAATCAGAATCCAATTGAATGAGCGGATTGAAATCGATGGAAAGCGTTGAAGAACGACTCGTTAACATCAATATCATAGACATGACTGATATAGTGTCGGAAGCGACCCGCCTTAAATAATGAACAACAACTTGGATGAAAATAATTTATTATTACAATAATAGCCTTGAAATTGTGCACTAACTGGTCCATGATACTCTGCTTCTTTTAGTGATGCCGTTGACAGTCCAAACTCACTTTGATAATGAATGAAACATGGTAGACGAATCTGCAAAGCGAATCGATTTTTGAAGTCCTTTGGTAACCTATGCCATACATCCAGCAACTCCCAAGGTCCTGCGTTCCCAATCAAATATTCGATTGACAAAGCTCGCAGTTGAGCGAACGATTTATACATCTCAGCGGTGGACATTATGAAGTAGAAACTTTAGGCAGAGATGTCCGCAATTACTCTGATTGTAATTTTGATATTGACTATTATTATATGTAATTCTTACACCCCTCCCAAAATATCTTGCCAATTCCAATGGAGGTTTGAGATTGCCAAAACTATCGAAATATTGTGCGACATTGCTGTTTTTATTGTAAGCTACCCAATGAGTGCCCGCATTCAAGTGGGAATCCAAGTTCAATATAGCGCATTCTCGCAGCTAAGGACCACAAGTTGGCAACGTATCACGCATAAAGACTCCACGAAAATGTGGTATTTTCATCTGACGAGCACACTCCTGAATTTCCGAATCGTATAATGCTCTATGGGGTAGCTTATCTAGCAGTTTTTTTGCTTTTTCATGTAAAGACCGCGATCTTTGCGTTGATGTTGTTTTTTCAGGAACAGTCCAAATCCTCGAGGGGTTTTCCGCAGGTACAAACCCGAACCCAAATGCTCCATGGATTTATTGTGACGTTGATCTTCTTCAAGTTTCTTTTTAGCATTTTTTGCGTCTATTACGGTTTTTGCTATGGAGCTCGCTCCACCTGCCAATGCACCCAAAGCCGAAAGTGCAGCAAATATGGGTATGAGTGGTAGGATTCCTCCAGATTTTGCATCGAATGGAATTATTCTAGGCACTCGTATTTTCTTACATCCTCCAGCTTGACTCAATGCCATTTTAGCAGCTCGCAAAGCCGAAGCACTAGATTTCTTGCAATATCGTGCTCTCTGCAGCTTTCGTCCAAAGGATTCACGCCAGTTTCTCCGCGTTGTAATCTCTGCCTCAATTTGGTGCCAGGCCCGCAAAACGAATAACCTGGTAGATGCAATTCGAACGGGAGCTTATTGATGATTGAATTGACAACACCTGCACCAGAGTAAGTCAACATTGATAATGATGAAAGATACCTTCAATGCGTTTATTTATAACCGTGGCGTGCTCATGTTTTTTCGTCACATCATGGAGGTCGTTCAACAAGACAAGACACTGCCTATTGAAAATTTAGATTTTTTGAATGGAGACCTCGATAGCAGTATGGTTGGGAAGCATGGTAAATTATTACCGAATTCGTTTCGTGCAATTATTTGTGGGTCAAGTGGTTGTGGAAAGACAAATGCCATCTTAACACTGTTATTCCACCCGAACGGAGAAAAATTCGAAAACATCTACGTATATTCAAAATCTTTGTACCAACCCAAATATCAGGTGGTTCAAGAAATTTTGGGGAAAGTCAAGGGATTGGGATATTATCCGTTCAGGGAAAATGAGGAAATCATAAGCCCTCACGAGGCCAAATAAAATTCCATATTCATTTTCGATGATGTTGCATGCGATGGTCAACAGAAAATTCGAGAATATTACTCCTTTTGCAGACACCAAAATATTGATGCTGCATATCTTTGTCAGACATATTCAAAAATTCCAAAACAATTGATACGAGACAATTGTAATATGATTGTGCTTTTCAAGCAGGATTAAATGAATTTGAAACATGTATTCGATAAACACGTTTCCCCAGACGAAGAATTCAAGGCAATGTGTGCAGAATGTTGGCGACAGCATCGATATGGAACCGTTGTGATTATGAAAGATTTTGATATAAATGCTGGACGTTATCGTCAAGGATTCGATAAATATATAAGTATACAGAGGGATTGATGTATCTCACAGTTATCATCATGAAACCGTTGAGCAAAGAAGTTGATGTTATTCGAACGACTAAAATCAATGAAATTGTAAAAGCTATTCGAAAAAAATATTTGGCTTTGAAATTGGGTAGATCTGAAGAAGATGAGTCGTTGCAAAAATTCTTTAAACCTGTATCTGTCCCATTGAGGAAAATAGCAGCAATGCCGCCGCCGTCGCAATCTCCTACTACCCCAATGAAAAGTGAGGTAAAATCTGAACTCAAAAAGAGAAAATGGAACAGCGTGAAACGTCTCCATTCGTATCCATCGAAACGACGACTCCATTCCAATCCCTCGAACATGTTGCAGGTACAGATGATAATGATGGTGATGATGAGGATATCTTTAGCGTAGGCACACAAGAGGAACAAGATAAGAGCTTTGCGTCAGACATGAATGAACAAGTTTTACAGGAATATATCGATCAATATCCTATAATGGCTCAACCGTACATTATAAAACATTGGAGTAATGACAAAGAAATAGATAAAGTATACGGTCCTGTATATGATGGCGTATCTTCAAAATGGTTTCTAGGTAACATAGAAATAGATTTTGACAAACGCAGCGGATACATTAAAATGGGTGGATATAAGTGGAAAGCAACACCCGGTATATATGAACTCATATTTTTAAACACACCTGAAAACTATAATAATGAAGATATGCAGGCATATAAATCAATTGTAGATATGTCGAAAATCCACAAAAACTCCCTATGCTATCCGAAAGGTAGTAAAAGATACAAATATACCGAATTAATTAAACCGATGTTTCCTATTCGAAATCAACGTAAAATATCGACACGTACCGGTCTACCTAAAACATCCAACCCTGCAGCAAAAGGTAGCGGTTTACCTAAAAATATACCTATTGCAATGACATTCAATACCAAACCAATGGAGTTTGTTTATTGGGATGACCCAAACGAACTATGCGAACGCCTCAAATTATTGATAGCCTCTCGGGATGCCGGAAATACTTCGCATGACAATGAGATTATGGCCATTTCGAGTGAACTCAAAGAGGCAAATATAATTCTATAAGATGATATGCATCCATGAACACATTCACATTTTCAAAATGGTTATCGATACGTTCGGACGTAGCGACAGCAACACCGGTGATAAAAAGCGAAAATTACCTACGCCATCTGGAGGCGGCGACTTGCTGCACACTTCAGATGGTAACATCGATTTTGATCATTTGAAAATGAGTAATGTAAAGAGGCCCACCAAAAATACTGATGCTGCCAATAAACAATATGTGGATGAAATCGATAGAAAAATTGCTGCAACTATACAACATCAAGGTGGACAACACCATTCGGAAATAGTTCAACTGAGTGACAAAATGGCAAAGATGCAACATGAAATTGAAAATGAATTGATTGCAACAAAAAATTATCTGGAAAAGAAAACTCGAACACTTGCAAGTAATTTTATTGAAATAACGCAACTAAGTGAGGTACGCTATAATGAAACAAGGTCATTTTTCGAAAAATTCAACCTACAATACAAAACTGATATTGAAAATATTCGTGGAGATTGGTTGAAAAAAAATTCTGGAATAACCGATTCGATTCATGCACACAATTTAAAATGGGATATTGAGCACAAGGAAACGCTGCTAACCACAAATGAACTAAACCAGTTTCGAATTGATATTTCACAATATATCTCCAAAATAAATTCAGATAAAGCGAGTGTAAAATCTGCTGTCGATGACATCATTAAAAGACAAAATGTAGTGTATACATAACCATGATAAAATAGTAGGTTTCACAGTTTCACCATCACATATGTGCGTGATGGCTTCCAAGATTCAATTTGTCCGTGAACTGCACAAACCAATTAGAAAAAAATATCCTCGACATCGCACCATTATTAAAGGCTTAGATGATTTATGGCAAATGGACTTGGCCGAAATGAGACCTTACGCCCATCAAAATCGCAATTTCAAACTCATTCTAGTCGTTATAGATTGTTTTTCGAAGTTCGTGTGGACTCGACCGTTGAAAACGAAAACGGGGGAGAAAATTACCAAAACGTTTGCAGATATTTTGGCACACACGAAACGATGTCCAAAAAATCTACAAACCGATCAGGGAACGGAATTTTACAACAGTAAATTCCAGAGTTTGATGAAAAAACATGAGATAAATCACTACAATACGTACAGCATCCTCAAAGCCTCTATGGCCGAACGGATTATAAGAACTTTGAAGGAAAGATTGTACAAGTATTTGGCACCTACAAATGGCTGAATATATTACCTGAAATCACAAAATCTCACAATGATACGCGTCATTTAAAGACGGGTATGAAACCTTCGGAAATTGATAAAACCAACGAAAAGGAAATTCTCAAATCAACATACAGCCACTTGAAAATAGCTGGACCGAGAAAATTCAAAGTCGGCGATGTTATGCGAATTAGTAAGGCAAAGCACGTTTTCGAAAAAGGTTACACACCCAATTGGACTACGGAATTATTCAAAATCATCAAAGTCAATATCACCAACCCTGCCACCTTCATGCTGGAAGATATGCAGGGTGCTCCTATCAAGGGTGCTTTTTATGCAGAGGAATTACGAAAAACTGCAAATCCAGATATATATCTCGTGGAAAAAGAAGAAAGACAAAAAAATGTACGTTAAATGGCTCGGTTTGGATAACAAACATAACAGTTAGATCGAAAACGTTGATTTTGTATAGAATCCTATGGGAAACAAACACAAATCATATAATTCCGAGGGGTCTTTCAAATATTCTTTTTTCACAGTCAACAAACATGCAACAACATTTTTAAAATTGACCACGTGATCTGAAGCTATAAAAGCGTATGCAAGCACAGACGAATATTTAGTTTGAAAACGAAAATGTCTCAAGACAGTGGTTACGTCAGTGAAGTTGAAGTAATGTGCGATAGTGATGGAGAAGATTATAAAGAAACTCTGAATGCCATCGACAGAGCATTGGGGCAATACGAAATGGCAGCTCGGAATGAACATCAGTTGATGTTGATGGTCTTCCCTATGCCATCCTACGAAATTCCATGTGTCATAAGTCCCTCCAGGGATTTTAGCTCATGCATCATTTTGAAGCAGCAGTTCTCCATTCGATCCATTAATTTTGCTTCTTTTGAATGGGTAACCCTCATTGACATCCTGCAAGAAATAAAGGAAAATTTCTTTGAGTCACAAATCGATGAGTATGTAGATGAGTATGATCCAATCACAACATGTTGCGAGGATTACACTTACATCACACAGTACATCGAAAGTAATACCAAACAAATTTCCATTTCCAAGGATATCACGAACATGGAGTTGTCCCAACAAGATGTAACCGACATTCTAAATACACACTTGGGGGTGCTGTCTGACCGTATCGCTATGCTGGATGCTATGAACTTTTGTGACTATTATCGAGGTGTTTTTGATATTATTCAATCATGTTTACGTGACAATAAAACTAATTTGAGTTTGGAAGAAATTATAGAAGGTTTTTGTCAAGCTTCATGTTTAGATAGTATGTTGGCTAATGCTTTGCGTGAATATTTATTTTATTATAAGCAAAAATTTGTGTATGATTTATGTAATAAATGAGAAAAAGAAATTATGTGTTTAATTTCATCAAGTTTAAATTTTTATTAATTTGCAGACACTCAAACATAAAAACATTTTCAACTTACTCTTTTGCTCAACACTATCCTCCATTGTAAGCTCAATCACATTTTCAAAAAAAATATTTTATTTTGTAATTTTTTAAACCTTTTGATATTATTATAAAAAAACACGACTACTTGTCTCCCAGTATCCAACTTTTTTTTAAATTAAATTCATTTCACAAAATTTCGAAAATGAAATACATGATTATGCACTTTTTCAAAGAAAAATATTTTACTTACATCTTATTATTGATGATTGTGCACACACGCAAGTAAGTCTAACATCTAGTACTGCTTGGGTAATCGAAAACTGAAACTTATCGCTCATCCCCAACCACTTTTTTGACCCTAATGTAAGAACAAATTTCTTAAAAACATTCGAGAATACTTGATATAAAATTTCAGAACAAGCAAAGCAAATAACGCAAAAATCGTTACTCTGTGGCTTTGATAACTAAACTGCTGGCCTGGGTTTTTCGATAATCGTTAGTTCGATAAACACATTTCAAGGCCAACTGATTATTACTTCCAGCATAATAACCAAGTTTCCTGTTTGCGTGGTTTTTCCATAATTGATAACGCCGAATGGCACGTTTGAATGCCAACTGATATGAAACGAATAACAGAAATTGATAGCAGAATGTTTGTATGGTAATAATAAAAATAAAATTCAATTTTCGAATATTTTTATTTAAACCAAATTATGTGAAATTCCAAAATTATTTCTTGTATAGTTCTAATTAAAATACATAAAATACATACTATGATTAGAATTCTATGAACGTTATATTCCATTTGTGACTTCTTTTTCCCCTGCCCTGCTGGAATAAATTCGGTGGTTTTTGTGTCTATTTCACGAAGATCTTCAAATATCAGCTTCAATTTATACTTGAATGCTGTATTCTTGGGAACATCGTTAACAAATACTGCTGTCCCTGATTGACCCGAGTTAAACGCATTGTTTTCCATTGTGTCCTATTACAATGAGGATCGGAATCATCTGCCTTCACGCATATTGCCATGAATTTCACTCTTTTCGGCACATTGACTGATAAAACATTATTCAATATTGCAGTCAGAAGAATCAAATTTGTTTTCAGTTGAGGAGACATATTCTACGATGCTTTAGGCTGGATTCTTTTTAACGGATAACTCGTTTGCGGTAATTTTCGATTGAACACTTTGTCTTGAATACCCAAATCAGTCAACTGTTTCACCACATTCTCCTTTTCTTCATAAAATTGAATATAATTCTTTAACTCTTGGACACGTCTAGAAAAATCTTCAACCTTCTGTCTGTATTCTTCAGATGACATTTTAATACTGAATATTTCAACTGTTCAATGGCAATAACATACTTTCCAAAAATAAAGTTACCTAACCCTCTCCCCCACCTACCTGATGATGAATACCAAAAAAAAAGAAGCAGAGTCAAATTGACACAAAACGAAACGTACTGCAGCGGCGATTCTCTTCAAAAATGTAATCAAAATAGACGTTTTTCGCGTTCCAAAAAACAACTGAAAATTGAAACGCTTAAACATGCAAAAATGCAACCACAATAAACGTTTTTCGTGTTCTAAAAAAACAGCCTTAAATTAAACCGAAAAACTCTATGTTTCTCATGAAGATTTGGCATTTCAAAATTGCTCAAAATACAAGTTTTTGCGTTCGAAAAAACAACTAAAATTAGAAACGCTAAAACATGCCAAAATGCGACCACAATAACCGTTTTTTGCGTTCGAAAAAACATCTAAAATTTGAAACGGTAAAACATGCAAAAATGCGACTAAAATAGACGTTTTATAAGGTTAGTTCGTTCTGCTTTGATCAAACCTGATCTCCCATATAAGTTGTTTTATTAGAATACCCGCATGTTTCTATACCTTTACTGATAACGAAGTTAGCGTCCTATGCCCATTTGGCATTGGAAAATGCTTGACAATGTTTCTTGACATCGAAACAAATCCATTGGTGTCGAAATTATTGAAATCGTACGACCGATAGTGACTAAATTTGGACCGTTATCAATGCTCTATCTCAAATTTCAATGATTGGGCACCTTCCTGATGATAGATAGCACTGACGTATTCGGTCTCGATGACATGTAATACATTTCCGATTGGGATCGCACGTTGAAACGCTAAACTCCTGTTGAAACATCATATATTTTTTTTCTATAAATGAGATGCTCTGTATACCTTCTTGATTAGGATTGAAACGTCCTATGAGCGGTTTTTTTCATATCTTGAATAGTTTTTGAACACTCTGTGTAAGTCTAACAAATTTTTGGAACACTTAGTATGAAATATCACCATATTTTTCTATTGGGTCCTCATATCCCCAATGATACGTATTTTCTGCCTCCCATTTTCCACATGACATTTGACACTTGCATCAGCCATGTTTTTTCTCTTAAACCCATTTTCCATCTGACCTGTCAACCATGTTTATTTGTCACATATTTTTTTTTCTTCAACGATATTACCAATGACAACTGACAGATATCGAGTGTGAGGCGCCGCCGATATATTGAGCGACGTTCTATACAAAAAATGTCAAACGTTAACGAGCCGACTTCTAACATTTGAGCGATGAGTACATAACGCATTAAAATGCGAGGTTTATGGCACTTATGGTAGTTGACGGAAAGAAATTCTATTATTTTCTTGATCTCCCATAAAAGTTGTCTTATTAGAGTAGCCGCACGTTTCTGTATCTTTACTAATGACGAAGATAGCCTCCTATGCCCTTTTGGCATTGGAAAATGCTTAAAAATGTTTCTTGACATCGAAACGAATCCATTGATGCCAAAATCATCGAAATCGGATAACCGGAAGTGACCATTTCATTGCATATTTGAACTCTCCTCGATGTGGACAATCCGAATTCACTATTACTTTTCTTCTGCCTCAATTTTTTCAAACCGGAAGTGCTTATTTTCGATGATTCGTATTTTAAATCCCCATGTCCCCAATGATACCTTTTTCTCTGCCCCAAGCAGCCATGTCTCTTTTTCTCTCAAATGATATGATTTTTCAGCCGCCATTTTTTTTCTCTTAAATTATACGTTTTGAGACACCCTGTATACTAAATAAGACAAGCACCCACTATGATATTTTCTCTTAAATAATATGTTGGTACACCTGATATACTAAATCTAACGAGCACCCACCATGTTTTTTTTCTCTTAAATGGTATGTTTTGAGACACCTGGTACACTAAATCTAACGAGCAGCCGCCATGTTTTTTTTAATTTTAAATGACACGTTTTGAGATAACCTATACACATAGCTTGTTGAAACGCTAGACCACCGTTGAACCGCCATTTTTTCACATTTATTCCAAACATCATTATTATTATCAGACTCACAATCATTATTTTTTTTTAAATCTTCAAACAGCGTCTGGAGAAATATATACCCCACATTTGTACATCAACTTGTATGAAGTCGCCGTGGAGGCAAGGTTAGCGTCACTCGCTACCAAGCAAAACAACGATGGTTCAAACATCTGCTGTTGAAAAATCTTTTTCCTTTTTAAATTCAATTCAAAATATGTGTGCGCGCTCTATTGACAAAATGTTATCAATCTAAGGGATCTCTCTCGACTACGTCACACGATGAACGCAGACCAGCGACGCCTTATGGAGATTGACATGTAAAAATGATCAAATTGACTTAGAACTCTTGTAGCTCTTTTACTGGTCTTCGTCTTGGTCTTGGTCTTGGTTTTGGTCTTGGTCTTGGTCATGGTCATGGTCATGGTCATGGTCTTGGTCTTGGTCTTGGTCTTGGTCTTGGTCTTGGTCTTGGTCTTGGTCTTGGTCTTGGTCTTGGTCTTGGTCTTGGTCTTGGTCTTGGTCTTGGTCTTGGTCATGGTCTTGGTCTTGGTCTTGGTCTTGGTCTTGGTCTTGGTCTTGGTCTTGGTCTTGGTCTTGGTCTTGGTCTTGGTCTTGGTCTTGGTCTTGGTCTTGGTCTTGGTCTTGGTCTTGGTCTTGGTCTTGGTCTTGGTCTTGGTCTTGGTCTTGGTCTTGGTCTTGGTCTTGGTCTTGGTCTTGGTCTTGGTCTTGGTCTTGGTCTTGGTCTTGGTCTTGGTCTTGGTCTTGGTCTTGGTCTTGGTCTTGGTCTTGGTCTTGGTCTTGGTCTTGGTCTTGGTCTTGGTCTTGGTCTTGGTCTTGGTCTTGGTATTGGTCTTGGTCTTGGTCTTGGTCTTGGTCTTGGTCTTGGTCTTGGTCTTGGTCTTGGTCTTGGTCTTGGTCTTGGTCTTGGTCTTGGTCTTGGTCTTGGTCTTGGTCTTGGTCTTGGTCTTGGTCTTGGTCTTGGTCTTGGTCTTGGTCTTGGTCTTGGTCTTGGTCTTGGTCTTGGTCTTGGTCTTGGTCTTGGTCTTGGTCTTGGTCTTGGTCTTGGTCTTGGTCTTGGTCTTGGTCTTGGTCTTGGTCTTGGTCTTGGTCTTGGTCTTGGTCTTGGTCTTGGTCTTGGTCTTGGTCTTGGTCTTGGTCTTGGTCTTGGTCTTGGTCTTGGTCTTGGTCTTGGTCTTGGTCTTGGTCTTGGTCTTGGTCTTGGTCTTGGTCTTGGTCTTGGTCTTGGTCTTGGTCTTGGTCTTGGTCTTGGTCTTGGTCTTGGTCTTGGTCTTGGTCTTGGTCTTGGTCTTGGTCTTGGTCTTGGTCTTGGTCTTGGTCTTGGTCTTGGTCTTGGTCTTGGTCTTGGTCTTGGTCTTGGTCTTGGTCTTGGTCTTGGTCTTGGTCTTGGTCTTGGTCTTGGTCTTGGTCTTGGTCTTGGTCTTGGTCTTGGTCTTGGTCTTGGAAAATATCAAATTTTGACTATATATGTACACGTTATCATAGCGAACGGTCAAAAATAGCACTCTTTGATGATGACACGCCACATCTCCACTCGCCAGGAGCAAAAAGAGAAGAAATGAAGTATGTGCATCTGTGGGCTAGGTAACAAACTGTTATCCACAGCTAAACAAAATGGTAAATATTCATATTTGAATATTTCCTTCGCTTACAAAGTTGGACATATATTTATATTTTTACATAGCGCCCGCCCCATTGTTTTTCAAATGGATTTTTCTAGATTACGCCACACAAGTGTTCATCCAATACAATACTCCCCTCTATCTCACCCTCATGAACTCATCGGGTTTCTCTCTTACATACTATTTACCCTATGCTAATACCCATACTTCCTAGAATATCTATAGCTCTATATTTTCAAGTTCTCATCGATTGACGAATTATGATCCTAACGCCCAGTCTATCGAAATCGGTGCCTTCATACTCAATTGAAAAGAAATAAATATTTTTTTCTACCTACAAGGACTTTGAAAATGTACTGAGTCAAAATAAGTATATTTGTTACCTGAAGGTTGGTCGAATAATTGATAATCCGATTGGGTTGCTTGTGCGTTCATGGAAACAAGATTATTGTGAGTCACTTCTACACCTTTTGGGAGACCTGTTGTGCCACTAGAATATGGCAAATAGGCAAGATCGCATGTATTTCCAAATTCGATATCGGGAATGTCTAAATTTGTACTGACTAGTTCATCAAAACTTATAGCTCCGTTTGGTAAACTTTTTCCTTCCTAAAATCAAACAAACAGCTTTATGAGGATGAAAAAAACTTTTGTATTGGCTAAGTTCGAGAAGTATCCTATCGAATAAATGCCACTACCTCAAACCCAAAAATAATGCTTCACGAATAACGCAACATTTGATCTGTTAACATACTGCAATTATGCTAAGGCCATTATTTGATGAGTTGTATTATATTCGATAAGAAAATGTTATCATCAATATCTCTTATACGTATTAAAAAAAAAAATGCTGCAACAGTCGAGAAGGGGGCAGAAGTGGATCAGTCGAGTGGTATCGATTAGAAAGTTGAGCAACCGTGAAAAAAAGTGGTCGTGATGATAGAGCGTTGGCCATTCACCAAAATGACCCAGATTTAACTCCCCGGCATCTATCACCAAGCTAAAAAAGATTCTAAATCCACTCTCATCAAAAATGTAAGTTTCAGTTCTCCCTTTCTACACAAGCTCTCAAATGAGCTTCATTCAATTCCCGGAAATTTCGCAAAAAGTAATTTGAAAAAGATATTTTTATTTCACAACCAACTTTTGGTGAAGAAGGGTAAATATGATAATATTTCTTATCGAAATTTCTTTTTTCTCCATTATAAACTTCTTATCACAATATGTGGAGTGGGTACTTCATTTTCAGTAGTTTGAAAACACAAATATTTGTTCATTTTTGCAATAAAATCTACTTAGTTACCTCATTTTTTATACATATGATCGGAATCTGGTGTTTAATGGATAATGATGCTGCTCTTGCTGTGGAATATAATGATGGAACGGTAATTATGCTCTTCGCTGAACTATCTTGTAGTTGTGTGAATACTTCCTCTGAAAAAAAAATGTTTGGATTGAATGGACATTAAACGATAGTACCCAAAAAACGATCATCATCAGCTTCATTCAAATATGTGTGTATATTTTCTTTCGAAATATCATGGATTTCCTCGTCTTATAACCTTCACTTTCTCGCTTTAACCCTTTCGGTCACTGTGGTCATTTAAACGAACATTGAATTTGTATGTCTTCAAATGCCACCAGAATAATTTTTACGCCGTAATATCATAGTGTTCCATAAAACGAACCTGTCTTAGCATATTAATGATCTTTCCCGCCATCTATCGGCTACTGTTCGAATGTTTCATATGGAATTATCTCTCATGTAGGGCTGTTTTGAAGGTTATCGTATACGGAAACTTTGTAGTGGGAATTTTTGTAATACAAAAGGTAAGTTTTCGGAAGAAAAAAATTCTATGCGATAGATTATACTATTGACTGCAAGTTTGATATATATTTTTCACACGTTTCTCTTTTTTTGTGTATGGTTTTTTGGTTCATTGACGTGTTCGTTTTAACGAACATTGTGACTCCAGGTCAAACTTTTTTTGCAGGACCTGTTGAAATAAGGTGATAACATGGCTAAACGAAGAGGTCTAACAGAGGCGGAGTTGTTAGATTTAATGGACAATTCTGCAGATATTGACGTGCTCAGCGATGATGAGCTTGATCTATTAGAAGAATCAACCTCTGAAGGTATTATAAAAGTAAAATAGGGGTTTCGTCCAAGAAGTACTGAGCAATGATGGCAAGGTCATCATGACCCAATGGTACGAAAACAAAACCGTTACTATGGCTTCTACTTTTGTAAGTGTAGGAAAAACTGATATGTGTAGACGATGGAATAAGACCACTAAAGAATATATACAAATACTACGTCCAGAAGTCATACAGCTTTATAACGAAAGAATGGGCGGTGTTGATAAATTAGATTTTCTCATAAGTATGTATCGCACCTTCATACGATGTAGAAAATGGACTTTGCGCATGTTTACGCATGCCATTGATATTGCGTGCGCCAACAGCTGGTTGAATTATAAAAATGATTGTCAGAGGCTCGACGTTCCGAAAGCAAAAATATTAGATCTCATTCATTTCCGGATGCATATTGCAAAAGTTTTGATTCTTGCCAATCAATTTATGAAAAAAAAATGGGTCGTCCGTCATCTTCATCATCTCCACCGTACAATTCTTCACCCAAGCGGAGTAAAGTTGAAATACGACCTGTTTCAGAAGTTCGTCTTGATCAGATTGATCCTTTTTCTGTTTTTGATCCAAGTAAAGGTGGTTCCAGATGCAAGAGTGGAAGCTGTATGAAGAAAACACATTTCTGTTGTGAGAAATGTAAATTACATTTATGCATCAACAGAGATCGCAACTGTTTCTGGGATTTTCACCATAGATAAATGCTGACATTTCATTGTTTTTTCTGACATTTTCTGCAATAAACTTAATTATTTGAAGATCATATTGAGTTTCATTGAGTCACCATGTTCGTTATAATGAACATTTTTTTTTCAAAAACCAATGACGTCACATTGTTCTGGATTTTTCTAAAAATCTTCAAAAAATCAATACTTGAAAATTTTCAAACAATAAATTTTTTTTTCCCAAAAACAAAAAGTCGTGACCGAAAGGGTTAAAGAGCTACGAGCTGTCAGTTCTGAGCATACTATAGTGTGTCCGTAGTGAAGACGGCTTTTCTTTTTTAGCTTTACCAGCAAAATAAGACAATAACATTGTCTCTGATACATCACGGACATGTTTTGAATTGCACCACTCTTAAAACCGAATATATTCATTTTCATATCTCTGGCGGGACTTGGCAGGTATTAATGTTTGTCAGGATATGTTTGTATTGCAGCATTTGCTAATTGATTTATATCTGATTCGATACTTTCATGATGAAGTAACTAACTGACATTGACGCGTAAAGGCGTGAGCGGCTAGTTACTCATCTAGGTTGTGTTATTTGATCGGAGATTAACATTGAATGCATCTGCTCTTTTGCACCGATGCACACCTACTTCTTACATACAGCAAGACTCCCACATCAGTCCTTCAATGTTTCTGATTTCCATCAACAATATAAAAAATTGTTTGAAACATTCCAATATTTTACTTTACGCTGATAACTTCAAAGTAAATCGTACGCTGATTGAATATTCAGTCGACCTAAATGATTTTTCACTGTTGTATTTAATTTTCCATAAAATTTCCGGATTTTGTAATAAAAAAAAATTAAAAATTTAAAAAAATGTTCTACAACTTCCTTCACGAAAAATCTGTATAAGTTTGAATACGATTACAATTTTCTTGGTAAAATGCTTGTAAGAGTCAAATATATTAAGGATTTAGGAGTAGTTTTCGATAATAAATTATGTTTCATCAACATTGTTGTTCAGTCAGATTTACAACATTCTTCACAATTATGTTGTTGTTCTGCAACCTAAATTAATGATTTTTCAATGTTTTATTCAATTTTTCATAAAATTTTTGCATATTAAAATATAAAAAAATTAAAACAATAAAAAATAGTTCTACAATTTCCTTCACGAAAAATCTGTATAAGTTTGAATCCGATCACACTTTTCTTGGTAAAATTCTTGTAAAAGTCAATTATATCATGGATTTAGGAGTAGTTTTCGAAAATAAATTATGTTTCAGTCAACATTGTTGTGAATATATCGTTAATAAATGTAGCGAAATGCTACGTTTTATTAGCAGGGTACATGAGAATTCCACAACCTTTGAAGCTATTCAGTAATTGTATTTTGGCTATATTTACAGCAAGCTAAGTGTTTCTTAACTTATACGAGTTGAGACGTGACAGAATCCAAACTAGGTTCAAAGAACTTTAAGCTCGTGTTCTTAATATTAAAAATGTGAATTCAGTAAGAATTTCATAAAATATTTTGATATTAGAGCAAAGAAAAATAATAACAGACTCGGTCTACGTTTTCAATATTATAAAAAATATGTATGACGCTCCCCATTTTCTAGGTTTAGTGGGTTTCCACGTACCTTCCAGAAGCACTAGAAGTAGAGCTGTCCGTGAGATTGCTCATGAAAATACCAACTAATGCCAAAATTCTCCTATCCCTGGATTTAGTGATATCTTCAATCGATTTTGCTATCAGTTTTGAAGGATTTCACTACCCTTGTTGAAATAAATAAGAAGTGGGTTGGAGAAAAAAAAGTACGATATTACTTTTTTTATAATAGCGTCTGGTGTATATCAGGAAAGGAACTTTTGGAACATACCCGATAGACGACTTTTTTGACATTGTTGACTTCAATTATTTCACAATACTCAACATTTTCAAAAGTTCATCATGCTCTAAGCAACATGGAGAAATACTCACTTTGTGTATAAATAGGGTTCAGAGTTGTTATCACTAATCCAGCTTCTAAAATACCGAGACTGGAGATATGGTATTCAGGTACGTTAGGTAGAAAGATCGCTACAACATCTCCGTTTCGCAACTTGAGTATTTTTCTCAGAGCTTTGCTTAGATTCCTTGATTTGACCCTTACTTGCTCGAATGTATATTTTCTGCCTGTGACCGCACACTCCTATTGAAAGAAAATAATAAAAACCTGTTAATATATGGTTATAGAAAATGATATCAATGCAAAAGTGCTTTTGAATAGATGCTCTCAACGATTCACCGACAGGGTTAGTCGGCATTATCAAGAGATGTCAGATACTCCGAACCTTAGTTCATTATCGACTGATTGTTGTTTTCTGTCTAAACCATTGAAAAGTGATGTGTTTTCTGATTGATACCTGGCTGATAGATGGTGATGTAACAGAGTAATTAGTGTGGTTATTTCGCGGGATATTTGTGGGATGTATAGGTAGTCAGGCATTGATGTTTACTTTTTGGTTGTTCCGATTGAAGTTGTAAAGAGATGTACGACCTCAATTGGTGACAGTCTTTTGATTCTCAGTTACATATCAAGATCTAATTATCTCATAAGAGAGCAGATTGAAGCTAAGATTACATTTCTCTTCAAAATATTGAGTCATTGGTCACCGTATAACCCAGACTTATATTCAATTGAACAAAAGTGATCGTGATGTGAGAGCATTTACCTCTCACACAGGTAGCCCGGGGTTCAATCCCCACCGCTAGCCATTCGAGCTAAAGTGATTCGGAATCCACTTGTACAGAAGCTGTTGGTCTTGGATCTCCCTTTTTAAATGGGTATTTCACGAAAATCTGAGTGATTCATTGAAACACTTTGGAGTAAATAAAACTAATAGTATTGTTATATTATAAAATCTTATATATTATAAAATATTGTCAAGAAAAGTGTGTTTCTAATAAATGAAAATTTAAACTGTGTGTGTCGAGATTTATTCTCACAAGCTTTTAGATGATATATATTATTATATACCATACGTTTTTTTCTCAAAATAACAAAAAAAATTACATTTAAAAATGTAATTTTCCATTATTGTCGTGGTGGTGGATTTGATTGAATATCTCAACCTAGTTTTGAATTAGAAATAACTTATCTCCATTAAAACTTTTGAAATAGTCAAAAATAAAGGTCATGAAGAGGGGCGACACTACTTGACGGAAGATCGTTAAACTAATAAAGATTTCTGGAATTTATGAAATACTGGAATTAATTCTGCAACCCAGAGATGGTGCTGAATTCATACTTCAGTAGTTGTCTCAGGGATTTCCAATTAGGTTGAAAGGATTTTTCGATTCAATTGGGACGAACTATCCTTCGCTGATGATTGGCAAGGACCATGAAACCGGTAAAATTTCAGCTCTGATATTTAAAATGCATTGCAAAGTTTGTTATTGTAGAAAACTTTTTGTCACGGGCAACCCTGTCCCATATTAATTATTAGAAATGATCCGTCATCAAGCGACGTCATGTTATTCGCTATTCTCGAATATCGGTCAAATAAATCAAAATAATAAACTTCGTCGTATGCATCTCTCTTCTGTTTGAGAGCGAACTGCGCGAATATCAAGTTCGCCGTTATTCTTCCCCCGCGACTTACATAATTAGCGAATTCCTAGATAATGAATATTCCGAAATGATTCATCCTACTCCCTCAATGGCGCATCATTCTGCCGCCCACTGCATAAGACAATATCAATAAACAATATCATAAACTCATCTTACTAAGTGGAATTTGGCATAAATAAAAATAAAAGTATCAACTGGACGCTATTAAAACATGATTCACCTCTGTAGATTGCATGATTTATTGCTTGGAGGAGATCAAACACAAGGGGTCAAGGTAGTATAAATATAGAAAATTTAAGAGACAAAGCCAGTATAGTTTATTCAGTGCCACGAATATATTCTGTCTACAAGTCATACAAGTGCGTTTGCCGGTTCATCGTCAAAGTAAAAACCGTAAGATGAAACTATTGTACTATTGAATGCTATCCAGAATCAATCGTGAATAAAATGACTCAACAGATATAATAAAGTGCGACAAACTATGTACATTCTTGTGAAAATAAGCCACCTTAAGAGACATCTGCATCTGCATCTGCAATTTTTGAGCATATACGGTAAAAATTCTGGTGATTTAGGAACGAAACCAAATATTTTAACCCTGATACAAAAGCTATGGCTCATATACTGAATACTGGAAGCAAAATAAGATTTTCATCACCTGTCGAGTATAATATATTGTAAGAGCTGTCCTTTATTTAGGTAAATGTGTATACCAGGAACCATGCATGGGTACATCTATCGTTTATATTGTAATAAAGGTTTATGTCTACTAGTAGTAGAACAATATAATGTTACTTTGAATTTTGATGTATTCTTATTATAGGTAGGTATCATAAAATAGTGTTTTGTGTACTTGCCTGATTGGTGTTAATTATGGTTTGAACTGATTGTCCGTTATGTCTTACATGGCTTGATTAATGTTCTACTGATTCATTTGCCTGATTTTATCGCATGTTACCTGTACAATGACTTGATAGGTGTACTGTTAGTACACGTTTTGCTTGATATATTTTGTGTATTCAGATATATGATTACAAAATGTGTTATTGGTATATTATGGTTTATTGCGCAAAACAGACGTATTTAGTGATGACAATGAGGATGCTCTCTTTGAAAGTATGTTTTATGTAGGTGAATTGTTATCCAGAAACATTTATGTGCTTATTACCATTATGTATTTAACTGTTTTTAATATACCTCCGTCAGTAGCAATCACGGCTAGTAATATAAGTAATGTCTTGTTGAAAATGCATTTAGAAAGCTTGCCTGTTTTGACACTTGTTAAAGAGGTTTGACTTGCGGGATAGCAAATAGATCTAGAATGGAACCACTTGTATTTAATTCGAAACTAATCTATGTTTATTCAATATACATATCAAATTAATCTGCCTTGTTTACTTCTTAACTCAAATTTCACTTATAACAGGTCATCACTTACTTTCTAGGACCGACAGGGGTATAACGTAGCCGCTCACGTTATATTCCTTATTTATGCCAAGAAGCAATGAGAGCATACTGGCAAATACTTACAGGGCTAAGGCAGGCCAGAGATCTCCTCGGCAACTTCAACCGAGCAAGATCGAAGACACTGATTAACCTAGTCCAAAGACAATAACGGGATTTCTTACGGGGCACTGCAGACTCAAAGAACGACTAAGAAAGCTAGACTTAGAGGAGGACAGCACCTGCAGATTCTGTGGGGAGCATCAAGAAACACCACACCATATATTGATGGAATGTTATGCTGTACATTACAAAAGATTGAATATACTGGGATCACACCAGCTGACTGTGGGAGAAATACCATGAAGAGACCCCCTCAAAATCCTTAAATCCCTCAAGGAATTGGGGCTAGAGGGGCTGCTGTAAACGAGAACACCTTGAAATTGCAGAAGAAGATGGGGCACAATAGATCTAATTAGGTTACAGCGCATCAGTCACCATCCATATTTATCATTACCATTACCATTACTTTCTAGGACCGTCAGGGGTATAACGTAGCCGCTCACGTTATATTCCTTATTTATGTGAGGTTTTCCGACGATTCGATCATCAGAACAAGCGCCGATGGCGAATGAGACATTGCGTTAGGAACTCTAGGATATTCTAAACGCAGTAGAGACTAATCAAAACCCGTTATCACACTTTGCCAAGTATGAAACAGATATAATTCAACGGTCGTAGGGGGCAGCAGATTTTTTCTATTGAATTTTTGCCGACGACAATGTCCACTGTATAGGTTCTTCAGCCGAAGATTCGGATTGCGTATTCCACCATTTTTCTTTATAACAAAAGTAAAGGTACTTTATTCTTACTTGGAATACATATTTATTAAAGTATTCTTTTTGTAGGATGAATAACTAAAAAGTTCTTCATATGCTGCCAACTTGAGTGGATACACTTTGTGTGCAGCGCCATCTCTAAGTTCTGAAAAGCAGTACTACTATTTAATATCGACTTCAATTCGATAAAAAATGGTCACGACCTATTAATTAGGCAATTCAGTCTTCTGCTCAAATCTCAAACTTAAAATAAAAAAAAAAAAATAAAAAAATTAAATTGTAATATCCGTCAACAGGTTGCACCCCTATGTGCAACCCTCAAAAGTCAGAGACTCGTGTGAGCTAGGGGAAGACGCAGCCCTTACTTTTTAATACGTGTGATGCCTTGCACGAGACTTTTTTCACGTTACTTAATTATCCTGATAAAAATGAAAAATTGCATCCGCCCCTGAGTGTACAGAAGAATTAAAATAATTTTTGTTTAAAGAAAAAACGATGCTTTTTACGTAAAAAATTAGAGATTTTATAGTGTAAACCGTACCTAGTGCAATAA
Source organism: Chrysolina americana (assembly GCA_958502065.1). NCBI lineage: Eukaryota > Metazoa > Arthropoda > Insecta > Coleoptera > Chrysomelidae > Chrysolina > Chrysolina americana. The sequence goes on along the minus strand of OY293417.1, from coordinate 23,339,732 downwards.
GTTTCGATTAAAGTATAAATCACCTTGCTATAAGCACCGTACAGAAGTAAACTCAAATAGATTCACTCCCAGTCGGTGGTTTTGATGTATCGGGTTAAGATTTTATTTTTTCACGTACGGCATTCTGTCTCGGGTTCATTGTGGTTGCGCCATAACACAGAATACATCGGCTAAACGCAGAATTCGGAATAGGGATGTCGACACAAATATGGCGGCGAGTGAATTTACTTCTGTTTACTTATGTACGGTGCTATAAGTACCAACAATGCCATTTACATTCAGTTTGGACAAATATGCTGCTGGTTTATGGTGATTGTAAAAAAAATGCTCGAGGACCGGCCCGTTTATACCAAGAACGTTTTCCTCAACGTCGTCCGGTAGCACACGTTTTCCAAGATTGGAACGGAAATTGCGCAGCGGTTCATTCCCAAACAAAAACTATGCACCACACCAGAATCCTATGAGAAATGGTAACGATGTTATTAATGTACAAGGATATTTTGGTGTAAACCCCCATACTTTCCTTAGAGAAATAGCTAGAGGAATCGGAATGAGTAAAAGTACCGTACAGAAAATTATGAAGACACACAAATATCATCCTTTTAAAATTCATTCGACCTTCTGATTTCGAACGAAGATTGGACTTCATTTCTTCAATTGCTATTATGATTGCCGATAATCCCTTGCTTTTAAGGTGGGAGTTGCAAGGGATCATTTTTAACCGTATACTGTGACTAGTGTAACTGAAGACGATTGCGGATATAAGCAAACGAAACATTATGAAAAAGAGAGAGAAGTCAAATATCTTTCAAACCCATTAAAACGAAACCTAAGTTAAGTTACTACATCGTCTACCACCTTCAAATAAATCTTGAAACGACTTTCAACACCTCTCACATCTCAAACTGAATATTTCATTTGAACAAATTGATTTTACTTCCAGTAAATATCTTGCACATGCTTTTCACATCATAAACACTTTTATACTTAATTCAAAACCACGTGAAAATACAATAAACTTCGCTCCAGATGAATAACAATGAAAAAACACCTACCAACCTACAATGTCACACTCATCTTCTACGAGCTAGTAAAACAGAAACAGGCAACGTCGCATCGTGCTAGAATGTCGAAGTCACGGAGGAATTCTGTCGTTCCCGCAAATTAAAATTCATGAATGTCTAGTGAGGTAAGAAATATTTTTTAAATTTGCTGCATACAACTCTAATTCCGTAGCGCACTAAATTGGTGCTATACCACTGCCATCTAGCGTATTTAGGTTACCAAGGATGTCGGAACTCCCATCTTGATTCAAATATTCTGGAGTGATGAAAGCCGATTCCATAACAATGGTGTAGTGAATACACATAACGTCCATTATTGTTTGAAAATCCACACTGGGTTCGTTCAACTCGTTTCCAAACAATTTTGGGTACGAATGTGTGGTGTGGGTTATTCAATGGTCAATTGATTGGGCCATACTTTTATGAGATTACGTTGACTGGATCAAGGTAATTACATTTTCTTGCACACGAGTTATCTGATCTTATGGAAGACATTCCTTCGGAACAACGGAATACAATGCTCTGGCAACAGGACGGCGCCCCACCTCATAATGCAACTTTTTTCCAATGGGTGAATTGGTACTTATCGCCAGATCTAACAGCTTGCATGGATTCTACAGGAAGTAACTTTGGATACTTGCTGTTATTTTTGTTCGTTTTTTGAATTGCATATGTTTTTTAGTTAAAATTCATACTTCATGAAATTTTGATGTTATTGGTGTTATTAATGAAAAAATACCAAGTATTCATTATTACAGTTGTATTCCAAATAGAACAAAATGCAAATTTCAATAACAGTATACAAGGGGTTCTATTTGAACATAAAAATTCCACTACCAGCAAAAGTCGTACTGATGGATGCGTATCGCTATCGAGCTATACGACCCAGAAGATCTTTTATATTATAGAGCCAAACAAGTCTATGATAGTCAGTTATGCCTATGAAACTTGTTCTTTCTACAGGGTATGCCACTATGATCTGAGTTTATATGTATGTTACTTATATGCCAATTCAATGACGACATTCCAAGACTATGGGTCACCTTCAAGGAATTGCTGAGTCGCTATCATCCCAGTGCCAGCTTTTCCGATCCAGGAGGCGCAATTAATTTTTGATTTCGCTATGATCAGCAGCTTCATTTCTCTAACATTACAAATATCCCTGCGTGGCAACAATAACTACTAATATCATTTGAATTGTTACTCAGTCACTTTACGTTTTCCTGTATCAATCTTAATAAAGTTTGGTCAGTGAGAAACACTTATTCTCACTTAAAAATAAATCTTTTTTTAAAAACTCAAGGAAAACCTAACCGAAGGAGGTGGATTCCAATCCTTCAAAAGAAGAAAGAAACTACACGAAGTCCAGTTACGCATTTCAAGCAACTACCCAGCAACGAAGAACATCACAACATCAAAGAACCACGGAAGGACGGTCTTTTCAACGGAAGAAGAACACGCGAACGCTATCTTCCTCCGGAGCAACTCTTGTGAAACCGGATTTCATCCTCCGCATGGGCATTCTTTGGTACCTAAGCAACTATAAGAATCATCTCGTTTATTTTTAATTTTCAATTGATTTTTATTTTGAAAAACCAGTTCTTTTATCAAACTAACTATGGCTCATGCTCAAGCAGAAAATATTCCCCCATCTGAGGGTGAACCCTACAAGTTGAGTGAAATATTTTCAATAATTCCTGAATATAATGGCGATCAAATATTCCTCAATACTTTCACCCAAGCGTGTAATACTGCTTACCGCATGTCTATTCAAAATCAAAAAAGGCTAGTAATCTTGCATATCAAAAACAAACTGAGAGGAAAAGCAGTGGAATTAATTAGTTCTCGAAATCCCCAAACTTGAGATGAAATTAGAATATTTTTGAAACAATAATTTGGTGATAGACGTGATTTAACCTCATTGATACAAGATCTACAGAGAATTCACCAGTTACCTGGCGAATCACCTCTTACATTTATAAACAGGTTACAAATACATAAAGCAAAAATGCATTCTACTCCCTTTCAGAAAAATTCCCAGTGTGCACTAATTGAAACCATGATATTAAACACCCTTCTGGCAGGTTTAGATCCCCAAATAGGATTAATAGTTAGGGCAGGTAATCCCGTTGACATGCTCAGTGCAACGCAGAGAGTACGAAGGAAAATGTAACTGAATTATTTCCAGCAACACAAAACTTCATTGCATAGAAGCTCGAACACTCATCCTAACCAACAGAGAAAAGTGAATACAAACCCAAATAAACAGAAATTTAGCTCCTTCTGTAAACGTCAAGGCAATTTCAGACATTCCCGCATTCACAACAAAATTTCCAAAATTTCCAAAGACCCAACTGTCCCCAAATCAACACAAACTTTCTGCAAAATCCCAGATTCAATCAGAATCCAAGATCCAATCAACCTACTCAACCAACGAACCAATCTCAACCCCAACTCAGACCACCAATAATTAGACAAAATCCAAATTTCAACCAACAAAGGCCTTCAGCCAACCAACACAGGCCCTCAGCCAACCAACAAAAGCCCTCAGCCATTCACTAAAACCTGAATTTCAATAGATTCAAGCCTCAAAGGACTCATCACCTAAATTCACAATATCCAAACTCTGATGATTATACCGCTAATCATCAAGATCCACAATACCACAATAATGATAATCATACAGGTGATTATCAAGACTACCAAGACTACCAAGACCTTAATGCTGATGGTTATACTGCTAACTATCCAGGACCCTGGAAGCAGACTTGCCAGGTGGCGCCTTAGATTAGAGGAGTATGATTATGAAATCTTCTACAAACCAGGGAAGACCAACAAAAACGCTGATGCGCTATCCAGAATCAAAATTGATTCACCCAAAGGATGTTTCATCATAAATTCAAGAATGATTACCCCCGGTACATTGATGTTAGCCTCGAACGAAGACCCTGATACACAAATAGTTTCAGACAGTGACGAAGAACAAAATAAACCAAACCCCGAACTCAAAGAGAAACCACCTGATTCAGAAAATACTTCTGAGGCAGAAGAAACATTTTCCATTGAACAAACGGAACAAGTATTCCGAACTTTCATAAAACTATATAAATCAAGATCTCTCTTTGACTATTCAAAAGTTGAATATTCAAACTGTCAATTACTCGACAAGGAAAATAAACATATTTTGATTTTTCCCCAAGAAAATAATGTCAAAGACTTCCACTACACAATATTCGACGATTTATTTGAACAAGAATATGATTTTCTCAGTCTCAAAATTAACATCTCATCAAGTAAAACAGTCAAAAACCGAAAGTACTGTATTGTCCCTCTAACATTTGATGTAGAATCTGTGGTAGAACATTTGTTTCTATCTTTGTATAGAAATAAAAATGACCCCTCAAACACTTATAGTGTTGAGAATAATTTGGAATTACCAATTCTTGAGATACATTGTTTTATTTACGCAGAAAATAAAATAAAATTTAAAGTGTGTCAAAATATCATCACCAACCCAAGCCCTGACCAAATTCCAATAATAATCGACCAATACCATAATGGAAAAACTAAACTACATAGAGGAATCAACGAAACCATTCGGAGAATAAAAGAAAAATACAATTGGCCCGGTTTAACGAAAAATGTCGAAAATTATATCAGAGCGTGTGAAATTTGTCAAAAAACCAAAATATGTAGAAAAAATGTCAATAATCCCCTTGTAATAACCGAAACCGCTAGAACTGCATTCGAAAGAATAAACATAGACATAGTAGAAATTCCGACTAAAAATTATTCACTCAGCATACGAGACGAACTGACAAAATTTACGCAAGTATACGCATTAGAACACAAAACAGGACGTACCGTAGCCAATGCCTTAATTGGATATTTTAAACATTACGGCACACCTTAAAGAATTCGACAATGCAAGCGTAAAAGATCTTTGTCTTTCCTATGACATTAAACTTACTTATTCCAGTGTGAATCACCCTCAATCGAACGGTTCGGTAGAACAATTCCACGCAACCCTACAGTTCGATTATTATAACTTTACCCATGCGTCATCAATTTATGATCGAAGAAATCACACACCCTCTATCGAACAACTCTTTCTAACAACCGCTATGAGCGAATCAAAGTTCGTTAACATTTGTATTTTAAGCTAAGAATTATGGTATTGTGATGGTCGATTATAACTTGAAACAGTGAAAAGAGATAGCCATAAAACCGACAGTCTTTTACATTTCAACTATAAACTTGCCAAACATTGTATGCTAGCGTGTACCATCAATTGCGTCATTGTTTTCTGTCATTGGGGTATTTTTTGTCGCCCGTTTTACTTTGTTTTGCAGTCGAATATATTATAAAAACAGTTTTTTTCAACGCTAAACGTCTCTTGGAATCATTACTTTCAAAGTAAGTACAATACAATGTTTTGTATTCCCAAATAATCTTCAAAATTTTTAACCTCACAATTGACATTTGTGACTATAATTCCGAACTAACGGGATATTAACATAACAATTATATATATAAATCCTTTATTTAGTCCATTTGGCTAATTTACAATAAATAATTACAATTAGAATAATTCATTCATAGTGTGGAAACCCTATTGAGAGAAAAAAACATTACCTAAATCTATAAATACAGGTCAAAAACATTCATAATATATTTTAATTCTTTTTTAGATTATGCCTGGAACTATTCTACACAAAAGCACAACAATTTGTGTTGAACTTGTGCGAATATTTTGAAAGGAAAAGAGCGAATGGTGAACCTTTTTTTACCACTTTCATCTGTTCAAGAGGTAACTATTAAAACCACAAAAGAAATATTATAACGTTTCTTTACTGTATTTTAGAGAGTTGCAGATGCACTTAAAATATCTCGAAAAACGGTGTACAACATCAAAATAAGAAACAAAAATAAACCCATTCCATCAACTCCAGGAAAAAGTAGACGTCGTCTCAAAGAGAAAACAGCTAATTTACCTGAAGGACAGAAAATGGCAGTACGAAATACTTTGTACGATATGTATGAAAAAAGTGAGTATACCTCCTTATTACCTGGTGAGGTAAATGAAGATAATATTGATTGTTCATTCGATGGACGTGACACTGACTAGTGAGAAAAATTTCTGAACAAATGTAACCGCCCCATTTTCATCAATCACAACTTCATCAGACAAGTCATTGTATTTATGTATATTAGTTGAAAAGTCAAACTTTATTGTCACATCTAGTTTTCTTTATAATTTGAAACTTCACTTCGTATGAATTTTGACATGTACCTATATTTATTTGAATTTTTTTTCCAGTAAAACATGTTACCCTTCAATCCTTGAACGATGAACTAAAAAATAAGGAGATTGCAATCGTCTTTGAATGTTTTACTGAAAGAGCTGGGATTTAAATTTAAAAAAGATGATAATCGAAGAGCTTTGATTGAAAAGAATCATACTGTTTCACAAAGAGCATATTTTTTACGTAAATACCAAGAGAACCGAAAAAGTTTATATCCACGATAAGTGGTTTTTTTAGATGAAACATGGATGTATTCTAGAGGAAATAAATCCAAGTCTTGGCAGGATGATAATGTCAAAAGTATACGCAAACCCGATAGATTTATTGTTGTGCATAAAGAGTTTGTTCCAGAAGCCAGTATATTGTTCTGTTCGAAATCTTTGATTCTAGATTATCATGAAGAAATGAATAGTACAATGTTCACCAAGTGTATCACTTCACAGTTAATTCCCAGTTTGGAAGAGCCATCTTTGATAACCGAAAGGAAAACATATATTATACATGAACTGGTACGAGAACATGGGCATGAAGTATTAAGATTACCACCTTATCACCAAGACTTGAGAAGTGCGACACTGAATTCTGGGCAAAATGTGTAAAATACGCCGAATCGCTCATTGAAAAATGGTATGAACGAGAAAAGCTCCATTGTGATATGGTTATTGGACCCATTATTATCAACATTGGTGACAGTTCTGAATCAGAAAGTGATTAAATATATTATTTTTGTTTTTACTTTCATAAATGGTTCATTCTACATGCTCGCATTACAAAAATAAATGTATGAATACATTTTTTGTTAATCATGTGTTGAGTATTTCATTACCAAATATATTTCAACTGGTGTTTTTTATTTCTTATATATTCATTTATTTATCAGTATACAGTGGGTCCTTACATCCATGCACGAATAGGTAATTGAAAAAGTTTGAATACCTGAGTATATGTTTATTGTACATAAGAACAATTTCTTGTTGACAAAACACAGTTGAATTATGAAATATAATAATAAATTAATAACATGTAATATCACAGCAAAAAAATATTTAAAATTCTAAAGTCCTAAAATACGGAAATATAGCCGACTAAAAGCAGTGCAGGCGTGTAGGTGTATGCATAATGAATAATCATGGCTAAAAAAAGACATGTTATCAAATATTTAGTGAAACATTAGAATGTGTCGTCATAAAACTATGCCATGTTTGAATGGAAACTCATTTTTTGATATCCCCCTATGCAAAGGTTTTGAAAATATTGCACTTCAACCTAGTTTTTTGAACAACTTTTTTCGTTAACTATTACCTAGAGAACTTGCATTAATGTGGATAAAATTAGGATGTGATAGATTTGTGTCAAACAGCTGCGGAGGTATGGATAAAACAACTTCCGTATATGAGTTTGACTGAAATTAGAATACAGTAGGGAGGTCAAAAGTTCCTAGTGAACCCACTGCCTCCATGTATTATTATCCTATCAAACCTGGTGTCACTGAATTCGTAATAATTAGAAAACACCGTATGCTAGGAATTGCACGTTAAAAGGTAAGACTTCGTTTATCCTTGGCTCGCATAAGTTTCGACTACTGAGGGCTGCCTTTCATAAGGGGACGACAGCTGGTTAACGGAAAAAATAATTTTAAAGATTCATTCCTATTCGCCTTTGTATTTCAAGAAATATTTTTTAAATTTGGAACATTGAATATGCTCACTAAACGACACTTTTTGACATATTTGGAAAATAAAATAAATAAATAAAATTTGTGAGAAATTAATGGAAAGCTTTCTCTTCCTCGAAGAAAACGTTAATGATATGCTAGATTCAATAACATTTGCAGGAAATATATCAAAACTTACGGAGAAATAATCTTCCACTTCAACCAAAACAATACCTCGAAATTATAGAAATGGAAGCATTTCAAACGGATGCAAACATAGTATTCGTCTTAAAAATCCCACTAACGGAACCCCAAACCTACACCCTGTACCAACTGTATTCAATCCCAATATATGATAACAGAACTGGCCTCCATCACATTCTTTCAATTTCTGAAAAATTCATCGCGAAAGATGATGATTCTTTAATGTTCATTCCGGTGACGGACTTAAGTACGTGTAAGACACTTTTCTATAGATCAGAATTGTGCTCCGACATGTTCCAATAGACTGTAACTAGATTTGTGAAGCCCAAATTTTCAAAAACTTTAAGGACATTCCGCAATACTGTCAAAGTTCTTTAATGTTTAAAAACTTGAGAACAATATTTGGCTAGTGATTCTTTCCGAACCGAACATTAACAAGAACTCAGTTGTGAAACTCCAGACTGAGTGTAGTGCCTTTATTGGAATTACGAAAGATCAAGCTAACTTCCAAGGATCAAAAATATCCAACATTACCTTTGGCACTCATCCAGTTGTAGTCCCTTATGAGTGTTGTGCAGATATTCCCAATAATTCACAACTTCCGAAACTGAAGCCGCTCCGATTGAACGACTTGAACATTGATGACCTAGACATCGCCAAACGTAAGTTAGACTCGTTTTCCAAAATCGTAGATGATTTGATTCAACAACTCTTTGTCAAGAAAAACATCTCATGGTTTACCTATTTTACTATTTCCTCAATTGTATCCCTTTTGGCCCATTACCTATGCTACAAATGTAAAAGAAGAGGAACGATTGGCCCTAACGGGACCAAATGATTCACCGCCTCCACCTGATAGACCTTTCAAAGCTCTGAGAGTCTTCCCAAGAAGAAGACCAAGTCTTCGTGAAGAAATGCAAGAAGAACCAACCCTTCGACATGGAAGAAATTCAACTCTAAAAGTTGATGCATGGCACCAACTATGGGTCACCTTCAAGGAATTGCTGAGTCGCTATCATCCCAGGGCCAGCGCTTCCGATTCAGGAGACGCAATTAATTGTTGATTTCGATATGATCATCAGCGTCATTTTTCTAACATTATAAATAGCCGTGCGTGGCAACAATAACTTCTAGTATCATTTGAATTGTTACTCAGTCACTTTACTTTTTCATGTATCAATTATACAGTGACCGGCAGAAAGTACGCATCATATGGGAAATTCTTTTGTTAATAGATTTTGACAAATATCGATACGTGCAATCGCTTCTGCATCTAAAGAAACCCCAGAAGACGTTGTACAGTGCCGTTCGTCTTTTCGTATGTGGCGGGAAATTCCAAAAATTTAAAATTTTTGTCTCAAAACACTTATTTGAAAAAATATCGAAAAATGTTATTTGGAAAAGTTGTTCAGAACGATATTTTATAGCTATGTACAAGTTTTGAGAGGAATCTGAGATAAAAAAATAAAAATTAATTTTTTGCCATAAAAAATTTTTCTGTTTGGTAATAATAGATTTCTGGAATAGAAGCTCATTAGTAATGACAACAGTGATATTTCAAATAATATTTGGTAGAGATTCACAAGCTATATCTATTGTATTCAGAGAAAATTTGAAATCTGTGAATTTGCCATGTGTTCAGCTGCTTCATAAGAGGTCACTGAAATATCTTGAGGACATTATAATCCCGTTATAGAAAATTATCAATAAAGAACCATGTTTCTACACAATTTCAATTTGAATTTTTTATTAGAACAAAAAGTTAATGATATTTGGCAAATTGTTGGAATCAGGCATACCTACAATATTGTCATTGTTGATACCTGCATCGACAGATTTTTTCATGATCGAAGCGACCATGAAACCATTGACTTGTAATGCTAATATGTCATTAAGAGTTGTCAAATGATTCAGAAGTATTTTTCTTGCATAGTTTCTTCCATTGTAATAGTTATTTTGTAATTTTGTTGTGCATTACCAAAAATTAGAGATGCCTCAAGAAAAGCTAAGTTTGCAAGAAAAAATTGAGCTCGTCTTAATATGTGGCGAGTATATTCATAGTTCCAGAGAAGCAGCAGATATATTCAATGCTAAGCATCCAAATAAGAATATCCATGGATCTACTGTGTTGCGTATTTTGAACAAATTTAAAGCTACAGGCAGTGTTGAAAATCGTTACAAAATTCCACATAGTAAACCCGTCACTAATGAAGAAGGTACCTTTAATGTTTTGTTATCGGTCACAGAAAATCCACAAATGGCACTATCGGAGAGGCAAGAAAAAACTGCTATATCAGAAAAATCCATAAGAAGAATTTTTAAGAATAATAAATTTCGTGCATACAAACCAAAATTCATCCACACCTTGCTCGATAGAGATTTCGATGCGCGCTTAGATTTTTTATTCTGGTTCCAAGGCATGATTGAATCATGCCAAAATTTTCCTACGAAAATTTTATTTACTGAACAGTAGATGGTGGGCTGATGAGAATCCAAATTGGAAGATAGAGGTAGAAAGTCAATATTCCTTCAAAACTAATGTTTGGTGCGGCTTATTAGATACTCAGATCGTTGGGCCTTACTTTTTTAGGGGCAACCTTAATTCACGAAGTAATTTAGAGTTTTTAAATAACGAGATTTTAGATTTCTTACATGGATTATCGCTTCAAAGAAGAATTGAATTTTTTTTCAACAAGATGGAGCGTCAATACATAGTACCCTTGAAGTCAGAGCGTGGCTCAACGAACAGTTTCCTCATAAATGGATAGGACGATATTCAGAAAATCCGTGGCCTGCAAGATCCCCCGATTCGACGCCCTTGGATTTCTTTTTATGGGGGTACCTTAAAAGTGAGGTTTATAAACATCGGCCATTTCATAATATCGACCATTTCGAAGAAGTAATACGGCAATGTATCAATAATATTACACCACAAATGCTGCAAAATGTGTCCAGGGAAATGAAATTCCGAACAACTACTTGTATTGAACGTCAGGGTAGACATGTCGAGTAAAGGACAATTAAAAAGTTTGCAGAATATATCAAATGGTTTGGTTTATAATTATCTTTAAATAACAAATGTTTGAAAATAAAAAGTAAAAAATATTTAAGTTCTTGTTATGTCAAAAATTACATAAACTTTTTGTTCTAATAAAAAATTCAAATTGAAATTGTGCAGAAACATGGTTCTTTATCAATAGTTTTCTATAACGGGATTATAATGTCCTGAAGATATTTCAGTGACGTCTTATGAAGCAGCTGAACACATGGCAAATTCACAGATTTCAAATTTTCTCTGAATACAATAGATGTAGCTTGTGATCTCTACAAAATATTATTTGAAATATCACTGTTATCATTACTAATGAGCTTCTATTCCAGAAATCTATTATTTCCGAACAGAAAATTTTTTATGACAAAAAATTAATTTTAATTTTTTTATCTCAGATTTCTCTCAAAACTTGTACATAGCTATAAAATGTCGTTCTGAACAACTTTTCCGAATAACATTTTTCGATATTTTTTCAAATAAGTGTGTTTTGAGACAAAAAAAATTTATTTTTGGAATTTCCCGCCACATACGAAAGGACGAACGGCACTGTACAACATCTTCTGGGGTTTCTTTAAATGCAGAAGCGATTGCACGTATCGATATTTGTCAAAATTTATTAACAAAAGAATTTCCCATATGATGCGTACTTTCTGCCGGTCACTGTATGTACCAGTTATATGTGCCATGTGGCCACTTGACAGACCGTAAAATATGAATATTATACAGTGTGACTCATGTATACACGAGACTAATATAGGGAAAAATTACAGAAATACCCTGTATGAAGAAAATGGATCAGTTAATTTTCCTGATTTCTTTTCTTTATACACAGGATATATTATATGAACTTTTGTGGAAAATACAGATTTTTTTGTTTAGTGTTCGTTCTACATAAAAAAACAATATCATTACCTTTCAATGCACATGCTTCAAATACCAATAAACTCTATCCGAGTCTTCCAAAATCTTTCCAGTCCGATTACAAAAACGTGACAGGTCAAAGAGAGCATTTTTCATTGATTCAGGTGTAAGAACTCTCCACGTATTATTATCAATCAATATGTTCATACTGGTGTAAACTTCAAATGCTTATATCGTTATATCATTAAGTACTGACTCACTCCGTATTTTTATCAAATCCTGCATATCTATAATCTGAGAGCACTCGCAGCGAAAAGAAAATGTGGGAGTAATTTCGTCAGGAATTTTTGCTGAACGGGTTTTAATTCTATGAGAGAGTTTGAGTCACCTCGTTCAGTGTTGAATGTCCAAGCTGCATGGGTTGCTGCCTTGAAAATAAAAGCTCCAATTTCTGCTTTTTTATAGTTACAGATTGGACAGAAAAGGAAATATTTACTTTTGATCCATCCAGTACCATTCTGTTTATTTTGGAACCATATTCCACCTAACTGCACCACGACTAGGGTGATCTATATTCCTAAGGTGGGTCGGACTGACCCACACCCAAAGTCAGTCAAAGTCTGACATCCTTTCTGTTAAAAAGGATTGGGAAAATACTGGACGGGTACATAACAGAGCATCCACTCAGTGTTCACCAGTATGCCTACCAGGCTGGCAAATCAATAGAACTTGCCCTCAACATCCTTGTTTTAGGAATGAGCGACGCCCTGGAATACCAGGAGGTAGCAGTCGTTGCATTCCTTGACATAGAAGGAGCATTTGGCAATGCATTACCTCACTCCCTTTATGAGGCCACTGTCTCTAGAATTGAACCAATACTATGTGATTGGATAAGAACTAAGCTTCATAATAGAACTATAATGACCTCTCTATAAGGGGAAACTGTCAGCTTCAAACCAGCCAGGGGCAGTCAACAGGGGGGGTTCTCTCCCCTCTGCTATGGTCACTGACCTATGTAGGTCAAATGAACGTTGGTTTACCGATGATTCCAAAACTCTGGAAGGCGTCGGTGCCGGAATATACGGGATGAACCAAGTAGTGAAACGCTCATTTGTATGGGTAAATTAGCTACGGAATTCCAGGAAGAGGTATATGCTATTGAAATGTATGCAAGGGAGCTGAAAAATCGACACTAAACACGAAAAACAATAGAAATATTTTCAGATAGTCAAGCAGAACTGGAAGCGCTTGAATCCAACCGCTTTAAATCCAGAGCAGTATGGAACTGCAGAGAAACCTTAAACCGACTGGTACAACGCAACAATGTTAACCTAGTCTGGATACCAAGTCAGACGGGCCTACAAGGGAACGAAATAGCAGACGCCCTAGCAAAATAAGGGGCCAAAATAACGTTCACTGAGCCAGAATCGGTAATCGGTATAGCATATAGCACTGCCAAGAATGTTATAACATCCTGGGCAGACAATAAAAGACTCAAGTATTGGCGTAGTCTACTGGGCCTAGCCTATTCCAAAGTATTTATTGCTTGCACGAGGAAAAAACAGGACTCCGACAAACTGCTAGAACTCAGTAGAGCACATCTCAGAGTAATGGTAGGTTTGCTCACTGGCAACTGCAAACTCAAACACCACATGCATGAAATCGGACTTGCAGGGTGCCGCCTATGCATGGATGAGGAAGAAACGGCTAAACACATTTTGTGTACATACCCCGCAGCGGCCAGAACCAGGTTTTCAACATTTGGCAATACATCAGTAAGGCCAGACCTAACCTAAACATTCTGTTGTCGAAACTCCAAACGCAAAAGTCCACGGCATTCCCGTTTTCTGTGGGAGTGGACCGACCGATTTTGGATGCAAGGTCCATGAAGATGCATCATTTTGCGAGTTTTTACATTGAGTTGTCGCAGCTTGAGAGAGTATTATCAATATCATTATCTTCATTATGTTAATGTTATTTTTTCACCATTTATTGGTATAATATATTACCATTGATTTTTTTCTTTACAAGGTGTTTATTAAGTACTTGTACATATTTCAAAGGACAATACATTTTTTGCATAAAATTTGATGAACGGGATTTCTTTGCGGTGAGAAATCAAAATTTGGTACCTTTATGTAGCACTTAGAGAGTACCGCGTACGCTGTCATTATTATTTTCATCTGCTCTAACTTTTTTGACAGTAAACTTGTGGTATTTTCCATATTCAAATTTATACCTACACCTTTTTTAGACAAAAAATGACAACATTCTTAATGGCGCTAGGAGCAACCTATTTTGAGAAATTTGCAAATTTCTGCACCAGATGGAGTTGCTCAGAACTTGAAAAAATTTAGTATGTGATAGATCTCGCTGATATGACTGACAAATTATTCGTTCTCAAAATACAGGGAGTTGTTATTGTAACAAAGTTACTAAATTTTCGAGTTTCTTGATTTATTTTTAGTTGTAACTCCGGTGATTATAGACATAAAATGCCCTTGCGCGCCTTGATTATTTGATTAATCCCCCTACTATCACCGTTCCTTAGTTCAGTTAGCAGGTGGCCTCACCTTGTTAGGATTCTTAACAAGCCAGCCCATCGATGTGAATTAGTTAGTAGTTAGTAGTAGTTCGAATACAGATGAATTAAATTAAATAAAACTCAATTTATTATTATCCTTCGTGGAAGATGGATGCACCTAAGTAGTTGCAACACTTGTATTGTGCTGTCCATCCTCCACTAAGGATGTACAAAGATAATGTGATAATAATAATAATGGCAGTTTGTAAGTTAGTAAATAATATAAAGAATAATTATATATACGTCTTTTTATATATCTACGATATAGTTCCTATTCACATATTTGTGACAATGATGAATGAATATCAGATTTTTGAAAAGATGAAGAATAAAAAAAACGAGAAAAAAAAAGAAATTAATAAAATTAAAGTAAAAGTGAAGGAGGAAGAACAAGAGAGTTGTAGAATTTGTTCATTTTCCATACCTGTTCAACTAAGGAAATCGAGTACTTCGAAATTGAACATAATGAATATTTTGATTGATTTCATGAATCTACTGAGATTGGAAATGTTTTTTTATGCTTGCTGGCAAAAGATTAAATAAATTTGGACCATGATAGAAAATGCATCTCTGTGTGTGACTTTTTCTAAATGCTGGTATGTTCATGGATGAATTTGTAATGACTTTTGTTTGCTTTTCTTTTTCTGTCGATTGGAGTGTTAACTTGTTAAATGAATACCCATGTTAAATATTGATGGATGTAGAGGTCTCTTATTTTCAATACTTGTGTTTCCTTGTATAATAGTTCGGTAGAGAATAATTCTGGTTTTTTGAAAAATATTTTCAAGATTGTGTTTTGGGTCGTTCGGAGGAGATTCAAAGAGTTGTTGAAAAGACCCCAATCTGCAATACAATATCTCATCACAGATTCTGCAAGAGAATAATATATGGAGAACAAGCTTTTGTATTCAAGGATACTTCTTGATTCTTAGAATTTTTTGATTAAATGTCTAAGTTGTTTCACCACATAATTTATTTGGTCGTCCCTTCTCATATGCTGATTCAAAATAACTCCTAGATATTGGATTATTTTTGTTATTTTTATCATAGCACAATTGCAGTTTGTTGTGTTGATACACTCTTTAACGTGGATATGGATAGAGTTTTGCATATCTGGATATCTCTTAGTCCCTTTTCTGCTTTTTCAAATGCCTCCATCCAGCATTGATCTGTGAATATGAGTATTGTATCGTCCGCGTATGAGATGAGATAGCCCTCGAAATTGTTGATAAAACTGATACTATTGATATGAATGAGAAATAATATGGGTCCCAACCCTGTTCCCTGTGGTACTCTTGTTTTAACTTCCATTGCTTCACTCAGGTTATTTTCAACTCTGACTTTCTGTGACCTATGTGATAGATAGTCTTTCATTATAGCTAATGTTGGAAATGATACGTTATTCACTGCTTTTGGTCAATACCTTAGTGACCCCTGAATTATTTTTATCTTCACTAAAGCTGCCCGAAGCGAGGCATTCCGTAATCTGGACTGGGCGCGAAGGGACCCATAACGACATGAGAGCAAAAATGTCGGTTTTTCAACATCTTGCATAATGAGGATGAATTTGTAGAAGAAAAGTTGTTTATTCTTTCGATATCCATCACATACTCAGTTTTTGTAAATGTCTGAGCAACTTCATCTAGCGCCCAGGTGCAAAATTTGCAATTTTCTCAAAAACAGTTGTCTGTAGCGGTGTTTAGTAGGTATACCTTTTATGCTAAGAAAATGTGTAGGAATAAGACTCAAATTTACAAAAATAATAGCTAATAGTTTTACATGAAAATTTCGATTTCTCACCTCAAAAGAATTCCCGTTTATTACATATTTTTTTGCGAAACTTATTCAAAATAATTGAAAATAAAATTTAAACTTCAACACCCTGTATCCGGAACGATACATTTGCGGACATATGTTCTTATGAAATTTTTTTATATTAAAATTAGTCAAAGATTTACCTTTTGAAGTTTGTACAAGCATTCAATAAACACCCTCTTGGTGATATGGAAAGCATTATTTCCAGAATTTAGCGCAAATTTTTTCTACTCACCACAGCTGTGTATTTGTGGTAAGGTTCAATTTTTGAATACACTAGTTCTGGTATAGTTATTTGAGGAATTTCAATATCACCACTTGGACAACATAAGGTTTTTTCAAAATGAAATTCAAGAGTAGACAATGTTCGTATCACGGAAATTATCGAGCGCACTTTCTTTCCTGAAATTATACCTCTTCCCAAAACAGACATCTTACTATCATTGATTCATTCAACATAACTAATATAAAACGAACAAAATTAAAGTCATTATCTACAAATAAATACACTGATTATTGTCTTCCAAATGAGGTTCAAACGAACAAAGTGCTTGACATTTTCGTCAAGGACGAATGATTTAAAGGCATGCATATCAGTATATTTTTGTTGATTGTTAGAAACGAATGTTCACACTGTTTTTTCATAACTTAACGTATTATAACTCATTAAACTGTGAGTTCGCAAGTGGAGGCTATAATTCTTTTGAATAATATGGTGCGTTTCGTGAAAAAAGAGGGCTGTTATGTTGCCTGGCCTATCCTAGCATTGATGACAGGCAAGAACTTAAAAACATGCATGTATGCAGGTGGTCATTTGCTGCATTACAATTGGCATTTGAAAATATTATTGTGTCCGAGAAGAACGATGAACAAGTGTTAGTCAGGTATAATTCGATGTCCGTAGAGGAAAGGAGTTGTTTTTTGTCAGATATTCATCTCATATTTTCCACTTTGTGGGAATCTCTGGAGAGACGATTTATTACATAGGCTCGTACAGAGTTTTCATTTAATCCCGTTTCTCACGTGACCATAACAGCTATGCAACCAATCTTGCATGTACCACCCCACGTGCATTGAAGAGTAAATATTCCAACTTCAATTTGTTTATATTATCCCAAATTCAATTTTCCAGCGTTATGACAAATAATGGTTTGATGAACCCAAACCCAAGTTATTTTCTGCTCCCAAGCTCTGATTGTAAGTGACCGTACTGTATCTGATTGCTCTCGCTTCTCCGACCACTGGTTATCTGGTTGTAAAATTGACATTCCAGTTCAAACTAATAGTGATTCTGAGTATACGTTTAGGAAGTTCAAACACTTAAATTCCGACGAATTTTACCACACATTACCTCATTCTGATTTTGACCCAATTTTGACAATAGGAACCGTTGAAGAAACAGTTTGGATTTTCTGTTCTTTGCTGATAAACTGCTTTGATCTTCAAGCACCTGTCAGAATCCTTTGAATAACTGAAAAAGACGCCTTGGTTGACAGCTAATCTCAAACTACTGATGCGCCTGCGAGATAGGGCATTGATCTTATACAAAAGGAGTGAGTCCCAGCATCACTGGGAATATTATAAACAACTAAGAAATCTCACTAACCAAACAATCAATTTGGAAAAAAGGCCTACTTGGAATTCAGTTTGAGAATCACATTACATATGTGGAGGGAGCTCTCTAACTTGAATATCCATAACAAGAAGCTGAACACAATCATCTCAAGAATGTCGAAAAAATTATTTCCTAATTTTTTTCAGAGAATGCTCGACCAGTAACGATGTACCGGATGGTGATCTGCTGAACTTTCTTTCTAGTAGTCACATCGATGGTCACTCCAATATCATCTTTCATGAAACTAATGATGAAGAAGTAATCAAAAACCTTCTCTCTGTCAAATCTGATGAAGTTGGCTCGGATAATATAAGTGTGAAAATGCTTCTCCATTGTTGTCTCTTGATCCTGTCTTGCATTACACATCTTTTCAATGAATGTACAGAACGAATGGTTTTCCAACTAATTGGAAAGAGTCGCATATAATTTCTCTGGCTAAAACTCGAAAATTATAACGATTTACATCCGATTAGTATATGTGTGTCATCTCAAAATTTTTTGACAAGGTACTAAATGAACGAATTCGTTATTATTTAGATCAACAAAACATTTACCCCCGAGTCAATCGGACTTCAGACCCGACCACAGCTGCACAACAACTCTACATAAGTCTGAGACGATCTATTAGATTCCATTGATAATAACCAGTTATGACTTTTTGTGTTGATAGACTACTCCAAAGCATTAACAAAATCAACCATCAATTTTCGTTGTCTCTTATTAAATATCTGGGATTCTCGTTGAATGCCGTGCAAAACTCATCGGTGATTACCTACTGTACCGCTAGCAACGAGTTATTTAAAGTCGAAATATGTCGAATTTTCTAAATACAAATTGTGGAGTACCCCATGGATCAATAATCGGACCGCTTCTTTCCGTCCTCTATATCTCTCAATATCCCAAATATCCCAAATGTCTTCAATACACCAGAGCTAAGCCAATGATAAACAAATTTATAAAACACTCCCAGAAACTCTCCTGAATACAGGTTGCGAGCAAATCAATGAAGACCTAAATAATCTTGTGAATATCTCCAGAACTGTAGTTATGCTCATCGGTCGCAAAATAATATCAATTTTAGAATTCAGAATGAGAAATTAACCCTTTCAGAGTCTATAAAAAACCTAGGCCTTCCTATGATTCTCTAATCTTGGAGAAAGGTTTCAGTAATTTGAAATCAATTTACTCTAATCGAAAGTCCCCAACCCAAAACTCAGGCAAATCCTCTGCGAATCTCTAGTACTCTCTCATGCAAATTATGCCGACTCCATGTACGGCCCAAATTTATTACAAGTTGATAAAAAAGGATACAAAAATTACAAAACTCATGCACCGGTACAAGAAGGCGTCAACATGTGTCGCAACATTTAAATTGACAGGGATGGTTGAAAGGTTGATATGGAGACCAGGAAAGTATTTTTTGTGTGCGTTCAATTTCACAAAATAATTCTGTCACAAAAATCGAGCTACCTACATGAGAAAGCCAAAATAGAAGTGGACTGCAACAGCTTACAGGACTTCTGCTTATCGTGGATCTTTCTCATACAATATCGCATGGCTTGGTAACCGGTTACCCAATAATCTGAAAGCAATATTCCAAGAATGGTTCAGAGAACGGTATTTCATCTCCTTCAAAATGAACTCTCTTATGTACTGATTTAGGTGTTTGATTATTGTATTTCCTGGAAATGTGTTGATTCACCTATTATAGTTACTCCCATAGGTGATTCTTGTAGGTATGATCTATTGTTTGTGTAAGAATTACCCAAGGGTTGAATGGAAGAGCAAGCTCTGAATACATGTCTCTGACAACGTATTCAGAATCTACTCTGTAAACTTGATACTTATCAATAAAAGCATTAATTATTATTAAGTAGCACACATAAGGCATGTTCTGGTTCAAAGTTAGAACGATCTGCCCAAAAAAGTAGCACGGTTCGAATCTGACAAGTTTCAGGTGAGTAGACATCCTGAATTTCAATATGCGAATGCTTACTCGAACGTCATCATAAATTCTGAAAATATACGTGGCCCCAGCACGCCGTTACTAAATATACTTGACGTCAGCGACACCAGAGAGTTGTTATCAATTAGCATAAAGGAAGCTGCATTAGTTGAGAGTGCATAAATTATTAGCCAATCAAACTTCACCTACTATCCTAACGTAGACAGAACAACCATACCTTCAACTGATCTGTTTTGCGGGTTGGCGAAATTGAAAGCTAAACGTCGTAGGTGCCAAAATCAGTTAGCTTTTGTAGCGTAATTATTGCTCACAAAGACTCATAATTTTCAGCTCTTTGGTGCCGTCGTATGTGAGGATATGGACAGGACAATTATAATGTTGTCCGACCTACCTTGTCACTGATTAGAGGCAATAAACCTCGAAACATGCATGTCTGCAGGTGGTCATTCCCAGCCAATTCAAGGATAATTTTCTGTTTAATTACGAGACAAGCACTTGCAATTGGGTCTTCTTTGAAGAACGTTGCACAAATATCTGTCAGTTGTAGTTCAATGTCCGTCGTGGTATTAGCCAGGGAAGTAATTGTTTTCTGGCAGATGTTTGCCTTTATTTTCCACTTTGTGGAACCGCTTAGAGAGAAGAGTACCCCTGTATTCTTTCAACATTGTTGATACCTCTCTGGCACAATATATTCGAACTAGTTCGAACGTTTTCAATAGAGCTGTCACCGTATTTCAAATTTTAATTTTTATCCAAAATTACCGCCAATATATTTTATGGGGCGCCATCTAATATCCATTGATTGATTTGAAATAAATGACTTATCCAGATATGCCAACGCAAGAACACCAAATATGCCACCAAAATGATTCTTATCCGATATGGTCCATTATCTACAGAAAGTTTTTCAATCAGGAAAAATCTTGGAAAAAGATTCGGTGTTTATTAAGGGCCCAAGAATAAATTTTTCCATAAAATTCAGGACACATCGAGGAGCAATGGAAAAGGCCGTATGGAAAAATAGTCATCGATAAGTTTTCTGAATTTCTGGTGAGTTGTAGAGTTTGACCTCCTCAAGAAAAGTGTCCTGGGGCACAATTAAATCCTATCACTAGTTTTTGAGTTGCAGGGTGATAAAGTTGGAAAGTGGCCATTTTTTTTAAAGTAAAATTGCCTTAAGGAAAACATCTTGAACGTAAATATGTTGTGAAATTAATATTGCTTACCTATAAATCATTGATTCTGGTGAGATTTATGATGATAAAATAAGGTCATTATTATTAGGGAAAGGAGAGCTTAATTTGGAATGAAATTCCAATATAAGGGGACCTTCCCAACGAAGATGTGACCGAACCAATTACCTTACTGAAATGTTCATCATTTGATTGTGTCACACACACACACAACACGCGTCTCGTATCCAGTGTGTGGCGGACTACGTGGTGGCCAATAGGCCCTTCACGCCCGCAGTGCGGCGAATTGCCGCAAATTTGAGACGAGCTCACTACACACTAAATCAAGGCGTGCTGTTTACCATCAAACAGCACTGTCTTGATAGGATAAGAATGCTAGTTGCTGCAAAAAATCTCTAGTGAGGTGGGCGAGAAGCATCGCTTAAAACATGAAGTTCCGCGATAAACCTTCTCGCCTATTTCAAGAGCCTCCACGTGTTGTGGATAACCCGCCGGCGGCAGATCGGGAAGAAAACTTTTGAAAGGTCCTTCATGAGTTTCCGCAACCACTCAACGTATATACTCTAGCCCTAGCGCAGTTCGAAGCCTTCTGCAGAAGGCTTCGTCAGCCTGAGCTCAATGAACTGCGCAATCCGATAACCCCGGAAGAAGTTCAACGGGCATTCAAAGGAGTGAAAAACATGACTGCTCCAGGTCCTGATGGCCGAAATAACTATTAGTGGAAATATTTTCCATATACCCACCACCATCTAGCAAAAGTTTTTGACTCATAGCTAGATGGGGAGCAACAGATTCCGGATTGGTTTGTCAAGGGGCGAACCGTGCTAATCCCTGCTAATCCCCAAAAACGGAGATTTGTCTATTCCCAAAAATTACATACTGATAACATTCTTGAACGCATGTTATGAGATGTTTACGCGCATCCTATACTAGGAACACTCTTCGCAGTTGAGCCGGTGTTTGAACGGTTCTATGAACGGTCGCTGGCTGCAACGAGAACCTGCTGATCGACAGATGCATCACGCAAGACTTCGTACATTATAAAGGTACCCTTTCAATGGCCTGGATCGATTATCGCAAGGCATTTGATACAACATCGCATGAGCTCATAATGCATTTGCTCAGATGCCTTGCGGTACCCGATCAAATAGTGAAATGCATTCAACAGCTGATGCCGCTCTGGAGGACTCGCCTCACCATAACAGGTTATCTTCAGTAGGGGCGTGTTTCTGGGAGACTCCCTAAGCCCTCTTCTCTTCTGAATATCACTACTGCCATTGACCGTTGCACCACGGAAAACTCGCTGATACAAATGGGGCACCTTCAGCAACCGGAGGCATAAGTTCACTAACCTGTTTCACATTATATGACCTCAAACTTTATTTTATGCCTCCGGAAAAAAAGATCTTCATCAGACCTTAAGGGTGGTGCAATAGTACACGCATGCGCGGTATACGGAGAGGACGTTCAGCTCGTAGACGGAAGCATCCTACATCATCTGGATGCCGGAGAGACGTATACCTACCTAGGGGTGGAACAACGCCATACCCAGTAGGTACCTGCTGTTAAAAACTCTCTCCGCAGCAAGTATCAGCACAAACTACGACAGATCTGGTAATCACAACTATCGGGAAAGAACAATGTTGCTGCAACTAAACTAATATTCTACTTCACTCCTTTGTAGTAATGAAATGGTGGACTCAGAAAGAGCTGCGAGAACTCGACGTAAAAACTCGCAAAATGATGCATTTCATAGGAGCTTGCATCCTAA
Organism: Chrysolina americana; assembly: GCA_958502065.1. NCBI lineage: Eukaryota > Metazoa > Arthropoda > Insecta > Coleoptera > Chrysomelidae > Chrysolina > Chrysolina americana. The sequence continues at coordinate 23,316,647 of OY293417.1, read as the reverse complement.
ATCGTCTGTTCGACGGTTATATTTCCCCAGACAACGGGGAGACCAAGGACCTTTGAGTTTGGAGTGTCTACATAACATAACAATCAAAGTTGTGGAAATGATTTTGTGATAGTTCTTCTCGCTTCATAGAATGGTACTGGATGGAGCTTGTGAAGTCATCAGGAGTTCAGATCCCCTTCTCTGCTTGGTATGCGATCATGAAAAAGCAGGAATTGGAGCATTTATTTTCAAGGCAGCAACCCGTGCCGCCGATGAACTCGGTCTCGTATTCGACACTGAACGAACCCAAACCATGTCACCGAGTTAGATCCTGTTCAGCAAAGCTGCGGAATGTGAGAGGCTCCTACAGCTACATAAGGATGAGACAATGCATGGGGTCACCGTAGTCGCGTGGTGGGTATAAAAGACCCTCACACTAGATGCAGAGCATGTCGTGAAGCAGCTGAGAACATAATGCATTTTTCGTCAGCTTGTCCAGCTTTGTGGTCTCAGCCTATATCTACAGGCATAACACGGCGCTACGAGAGTTGTACTACCATTTAAGACACACGTACGGCATAGACGAGACACCGGTGTTGCTGGGGGATATTGAGTCCGTTGTGAAGAATTAGAAATGCCGAATCTATTGGAACTACTCCTTCCCCACTCTCAGGCATATACAAGCCAATAAATCTGATGTTGTCCTCCTCGACCATCAAACTGGGGTTAATGACACACCGGCGCGCCTTTCGGTAGTATCGGAGGTCCGGAGACAGGGCCTGACTGGTATATTCCGAATGGAAAAAAAGTGCCACGTTCCGAGGGTCAGTGATGAAGTACACCGGGCGGTGTTTCGTTCTCATCCTCATAACTTTCTTTATCTGGATGCCGTGCTTTTCCTCCTTTTCTTGGATGAGCTCTTGTTGACAGACATCCTAGTCGAGTCCCGTCAGCACGAATGCGTGTGTTCGGTTTTCGTCATAGAGTTTTCAGCTCCTGGCGAAACGAACATCGTCCGAAAAGAGGAGGAAAAAAGGACTGAATATCGAGATCCACTCTTTGAACTCCGCAGGCTTTACCCAAACTATTCTGTCTAAATGGTGGTTTCCTCAAAATTGCATTTTATCGCCGTGAACCATGACTTCCACAACGACTGTGCCTGTTGTTCTGGGGGCTTGTATCGGTGACTAGGCACCGTCTTCGGTAGATGGGCCCCTCGCTAAATTCTGATCCGCTTCGTAGGAATGGAAAGTGATACGAACTCTGCTCGATTCGAATTCGTTTTCACTCTCCATCTCCGGTGCGTCGATCAAATTTAAAAATTTCTGTTTTATTCATGGGAAGAGGATTGGAAAGTGTGTCGAACGGCGAGCCTTTGTTTAGTCGATTGGAAAGTGTTGCGACTGTCCACCGTTCTCAAAGTCGATACAGAAGTGTGGTGAACCTGACTCGGACTGTTCCAAGGATAATGGAAAGTGTGGGGATCTTGTCTAGCCATGAAGGCAACAAAGCCCCCACTTGTCTATGTCGATTGGGATATGTGGTGAACCTTCTATTCGCTGCTGAAAGAGTTATTGAAACGAGTGTTTCGGACAGTGTGGCCAACACTCGGACTTAGGATGTTAGAGAGGTTGCTCTCTTCTTCCATCTCGCTAATGGTGGTTGGGTGGGGGTAGGGTTGTTGGCCTTCTACCGTCTGTTGATGGAGGGGGGAGGTTTGGTGAACCTGCCCGACCTTTTCAGTTGGTCTTGGGTGCGGGGAGGGTGGAAAATCCAAGGTCACTAGTTTCTCACCTGTGACCTCTTCTCCTCCAGGTATGAATTCATCCGCTGGAGTTGTTCCTGCCACGTCTTGGAGGATTGGACTGGTGCTGTTGTGTTCGATGATGGTGACCGGGCCTTGGGGAGTGCTGGCTCTGATCTTTGGCGCTGCGAGCGATGTGGCATCTCTATCGCTCGGGTATCGGACGTCTTCTTCTGTGGAATGGGTTCTCCGGTTCTGGCCGCGGTGTTGTGGATACCACCCTCGCGGTCCTTCGGGTTTCAAGCATGCCTGCTCTGAGTGCCGGAGTATCTGGATTGGTTATCTCCATGGTAGCTACCTTCTTCGCTTGGGGCTCGGAGGTTGTCTGGGGCTCTGGCGTAACTGTGATGATAAATGGAGCTGCCTCACTTTCTGAATCATCTTCATAGTGCTCCTGGGTTGGCTCGGCCTCCAAGATCTTGGTTCGCTCGACCGGTGGTGAACTGCCGGACGAGGAAGTGGTTGTATTATGGGCCACCTGCGGGGTGGGGTTCGCGTTTGCAGCAGAAGTGTTATTTTCACTACAGTTAGTGTCTTTTTCACTAAGGAGGGCATTAAAAGTGTCACTATTACGGTAAGGGATTTTAGTGTCACTTTCATTGGGCGGGGGCACTTGTGTCTCTTCCACTGGGGTGGGCTGTATCCTTTAACGGTGTCTTGGAGATGATGACTTTATCTGTCTTCTTCATAAATTTCGGATGATTGTTTCGCTTCATAGCGTGGCGATCATTATCACTGCTCGAGGTGGCATCTTAGTTCAAGCGCAGGAGACTAAATATTCCCAAAACCTGACATTAAATCCCACGCTAATAATTTTTGGCACAAAGGTAGAGTAATGGTAATACTTTGAGAAAAAAGTTGTTCTGCATGCGGGCTGCTCCGGAAAGTGTCGAACATTCCCGGAAAACACCCCAAAATCGATATTTCGTTAATAACGTGAAATAAGTTAAGAATTTCGCTATAGTGTTATGGGCAAAGTTGTAGAACGCAAAAATTTAGACAAAAAATGTGTATACATATACAGGGTGTCCCACTAAGATTAAGGCAGGGAATATCTGGGAACCTGAGATAAGTAGAGAATCGTAATTTTGGGGTTGCGAATTGAAGCAATTGGTGCAGCTTTTTTTGATAATGCGTTACCAAAAGAGCTTTCCATTTTCGGTCACGTGACATCAAATTCAAAATTATTAATGGAAAAACCTGTTTATTTTGGCATTTTTATGTTCCTTCTGATGAAACGATTCCAACAAACTATCACACTTGTGGTCTTAAACGATTAATTTAAGAACTACAGCTACTTCAATATCCTTTGTCCCAAGACGATTTCGATTACGTTTCTTGATGAAATATGAATTATTATTATAATTTCACCTTGTCGATCACCACAAAAAAATATAGGACTGCCCAAATATACAAGGTGACCCTGAACTTGAATAATTTTGCAATTGCTCATTTCAGACGTTTGTCATAATCTTCGTGGGACAAAGGATATTGAAGTACCTGTAGTTCTTGAATTAATCGTTGTAGACCACAAGTGTGATGGTTTGTTGAAATTGTTTAATTGTTTGTTCTTCCATAGAAAAAATAGTATCCTGGCTCTCATCAATAAATGCGTACACTTTCTCCATATCTTCAATTAATTTTTCATTTTCTGGACGACCTTTCTGTCCCCCTGTTTTTTACTACTATATGTATCAATATACCTGATCTGATAACAATCAGAGAGATATTTGGCGCCAACTGCCAAAAGATCCACAGTGAATATCCTCTTCTTGATGTTAGAAGCAAACTCATCCCTCTTATCTGTCAAAAAGGTCAGGATACTCTGCTGGAAATTTGGATTACGGACTGTATTTATCTGGATTTTATTCTTTGCTGAGTTCCCTTCATCCAGATTCTCACCACAAAAAAAAACAATTTTGATGAAAATTGAAATCACCAGTACTTTTCATGAGTTTCTTTCTTGTTGGGCTAAATGAAAAATTCGGTCCAGCCAGTGGAAACTCAGCATTGTCATGTTCAAACTGTTTATTCCTACCACGCTTAGTGTATTTCTGCACTTTCAGCTCTGTTATATTTTTAATTGTTCTGTATCTTCCATCATCTCTTTCAAGAGATACACTACGAAAAGTTTTCATACCCGATAAAACTGTGGTTACATCACCATTTTCTAAACTTTGGTGACAGATATTACATTTATTAGAGTCGCACATGATGAAATACTTTTTTTCTAAACTTTTTCCATACTTATTCCCTTTTTTTTTCACAAAACAGCACAAAATACGAATCTCTGTGTACAATACGCCGGAATGAGCAAACGTCAGCTAATTTAGTTGACAGCCGCGCAGCCTGCCGAGCTGCCATTTTTGTGCCGACTTGGTCTTTGGTATTAAAAAGTGCCGACTGTAATTTCAATCCTAAAATGGCCTGAGATATCCAGGACAAAAATAAATATCACCAGGAGATAGAGCACAACCTTAACTATAATTTTTCACATTTACAGAACGAAAGTTGAAAGATTAAACTTGCGCGACTCAGCAAAAGAATTTTTGTAGGTTTTTACGATTTTTCGAGAAATGTACAAAATCATGAATGAAAACTTAACTACAAGACGTTTTTCGGTACATTTTCTGAAAGTTCAGCTTCTTAGCTGTCAGATTATATATATCTCCATTAACAAATCTCTATCTTAATATCATTATGTCGACTGTAGGAATAAGTGCCATAAAAATTGCTCGAGACAAATATTAGGGAAATTGACGAGAAATTGGTTTCATTTTGGCCCAAGAGTGGAGGGGAAAAAACCGGATATTATGTGAGTTTGTATCTTTTCAGCTGGTTAATATTTACACGGCTTCAGCGATTCAGATATATCAGCGGAAAAATTATAAAAATCCATACGATTCCATCGTTTATTTATTGACAATTAGTTTGTTAATACAAGAATATCAACTAGAAACCTCTTCTACTACACTTGTTAGCTGAATATTTTGAAAGTTTGTAGAATTTCCTTTGAAATGCCGTTTGATTTATGAAGATTCGTTAAAAAACAAAGAAGTTAGAGTGATTCTAGTCTAGCGTCAGGAGGAACCGTGTCATTTTTCGAGGAATTCGCGCGCAAATCTGGGACCAACGATGATAGCTTATTATCTCGTCCAGAAAGCATTTTCTGGAAATATATATGCATACAATTTTTGTCCAGATTTTTGCGCTCTACAACTTTGCTCATAAAAGTATAGCAAAATTCTCAACTCATTTCACATTATTAACGAAATATCGATTTTGGGGTGTTTTCCGGGAGTTTTAGACACTTTCCGGAGCAGCCCGCGTGCAGAACAATTTTTTGTCTTAAAGTACTATCATTACTCTACCTTTGTGCCAACAATCATTAGCATGGGATTTAATGTCGGGTTAAAAGCTCTGGGTCTTGGACTATATGTGCCAGAGCCGATGACTGGGAAGCGTCGTTGTGATCTGGCGCTGCCCACGCAGGGGCCATCTGGTGGTCGCTTTTGGAGTTCTCCCCCCGAGCCGCTGCTCATGAGGGAGGGAGTGAAGAACTCTTGAGAACTCTCTTGACGGGGATGGCCCTGTCGTTAGAGTCTAATTTTCCAAATTACACATTGGCAATACTTTGTATCTGAACTCTAGTGTGCTCACTCGAATTACGTCCGCACCTGACGATGGTTCGGACGATACTGATAATGATAATGGTAATGCCAGTTTAATCAAAATCAAAATCAAACATCAAAAAAATAAAACAATAAAACTTCTATTCTGCTTTAGCCTTTACTGTTTCTATGCCAAGTACAAGCTTCGAATTTATCCCGTTCAATTCCACAGTTTTGCTGGTATGAGTCAGCTCACCAGGGTTTTGAAGCATCCTAGTTCCGAAGCTCAGTAGGACTATTGTATGGGTTAATCTGTGCTCAATATATCTTCAATCGAAAATCCATCGTGGTTCCGATATGCCTTCTTTATTTGACATGCGTATAAAAATACTGTACGTGGCCCTACCCCGCAGTTCGGTATGAGGCGCCGTTAGGGTAAAAAGTTTTTCTGCAATATGTATAATATATTAGTTGTAGCAATATATTTTATTTTGATGTCCAATATATTTATTTTCAATCCATTACGATATATTCACATTTTCAATAGCTACAAATATAGAAAAACGTGCATTCCCATATATTTATTAATTCGATCTATTTCATGTCGTCAAGAGATGGCGCAAAAGACGCGATTTAGTTCCCACTCGAGCATGTGACAACATGGTAGAGGAAAGTCGCCTAATATGGGATACTTTTTTTTCAAAAGTGTGTAAAATCATTACAATATCAAAGGCAACGAAGTTTTTTACTTTATGTTATTTCAGTTTGTTATTGAGACTTCAGGATAATGAAAAGGCAATTAGAAAATGTATTTAAAGAAATTACTGCATTTAAAAAAATCTGAGTACTCCAAATTAGGTTCATATTTGCTCCTTATATGGGGTACCCTATGTCCCTAATTTAGGGTGCCCCATATTAGGATTTTATTTAATAAAACAACTCTTTTAAAGGAGCTTTCAATAAATGTTTCATAAAATTTAACAAAACTCAAACAAGTAATACAAAATACAGGTAGTAATAGTAAAGATGAGTTATGAAAAGTATGAAAGAAAATTCTAAATTTTAATCTATTTGAAGAAATACAACATCTATAAGTTGGTAAACTAATCTTTGCAAAAGTCGCAAATGTAATGGAGACCTTCAAAACCCGCACATTCGTTATGACTCCATTTATTACATCCCTGACATCTCACCCATTCTTCACCCGTCACATCCCCAGAGAATGGTAGTTCACTGAACATGCAAATTGCATCTTCTGCGAAATTTTCAGCAGAGTCAGCGCCATCTGAGTCGTCATCATATTTTGGATCCGATCCAAAATCTGAGGAACTCAAGGTAACTGGACTTGCTTTTTTCGGTTTTCCATTCTTGGAGGATGGCACGGACTTTTTTTTCTTCTGTTGTACTTGACCATTTGATATGCCAATATTTCTTTTAGCACCAGATGTTGATGACAAGTTTTTTTTGTCAATGCTTGATTTCAACTCGTATTTGTGTGATGTACTAGTGACAACAACTGCTTTTCCAGGTCTGGATTTTTTTTTGCGGAATATTTTTGGTTATAGAGAGTACAGGCATTGGATTTGCCAGAGTTATTTGATTCTTAGGAATTATCTGCTTCTCGGGAGTTTTGTTCCTTTGTTCTACTTGATTTTCTTTTTCCATCTGCTGTGTTTCTAGATCATTTGCTATTTCTCTTGCCACCGTTTCTTCACAAGCTGCTCCATTGATTTCTGCTGCAAAGTCATGTTCTCTGAAAATGTTTCTATCGGGTGGAAACATTCTTGTTTTCCTAAAACCATGAATGGCTGTTTCCATGGTGGCAGCTCTTACATACGCCTTTCCAAAAAGTTCTCCTACTTGATAGGTGGTCACCACTCGCCCTTGAATGAATCTGAGCCAGTTGGAAATTTCTTGAGCATAAAATGTCTTAAACGGCGTCATGAATGCCACATCCAGGGGCTGCATACGATGAGATGAGTGGAGGGGGGGCAGGCACATTATGTGGACGAAATTTTACCGAGCTACACTGATACCTTCTAAATTCGCGTATGCGAATAGTGACCGTCAAGGATCAATACTACGGGATCATCCTGGCTGGGTTTTGTGTGGTTGATGAAATGGCGAAGCCATTGTAAAAATATTTCCTGTTGTATCCATTCAGAAGTATGAGATGCATATTGCGATCCAGTTGGTGTGCCATTCATCAACTCCATCTTCATGTTTTTACGCGGAAAAACGAGAAGAGGTGGTACATACTGCCCTACTGCACTAAAGCGCATTACCGTGGTCAATACGGATCCCCGCTCTGCCGACGTTATTGCTCCAATTTATTTCTTCCTTTTATTTCCTACGACCCTGAGGTGTTTATGTGGTACTATAGTTAACCCGGTTTCATCGCAGTAAAAAAGTCTAAGTCAATTACATTTAATATATTCTAGAAAAGGCTCATATAGATCGAAATATGAATTTACATTCTCCCTGGTAAAATATTTTATTCGAACATAACATATTCCTTGTGACACTCTTAAAGACAACTCCTTATGTCTTGCAAGAAACCAGAAAACCATTTTTTCCCTGCACACTCTTCAGCTACGTTGAATGGATTCTTGATAACATTTGCTTTACACAGGCTAAAAGTCAGTCTACAAACATCTTGTTTTGTTATACCAAAAAACTTCTTTTCCATTTCCAAACAATGGTTTGCAAGCATAGTTTCAAGTTGCCTGCGAAAAAACAACTTTTCTACCTAAACTCGAATCAACAATATCTTCAGGATTTCCTGTCATTTTAATGTAAAGTACTTTGTGGTACGTTGTGTGCTCTGGCAATTTTTAAATATCCCTTCTGTTTTTGTCTACATGCAATCATTGCCGATATAATTTTTTCTCTATCCCATGTTTTGCGCTTATTCGGCGCCTGCAAAGAAAAGTGTTTATATTATACATTACTCTACTGAATTAGCAAGATATCCTAATATGGGGTACCCCAAATTAAGAACTGGCCTCTACCCCATATTAGGAGCAAATAATAGCTTGGTTATGTAAAATTTTTCTACGAAAGTTGCTAGATTTATTCGAAAACTACACAGACTACCACAAACTAAGTACAATTTGACATTAAATACAGCCATATGCTTTTGAAAAACTTACCATTACATTTGAATTATTGTACAAAAACCGGCGAACTTACAAATTCTCAATATCTGAATAAAACTTTTGGTGCCTCTAGTGACAAAAGTGTGCTCAAATGTCTGACAGTTCTTAACAGATATCAACAACTCATTTATTTTTCCTGCCATAGAAATCAAGCAAAGCCTACGTGTTTAAATATGGTAAAAGAAGTGAGATGCTATTTAATTGTACCAAATTAGACAACACTTGTATTTTGATCAAAAACTGATATTTTCATTACTTCCAGGATTGGGAATTATGAAAATAATCCTTGTAAAAATTGATACAGGAGAAATCAGCCTTGAATCAAGGATTACTGTAATACAAAAATCCCCAAAAAGGAAAAATACGAATGTTCGTTGTGTTGGGGTATCTTCCTATCAAAAGTATTGGGTAATGACTGAAGTATCTTAATAGTTGAATGAGTTTTGAAGAAATCAAAATAATTTACAGAAGAACTAACGACAGGACCGTAATTAAAAATTGTTGTCACTGATGATGCCAGTTATTTTATATGAAACGCTATAAAAATGTCAAGTGTGATATACCACTAAATTGTGATTTCATCGCTTTATCAATATTTGTGGTGAAATAGACAGGTCCGTATTTGAAAAAAATAGTTGATGGTGGCCGTGTTGACACGAAACGTTTAATTAAAAATTTATCATTACGTAGTTCTAGTACATTTTGAATACTAATAATGAAATATGGTGGATTACGTAATCCAATCTTCCGCAATAAAATCTATACAATAGGTAAAGTCGTCGGCAAGTATTCAACAAAAAATAACTTAGTTTTATGGTCTTCCGTCAAGTGGTGTCGCCCCTCTTTCATGACATTTTGAATACAATAAAACTTTCCTCTTTCATTTTTTATATTTTCTGAAATAACCATTCTATTTGTAAAAAACCGAAAACAGCATTTTTAGTTTTCCCTGTATAAGTCGGGAAGAATATAGCAATGTTACCACATGATAACAAAAACGGCCTGTATAATTTGGCCAATAGATGACGCCAAATAATATTGCAGTCATCAGAAACCATTCTCAGACCACAGAACACATTCATATTAGATTGTCTCTGAGTAGTTGATATTTCAGTAGATTTTTGAATAATCAAAGTAAATGACAAATGAAGACGGATTTCTACCGAGCAGATTTTCTATATCGAACTTCTATTGGCCCATTAAAATTTTAATTAAATGCTGAAGTGTTATAGTTCAGAAATCAAAAATATTTTGGGGTAACTAAAGTCTAGTTCTTACCCTCGCAATTTTTCTGCAAATAAAATGGCTGTCGATATGGCTCTGTATCAATGATTGGTCCGGCATAACTGGGAGCCATTTTATTCGCAGAAAAATTGCGGAATTCGCGAGGGTATGAACAAGCCTTAATGATTGTTGATGTTAGTATTTAGTTTTTTTGAAGTCAGTTTGTGTTAGTCAATACGTTAATTGAAAAACACTGGATGGAATAGTTGACATCAATCAGAATTATTAACCTCATATAAAAAATAGAAAATCTATTGTTGTAATTTTATAAGATATATTTGCTTTTAATCAATGACAGTGTTGCAGAGTTTTGAAGTAGGTACATTCTCAAAAAGTCTGGTGGAGTAGATATTTCTTTCATAAATTCAACCCATTTTGAATATTTCAGGAAGAAGTCGTCAGGTACTGATACAGTTCAAGAATTGGATGTATTTTTTCTCTTGATAGCTCTTGCGCCAAACATTCAGAACCATCCAAGGCATACTGTGGTAACTGCGGCGCGGCGGTGAGGTTCGTTGCGATGATTTTCAATTTCCACATCCTCTCCTAAGTTTCAGTGGAGGACGATATAATTCTCTGTTCGTGGTATAGCCAGGCATAGAAAGCCACTAGCTGGAAATCAAAAAATTAATAAGTCAATTGATGATGAATACGCGTTACGACTTTCGACCAGAAATTATATCGTTGTTTTTTTATCAACAGTAAACACATAAGAGCTATTTTTATTGGATATTTTTTCGAAATCATTTTGTCGGTCAGTAATTTTATCAGAAAAACTGAAATGAAAAAATTACGAAACCGTAGATCGAGTAATTTTGTCCAATGACAGGTTTTCGAGGAAAATTGATAAGGAAAAAAAAAATAACTTGAAAGAAATGCATCCAATAGAAGAAGTGTTCGAGTGTTTTTGACGATGTATCAACGAAAATAGATAAAGGCAAACATACTAACATTCATCGAAACGATTATTTGAAGAAGCAGTCATTGAAAACAACCATTATAATGGTAATTCGTATGATTTCGTCAGACAAAAATTCCCCGAAACTACTTATATAGTGTCTACAATACTCAACAATCACAGCATAGTTGAACTCTGAAGTGACTGTCCTTTAAAAGATTTGAGAAAGGGACATTTTCATCACTCAGAATTTAGAAACATCAATGTAAACTTCATTTATGGAACATCAAAGTTAATTAATTTGAATGTACGATTATTAAAAACGCAGTTATTGAAATTCATACTATGAACGGTGATGTCGCTGTGGATGCAACAGCTAATCGTTTCTGTAGCAGATATTGAAGTTTTTTTTCCCAAACAAATTGAATGAATAATGCTCGAATGATACTCTTTGTCAACTTGTAAGTATGGTTTTATTGATGATGAATTGCTGTGTCCTGTTATTTTTATTAGAGCTTGTTCTTCAATCCCGCATTAACTTAATTCGCTCGATTTGAGAGATTTTTTATTTTGACGCGTTTGACATCTTAACTTATGCGTTGTGCTGAGCATTTGGTCCATTTGGAAACTTCATTAATTCTAATCGGAACATTCTTAAACCAACCTTCAGAATTTTTCTTTTTCCAGAAGGGATTCGGTGTAAGATATAATCTTCCCTAATGTTATAAAAGTGTCTGGTTTTTCCATTAACTTTTTAAATAACCGTATTGGACAAATATCTTCCTCTAAAATAGAGGGCGTAATCCATTTGCTCTCACATCATTCAGTGTAACCGCCTTGTCTCGTTTTCGAAAATAGAGGATTATAATTGATACGTCCAGTTTCTTTTCCACTATTTTCAATTTCAGTATGAAATAAGTGGTTCTGCAGTAAGCTGCTTCTCCTCCGCGCCAATCTAATTCAAACGCCAAAATGTGATATAATTTCTTTTGAAGTCCTTCTGGTTCAATTTGGTCATATTATCTGGCCATTGCATATACTTCAGATTTTTTCAGAGCTGATCCACTATATTGTCTTCTTTTTGGGTTGTGCTTGTAGGATTTGAGGTTTAGTATTACGTGCAGCTTGTGATGAATTAAACTACACATCGGTGAAATGGTTGAATACGATATTGAATTCGTTATAATATTTACTTTGTAGCATTTTAGCGGTGGTTTTCCAAATTGTTTCAACTACCACTCATTTAATTCATCGATGGAAGTATATGGCTCAAATTTATCTATTTGTATCGCGAAACGTAGAAAATTGTCGTCAGGTGGATGATTGCGTCTCAACTGTATTAGTGGCATGTGGCATATGCGATTTTTTATACATGAGTTGAATTGTCGCGATAAAATAAGATGCATCTTTTTTATCACTGTAAAAGTGACTCAGACGTCATCATTAATTGGGTTTATTCGATAAATCAACTTTCAAGTTGTTGTAAGGTTAATTTTTCCTACGACTACATAGAAAAGTAACGTATATCGCACTGTACAGTTCCACGGAAAGAGGCTCATATCCACACGTGTGCATAAAGTTATTCTACGCTCATGTGCGGAAAGTAAATCGCACGCGTGGGGATAAGCCATCTTGCTGGAAGTACATTCTCTCAGTTATTTCCGCTGGTAGGTTGTTAATGAATTCCGAAATTTCATTCGATAAAAAATTAAAGTATCTCTCTCCGGTTAGTTGGCCTTGAAAAAGAATGGGGCCAACAATATGAGTTCCAATTATTCCTGCCCAAACATTCACACCAAATTTCTCCTGGAAGCCCCTCCGCATAATTCAAGAATAGCGAGAAATTATCTTCAAAATCGCTTTCAAGAGAGACTTATAACAACCTATGGTCCAGTCAGGTGGCCACCAAGGTCACCTGATCTTACTCTGTGCGACTTTTTTCTGTGGGGGCATCTTAAAAATAGGGTGTATTCCACACAGCCTACAACTCTACATAGCTAGAAGTAAAAATTCGTAGGGCTTTCCAAGATATCACGCCCCAAATGTTGAGAAACGTTTTACATGAAAATATCACCAGAGTCAATAAATGTATTGACGCTGAGGGAATGCATTTCGAACATTTGTTTTGAATTTATTTTATCTTTAATCCTATCAATTTGATTTTATTTTTTCGATAAATCTGTCTTTTTGTTATTTGAATAATAATAATTGGATATTTTGGTATTTCATTTCAAAAAATTACTTTCTATTATATCATTAGAAAGGAATGGTTATGCTGAATAGTACAGGCAAGAAAAAGTTGTATGTTCCTATTTAAGTTATGGACCTACACAGTATTGTTTTTTTCCCAATTTTTCCAATATTTTTTTTGACGGCTTTTTATAACGCCAACGAATGAAAATAAAATATCACAGTAGTAGCAACTGTTGTCAAGTGACGTATGGTTTCCATAGCCAACTTTTCAATTTTTGGCCTTCATTTTGCTTCCACGGCCTACTCGGTGAATTTCAATAATAATTTTTTTCTGATCTAGTTTCTGGTTAGATACCAACTTGTGATATGTCATTAGAAAGGGAATTGAATGCTGAATAAAGCGAAAAGAAAAAAAATAGGGTTTCCATTTAAAATAAGAAAGTTGATGTTATTTCCGGTCAGACCGGAAGTTAACTTCGACATGTCAATATGCTCAAATTCTAGCTCTTATGTCATTATATCGACGCTCCAAATTTCACAAACCTACTTCATACAATAACTGAGATATTCCGTAGGCAATACTTCCGTAGCCACCCGGTATTTTCCACGCGTGTGAAAAATGTCAATTTCTACACTCATCATGTAATACTATAGGTATTCTGTAATATTTATATGGCAAACTCTGGGGAGAAATAAGCTGACCACAGATTAAAAAATTCCAAATGATAATGCGTACAGAAAAACGCGGGCGACACATCAAATGATTATGGTACTGAAGTATTATGTCTGAAACAATTAATATATTCTGTATTCCTGTTTTCAGTATCACTTTCAGAGAGGTGCAGATAGTTTCCTACTCACATTGCCTAGTTAAAGAAAAATAGTTCTCTTGGTTTATATCACCACCTTCAATTATTAATATTCACATTCAGTGAACATGACGAAACTCGACAACAAAATAATCATTTGCATTGCAGAAGGCTGACTGAGGCTATGTTGATCGATAGCGTTGTTTCACTGAAATTTTATACTTGGTCGACTGAACATACCATTGTTCAGAATGTATACTAATTCATTGTTTTTTTCATTCATACCAAAGTTCATTTCTACTAGTGACTTCGGCTCCAGACTATTCCAAGCTGTGATAGTTTGTATAGACGCAAACTGCTTTACCTAACTTTGATGTTAGACATCATTGGGTATTTTTTTTGTGTTCACCGATTCTGATGTCTGATGACCTCTTAGTTTCTATGACATAAGACTTATAGACCGCATTCACAACAAACGCGGTAATTACGGGTTTTGGAGTCACTATTAGTATTAGATGGTTCCATATTCGTGGTGGCTGCGCATGGTGTAACTAGACTGGAAACAAGTTCGAATCTTCGATAAACCTCTCTAATAGATGGTGATGTTTCATTTGTATTTTTGGTGTTGGCTTGAACCTCCACATCTAGAAAAAGGGATCAGCCCTAGGTTTCCTGCTTGATTGTGGAGTTTATAAATGCCACGATGTTGTTCAGGTGGTGAAGAAAGGCATTTACTTATTCGTTCTCATGGTTCTATATAATGAAGGTGTCTCAACCACATCCGGGTTTTCTTGTTGGCTTTCTCTTTTGCAAAAGCTTCCAACCTTTCCATGTAGATGCTTGGTACAAATGGTAATGATGCGGTTCCCATTAATAGTCAATCATCCTGAACTCAGAAAATATATCTTTGAAACCAGATTTGAGTCTCATAACACCATTCGCAGCCAGCTTACGAAAACAGGACCATCAAACTCCAAAATAGCTAATATCCTTTCATATACAGAAAGATTACATTTTTCGCATGCAACTGCCATTAGGATCAACAGTTTCTCTACAAGCGTAGGGAAATCAATTGAAATTTTGAATTTAATCAATTTGTATTGATGCAAATAGGAATCCAATATAATTTTTATCTACTCCTCATTAGTAATATTTATTGTAAGTGGACAGTTCAACTCGTTATGGAGGTGTATTGCAGCATTTTTTGTTGAAATTAGCTGATTCTCTCAGGAACACTGCTCAAACATGGAAAACAAATTTTTTGAAGGCGACGAATGAGCGGGAAGGGGCATCAAATTGTTACAGATAGGTGCAGATGTCACATCGAAGCAAAAGGCCCATGATTCTAAATTTAACTCAGGAAGACAATGGAGGATTTCTTCCGATTTGCGGAGTCTTCGAAGTACCCCTGAACTAAAGTTGACTTTCATTCTTCTAAACATTCGATATTTGTTTTACCTATACCACAATCAACAAGTGAAGTAGCCGAGGAACGACTATTGATTTCCCCACATTACCTAGTACATTTTCTATTTTTGTAGACAGCTTCCTTATATACCTCAATCGGGAAGAAGTATATGTCAAGAGCTACGCTGACGATATCGTAATATTAATGTTTTTCTCGCTCTAGTGTGGGAAAAACGTTCCGACACTTGTGCGGGAAAAAATAAATAAATTAGAATTAGTCGAGTGCCAAAACCAAAACTCCTATTCAATCAAATAATCTGAAAACTCACCTATCAGCAGAAACCCGAAAAGATATATTGGAATCAAACAGTTTATATCTAAAAGGATTCCAAAAATTATGTTTCCCAATATTGCTCCTAATCTTCCGGACATTGCTGTCATTGCTAACGCTATCGCTCTAAAAAAAAATATATTGAAGTTAGACACTTATCAGAGTATACAGGAATGAAAAATCATCAGGTCTGCGACACTATTCAAAACTTTGAAGAAGGAAGAGATAATTATTGTGCCACTTTGTAGCTTATACGAATTTTAATTCTAAATACATTTGCTTAACTTCATATATCAACACTATCCGTACTCTATTTCACATATAATAATAATCCCTCATTACTCTTTGTGCGGGTAGGAGACAGCTATTATTATTATTTGCCGTGGCGCTCCGAGACGATTCATTGATATTTGCTGGTGTATTCAATCATTTATTGTTCTTTAAACTTTACAGTTTCCTAACAATGTGAATTATGTATAGTGAGTACTACTTGAACTCACATTGTTATGAAACTGTAAAGTTGTTTCTAAACAAAAAGTTGTCATGTTTACGAAGTGAACCAATGATTCATTTATTCTGATAGAGTTGATGTCATCTTACGGCAAACCGGTAGATAAAGGAGATCGTGGATGGTGAGGGTATCACTATTTTCATGATATTACTGCTGATTTTATCTATCGGGTGTCATAGGGCATTGTGAATAATTGCCTGCTATATTAGTCTAGCTGTCTTCCAGACAAAAAAATTGGAGATATGTAGAAACTTGAAAGAAATATTACCTTAAATTTGTTGGAAAGAGGTCCACCACCACACAGAAAAGTACTGCTTCAAGAATACTGGTGAGTGCTTCAAAGAAACAAGAAAGGACCAACGTTTGTACTGTACTACGAACCCAAATTAGCGCCAATGTTGCTAGTCCAGATGCCATAAGACAGACGACTGAAAAAAAAAGGATCAAGTTTATCTGAACTAAAAACAGCTTGTGAGATTGAACAAGAATAACAACGAGGAAGTAATCCGCTCTGAAATACACTTACTTTATTATTCATCAGATCCCTGATGCTGATGGATCCGAAAAGTGTTCAGACCGTCTAAACAAAAAACCAACTCAACTAATATTTTCAAAATGAATTAAAATAAAAAACGATTGGAACTTAATGGTTAGCCTTCGCAAGAGAGTCAGGTCCGATACGATATAGTAATAATAACACCTGTGTTGCCTTATGCTCCAGGGAAAATTGAGTCCAATAATGGGAAATGCCAAATTCTTTGTAACTACTCATTGGTCATTCTTAGGCAAACACAATCTAATGAGCCTGCTGTGAGATGGCAGATATTTTAACGAGACGAATACAGAAGACGGTCATTTTTGGTTCACTAAGTCTTTCCACTCCACGGACTTGGGGTGGGATTATTTAGGTAAATGATCCAGAGTGCCCTCCAGATGTATCCGACTTCAGAGACTGGGCATAATCGACTGTAATATTCATCACAAAGAAAAATATGATACTCTGTAGAGAGTGTTTACTGATAGGATAGAAGGAAAGTGATGCGTAACTTCAACAACTTCACCGGATCTTTGCTCAAGATGAAATAATCTCAAAACGTGAAAAAAGTAACCATTTTTCGAAAAAACTAATATCGCCCAAGTTTTAGGCTCAAAATATCATTTATGTATTATGGGTATGAGCTTTTTTGTTATTTGCAGAAAGTCCGCTAGTTTTCAGTGATTTGCTGTATGAAACACAAAGAGAGGAAAAAAAATTATTTCACAAGTTGTGTGAATATACCAAAGAAAGTCGTGTTTTGGACTTTTGAAAATAATTTTATTATTATTTTTGGTATTTACGGAATGTGCGGGAACCGACGAAATCAATTGGGATATGTTGACATTCAAGAATCTCAGAAGGTTTCATTGATATACTCTCCGATCAAGTAACACAACGTAGATGAGTAACTCGCCGCTTTGTTTGTTTGTAACGGACAACTTCTGAGAGAGAGGCCTATTATAGACAAAGATAGCAATAGCCTTTTCCCTTACCGGAAGTATCGTGTGTTGTTTACTGAAATATTGAGGTTCAATAAAAAGGAAATAATGAAAACCCAATATACAATGGAAAACTAACATTATGATAAAAAAATCTCCACCTGATTCTGAGAAGTGCCGATGCTCTAGTTTTTTTTTTCACAATTTATTCATTTTACTCTTCTCCAATTCGGTTCCCCTTTCTCGATAATGACGACACTGTTAGCTTCCTACGTTTCAAATTGATTCAATTGATTTCCAGCTTCAAATGGTGTTTCACATATTTCGCAATGCTGAATTGTTAAATGATAAAAACTAACGAAAATTAAACACAAATCAACTTAGAATTTGCTCTCTATTCACCAAAAACAGTCCTATATAAGCCGAAGACCAACTCAAACAGAAATGCTTTGTTGTTGTTGTATCAAACACCAAATGCAGCGTTGCCGTACTGACCAGACTACATCGAGAACGAAAAATCTCCGGCGATTGAACGTTTTTACATGCTCCAAATAAGCTGCAATGAACGTTTCAATTGCCTTCTTCTTGTTATACAGTGTTAACTTCTGAACGGTTTAACGTACAAACTTAAAAGAAAAGTTTGGAGGGTATCACCGATACTACTTCTTGAAATAAAACACATTGTGATTGCTCGATAAATGGCGCGGGGGGCACATCAACCAAAACATTTTCAACTCTCTTTTCAACTATCTGAATTATTTAGAATTTTGTTTTTACGTTTTTTTCACACAATATGCATTTGAAATATACGAATAAGTGCGGATCTGGCGGATCTGAATCCCTTACCTTACCTGACCACGATAACTTTTAAATGATTTGATGTGATTTGATGATAATGCCACAGATAATTTTTTTGAATGATCCGAATTTAAAAAAAAAATTATATTGGAAAGAAAATTGAATTATCTTTTCTTTGGGCCGCGGTGGTGTGCGGTTGAGTTCTCGCCTCATAAGCCAAAGAGCGTGAGATCGAATCTCAGCATTGCTACCGGTCTCGTGCATGGCATCACACGTATTAAAAGGTAAGGGCTACGTCTTCCCCTAGCTCGCACAAGTCTCTGACTTTTGAGGGTTGCACGTAGGGGCTCAACCGGTTGACGTATATAACAATTTTAACAATTTTTCTAACAATGTGACACATGACCCCAATGCCATTTAAAACTTTTTAGTTGATGTGCTCTCTCGCGCCATCTATCGAGCAATCACAATGTGTTTTATTTCAGAAAGTAGTATCGGTGATATCCTCCAAACGTTTTTTTTATGTTTGTACATCAATCCGTTCTAAAGTTAACAGGGCGGAGGACTGTTAAAAGCAGCACCGCATATTTCATCCAAGATAGTATTTTTGGGATTTCGTTGCGTTGAATTTAACCGACAGAAATCAAAATCTAGCTGACGTGCTTATTGTATCCTAAAAAAATTGCGACAATGCCATGACTTGAAAAGATGTTACCTTCACCATCCAATAATATTCGGGTATTACTCATCTAGGTTGTGTTACTTGATCGGAGGATAGACTGCACAGTGAATCAGTTATAAATGAGATAATTATTTGGGTACGGAAATATTAAAATTTCAATTGCCATCCATATTTCATGATTGATTTGCCGTTTGTGAGTTCAAATTTAGATTTTATCTGCTTGCGTATCAATATTAAATCTTTATGTCATTGTATTTTCGTAAAATGATAAAGGTCATTATGGCACTAGGATATTCACGGCCTTTGAAACTTCCGCTTGCATTTGGCCAGGTTCGAATCATGTGTATGGGAAATTTTTTTCATATGAGTCGATGGGCAATGTAATTTGTCTAGATGCCAATCCCGACGTCTGGTGCTTCCTTGTAGTGCGCGCCGACCAACCGGGGTGGTACTGTAGGTTTTCCGGGGTGCTACAGCAGATGATAATAATAGCCGTCCTCTACCCGCACAGGCTATGCCTTCGGGTACACTCTATGAGTGTTTAAGAGGAGTATTATAATTTTTTCTATCGGGAATATCCCAGTCAGGCCCTGTCTTCGGAGACCCAATACAACCGAAGGGCGCACTGGTGTTTCATCAACCTCAGTAAACACTCCCCACATCCGTGGGGTGAGTGATTACTGGGTCCGAGAATCATATGCCCTGAGGGAACGGAGTGATCCAAGAATTACGGCCTTCTGCATTCTTCCGCCTAAGATTTCTACCGCATCGGTATGATTTTTAGATTCGAGAGCACGGTGTCCATCATTCCACCAAGTACCCCTATGATCGGAACCACTATTTTGACAGAATGGTTTGGGGAAAGCCCGCTGAGGTCAAAGGGTCTAAATATTTTGTCCGTCTGTCCTCCTCTTTTCGGACGATGGCATCAAAAAACAATTCGTCACACTCTCGTTTTTCTCACAGAAAATTATGACTTTTTCAGCTGAAACCTGTAGGCGCATGATCTTTGCACTACTGGGATGAAAAAATCCTGAGCAAATATTGCACTTGACACCAGCAATCACTTCCACTTTGCATCTTTTGCAGAGCTCAATTGAACTGACATCTGACTGGTTCGCTATCTTGTCTACTCTAATATCTATCAAAGTGTTTCAACTGACTCTTACAAACTACAAGTAGTTTATTTCATTTCATTTTTCTATGAGTAATTTCAATTATTTGCTTCTAGAAAGAACTAAGACTCTCAACATCAGATATTGATTTTGTGTACATACCTAAAACAGTGATCTTGCCAACTTTCTTCATGAAATAACTGAGTGATACTGAGGTGGGAATACAACTTAAACCAATAATCAAAGTATCCAGAAATACCCTGAAGTCGATTGAAGGATCACAAGGTTTAAAGTTGAAAAATATGTTGTTTCTTGTAGCGTTGTTTTGGAAAACTTCCAAAATCCCAGCAGTGACATTTGGGTTCTGGACCTCGAACTCGTAAAATCTGCTGAATATTTCAGGAAACCACATTATCAACGTATAATAACTGAAACGAAAATTTTAAATTATCAGAATATTTATATTGGTATGAATATCGCATCTGATCCATCAACGGGATTTCAAGTTTTCAATCTTATTTCAGTTTAGTGTGAGCATCATAATAAATACGTAAGTAATCCAAAGCGAAATGTTTCAGGACATTATGAATATTTAATATTGATAGCGTATGTACTTCGCAAATGACTGAAATATAATGAATATTTGGCAACTATTGATAAGTGAGTGCTTGTGTAGGAGTTGAACTGCGAGAAAACTCTTGAAATACTCTAAATTATAATGATGAATCCGGGTGAATCAATTGTTTGATAGAAGTAATAAACGCCGAAAGATTCACTGAATGCATATTGTTTTCCAAAAAAACTTTTCAAACGATGAAATGGTCTAGTGTGCTATCATCCAATAAAATGATGATAATAAAAATGTGGCACTCGACCCAACGTCAATAAGCTATGTATTTTTCAGTATTCATTTTTCAGTTTTATTGGCCGATATCTCTGAAACTATTGGTTATTGGACTTTAGCTCAAAGGTAACTTTAAATCAGGAAAACTTCCTTTCAACAATGTCCAAAATTCAGACAATTCCCACTTAGATCACTTTTCCAATTGTTTGAGCAGGGTCCGTTGTATTTTCATAAATTTTTCGCATAAATCATATAATTGTTTCATAGAAAACTTCTGGCAGAAATTATATATTATATTATATTATATTATATTATGTTAAATGAATAACTAACCTCATCATCAATCCAAAATCTGCGAAACTTGTAACACCCAAATACTTCAGATAGGGCTGCGAAAATAATACTTTCAGTGAGTCTAATACTACATTCCACCTGTCTCCTATCTTTTGCACAAGTGACCTTTTTTTGGGGCATTTCAGTATGTTGTTGTTCTCAAGTTCCCCTTCCAAACTTATAACCTGAAATGGTAGAAAATGTCAAGAGTTTCACTGGATTTATTTGAGTGAGTGTGGTCATGATGTTGAAAAAGCAACGGTAGTAAACATAGCTATTTATGGACCAAGGGCATTATAAAGATGATAACGCAAGGAAGGTGAGGATGATCTAGCCAAAGGGCTTTTTGCCCAAGGGACTGATGTCGTCTGATGAGCGTTATTATCTAGTGACGTTCATAGTTTATACAAGATTCAATTTTTCAACGAAATTAATTGAATATGTATGTGATAATTTATAACTAATCATCAGTTATTTTTATTATGATTGCATTAATGTGCATTGGCAAGCTTGGCAATACTAGCGTCGTTGTTTACTACATAAAGTGGCCCTTTATGCAGTTGCCACCAAAATAATTAAAGAGTTATTTATTTTACAAAACAACGATGTATTTTTGCGTAAATTGACGTGATTGTTCGTATTGTAAATTTAATGCGGTCGTGTTCAGAATAATAGTAAGAAGGATGGAAACATAACCAAGAGTCAAGAGTCATAAAAGTGGAATATTGATAATCAAATTATCTTCATCAGGAGGATTTTTATAAAAGTGTTTTAAACCTATATGACAGGAATATCGCCAAATAATCCCAATGAATCGTCGAACATTCAGAAAACATTAGCTTCATAGGAACATCTAGGAATATGCATTCTTGTTCTAGTTCTTAAATTTGAATATTTTCCAGATGTTCCAGTGAGCAAATAGTAAAATAGTTGGACTATCATGGCACGTGTGATTCAATTTAACTAAGGCTTTGCGATCATGCAGATTCTCTCCCAAACTAATTTGGTAGACTCACAAAAACCTCAATGACCTAGGAGCAGAGAACAGGATGGAACTTATTCGAGTACCAGAGTACCAGGTCACAAGGGCATCCAGGGGAGTAAGAACTCAGATTCCCTAGCAAGAGACGGGGCAGGAACAACTCTCATTGGATCAGAACCAACCTGTAGAATTTCATTAGGGGACATTGAGCAGGACACGAAGAAATGGGTCAAGAACCATCATCAATCTTCCTGGGAAGACGCCTCTCCAGTAGTTCATTAGACGATCCGGAGTACTCACGAGATGAATGTGACAGTGAGGAGCGGAACAACCTGCATTTTGGCCGATGGCCAGCCCCGCCGCATAATAAAAATAACAAATACTGGTAGAGGACGGCTATTATTATAATTTTCCTTGGCATTTCGGGGTGAATAACTGATTTTCGATGGTATATTCACTTTTTAGTTGTAGGAAAACCCGGAAAACATACAGCACCACCCAAGGTTGTTAACAAGGAGAGGTCAACAGTTGTTTTTCGGCTGTCTTGGTTTTTTGCGTGACGGTACTAATAATTAGCTGTCCTCTGCTGCTGTGATCTCAGGTGAGTATTCATAATAATTATAATTATCACTTTTGTTATTGTAATTTCATATTCATCTACACACAATGGCACCTATTCAACAGACATACCCCTGGAGATAATTGACGCCGCCGAAGTGATGGGGACTCAGAAACCAAGAACCGGATCAAATCTCCTACTATTAGTAGTTTTAGAGTGAAATTCAATAAGGTTTTGTTGTTGCATTGCATTGCATTGAATTGTATTCATACCAAACATTTCAGTATACGCACAGTTTTTCACAATCTGATGTGTTGCAGATGAATAATAACGAGCTGAAGTACTACTTGTATTTTGAATGCTTGCCATGGTAGCTCGCCAAAACGAAAAATATGTGGATCACATATCAATTCATGATCTACAAGATGAATAAAGGCATCATTGGCTTCGATGCAGATAACTTGGGTTTGTTGTTGTTTCAAGTTAGCCCAGTAGTTCTCCTAAAACTATGTCCACGTATTCATTTTTACGTAGGGTCGTTTTCAAATCGTTTCCAAATCAGTTTGTCACAAATAATTTAAAATCAATAATGACTCTTGGTTGTATATCGCAAATGAATTAGCACATAAAATTTCTAGTTTTCACCTACAAACCTTGAAACTAGTAAAAGGAAAAATATATTCCGATGACGTCAAAATAATCACACAGATACACGTAGTCGAAAATATGAGGAAATATCTGACATGAAACATCTTTTTTCCCAGCTAACATCACAACGGACATTAACAGATATTTGTGCAACTCCAATCAATTGCTCATTGTAATCAAACAGTAAATTATTCATTATTTTTGTAGAGATGACCACCTGCGCACATTTGACCAGGCTTTTGCATCTAATTTTTGCCAGGGTAGAGTCTTTGTCTCACAAATGAACTCTAGCATCAGGCTAAGCGATAGCATTCAGCAAACGTTATATAATAATGATGTTGAAGAGTTAGCGCTACCAAACGGAACTTACTGGATAAAAGCAACTTGGATTCCTTGTGTTCCACACGTAGATTTGCTGGAACACCGCTTTTGCTTCCTCAAATTTTTCTTTCGACATCAGGAATTTTGGAGTTTCTGGTAAGAAAAACAGCATTAATGAACTCAGCAAACTGGGAATACCGCAGATCAGGACGAATATTCTCCAAGGGCTGAATTTTGCATGGTAACAAAAAGAATGGTGAACTGGTGCATTCAGCAGGGACCATGCCAAAGCTGAAAAATAACATTTATTATTGAAGAACTTGTTTATTAGTGACTACATTTACCAATTTGCAAGAATACGGTTTTGTTTGGAAATTCAATGAGTTGAATCAGTACATTCTGAATTAAACCTGAAAGCATTTAGAGTCTTGGTTTCTATTCATCGTGAAAACGAAAACGTCCAAGTGAATATCTAAAAATTTATCCGATTTGATAAACGATGATCGACTTATATTCGATCAAATCCTTTCTCAAATATGTCGATTTACCAAAAACAAATATTCCACAACACAATTCAACCTTCTCTTTTGAAATTGTAAATGCCAAAATAACAAATTTGAATTGACGCTAAGGGTGTACTAATTTCATTTACGGCAATATATACAATATACACGACTTTCAATAGTTTAATATTTACCGAAAGTGATGATTCTGTTACTCATGAGAATGAAGTTCGCGATGCGAGCCATAGAATACAGTAATTTTTTCTGTGACTATAACCAGTGCTCACCATTTCATTTGATCACAACAAGTACTGGGAGAGAATGGAATAGATGAATACTGTTCAAACTTATGCACTTTTGGTGACCTTTCGGTCGTTATTTTTTGAGACTGCCGTTCGGAATCAAATCGGCCCCGGAAGTTTTTAAAGATCAGTTTAGAGCTATTCTAAATTCTTTTTCAGGATGTAACATTTATATTGGTGTTATAATAATCTGGGAAAGAAATAAAAATGAACATGATACTAGATTAAGAAATGTTTTACAAACTGCTGAAGAGACTACGGTCAAATATATGGGACATATTGTGTTTTCAACAGGATTATCATCAGGCAAGTCAAAGTTGAGTGCTATAACGAATATGCCTAGACCCATCATCTAAAGAAGTGCAAAGATGGGAGAAAATCAAAAGGACGAATTCATAAAAATTAAAAAGATTTTAGTCTCTGAGCCTATATTACAATTCTATGATGTAAGTAAAAAGTCAGTGATCTCAGTAAATAATTTAAACTCGGGAATGGGTGCAGTATTACTAAAAAGTAATCTTCCATGTGCTTATGCATCTAAAGCTTTGAATGATACTCAACTTAGATATAAAAAAAAATTCTTGGGCAATATGTTTCGTATCAAAACGAGTCCATGAATATACAGTGACCGCCAAAGAGTATGTACCATATGGGAAAAAAGTTTATTATTGGAGTATTAGAAAAGTGTGTGCATTGTGCATGTCCGATGTCGATTTTGACACATGTCACGTGATCGCTAGTAAGGCGGCAAATTGAGAAAAATTGCTATGAAAATGCAAAGAGTGGGGTAATATAGCAAGATATAAAAAAAAGTTATTTAAAAAAGTTACTTAAAATTCAATATTATACACATAAAAGAAGTTTCAAGGGATAATTCAATTTAGATATTTTTCTTGAATATTTTCCCATCTGTTTAAAAATATCAATTTTTTTTCTGAATGAATAGCTTGACTGTACCGAAACATTTGCATTTCAATGATAATGACAGAACTTTCTCATTTTCTTCACACCAGAGAGTACTATATTTAAAAAATAGGATTGTGTCAGAACCCTTGCTGGTACATCGGTTCGTATCTAACAGTTATATCAGAATTTCACGACAATTGTGATAACAGGACACTCCGAAAACATGGTGTTTTCCAGATTATAATCAATTTCCGATGATAATCGTAGATGAGCGTTTCACTTCTCACATAAACATGTAAATTGATAAGTCTCTTAAATTTCACCCAGTATTTCAATCTGAATAATTTAACAATTTTTTTAAGAAATATAAACGTCGAAAATAAACCATACTGAAATGAAATCAGGTTCATTCAGTGATCTACATCAGTGTCCGTGAACATATTGCACACTAGTACCCACCTACCTACCTACTTATTTATCACAACAGGATTCTATAATAGAAAGGCATAGTGAAATTCCTTATTTTTCACAAAATTAAATTGCCAAACATGCTTTCTTGAGTATGAAATGCACCAGAACATGAAATTTCAATCTCTTGAAAGTAAGTAGTCAGTGTTTAAGTATTGAATCAAAATTTCACCCATATTCCACAAGTTAGCCATTTGACAGAAAATACGTAAACTTATTGCAACAAAAGTCTAAGTTAGAACTTCATATTTATAATATTATTTTACTTTAATAATAGTGACATTGATTATACCAGCAAGGTTTTGTCGAAGTTAAGTCTGCAAGAACTAGTTTTGATTGTGGGAGAATGTTACAAAAGCCATAGAGAAGCCGCAGCGATTTTCAACGGGAGGTATACAAATGAAATTATTTCACATGTAGCTGTTGGAAGAATCATTACCAAGTTCAAAAATACTGGGTCCGTGGAAAACTTATTCCGAAAACAACATAAGCACTGGGTTACTGCTGAGGAATCAGAGTTTGGAGTTATACAGGGTGCAGTTAAAACTACAAGAACATCAGTTAGTAAATTATCTGGGAATTTGGGAATATATTCAACTGCTATCCGAAGATTGCTCCAAAAAAACAAATTCAAGCCTTATAAATCAAAATTTGCGGGATTTTTAATGACGGAATATTTGGACCATTTTAGAAGAAAGGCGAAAAATGTATTAACAACAGGATGGGACTCCCATCCATAGTACTTTGGCAATAAGGAATTGGCTAGACACCGCATTTACTGGAAAGTGGATAGGTAGGTTTTCAGAAATTTTTTGGCCGCCACGTTTACCCGACCTGGCCCCATGTGACTTTTTCTTGTGGGGCTATTTAAAAGATACTGTTTACAAATTTAGATCTCGAAATATTGAACACTTGGAAGAAACTATCCGTCATTGTGCAGCAGAAATTTCTCAAAATTTTTTGTTGAACGTTTGAAAAGAAAAATACCATAGAACGATTTTATGAATAGAAAGAACAGGAAATAGTTGAAAATTTTTGATTTAGAATATTTTAATTACTTGATTGAATAAAAAATACTGTTTTGCAGAATGTCTTTTCAGAACCACATCTCATCATTTAGAAGTGATACATTTATATCTAACACCAATACTTTGCCATCGACAAATGCTGAGAAACTATGAAAATATGGCGGTACGATGATTTTCATTAGAGATACTCTTTCAAAAATGTATTCATTTTCAGAAATAGTCAAATACAATGAACTTCTAGAAGAGAAAACATTTGAATTCTCATTAGTTTTCTGTTAAGAACTTGATATTTATATTTTATGTATTTACAGATCTCCCTCATCAAATGGGAATGCGTTCCTTGAAAAGTTGGATATGTTGTTGTCAAAACTACCTTTGAAGTCTTCTATCATAGTGGCGGGTGATTTCAATATAGACTATATTGAAACTCATAACATTACTACACAATTATTACAAAAAGTAATTTGAATATGCATGTCACTGAGCCAACACGTTTATCCCAGGACAAAGAATCTCTTGTTGAATACATATGTAGTAACCTCGAAGAAATGCCAACGAAAATTACACCCTCTGGTATATCTGATCACGAGGCATTACTCAGCTGCATCACCATTTCTAATATGCAAAAAATTAAAAATAAGACATTTCATTACTGTAGACTATAAAGTAGAAAAAATTACGAGAAGTTTCATAACTATTGTATTCAAACTAATTGGCTTAGCTTAGAAAACCAAGATAACCAATTCTCATTATTCAATAACTTGCTCCAGAAAAACGTCAAACGTGTCTTTCCAATACAAAAAATAAAACATAGAGAGAAAAAACAATGGCTTATATCAGGCATTGAAGCGTCTGCCATCAATCTAAGATCATTGCATGTTATAAAAAAATTCACAAACACAATATGGTTCAACGATTTTTATACCAAATATTTTTCGGCAGATAATCCTTATTTGCCGAAAAATATTGAAACTGGCAAAAGAAATGTATTATAGATCCAGAATTGAAACTTCTAATAACCTTGTAAAAGAAACCTGGAAAGTGATGAATGAACTCCGAGGTAAGACAAATACACACTTGAGCTCATGCAACCTGTTGAAATAAATGACACCAATATTTCTGAGTTGAAAACGTTTATTTCTAATATTAAAAAAAAATTGCATCAGAAATTGATGAAATATCAGCAAATGTTCTCCTAAATCTCCCAGATACAGCACTATCGCTACTTGCTACCCTTATATATGATTCATTCAGATGTGGAAAATTTCCTACCTTCCTGAAAGAGTCCTTAGATATTCCCATCCATAAAGGTGGAGATTCATTAGATCCGAATAACTACCGACCTATTGCGCTTATACCCACGCTAGTCAAACTAATTGAGTTATTGTTTAAAGTCAGAATGCTGGACTACTTGAGAGGTAAGAAAATACTGACAGAAAATCAATTTGGATTTCAGACGGGGAAGGGAACAAATGATGCCCTTTTTTCGTTTATGGATTTGCTGTATTCAGGACTCAATAAAGGAACTGCTGCAGCAGCAGTGTTTTGTGATTTTGTTCGACGGCGTAAATCACGGAATACTGCTGCGGAAGCAGCATCGTTACGGTTTCACAAGAGGTGAACTCCGGTAGTTTGAGGGTTACCTTTCAGATCATCAAGAGGCTGTTAAAACAAATTATGTCTCCAAGACTAGGCATATAAATCATGGTGTGCCACAGGGATCGGTCCTTGGACCTCTCCTTTCTACTTTATTTCAATGATATTACCTTTTTAGACATCAGAGGTGAAGTAACATTATTTGCCGATGACACCACTATTCTCTGGCAAGAAAAGAATGAAACGTTACTACACTCTATTATAATGCAAGATATTGTAGTCATTAAAAATTGGTATGAATCAAACCTCCTATCTCTTAATATATAAAAAAAACAAAATCCTATCCTTCCACTGCAGTATCCCAAACCTAGATATCGGCAAATTGAAAATAAATTATCAACCAAGTTTTTGGGATTATTTATCGATAATAAATAACTTTTTATAGAACGTGTGACAGCTATGTGTAAAAAACCAGCTTCTGGATGCTATGCCATCAGAATCATCACGACCGAACTAGGATTTGCCTCTGCCAGGTCAGCATATTTTGCGGTACTTGAATCACACCTAAGATATTGAATAGCATTCTGGGGGGCATGCAGTAACCAGATATTTCAAAGGAGTTTCGTTTTGCAAAAACGAGCCCTGAGATAATTGTGTAAGGCAAACTCTAGAACTTCCTGTCGAGATTTATTCAAGAATTGTAGAATATTAACGGTAGTTTGTATTCATCTTAGAAACAGCTTCTCTGATCCACGAAAACAAAAATGCATTTCAGCTAGTCTCGACAAACTACAATACAAGGCAAAGTGGCCAGGTCAATTTGATACTACCCCGTACCACTATGATCAAGAACTCAATTATTTACAATGGATTAAAAATATATAATCATTTTCCAAGTAATTGAAAGTATCTCATGTTTTCAAAAGTTCCGTACTTTACTTTACTTAAAGCTTTACTTATACTAAATTCGTTATATAACCTAGGGGAATATTTCTCTCAGAAATTCTAAATTCCAAATTTTAAAATTCGCCATGTAAATGGTTCATCATCTTTACCCGTGCGTCATCGTCACAATACCATAATACTTAGCTTAGCAGACAAATGTAAACGAATTTTGAATCACTCATAGCGGTTGTTAGAAAGAGATATTCGATAGAGGATGTGTGATTTCTTTGATCATAAATTGATGACGCATGGGTAAAGATACAATAATCGAACTGTATGGCTCTATACAGGCTCATAATATTGGTTATACCTTTATACCATGTTGACAATAACCGTTTGATAGTCTCGAACATTGTATGCATAGAGTGTGTTTGTATTATTTATACATATGTGGTATCATTCATTTATATATTTGTATGGTCATTCATTTATATCTATGTTGTACAGTACAGTTATGTTTATTTATGTGTTTGCCAACAAGTGTTTTATACTTATGACAATAAAGCATATTTTGAATTGAATTCAGAATTTCTGTTTTAGATTAAAATAGTGCGATAAATTAAATTTGTCCAGTTTATGTAAGAACTGAAATGTTCATGCACGTTTATCATCGGAACTTGGTTTTAATCTGGAAAACACCATTTTTCGGAGTGTCATGTCATCACAATTGTCGTGGAATTCTGATATAACTGTAAGATACGAACCGATGTACCAGCAAGGGTTCTGACACAATCCTATTTTTTAAATAAAGTACCCTCTGGTGTGAAGAAATTGAGAAAGTTCTGTCATTATCATTGAAATGCGAATGTTTCAGTATAGTCAAGTTATTCATAAGAAAAAAAATTGATATTTTTAAATAGATGGGAAAATATTAAAAAAAATGCTATTTCCAATTTTTTCGAATTAACTTCGTTTATGTGTATAAAATTGAATTCTAAGTAACTTTTTTTGGTATATTGCCATATTACCCAACTCTTTGCATTTTCATAGTAATTTTTGTCAATCTGCCGCCATACTAGCGATCACGAGACATGTGTCAAAATCGATTTTTAGGTTATCGGACATGCACAAACTTTTCCTCAGAATATTTTTTCCGATACTCCAATAATAAACTTTTTCCATATGGTACATACTTTTTGGCGGTCACTGTATATTTGAAAAAAATAATTGTGGTAAAAACTGATCATCAACCATTGATATTCTTAATTAAAAAAAACCTTTGGCTGGTTACAGAAAATGTTGCTTCAAATCAATAAATATAATTTTGGATTGATATAAAAACCAGGAAGGGACTTGATTATAGCAGATACTTTATCTAGAGCTTATGTGGATAAGAAATCATGTGATGGTTTCGATAATGAAATGAATGCTCGAGTGTGTTTAATAACATCTCAGGTCAATGTAACAGAAAAAACTAAACGAAATCTAATATCAAACTTTAGAGAATTCTGTATTAATTGAATTGAAACAAACTATACTAAAGGATGGCCAAAACCATCTAAACATTGAAATGTGAAATTCAGACCTATTTTAAATTTCGCGATGAATCTGTTATAGTCGATGATCTGATCTACAAAGGTCAATGTTTAGTCATCCCTTCTGCTTCTGTTTGAATAAGTGTTAAAAATTTGCAAAAGAATAAATTTTTTGGCCAAATATGAATAATGACATTAAACAAACGATAAAGAATTGTTGTCACAAGTATGCAAGTTCTCAAATCTCGAAACCACTCTAAACCCATTCGATTCCATTCCTTCCATAAAACAAAATAGGATGTGATATTTTTTAATTGAATGGCATGTATTACCTACTGGTGATAGCACAATTGATACTCTAAATATGTCGAAATTGAAAACTCACTAAGGATACAACAATAAAAACTGTTATAGAAACATTGATAGTTATTTATGGTACTAGTGTGTTATGTTGAAAATAAGCCACGGAAGAAAGATTTATTCTCAAGTGACTTAGGAAATATAACAAACGAGTGGCATACAAAGTTTTATCCAGCAAGTGAAAGAGATCGTTTTTTTTTAATGAGATAATAATTAATAAGTTTTGTGATCAACTCAAAGATACTTGGTTCTAAGTACCCTATAAATATCAGAATGACTTGACAGTTACTTTTTTACATTTTGTCAAAGCAGGTTGTTAGTTTGGTTGCCACGAGCATGATACATTGTTAGTAAAAGTTAAGATGTCTAAAAACCCTGGTGATTGCAATGATTTGATTTTGTTTTGATCTTTTCGGACGGTACCACCTGTTGGATAACGTCTTAGTTCCCGATTCTCCGCTACGTTGTGCTTAAATCGCTGACAGAAAACTGTTAGGCAGCTTACGCATAACGGCGTTTTGCGTTCACGACTTTTATTTTTATTCTGTTATCTTATTGGTTTCATCAAAAACATTTGACATTATTATTATGTTAGTCTGATTTCCGTAGTCATTTTGAATTTCTGATATAATTCGTGTAGTAATTGTAGTTTCGGAAAGAGTATGAAATTTGAGCAAATTTCGAATTCATATGAAATTTCCACAGAAGGATTTATTTAAACATGATAAAAATGAAATATCTATTGAATATTTTTGCAGAAAGGTCATTTTCACATTTTTCTTTTTTAAAAGTATGCTGATTTTTCAAAACACAAACATAATTCATTGGAATCGTATTTTATTTAATCTTTTTGGTTGAAATGCACTGACGAAAATACTTCAAAAATATTGTATCTAGCAATTTGAGGAATGTAATCCACAAAAATTAAAAAAAGAGTAAATATACCTGTATTCAATAAACATGCAATCATTTCAAATGGCAAATAACAACTCTCTCCTCTCTCGTAACAGCGAAATATTTCACGAGATATTTTATGAAAAATGAGTAGATATACTAAATTTTCCAAACATTAACTGCACATTAAAAATGTTGTTACTCAAAATGTTTCCAAATGAATGCAGTCTCGCGAATTTAAAGAACGTGATAGAAACACGAAAATTAGTAGTTCTTTTATTTAAAAAGTAGTCTTTATTT
Source organism: Chrysolina americana (assembly GCA_958502065.1). Classification (NCBI taxonomy): domain Eukaryota; kingdom Metazoa; phylum Arthropoda; class Insecta; order Coleoptera; family Chrysomelidae; genus Chrysolina; species Chrysolina americana. Next base: position 23,284,127 of record OY293417.1, on the reverse strand, counting down.
CTGTGAAGCCGAACACTGAATTTCTTTCTGCGTTTACATTACTTACGTATTGGTGTGCGCATATTAACGCACATGTGCGCGCGCATGTGTATACATAGTCAGGTTGTGGCGTGATATATTCCATGAAATGTTGGCATATTATATTTCTATTTTTTTTATTCTTGTTCTAAAATATTTGCCAACGTCGCAAAATTAGTATTGCCGTTACGAGACACAGAGCAGTAATTTCATTTGCAAAATAAAATGTAGGATTTTGTTTATTTAATGTTTTTAACATTTTGTGTATTATTGTCCATTGAGTAATGATCAATTTTTCACTTCTTTGAACTTCTTGAGGATTATTTTACTCATACATTGCCAAAAGTTCGTGTGAATGAAAGTATTTGCTTTTTGGACTGAATTGGTCGTTACTTGATGGAAATCCATAGTATAAAGAAAGCACTAAGGTAAGGAAATTTAATCGTTTACCTTAGTGCTTTATGAAAGTATTTGCGGTTCAACACAGTGTATTTCTATCGGATAGATGCATATAATACTCCGTCCAACAAATTATTTGAGTGTTTTGAAAGCAAGTACCGATATACCATACATATTTAAAAAAAGAAAAGAAAAAGATGTTTTTGCGCAAAATTTTCACTTGTTAGAGTGTTTTTATCATGTTTTAAGCCATCTGCGAAAATTTCGTACACATCCGACATTTACCCATATTCCATAGGTAACTTTGCCGTAAGTTATCAACAATAACCTGACCTCACCTCACTCAAATCAAACTACTCTTAACAGTCCTGTCTTAACCAAACAAACCTCGAACACGAACGATCACCACCGGCCAGGCGGCATGATGTCTATTCTATCCCCATGCCGCTGGTCATGGATAAAATATTGGTACGAAAATATGAGCACCTTGTGTATAAACATAACTGAGCATTCGGTACTAAGCCGTAATTGTCAAAAATCAAACATAATCAAGTAGGCTGGTGTCTTCTGTGTGATCCCACAGTTTTACAGGGTTCTTAGACATCTTAGCAAAAGTTTAAATGAATTTTGACACTTGTCCGTTTTCCCTACAGAAAAGGGAAGCATTTAAAAAAAAAAAATGTATAGAAAATGAAGGAAACCGATGAAAATTGCGTATCTGAGGATATCCTTACGGAAGCGGAAGAAACAGCGATGCAGATTTTGACAGAAAAGTACCGAGATGCTTACGACAAGGAGTTCAAAATGTTTGAGTCTTGGATGAATTCACGGAAGATAAAAGAAAGAATAGAGAAAATGTTCTATTGGCTCATTTTATACATTTTCCAAAAACATAGCTCCATCGTCGCTATGGACCTACTACTCGATGCTTCGCTTGACTAATAAATAACCTTTATAAAAAAATCGACATTTCAGAATATGGCAAACTGACGAGCTTTTTGAGAAGCCAATCCAGTGATACAAACCAAAGGAGTCCAAGACATCAGAACGACCTGTAATTATGAGAAGTTTTTGAACGAAGCTCCCGACGACGAGTACTTGATGATGAAAGTAGCTTTGATAATTGGGATAAGCGGTGCTTGTAGATGCAATGAATTAGTCAATTTGAAAATAGAAAATTTTCAAGACAAAGGGAGATATTTTCACGTAGTTTTGCCAGACACTAAAATCAAGAAATCGAGAAGTTTCACCGTACTTAAAGAAGAATTTCCGCAGTCAACCCGATCAATTAGTTTAAAAAATACATGTCTTTGAGACCAAAGAATACTAGTTCTAGCCGCTTTTTTATTTTTTACAAAAATGAGAGATGTAACAGCCAGTGTGTGAGAATAAATACGTTGTCCAAGGTACCTTCAAGAATTGCAATGTTTTTGAAATTAAAGGAAACAGCGCTCTACACCGGTCACTGTTTGAGGAGTTCTTCGGCGACTCTTTTGGCCAATGCAGGGGCTAACATGACTACTTTGAAGCATCAGAAGGATACCTAGAAGAATCGGTGTATACAAAAATATAAATTGCAGAAAACATTACAAGTTTCTAATGTGTCGGAGTCTTCCTGCACTATCAGCAGCTGTACCGATATGGGAGCATCTGGTGAGTTATGGATTATAACACACTAGTATATTATTTTATAGTTTACCAATTACATTAGTAATGACAGTAATAATTATTGTCATGTGTTTGATAAAATCAATATTCGCTAGACACGGGATTTCAGTTTCAGATGGAGGTCCTCAATTCTCTTCTGAAACATTCAAAAAGTTTTGCAATGAATGGGAGTTTCCAACACATTCTCAGTCGAACAGCATGGCTGAACGTCATGTACAAACAGCTAAAAACATTTTCAGGAAAGCATTTGAGGATAATAAAGATATATTTAGCGCTGATGATAGCAATATGCCAATAGAGGAGAATGTTTTACTAGCTCAAATTGTAATGTCTCGTAAATTAAGAACGTTATTACCTCATACTTATTCAAGTTTGATAACAAAAGTAGCTAATAGAGAGAATTTTCATAAGATTCGTAAAAGTAATTAAAATAATCGATATAAATACTACAATCGGAAAGGGGTTCAACCTCTATGTCAGTTGAGCATTGGTTGTGAAATTTTCGTTCAATTGATTCCGAAAATAAATAACTGGATACTATTAATTGTGCTTAAACAAGTTAGAAGAAGGACATATATTGTAAGTTTTTAGTTTACTTTGTTGTTGAATGGGAAATGTTAATCTCTAAACTCTGCTTTTTTGTATAAACTTTTTCTGGTATTAACACCATACTTGATCTCTCTTTGCCTATACCCACGCATAAGCGTCGCAAAACGCGTGGATTCTGCCAGAAAGCAACCTAGTCTCCCATCTAGTGCCAACTGTCATCGTAGGGTCGTCTCAAATGATAGACCGGCGACGGTACGCACTGGTACGACATATATACAGGTCAACGAAAAATTATTCACCACTAACTGGTATATAAGCGTATAGAAGAATCCTCAACCGCAATGGTTTGAGTAAAAATTACTACAGGCTACGATGTAGGTGAACCAGACCTATGCAGTAGGGGTGCCCACAAGAGTTTTGTTCCAGAGGTTCTCGCATGGTCTCGTCTTGTTTTCAATACGATATTTGGACCAGATGAGACTCGTCTCGAATCTTGAGTCTCACGTCTGAGTCTCACTAGTGAATATTTCTGCGAGCAGACTTGAAAACATATTAGACACAGCTCAAAGTATAGACCAAACTATCGTTTAATATGTCAAATGTATTCTAGTAGTAGTAGTAATTGTTTTTGTGGCTTGTATCGAATAGCTATGAAAGTACAGTCAAAAATATTCTTTCACACTGTTTTCAGTATACGAGAGACATTGTATTGAAGCATCAACGTTAAACTAACTGCATTCAAGCTGTAGTCTGCGGCATATGTTGTTAGAGATGTTTGATTTGAATTAATGGATTCAGGAGACTAAAATATATTTATTTTTTCCTTCGTTTAATAGACACAGACATATCACAAATGTGGAAAAGTCATCTAATGAATCGATCATTCCAAGTTTGGTGCCACGAAGTATATCGGCTACTCTATATAGTCCCGGCGAAAAGATTATTCTCATGATATGCGTTCACAAGACAACATCGAAATTGCCTTGGTAATGGACCTGCACTATGATTGTCGTGCCTCAACAACAGTCTCGAAAGTTTCTGGGGACCCTTAAAGTACTCGCAAATAGCATGTTGTCCATTCGACATAAAAAACGAAGATACGAAGCCTCAACGGTTAGGTACCAATTTTTGTGTTTTTGTTATTGGGCCTGAGGGATATTATTAGGAATGAAATAATGAGCTTCTAAAAGTTTAACGTGTGATTTTAGATCTTCCAAGAGATTCAAGAATAACTTCGAATGGTTTCATAGAAAAAAATACCTGCTAACATTTTTATTCTGCATTGTTGGATATTGTTATTGATTTCAGTAATATCACTTTTTCATGGTAGGTACTGAAAATATTTTGACGAATTGATTTTGAATGAAGATAAATAATTCAATAAATTCCTATTGTGCTCGATGTCTTAGAATGTTGGATTTTAATTATTCATTACTTATTTGATCGCATTCCGTCAAACATGATGGACAAATAATACTCAAAAAATCTATTTTACTTCATTTCAAAGTTGGCTCCTGCTCTGTCGTTCCGATTTTTTCCTTTGTATCAAGTTGGTAAAGGAACTTAGTAAAGATAAAGATGAATTAAATCAGCTATTTTCCTATATGAGGCGAAGATCGACAAAGGTTTCAACTACGTAAATGATCTGGTCTAGAAGGCAGAAGGAACTGTAATGAAAACTGATTCGTGCCAATTATCAATAATCACATTATAAACTAGTTTAAAAATGTGGGAACAATTGCTTTATTCTTGTAAAACCAATCTCCAAAGCATGATATTTGTGAAAGATAGCCTTGAACATCATTGAGGAATATGACTGTGATTTATGTGTGATTTATTTATTAAAAAAATTGTCTGAAGATTCATTTAAACGAATTAAATTCTACAAGGAAATTTCATAAATTAAAACTCATTCAATTTATTTTCAAAATTAACATCCAAAATCCAGTTTTTTATTTTTCTTTGTCAATTAAAATCCATGGTAACGGCAATAGGATTTCTGTTCCATAATGAATAGTTAGTTTGAAGGTGGATTTTCTTGTATATGCTGCTAGATGCCCCAAATATAATTCAATATATCATTGCATCAGGACAATCATCGATTATATGGCTCTACTGCGAATAATTTTAATATGATTGATCATAAGTAACAATTAAACTGAGATAGATCATATAAAAATTAAAACGTGAAATTTTCGACAAAAAAAAACTGTTTTACTCACCTGGTAAAATCACAACACCAAAATTCCAAAAAATTTCTAGCCTGCCCAACATTGCATCTCTTTGTTTCACTGACAGAAATTCTCCAAAGTACGAGAAAATTATATTAGTAGCTCCAATGATTCTGAAAAAAAGGTAATAGACAGAAAAAAAAGGAAGTGCGTTGAATGCTTTCACTATACTAAATCTAATGCTTGCACTCCATCATTATGTTATTTCACCAATACATCAGGCATACTGATCAAAGTGTTGAAATGCCATTAAGGACCAACCGACATTTCAATTATTTCTTCTGAGAACATCTACCTAGGCAACGAGTTCCAACCTTTTTTTTGGGGAAAGGACGAGAATTGGGGAAATATGTCTGAAACGTATCAAAAGTAAAAGGCAAAGGGGTTTTAAGACCCAAACTTGACGTGTCAATATTGAAAAAACTGCAAATGTTGGAAAAACAATTTAAACTACTGATGATATCTCAAAGGATCATCGGGATTAAAAATATATGTGGAACAGAGAGAGGTCAACAACTTTTTCTTGGATCTATGTAGAATTCAGGCCATATTTATATTGTTCACATCCCCATCCGTTTATTGATAGGTGCTATCATCTGGCAAGCTGCGTAGTGAACATTTATTTTTTTCGAAAAAATCGTTGAAGTGAGTTGGAAATTTGTATAGTATGAGATAAGATTCCTATGAGGACACCACCGTTCATTGGTAGAGTATCAGTTCGAACCCTATCGACCAACAGAAGAAGAGAAAGCTAGATGAAGAAAAAATACACAACTATAAGAGCAAGTTATGAAAAAGAAGCTTGATGAGAAATTCGATCAAATGCCTGTATATAATATCAAGGATCACGTCTAGAATTTTACCATTCAATGGAGTTGGGTTCATCAGGAAGTTAGCGTGGGGGATTTATAGTTGAGAATGAAAAACGCCAACTGATTGGATACAACGGATAAATTGCAGCATTTCTCAATAGAATGTTGTTATCTTGGCGTTTGAATTTGTAGCGTACAGTAATAGAATAAAAAGCGGGTGCAAGTCTACGAGAAACTCTCGTACTCTGAATCCCTAGCAAAAAATGATATTAAGTCGAGCGCAAGAAGCCAGTCTCTAATACTTCTCTCTAGAAACCAATATCAATAATGCAAAAACTTCATTCCTAATGTAGCGCAAGAACAGTTTTAAGGATATTTATACAAATGAAGGCCACACCTGCCACAACAGATGAGTCCTGCAGCAATCTGGAGAGTATCCTGCTAAACGATAAATCAGAAGAGTAGGTACCCAACGAAAATTGGCGGAAGTGCCTACATTTGTTGGTATCTAAAGATCTATCAGTCGAAATAATAGTAACAGCTAGATAGCCCAGATCTATAATGCAAAAATCTATCCGAGGCCTTTGAGCTGTTAACGATGGTAAAAATTAAGTCAGACGGAAGCATACTTGGTCATCCGGTAAAAAAAAAGATCTGTACGAAAACTGCTTGAGGAATATGGATATGCTTCATCTCTACTCCTTGGAACAGGAATGAGAAAATTATTTTACTGAATATTTCACACTTTAACGTTAAATCAATCATGACAGGTTTTTATTTATTTTCGAAAATTGTCAAGGGAGAATCCTTAGACATTTTGGGGTTATTGAAAACCGGGTTAAACACAGATATACTGAATGATTATATAAACATATCTGATCACTTAGTTTGAATTGATAGGAGAAGTACACACAAAAAAAAACTGTCGAACACAAAGGTATTGAAGTTAATGAAATGGCCACCTTGGAAAGTCTCTGGATATACGTGAAAATTGGCAGGAAAAATTTATATTTCAGAAAACTCTATAGACCCTCTAGTACAAAATACAAAGGACCTCACACGCTTCCTATGCAAAAAGTATTTCGGTAAAATTGTCTAAAATTTCAATATGTTTCTGAACTCGGCTTTATGAACAGAAGTTATCGTGGGCCCACAGAAGTTGTAAAATGTCACTCTCAGACCATTAACTGAATTTTATTGGTGTTGATATCACGAAATTATTAGTTGATTTTTTATCTACACCCCAGTATTACACTAGTCCAGTAGATTTTGTATTTTTGGCATTTTTACAAACGATATACAGGGTAAATCATGGCTTTTTCCGAGTTACGGAAAATGAAAATGATTTCAGAATGAAGCATCAACGACATGCATGAGAAGTGTGCGTGGTCCTCCAATTGTCTAGATGAACTTGAAAATGTAATAACCATTGTGCTCCCAAAATATGATATTATTAGATTTAGCGGTGAGTTGAATGTTATGACATGCTCAATGCTGATAACACGCCACTGTTCTAATCTTTCCTAGATAATTATTTTGGAATGAACTTGGAAACCCCAAAACCGTCAAGGATGGCCAATAACTCTCAAACCCTTCTTGGTATCATGATTCCATCAAAACCAGGGCGTAGAAGGGCCCCAAATGATTTTTTTTATTTCATAGCTTTTTCCGACTTACATCTCGGAATTCCAACTTACAAGTCGGAATTCCGACTTGTTTCTCGGAATTCCGACTTGCATCTCGGAGTTCCGACTTAGATCTCGTAATTCCGACTTACAAGTCGCAATTCCGACTTGCATCTCGGAATTCCGACTTACTCGGAAAATAAAAATCAGCATTTCTGCGATTTTGTACGGGGTCCGATTTACCAAGTCATTGTATAAAAATTGATTTTAATGATTCGGAAGGATTTGGGAGAATACCCATTATAGCACAAACATGCTCAGGACTCCTTCATATGCCACAGAACTATGAAAATTTCATGAACTTTCGAAAAAAATTCAATAACTTGCTTCCTTCGAACAAATGGATCAAGGAAATCGTTTAGGTCCATATTACGAATATATTCATACTGGCAACATATTAAGTTTCGTTATCTTTATATTATATATTTATGTTTAGTGAGTGAGAATATAATTTTTATTTGAATTGTGTATGAACACGTGAAGTTTATATGCAATGAAATAATTTTTTTTTTTAATATTGGCATTATTTACAAAAAGGATATGAAACTTTAATGGCTTCTAAATGTTACATGCGAGCGCTTTCGATAGCTGTCTGTGCTATCATCTTCATGGCTCTACTGAACGTTCTATCTTCCTATCTGTTCTCTTTTACGATTAGATCGCCTCGGTAAATTTGTTATTGTTTGTTCATTAGTTAGGGTCTGGTCAGGAATTTCATCCGGACGTCTCATTGAATTTGCATGTACCTGGTACCTATATCAGGTAATATTATGGTCGGTGTTTCTCTAGGTACATTGTTTCTGGGAGTGTGTATTTTTTCGTGGAGTATGTTGAATATTAGGTCTTGTTGTGTTGTATGTATTTGTTCATCGATAAGTGAATTATGGTTTTTGAATTTATGGATGTTTAAGTTTTCCCAGATATTCATGCGGTTTCCTTTATTGACTTGTTTTATGAGTCTGATGTTTTCTGGCGGGGGGAAGTTGTGTTTGTTTTGTATGGCGTGCGTGGCGAGGTTTGATTTATATGTTATTGGACTTATGTATGCTTCTCTGTGTTCGTCGTATCTTTGGATTAGTTTTTTCTTGGTTTGGCCGATATAGAATTTGTTGCAGTATGAGCATTGTATGCTGTATACTCCGTTTAGGTTTTTGTCTTCTTCTCTTTCATAGCTGTTTATTTTTTATGTTATTTTCGTGTTCGGCTTGTATGTGATGTTGATGTTCAAAGGTTTGAAGATGTTTGTTAATTTTTTGGTTTGGTGATCTATGTACGTGAATGCAGTCCATCTTTGTGTTGTTTTGTCTGTTGGAGTAGTTTTATTCTTGTTCTGTATTTTATGTTTGATCCTATTTTCCAATTTATCTACTGATATACTCAAAAAACTGACTTTAATTCTTTTAGTTTGATTCTTTCTCTAGATAAAGATCACTTGGTGAGTGAAACACGTGTCGAGGTGCTAAAATCTAAGTCGAAATTCCGAGATCTTAGTCAGAATTACGAGATGAAAGTCGGAATTCCGAGATCTGAGTCAGAATTCCGAGATGCAAGTCAGAATTCCGACTTGTATGTCGAAATACCGAGATCTAAGTCGGAAAAAGCTATGAAATTAAAAAAAAATATATGTGGCGCTTCTACGCTTTCGTATCATGATATTGCAATAAAGAAGAATAAGCACGAACCCAAACTTTTAACATACCATGATTTTATTAACTTTCAGCATGATAATTTTTCACATAACTTCTCTTCTATCAACTTGGATCACTTTTTTCACTAAATGATGTAGACTAGATGGTTGATTTTTGGAATTACAATATTTATATTAATTTGACGTCCGAGTCCTGATTGAAACAATAAAAATAACGAAATCTCCAGCACCATGGTTGACAAATAATTTTAAAACAGTGATGAAAATCTGAGACAGAGCACATCTCAAATTCAAGAAGTCTTTATGACCAGAAGATTATGAGGAGTATCAGAGAATAAAACATTTGGTAAATAGTTCGGTCAAAACAGAGATAAGGCTTCCTCAATGTCAAAGAAAAATTTGGAGCCTAAGGTAATCTGTAAAACTTTAAGTTTATTGACAATCAGAAAAAAAAAATGTATGCTGAATCAATTGATATAAACATTAAAGAATTCAGTCAATCCCTCATTAAGGGCCAACCTGATATACCTGACTCGAAGGATGATCTGCATGAGCTGGACAGGCTGACAGAAAATGCATTTCGGTCTGAGCTGCCCCACGACACGCTCTGCATCTATAGTCGGATCCTCATTGAGAAGTCAGTAATGCAAGATAGAATAACACTATTGCCGGAGTTCATACATCAAAACGAGGCACTAATGACATATAAAGGGCAGGGCCGTACACAGGTACGCTACAGACGGTAGGAGTGTTACTGATTGTGAACATATTTTGAAATAACAGTAGCGTTTACATTGAACAATTTCAGAAAGTTATATGTACGTGAGTCATGCAAAGTATAAACTACGCAGGGTATTCTCAATTTTGCGCCACAACGAAATGTGCATTATATTTGGAAATAATCTAGTTATTCTGTTATTGCCTATTTGAGGAAAGTGAATTGAAAGGAACGGTCATTTGAACGTATATTTTACAAAAGTCAAAATGTTGATTATATATTTCGAAAAATAGAAAATTTGAAGATTATACTGACCCACGATTCGTCCATATAAATTATATTGGCTCCTTCCTGCCTGAATCTCCTCATTTCTCGATGGAAGGAACAGATTATTTCTAATTTCTCAATCACGATGGAATTTCTATTTTGTTTTCCGTAAATGAAACCCATATCGTATATGGTACTTGTATTTAAACTTGAGAGATGTTCTACTTATTCATACCTTTCAAGATTATGTTGAGAGTTGAAGGTAAGTTTTTCAGAATGCATAAAAAAAATCCTGTATTAGTGAACATGTACTCTCATCATATTGCAACGATTTCGATGCCGGCCGTGATCGCCTAATTAATTATGTACCCTCGACTTCTGAATAAACAACTTGTGCTGGCTATTTGACTCATCGCCGAGAACTAGCTCGAATAAAATCTATTGCTTCTATTTCTATCCGCTTCTAGAGCCATCTGTATTAGTCATTCTATAATTCCGATAAATCGAAAACTGTGAAAAAAATCTGCTTATGGGTAAAGTCATACCATTATTGTTATTTTCAGGTATTTAAATTCATTACTACTTGTTAATAAAACTGAAGTTATTTCTCAAAACGTTTCAACAAATCAACTTTTTGAACCAAAAACGTAAGGGATACATTTTATTGCTCGGCCGGACCTGTAAGCGACGTAGGCAACATCCGCGTAAAATCTCCCATTTGAAATGCATTGACGTATGTCACGTTAACTGACTTCTCACTGTGGATCAGACTATAGTATCAGAGACCTCTACTATGCTAGATGAAGTACGCTACTCAAGTTTTCAAATTTTTTCAATTCCTTCCCTATCATCACGTTTAAGTGCTTCTACTTTAGGATTATTGGTTTTCAGGAACAAAATTCTTCGAATTATTTTGCAGGATTGCCTCATCAAGTAATCGGTAAATCCTCTGAAACTTCTATTTTGACTCACGAAAAATGTGTAAATAATGTATACAATTGTAGTGAATAAGTACACATGGTTGTGATGTCTTTTTCCAATGTTTGTTTATTTTCTATTGTGGTGAAATTTTCCACACGTTTGTAACTTTTAAACATAATACATGACTGTGGATGAATTTTATACATTTCTTATTCAAAAAGTACAACATGAATTGTGTAATAATTCACAAACACCACTAAAAGAACAGCAATATTGTAGATATACTTACCTGCTAATCACTAGGTAATTATTAGGTAGGTATATGTACCTATTATTCATTTACAAAAATTACAGAGTGAGAAAGTAAAATATCATTTTCAAATATTTTACCTACTGTATGATACCTACAGTGATTTTGGATTTTGTCGATCTCCGAAAAACATTTTTCTGTACACTATAGTGGGTACAAGAAAAATTAATAACCTCGTCTCTGTCTACACTTTGTTTGCTAAGTTATACTTGCTCCATCTCAATAAAAAGTAGACAGAGTGGCATACATGAACCTAGAGGGCTCTAGGTTAGTATCAACATCATAACATTGAGGGCCCGATCTCTTTTTTAGTCTTGTTACATCTCTTGTTATTATGTTAACGATATGTCTGTTATCACTGACTAGGTAGATACTCAATATAATGTTTAAATCACCTACAGACGCACTGAGGGTGTTCTTTGGTATAACTTAAACACCCTAATTTTCCCGCCATTTGTAGCCTACCACAATTTCATATTCGGCGTTCTCCGTTTACAAGCAATGTAGGAGTCGGTGCTGCGGTGCCAATACTGCTATCACATAATATAGTTTGTTCATTTTGTGCAATGGACAAAAATTGTTTATCCACAACTATTAATTAATACATCTGTTAAATATTTGATTTTCATCAAATAATGCCATTCATTACCATATAGAATTGAATAATAGTGACAGTTCGATAGAATAATATTACTCAATCGTTGTGTCAAATTTGACAAATAGCAAATTTACTTGTCACGATATTTGTAGGTATACTGTCAGTTGGTTTGTGAGTTACCTATTGTGTATCATTCTTATTTCTGTTATCATTAGACAAATGTCTATAAGTGAATCAGATTTACAAGATAATATGTCTTGTATACCGCCAGACATTTTAAAATTAGTGGCTAGCGCTACAGATAATCTCCTACCTAACAAGTCAAAAGGTAAATATGATGCGGTGTACAAAAGTTTTATGGATTGGCAACTGGCACAAAAAACATCGTCTCTTTCTGAAAATGTTATTCTAGTGTATTTTGTTGAACTTGCAAATGTGGGCATATTATTCTATGCTGAAAAGTACATTGAATATTTACCGTAGTATCCACCTAGATACTTTCATGAAAATACAGGCATTTTTAAAACGTCAGTCCGAAGGGCACCAACTGAAAAAATCTAAAACTTTTACCCCCGAAGAAGTCAGTAAATTCATCAATGAAGCGCCAAATCATACCTATCTAATGACAAAGGTATTCTTACAATAACGTAATTTTCATCTTAGAACCTTCCACTTTAATCAAATTATTTTTAGATAACGATTAATAATTATTATGTAAGTAAATGAACATAAGTTTATTGTGAATTAATAACGTTACCAGTTACCACCAATTAAAAACATTGTTCATTTGAAATATATTTTGTATTTTTTTAATAAACATATATGTATATGTATATATGTTTTGGTTTGCCTCCGGGTGTTTTGCCGCGGTCCCGTTGCGGCGCTGCAACGGCGATAGAAAGGTCGTTTTTATCTACCACTTTCCTCTAGGCCGCAACGGGATCGCAAACGTACCTGCGGTCTTAAACCAAAGAAGACCACGGCAAAACCCGGAAACCAACCAAACCATTGACGCCAGCCGTGAAAGCCTACATTCCTACTTATATATCGTATATACTCGTGGATAAAGTATAGTATTCAACACGCGCATAATGGCTATTACTCACTCAGATGTTACAACACTCGCCTCCGGCTCGTGTTGCAATTTCATCTTCGTGGGTAATAGCTATCATTATTCGCTTGTTGAATAATATACTATTATTGATTCAGGGAGCATAGTAAGCCAGATGCACCGATTTGATCATAAACATGGATTTTTTCAGTCTTGTTTTATACAAGCAAGTCTGCTAACTAACATTGGCGATTCCGGTTACTAGTCAGTTATTTATTTAATTCTCTCCTACAACTTTTACTACAGATTAATTTGCGAAATCATGAGTCACACGATTTATATCTATAAATACCAGTCATTTCGATTTTTTCACATATTTTCTCGATACATTCAATACTCAGATCATAGTACCTATCTGTTAGACGCCATTTGATTGTGGTTTCCATTTGATAACTTCAAAAATGAAGGCATATATTACTGAAATCCATTCCCGAAAATCTGATCAAATAATGACCATCTTGATAATATACAGATTGTTTCATAACTTTGTACAAAATTCAGCTTGGCGGACTCATCAGAAAAAAAGTGGTGATATGAGATTTACCTCCTGGACACGAATCCGAAAATAAATGAAAAATAAAACACTAAATCGCATGAATGTATGCTCCTTTTTGTCAGCTCCATTTATAGGTGATAATCAACTCATATTTAGCTGTTGCAAGCACCTAAACCAAACACTTAATTCTTTTTTTTTTTTCAGAGCAAACATAATCTAACATTTTAGTGATTTTTTTTTTGATTTGGTCACTTGAACCAACTATGTATTCGAATTCAGATGTGAGCAATAAATTCTCCTTCATTTAGGTGCACGTTCAATTGTTTAATTTGCGTACTGAACGTTATCAAATTGTCCAAATAGATTTGAAAAATAAATTGGAGAAAGCACACGAGCTACCAAGCTGTATAATGGGATAAATCACACAATAATTGATGAACGTAGGTATAATCAATATCTCCAATTTTTGCAGGTCTTCTCTGGTTTGAAAATCATTTTGAAATGGTGCACTTGTGATACTTTTATAAATCAATTGATTGCTCGTTGTTTCAGGAACATCTGTGCGAGGTTGGAGGTGAAATCCTGAATCGAGTGTGACTTTTCTCTGTATAGATTTTAATTTTGAACTTTTTTTTGTAACTTGTTATAAATAAAAACAAATATTTATTGGAAGTAATTTTCTTTCTTATCCTTCCTCCATCAAGAGAACTGTTATAGATATGTTAAAAGAATTGCGAATAAAAAAAATATATTATATCATGGACCATGATCTCACTACAGACGACTGAAATGCATAGAAAATATAAAAAGCTCATGTAAAAACCCTTTCACTACACTAAAACACTATATATCTACCTAAATGCGTTTTCAATGAAACATTGCTTATGTAGCACCCTATACAGAACTGTTGGAGAAACTCAATAAAATGTTTGTAAAAACGTTCAACAATATTGTGTATTTTGATATCAGATCTATTTTTAAAACAGAAACAAAATTGTGTAAAATATGTACACACAAGAGGGTACAATAAAGTACACAGCTATTTTAAAAAACACGAACCTTTGTGTAACATTTTTATATAGTATTGTGTAATCTGAATTTCAGTTTTGTACACAGAACTATAGAATAAAACAAACTTGTGTGTAAAATACTAACACATTATTGTGTATTTTCAATCCAGAAACTCTACAGAGCTATGTAACAAATATACACAATGTGGGTATACAGGGTGATTCATTTGGGAAATGCGCATACAGTTAGGGTAGATGGAAGACACCGAGGTCCTTCTAAATAACCTATATTTTATGGGTCAATCGTTCTTTATAACCAAGATGTTGATTTATTGATTTTCCCCATTTTTTCAATTAATCATAACTTATGAACCACCCTATACATTTTTGTTATATTTGGTTTGTATGTTCTTTGTCCATAGTAGTGTCGATTAACATAATAAGAAAAAGTCTTATTCCAGGTCCGGCCTTAAAAAAATTAATAAGTAGGTTTCGAGTCGAAACAACATTCAGTACATCAATATTTTAAAATTTTATTTACAAATTTGGAAAGAGCAGGAAAAAATAAGTAAGACTAAAAGTATTTGGTGTTTCCGCATACAACTTTTTTTCTTATTAACTTGAGTCAAATCTAGATGTTTCGATAATGATGTGCCACAAAATTTAAAAAAATTAAATTTTTCCCCAAATGGTACTTTTCCAGCTTCAATCCATGGAATCATCATCTATTTCTTATTCTCCTGATTCCTGGATCCCCAACCTTATTGAAAAACGAGAGGACATGTCCGTATTTGGGACAAATTATTATTATCAATGAAGAACTGTCAAATACCTTGTATGGTTACATCTAGATTTGACTCAAGTTAATAAGTAAAAAAGATGTATGCGGAAACACAAATTTGTAAATAAAATTTTAAAATATTGATATACAGAATGTTGTTTCGACTCGAAACCTACTTATTAATTTTTTTAAGGCCGGACCTGAAATAAGACTTTTTCTTATTATGTTATTCGACACTACTATGGACAAAGAAGATACAAACCAAATATCACAAAAATGTATACGGTGGTTCATAAGTTATGATTAATTAAAAAAATGGGGAAAATCAATGAATCACCCTATATCTTGGTTATAAAGAACGATAGACCCATAAAATATAGGTTATTTAGAAGGACCTCGTGTCTTCCATCTATCCTAACTGTATGTGCATTTCCCAATGAATCACCCTGTATTATTACAACAAATTAGGTTGATCATTAGTTTGCGAGATTTCTACACAAAATTGTTTCTGTAACCATTTCAAACACAATTTGTTTAAATGTTTTGAACAATTGTGGGAAAAACTCCACACATTTTTCCGTGGCAAGCGCGATGATATAACTTAACTAACTGTTTGAATTTGAACAAATGATGAACTTTCACCCAGAAAATGATAATGTTAGGAAATATTTACGAACTCAGTGAAAATAAAATGCATTGAGTTCGAAGAGGAACAAAGTGATGAAATTTAAGTATTATGACGAAAGATCATCGACGTCAAATATTAGTATCACATCTAGTCAATACTCAATCTAATCTTCCCTAACCTTGTACAATTTTGCGATGAGGACATGCATCGAATACCTGAGTTTTCAGCTCAAACAATGTTCATAGTAATTTTTCACTGTGCTTCGTCATGAACAAATTGAACTATATCGGATACATAGTTGTTAATCGATGTACTCACCCAAATCCATTGAAGAATCTGCAAACAAGGAACAATTGAAAACTTTGAGCTGCAGATGATGTTATTGAAGCTAAAAAGTCGACAAATAGAGATAGAATCAAAGCCAACTTTCTTCCTCTACTATCCGCGATTGCTCCCCAAATGGTACACCCAACAATCATTCCTAAAAATTAAATTCTGATTGAAAGCCAATACCTATATTTCACATATTTCTAAAACACCAAACTTCCATGAAAGTAGCTGAATTATGATAATATTTTCCTAAAACATTTGAATTCAACAAAGTATTTCAACAGAAACGAATATTGTGATGGTGGAGTGTTCGCTTCTCAACTACATATAAGGACATGGATTCACTTCAAAATTATATTGAGATTGATTGAATTACGTAGTATAAAAATCATATTTGAACATTCTCAAGTGTTATGAGCTGTTCAGTGTTTATTGTTTGAACTCACCGATTAATGGAGTAGCTGTTAATTTTCCTTTGTCCATCGATGTCAAGTTGAAATCGCATTCAGCTGATGGCAAAACAAAAGACAACGTTGTCATACTTATGGCACATGTTGCATAAATGGTACCACATACCACCAATAATAATTTCTGAAATCTTCCATTTTCTGAAAAAAAAAAATTGAGAATAATCGCAAAATTCATTTTGTTATATAAAGTGAATATAAGTGCAAAGGGTTAATATATTTCATCTTTCCTTCTAATAAATCCTAAAATTTTTCATGTGAGGCTATGAGAGGAGATCGTAGCTAGTAGCTCCGTGTCGTTATAAATCACTGTGTCACACTCCCTTTCTCTCACGGTGCCAAAGTGTATTCTGACAAGGCTAGTGCATAGGCCATTTTTGCAGGAAGCACTAGATATTTCGCATCACCATCAGACTATGGAACGCCATTTTAGTTTTTATTCGACTTGCGCTCCAACCACCACTTTAATTACAATTGAATAATATGCGATGCGTGATAATTTAATTGAACTAGTATTGGTTATATCTTTGGGTATCCTCATTGCTAATAGAAATGTAAATAACATTTTCATGTCACACACCAATCTACCTCCTTTGTATTTCATTTGACATATGCCATCACACGCAAGATAGATTTTGTTTGGAACATAGATGTCTGGATCCGATTCTATAACATTTCATGAATATGTTACATCATGCACCTTTAACAAAAAATGTAACACAATATTTCTATTTTCACTCCAGATTTCACTTATGGGCCTTGGTGGTCGTGATGATAGAGTGCTCGCCTCTCATCCACAGGGGCGTGTGGTCGATTCCCAGCATGGGCACTGGTCTCGAGTATGGCATCACACGTTAAAAGGTAAGGGCTACATCTTCCCTAGCTCGCATAAGTCTTTCGAAGACTTCTGAGCGTTGTAAGGATGCAGCCGGTTGACGGAAATAACAGTTTCATCTTTGATTTAAAAAAGTAGGTAACGAACTTTCCAAATAGGAAGTACAAGTTCCTCAAAAATAGCGACACAAGAGAACGCCTTTGACTTTTCATTGAATTTTGTATTAAAATTACATGTATTTTAGTTTGCAGGTTTTTCAATACCAATAGGAATAGGTATGGGAGGGCCATATAAATTGCAATAATTTCCGTAGATCAATCAAGTTTTCTCAATGCAATTTCAGTTTCACTTTTATTGCACTTTGATTTTTATGGCGATTTCAATGTCCAGGAGAATAAGAGTGTATCACATATATGGAAGTGACAAAATAATTAGTTGTCTTTTAAATTGAACTTCGATATTCACTGCCCAGTGGAGAGCTATTTGCCATTTAAATGCGACTCTTATTTGTATGTCAAATTAATGTCCATGATACGCAAGGAATTTTAAATAAGATTGGTAGATGGTACCAATGATGACACTGAAATTAGCATAATTGAGGTAGAAATGATGAAATATTCATTATGCAGTTTCATTCGATGAAATGGCCCATAATTTAAGTATATATTTCTTGGAAAATGCGAAATAAAACTTTCTATGTTTTTGTACCACTTGTATTTGTAACACCAATGTTACCTACTGTAGTTTCATCCTATATGGACATTTTCAAACTACTATTTCAAACTAAATTTTTAAATCCCTCGAATGCCCCTACATCTACCACATCCATTCATTTCTTGTCTTTATTTCTCTTTGAACAATGCCTAACTAGACTCTCCTTCACTGCTTCAAGTCTGTTGTGAAATGTTGGAATTGCAGAGAAGAAAACTTCATGAAATGTTTTGTATTGAGTAGAAACAAACCTTATGCAGATTCTTGTAATTCCTCTCATGTTTCATATTCACTAAAACTAAAAACGCTAAATGTTACTCTGCGTTTCGTTCCAATACCGATTTCTCAGGCATTGACTAACTATCACATTTATCTTAAGAGAATGTCTTCACGCAAAAAGGGAGGCTGTGAAGGCAATAAGTGAATATATTCTTGAATACGAACACCCCAGCATTATTAGCATTTAATGAAAAAACAGGAAAGGCATCTCTATACTTGAGCTAGGATTGTATTCTTCAAAAGAATTTTGAGTAACATTAATGTATCGGCGGATTTGCACCGCTTACTGAAGAAACAAAAATTTTAGGTTATATATATGCAGAGTAATAATATTACCCAATTATGGAAAACAGCTGTAGCGGGTGGAACGCGTACTGTCGATAATTCAAGTCAGGCAACTATGACTTCAGCCATCAGTTTGAATGGATGACCGACGTACTTGGACGTTCTTGATTAATTTGGATTCTTGTTCATGTATGGCACTACACGTCAAAAAGTAAGGCCCTTGTCTTCCATAGCTCTCACAAGTATCTCGAAGACTTCTGAGGGTTGCTCGTTAGGGTGAAGTCGGTTGACAGATGGAACAAAATAATGAATCTCAAAAATGATACGTTCTCTATAATGAAATTTGTTTTTGTTGTTTTGTTGGTTCCGTCAACCGGCTGCACCCTTAACAAGCAACCCTCAGACTTGTGCTATGGTAATGGTAATTATGGATGGCGACTGATGTGCTGCGACCTAGTTAGATCTATTTGTGTCCCATCTTAACAAGCAACTCTAAGACTTGTGCGAGCTAGTGAAGACGTTGAATGACGGAAATGATAAATGGATGGGGCAAAATAGATTATTAACATTCCTGATCCTGGACCCACTTTTTCACATTAATATTCCTCCGATACCGTCCACACTTGCATCTTTATTTAGAACTATAGTCAGGGATATATCCATTATTATCAATATAGCCTTATTTATCAGATTGGTTTTTGATTCCTGTAATATTTCTGTATGCTTTTCTGTACAAATCCAAGTACTATCATTTTTTAGAAGTTTTGTAATGGTCTGAGAGCGTGCTGCACAAAGGAAGCGCAGCTAACAGGTTTAATCACACCTGAGCACCAGCTGACATGTTTTTTTATAATTCTCAAACGGATTACTATTCAGTATATAATTTTGAGCCTCGGTAAAATGGTCCGATTTTCAAATTTTATCATACATATTCATACGCGCAGCTAACAGGATAAGTCACAGAAATTATGCAGCTTACGTTTTTTTACGATTCTAATTCAAAGATTTAGCTATCTGCAAATTATTACCTTCAGTAATATACGAATAATAATAATAATAATATACGAAAATCGTTGAATTCTCGCGAGATCCGCAGACTCTCACAATCTTAAGTCACGGAGTCGCGTCAGCTAACATATTTTTTCTTCAATTTTAGGGAGAATACTAAGGTATAAACGGATAGACATTCTCAGTAAAATCAACCATGAACATTTGACGCTACCTCCCCTACTATAAAGAAAACAAGCAAAAAGAAAGGACCCCTCACGGAATACATGGGATTTTGGTTGATTGCGGAATTCAATGAAACTCGGGTATGTTGTAGATCATGATCTGTCAGGGTGATTTTGAAAGATGTTACGAAAACACAACATAAAAGTAATTTTCAAAATTTGAGATTATTTTCTTATTTATTCACGTGATTTGGCTCAAATATGACTTGCTTTTGAAAACGCCATACTATTATGATCCAAAACAGTATTTAGCTTACCGGGGGAACTCAAAACATCCAATTTCGACGTTGTTCACTCCACTTAGTATTATTGAGATATTTTCTAATTTAATTTCGAGGTATGGCTGGGTAATGTTTACAATTTGAAAAAGCAATACTATTATGATACAAATACAGTATTTTACTATATCGGGGTAATCAGAAAAGTATTTGAAAATATCGTATTAAGAAGTTATGTAGGTATGTCATTCATTCAATAGAATCCATACAGAACTCTACGTTTTCGATTTTCAACATTAATTAATATGTGAAAACTCTTAAACCATGATAATTGAAAAACCACAAGCCAAACTTATATATAAAAAAAAACAAGGGCTCTACAAATATGTTTACCAGTGGCACTATATCTTTGCAGTTTCTCTAATAAAATAAGTAAACAAACTTAAACAATTTTATTGTAACGAAACACACCACTCCCCTCATCAATCTAGGGCATTGATCAGACATGTTATTGCCCTTGTTTTTTTTATATATAAGTTTGGCTTGTGGTTTTTCAATTATCATGGTTTAAGGGTTTTCACATATTAATTAATGTTGAAAAAACTGTATTTGTATCATAATAGTATTGCTTTTTCAAATTGTAAACATTACCCAGCCATACCTCCAATTTAAATTAGTAAATATCTCACTAATACTAAATGGAGTAAACAACGTCGAAATTGGGTGTTTTGAGTTCCCCCTGTTTTGGATCATAATAGTATGGCGTTTTCAAAAGCAAGACGTATTCGAGCCAAATCACGTGAATAAATAAGAAAATAATCTCAATTTTTGAAAATTAGTTTTATTTTGTGATTTCGTAACATCTTTCAAAATCACCCTGTTTCTCCGAAACTAATCATACGATTTGATTATGGTCCATTTAAAGTGTTATCGACAGATCGTAATCTACAACATACCCGAGTTTCATTGAATTCCGCAATCAACCAAAATCCCATGTATTCCGTGCGGGGACCTTTACAGAAGAAAAAAATCTATGAGTCGTACTTGAGGAGACACAGCTGAAATATTTGTGAAGATTAGTGATACGGAAAATGAAATAAGGGGTATTTGAAGAAAGTCATCAAACTATGATGATGACCATGATTACGTGCATCACCATTGGCCACAAGAAAGGGAAAATAATAATTCAACTCATGGAAACCATAGAATTTGTGGAAGGTTAGACAATTGACGATCAAAACTTCAAGTTCCTACAATTTTTGTATTCATTGATATTTTACATTAAAATGTTTCAGCCAATGCAGTGGAATCTACTGAACAAATCCCTAGTTACGCAGAGGAATTTACTGTACAAATCCCGAATTATTCAGCGGAAGTTGAGCATGATTTTCTACCTGCTCAACAAGTAGAAAGTGATCAAACACAGCGAGGACCATCAGACAATAAGGTACAATATTTGTGGAACTTGTAGAAGGATAATCTTTGATAAAATATGTTTTCATTCTGTTTCAGCTGACGTAACTATACACCTGCAAAGTTGCGACAATCAAAATGAGATGAATTGAAATTTACAAACATTCAATAAAAAAAATTTCACTTTTCTCTGATCTTATTCATTTATTGAGGAGTAAAAAGATTTAAAATACACGTACTGAAGTAAATAACAAAGCAAGAAATTATTCGTTTAAGAGTCATAGGTAATAGGAAAAAAAATTGGAATCTTTCCGAAGAGAGGGCTTTTGAGTTGATTGAGAGACAAATGGTAAAAGTCGTATCACCATCTTCAGGCTTGAAACTGCTCACATATAACAATCCAAGACTAAAGCCTTGAAAAAACCATTTTTGAAGTTTAAGTGAATATTGAAACAAAACAAAGGACAATCAGTTACATTATTCAAAAAAGTTTACATTACTAACATGAACAAAATAATTCATAACAATCTTGTAAAATGATTTTGTATTAATGATAATAGCAATATTCAAAATACGATTCCCTCTGTGAATTTGCAGTGCTTGAGGCATACTATCATTATTGTCCAGGTCACTGGCGATCAGATATCTGATGTTTTTATCCATATCTGGTACAGGTGTACGAAGACTGTTTGTTGGCTTTATTATGTAACACCCCTATTGGGCCGCAGTGGTCATGATGGTAGAGCGCTAATCTATCAATCAATATAACGTGGGTTCGATTCCCAGCATGGTCACTGGTCTCGTGCTAGGAATCGCACGTTAAAAGGTAAGACCTCGTTAATCCTTAGCTCGCACAGGTTTCGACTTCTGAGGGCTGTCGTTCGTAGGGGGATGGCAGCTCGTTAACGGAAAAAACAATTTAAAACAATTTTATTTTTTTTATTACTATAATAATTGCCTCAATTTTATCAACTTTCACACGAAGTCCTTATGCCAATATAGGAAAATGACGTTTCCAAACACCAAAACGTCTTTCGATAGGCTTTCTCGTCCTAATCTGAGACTCGTTGAATAAATGCTCAGCGCGGCCATTGGATTCAGAAAGTGGAATTATTCAAAATTGTGGAGTCATGAGTTGAATCTGGCCAACGACATACAATATTTTTAGAAGAATATCCTTTACGATTTCTATATATTTCTGCATTCTCTTGAATGGCCCAGAACCGTTTTGCGGTATAGCAAAAGCATTGCTAAAAACCAGCACCAAATCATGGATTCAGCCGAAATCTCAAGAATGCTGGAATGATTCACCAGGAATGAGACAGGCCAAAGAGTTTATTAAAAAACGGCTGCCAACATCCACAGAATATCTACTAAGCCAGAGAAGGAGCACTACTAGAATAATAGTTGAACTCCTTACATACACTATAATTTTAAGTTAGAATCCTTCGATTATTAACGTTAATCAAACACGTTTGAAAGATTAAATTAAACCACTGTTATTTCATAGTTATACGAAAATCTCGCATTGAACAATGGAGCTAGTATAGTTGGAGATCATCTCGAGATTATTTCTGATTGAACAACCGGTCCTTACTGACTTTTGAATTTGAATTTTGATCATAATTCTTTGAACCGAAAGTTTTTGTCACTTGAGAATTATTGTGTTTCCTATAATTCATTCTACTAGTGCTTGGGCTTGGTTGACAAAAGGTCTTGTCTATCAGGTAACTGGCTAACGCATTGAGTTCCGTTATGTTTGCTGCTTGAACAGCTGACCTTAAGTTTTGATCATTTAAAGCACCAATAATCAGATGAATTTCGTCAGGTTCTGTGGAATTGGTCCCAAGTTCATCAATTAATATACCGGGTGGCTACGGAAGTATTGCCTACGGAATATCTCAGTTATTGTATGAAGTAGGTTTGTGAAATTTGGAGCGTCGATATAATGACATAAGAGCTAGAATTTGAGCATATTGACATGTCGAAGTTAACTTCCGGTCTGACCGGAAGTAACATCAACTTTCTTATTTTAAATGGAAACCCTATTTTTTTTCTTTTCGCTTTATTCAGCATTCAATTCCCTTTCTAATGACATATCACAAGTTGGTATCTAACCAGAAACTAGATCAGAAAAAAATTATTATTGAAATTCACCGAGTAGGCCGTGGAAGCAAAATTAAAGCCAAAAATTGAAAAGTTGGCTATGGAAACCATACGTCACTTGATAACAGTTGCTCTTGCTCTATTATCGCCATACGCAAAAATAACATTAAAAATAATGTGGAATGATAAATTATATCCTGTAGGTTCTAGGTTAAATAGGAACATAAACGTACTTGGTCTGTGCCATCTTCCATATATATTCTAATATCTACCAATGGACGATGTTTGTGCTATTCAGAATAATCATTCCATTGCAATAATCATTCGAACCAAAATATTAACAAGTAGGCTGATTAAGATGTATTTTGGAATGAAACAAAAAAGAAACGAGAGCTCTCACGAACCCGGTATGTATTTCTCAAAGAGCAGAAAGTTTTACCAAAAATCTCTTTCCACTCACCCTACTGCAAAGTAATGTTTTTGTTTTTCTATTTCAAACTTCAAACAACAAAACCAAATCAAGGCAGGATCGTTTCACCGATTGACTGATACGAGTAATTCAATTTAAATCATATCAAAAACCAAAGAAACATGATCACAATTTTCAGTATTTCACAGCCACTTTTAATGATAATTTGTATATGTAGACATATTTCATTGGCAACAATTAATAAAAATTATTTGATATAATTTGTACGATATTTTCTGGATCAAACAACAATTTTATCACTAATAGGTATTACTACTCTCATTAAAAAAATGATAAATCTATACTCACTTGCAAAATGTAGCGCTGTTTCAAAATCCGCTGCATGGGTCTTTTCCGTAGGATCTGAAACACTTTTGAGATTATTAGGTTTATTCCACTCTATGAGTCCCTGGAGAAGAAAGAATCTCAAAAATAACCAATTATTTGATTAATAATAGTAACGTTTTATTTTATGAGCGATACAGTTTGCAAAACGAGCGAAGCGGGTAGAGCAATTTCACGAACAAAATAAAACTTTACTTTCAACACAAATATTATATAAAGATTTGTGTATAACTATGCTATTTGAATAATGAAATATATTGATATGCGCCTATTCTGACAGCTACTGGAATTTCTTTGAATAAAATCAACTGCCAATAATAATGATTACTTTTTTACAAGCTTTTACTCAACTTGCTATGTAACTATGTTTGTTCGAGTTATTCGGGTGGAATCTTGAAACTTAATTTTGAAGCAGATGTCTTCAACCGATTGAGCTGAAATTTTGTACTCACGTTTAATTTGTATAAAAGTGCATGGTTAAGTGTGTGACGTCATCCTTAGTCCAACATAGCAGAAAACCCAAGATGGCGGACTAGTTATTTTTAATGCACTCCTGCATTATGGGTATCAAAAATGAAAGAGCTTGCTGAGGATAACTCGAAAAATGAAGTGACGTCACTCTAAATCCAATATGACTTATAAAGACGGGGGTCTTAGTTTTTTATGCTTTTCTACGATATGGGAATCAAATGAAAGAACTCGCTAAGAATACGAATGCGTGTTTAAGAAAAATATAATAATCACCACCCGTCACCTCCGTTGCTCCGGTCCGTCTGAAATTTTGGTGTACTTGGGTCTTTGGAGTGGCTTCCCAAGAAGTTAGAAGTATTCGTTGGGGCCAAGGTGATGTTGCGTTACAATTTAGATGTGTCCAAATATCTGGTGAATGGTGCCATTGGACATATTACAAAAATCATATTGCCCTGATTACGGAAAGTACAATTGTATGATACTGACATACCATCTGTCCGTATAGACTTTAGTAAAGATGGTGTTCATCTGATTCAACTCAAGACTGTGCAATTTCCAGCAAAATATAGTCACGGCACTGCAGCACAAAGAATGTTGCTAATTATATTATGTTGGGATTGCATCGACCATGTCGTAGGCCGAAGCTCTTTGCTGCTGGTCAAGCATAGGTGGCCTTGAGTAGAGTAACATCTTAAAACACCTCCCTATTGAAGAGTCAGACTGTTCGAAATTAACCAGCAAACAATCTTGCAACAACGATGCGTTGAATGGAATGAAGAGACTAAGAAACCTGTCCAGCAATAATAAAAAAAAATTAAGTAAAAAACCTTTTTTAAAACAAGCATTTACTTAAATGCGCTACAACTTTTAGTATCAACTTATAACGTCACTACACAATTTATATGATATAAATGCTTGTCGCGAGATTTACCTGTGAAGATAAACAGGTAAATAAAAAAACTTGATCAGATTGATTCTAATTTTAAAAATTTTTAAACTAAGTAAATATAACAATACTCAAATCTTGCGCCATAGTTTTATATCATATAAATTGTGTAATGGAGTTGATAGTGAAAATTTGTAAGGAATTGTTCATTTTATTCTTTTTGGCGCATTTACATAGAAGCTTGTTTTTAAAAAAGTTCCGTTACTTTTAATTCATTGCACATATCAAAATTTGACATTTTTGCTATTTCAACTGATAGCAGTAAATTATTAGGTTTTATACTGGAAAAACCTACTAGACCTCAGATGAATATCAGATATAAACGACCATTTCCCCATACGGATATTGAAATACGTCTGTAATCCATTTGTCCTATCCTTGCACTGATGAGCGGAAAAACATCGAAACATGCTTGAATGGAGATGGCTATTTCCAACAAAATGAAGAATAATATCAAATGGCTTCATTACAATCAGCAATTGCAATAGTGTCCTCTTTGAGGAACATTGTAAATGGCAGTGTTGAAAATTCTATTTCCATAACTGTTACTGTCAGATTATTTTCGATTTCTCAACGTAACATAAAATTGAAAGATTCGGTCATTCAAGATATTACAAAGTACCAGTTGCTTCTTTTGAATGAAATCTACAATTTCAAAATGAATTGTTTGTATCATGTACTTCTGCATTGATCTCCCCAAACTTTCATTAGAGATCATATTTTCATAAATACATTTCGAATTGCCTCACTATTTCATTTTCTTATGAAAAAACTTATCGCATCTCTTAATTACCGATTTTTTGTCATGGCATTCGAATTTTAATGCAATTAAGGTGGCCACTAAAGAGCTTCCTCAGTTGGACCGCGAATTGGTGATATTCAAGCAAAAAATGTGTGACTTTTTATTTCAGGACTCAACAAATCGATAAAATGGACGTCCGTGTTCCAAACATTCCCTTTTCACACTTGTATCGTAAATATCTATTAACACGCTACTTTGTTAACGTCATCTTTCAACACTCTTGCCTCCCAGATATCTCACGGACTTCAACTTCTCGACGACCCTTCCTGTCACCTTCAATAACCCGAATATTTTCGAGAGCATGAATGTCTCAAAAAAATTGATCAACTTGGTGTTACTCGAGTTGATGGTGATATTGTTACACTTCATATAAAATAGATCATTCCATACAAATGAAGCCGTCCAGTGGCAGTTTCTAGATCGAATGTGCATATTATGTATATCGCGGTGATATCTGCATAAATGGCCACATTCGTCCGCTGCCTCATTAGAAGGTACGAATCCATGATCTTCACTAAATACTTATATGTAATTGCATGTTTCAACACCATCATGCATCGCTCATTAGAATGTAGTTGGAGCATTTCTAAACCTGAGGACACTTCAAGATACTTTCAATGTCTTTTTTCAAGAATATCTTTTTAATTGAGTAAGTAGTTGCACTTGCCTATTTAGGTATGTGATCAAATTAGACATCGTTGTATTGCTTTTTATTATAATTTTTTATCAATTTACATATTTTAGGTTAGACATACAAATTGTATTATTGCTTTAATTGGTACACCATGTGAACCTACTCACTAACAAGCGAAAGCTTCAGTGAGATATCTCAAGTGTCAAGTATCAAAGAAATACAATTATTATTATTATTAAATAAATGAAGATTTAAACCCAAAAAACACCAAAACAACGTCAAAATCACTCGACGCGCGTTTCGCTTTTTGAACTCCTGAGGATGCCAACTTTATCTGTAGCGATTTTCCATTGTGTCTTTTCTGAGGAGTTGTCATTTGCTACTATCCGGATGGGAATATTCTGTAACAAGGTTAGAATGAAAAACTTCGATACGAATGGAAAAATCTGATCGCGAGCGCTTGTGAGCATGAGGAATCACGATTATCGATTTTTTTTTAATTCTGCGTAACAAACTATATTTTCTCCACGACCAGAAAGTATGAATCAAAAACAATCAAGTAAATTCTGAACAAAACAAGTTATTTATTGAGACATTTATATCAATTGAATGAATATTTTATGAAATTCCATATCCGATTAATTCTATTTTTTCACTCATTATTTTATTTCAATTGAAGCGCATCCAGAAAGAATTATTACGACGCCACCATTTGCATCTGTCACTGGTAGTTTTGAAATTCACGGCAATCTATGTGTATGTTGAATGGAAAAATAATGATTTTGAAATCTCTATTTTGTTATCAATCAGCATATTATTAATTCGTTGAATAACTTCCTCTTTGTGGCAATGAGGAAATATGTATAATTTCTAGAAATCATAATGATGAAAAGGTATAAGTTGAGACTCAATGAACTCACAATGAAGCTATAAACGTATGACTGGTAATAACTACGATAACGAAGTACTTTTATGTGTTGGGCCAACTCAATGAATTCACTTCGATCTTGAGTTCATCTGGTGCATGAAAATTGCACGACAAAGAGTATATGTTGAAGCTTTAGTAATTGCCAATATCCTAAGATCAGAACAGGATTAGGAGTAGAAAAAGAATTATAAATTTTTACTAATTCAGAAATAGGAGAATTTTTCTGAAACATTTATTTTCAACTGCTTCAGTCACCAAGGTAACAACGTGTTTTGACTCCAATGCAGAGGAAAAATGTTTCCCAGTAAAAAAATGTATTTCTTTCGTGAAATTTCGTATTGGACGAAAATGTCATCAGCATATTTTGTAGATCTAATTAAGATCAATGATACTCCAAGTATACATATTTTTCGACATGTAGTTCGGCTTTCAAGATTTTGGTGTTTTTTGAAAATTTTAGGAAAATTGTGTTTTGGATCGAGTACAATAATAGATATTTTTGTATCTAGTGCGCGAAATGCTACTTTGGTGATCGAAAACTGATTTTTTTTAACGAGGCGCAGCCGAGTTAAAAAATTAGTCAGATCACCAAAGTATTTCGCGCATGAGATGCAAATAGAAGTTTTTCTACAAACGTCAAAAATATTGTTCTGAAATAAGTAATATGCTTAGCTTAATATGAAAAATAGCATTGAACTGGCTTAAACTGTTTTTCCAAATCAAGTAATTACTATAACTATGTAAATAAAATGGTATTTGTTGACAATTGGATTTTTGCTTGATTGAGGAACATAAAGGTTAAACTATAAAAATCCCATATAGTTTACATGCAGTGTGCGAAGTAAGTATTTCGCACACTACTTCGCGCACGGTGTCATGGTAACGAAGGAAAATGGAAAAAAGGATCACTTCGCATATTGTTGTCAATGCGTGAACCTTGTCATTTTTTGACGTTTGTAGAAAAAAGTGTTTATTTAAATTTTTTCGATATCTCCTTTAGTTTTCGAGTTTTGGTGATAATTTTTTTTCCGTTTTTTTTTTTCGGATATTTCCCGGACTATCGATACTATACAAAAATCTATTGAAACTTATTGTAGAACGTTGGAAGGCAATCAAAAAATATGTATTTGAAAATCTGCATTGGTTTTGGAGATAACGATTTTCGATTTTTACAAAAAAAATGTTTTTTGGGTTTGAACGAAACAAAAACTCATTCCGGGTACATCTGAACGAGTTAAATCCATTTGTTCATTTATTCGATATCTCTTTCAGTTTTCGAGTTTTAGGTGAAAACATATGAAAACAATCCAAGTCGCTGATTTTTTAAGTAGAACTCGTAAAGAGCTATTTTTAGCAAGAAAATAAGTTCCGATATTCCTCTTAGTTCGGGAAAAATTTTCCATTTTTTTTTTATTATTTCCCGCTCTATTTTATGTTGAGACACTTGTTATGTATTTTGGAATGGCCATCAGAAAAGGTATAATAATGGAATTAAATAAGAAAATTACAGACTGCTAACAAAATCAAATAATGGTTTATGTAAAAAACCTCAGAAATATATTGAATCTATATAGAACTTAGCAGGGAATTAGCAAGCATTAATAGGTATCAATCAGGTATTAGTCGGTATTAGTCGGGAATTACAGGTATTACTGGTGAATTAGAGGTATTACTCAGGTATTAAAGGGATTAGTTGGGAATTAGTGGCATTAGTTCGGTATTGCTAGGAAATTACTTCGGTATTAGAGGAATTAGTGAACACAATTTCCTCAGTGATTTCCCCCTCGCCATATGGCAAAGTCTTTTTTTTAAATAGTAATTGAAGAAATTAATAATTTCCACAATCGAAAATTTACATTTTTTATTTTTATTAAAAAAGCTATTTAGGCGGTATAGGGTTGTATTTGTACAACTATGATCTACTTCAATGAAATGAGAAATTTTCCTTTTCTTTCCTACTAATTCGAGAACGACTTGCGACATTGCAACAGCACTCAAGGATTGCTGATTAGCGTGGAACAATTTGATTTGAACTAACTTACTGATCTACTGTCACTTTTCCTATATATCTTGGATTTCTTTCTATATCTTTTGTCATCATCACTGGCGCTTGAAGAACTACAGCTGCTCTTGAACGTCGAAAGTTGTTTCTTTGGTTGTTTCCTGTCTCTTTGCATTATATACCGCACTATTCACTCACTTCAGCACTTCTGATGTAGTGAATAATAGATATAAAGGAGATATTATAGTCTTGAATCTTAATAAAACTCTTGAATGTGCGTCGTATACTAAAGCTCGAATAATAATGAAAAACAATTTCAATATAGTCTCTTTGATTATTTGAACTGTATGAATCATGATAAGTTAACATGGCAGTTATCAATATTGACCAAAACAACACGGAGAATCCTTGTCCACATTAACGAAGGCTGCTTTTATGAATTTCCAATTGAACTTTGTGACTACTGAAAAAGTTCCCTGTAGAACATATGTATAAAACTTCAGGCAAATCTTCGCGCAGTGGATATTCTGCATAATTTTCTCTGATTCATATACAAATGCACTTTTTTTTCAGCTCTGGTTTCATTTTAAATGAATAATTGATTAATTTTCGTAGAAAGAAAAAGAGTAGAAGAAGGTAGAAATTGGTTCATTCTTTGATTTTTGAGGGTATAACCTTATGAGAATACGTTCCTAGTAAAATAATTTAAATTCTATGCCATTTGATCTGAGAACGAGAAACGGGAATTAAAATATATGCTCCAGAGAACAATGAGGCTCCAGGTATGTCTGAAAAGTATGGGGAAGTCTTCGTCAACTTCAGAATTGAACCTGATATAACCATAAACAATTGTATTATATTGAACTTATAAAAAAATGTATTTCTCAGCTCAAAAATACTAAGAAACTACATGATGGCAGTTTATTCGGTGGGGTAAATGGCAAAAGCATCTCTCTAATGTCTTTAATTGGAAAAATAATTGAAAAAATGATCAAACAACGTCATTACGTCTATTTCGAAAAATTTTAATTATTCAACAAATCTGAGTTTGCTTTTCGTGAAGACCGTTCCACTACTGTTCTCAATGTGGTGGTTTGAGTAGTTGATAGTCTCGAGTAAGGTGATCAAATAGCTATTACGCTCTGCGATCTCTCCACATTCCACTCTCATGTCTCTAATGGCATATTATCGGATGAACTATATTATCATGGCATCAGGGGAGTATCTTTGTGACTCATAAAACAATAATAATTCAACAGTTGCATTTGAAATTTCAAACTTGCTGATCAAGGTATTTCCCAGGGATCAGTATTGGGATCATTTCTGTTCGTACTTCACATAAATAAATCTATTTTGATTGCTGATGACAATAATTTTATCTACTCTGGCAAAAATGTGATAGAACTTTCGAGAGAATCAAACCGAATATCCCCAAAATGACATCGGTTTGATGGTCAATTTGCAAAGCGCTTCAATAACAACGCAAAATCAACAAAATATCGAATTAAATAAAAAATATATTCTGACGCTTGAATAAAACATGAATTGAAATTATTCTCTCTTTATTTCTTCCCTATATTGCAAGTGTGATAATTGTTAAACTATAAATTTAAGATTTTTTTCCTCTTTTGGAGCAATTCTTGAAAGGCTTCAGAATAGAACCCCGTTGGAAAAATTGAAAAGTTTTTATTTTTCAGTTTTTTATTAACAATTTTCGTTGTTGCAAAATTAAATACTTAAATTAATCATTGAAAAAAAATTTTTTTTTTAAATATTATCAATAATCCGTTTTTATGTTATCAGGAACTACATAGAAATAATTTTTTTTAATTTTTATCTCTAATTGTTTAAAAAATTGTTATAAACAAATGCGTTGTTTATAAGATAATTGAAATTTTTTTTATGGAATTTCAATCTTTGATACAAATAATGATTTTTAAAAGAAAAATTGTTCCTTAAAAAAATTTTTTTATTGCTTGAAAACGCATTTGTTAATTAACAATTATTTTCTCCCGCTTCTAATTAATATTAAGGAACCATTTTTTTTTTTAAATCATTATTTGTCTTTCTTTCTGATATAAAAAAAAAAATCCATTTTATTTAATTTTTCATTGTTTATGCAATAAACAATTTGTTATAAACAAATAAATTTTTACCTTATATTTTTTTTTCTATTCTAATTTCTGTCACAAAAACAGACATGACATTTAGAGAGTTAGAGAGAACTTATATTTAAAAATTAAATAAAAAATAATAAAAAAATTTTAAAAAAGAAAAAAAATCATGTCTGTTTTTGTGACAGAAATTAGAATAGAAAAAAAAATATAAGGTAAAAATTTATTTGTTTATAACAAATTGTTTATTGCATAAACAATGAAAAATTAAATAAAATGGAATTTTTTTTTTATATCAGAAAGAAAGACAAATAATGATTTAAAAAAAAAATGGTTCCTTAATATTAATTAGAAGCGGGAGAAAATAATTGTTAATTAACAAATGCGTTTTCAAGCAATAAAAAAATTTTTTTAAGGAACAATTTTTCTTTTAAAAATCATTATTTGTATCAAAGATTGAAATTCCATAAAAAAAATTTCAATTATCTTATAAACAACGCATTTGTTTATAACAATTTTTTAAACAATTAGAGATAAAAATTTAAAAAAATTATTTCTATGTAGTTCCTGATAACATAAAAACGGATTATTGATAATATTTAAAAAAAAATTTTTTTTCAAATGATTAATTTAAGTATTTAATTTTGCAACAACGAAAATTGTTAATAAAAAACTGAAAAATAAAAACTTTTTAATTTTTCCAACGGGGTTCTATTCTGAAGCCTTTCAAGAATTGCTCCAAAAGAGGAAAAAAATCTTAAATTTACAGTTTAACAATTATCACACTTGCAATGTTCATGTTCAAGCAGAAAAAAATTATTAATTAACTATTGATTAACTAATTGAAAAATTGTGATAAAATTTTTTTTCAAGCGGATTATTGTTCATTAATCTATTCAGTTAGTGCCTGAATTTTTCCAATTTTTTATTTTCATATTTAGAATTTTAAAATAATTTTTATTGTTAAAGTGTCCAAAGTGGGTGTGGCTTGCCCGAGCCAGAGTACCCGTTTTCGGCCGTATTTTCATCCCTCTGGGAAAATTATAAATATTGATGCTACAATTCCGGGAATTGAGCTTATTTTTAGGAAATTTCCTCCTCTTTTTGAATCTTTTTTTAGATTTAAAAAATTTTAATTAGTTTTTGAGATATTTACAAAATACTAAAGCCATCTTTTTTTTTTTAGTTAATTGTTAATAACTTTTACAATTTTTTCATGCGGAACTTCATTTTTTTCAAAAATCATCTGGATGTCATTCCGAATCGAATGACACCTCAATCATAATTTTCGGAGACTGCTGAAAAAAGTTGGTCTAAATGGCACTTGTAGACTAGACTACTATGGTTGTAATAAAATATGGCAACCCTACCTTTATTCTATAAAGCTGCACATATTTCCGTCAAAAAAACATACCACCTTAAAATAATTCTCTCTTGAAGAAATATGTTCCGTGAAATTTCGAAAACATTTTCTTAACCTTTAAATTGATCCTAAAATCGGGAATCTTCTTGTGCGTGATGACATGATCCGGGATCAGGTACTCAATGGCTATATTCGCCTGATCAGTTCTCAGTGTCTTATGTTCGGTCAATGTTTATTTCAATGTTGTTGAATCAACAGTGATTATTGATATATGTAATGAAATTGGGTTACATATATCGGGTGATTCATACAAGTATTCGCGGCAATGTAACTTTCTTATTTAAAAAAAAGAACAATATCGTCCTTTATAAAGATTTTCAATGGAAGCCATTGAGTGCCTGATTTCAATTATCAACATGTTGTCACCTGTCATAGATTTTCATGTCAATATTTTTTTTCAAATGATTTGGCATATTTTTGTTGTAAATTTTTTTCGAAACAGGGCGGTATTTAAAAAAAAATAAGTTGATGGTGGTTGTTCGATAAAGAAACGTCAGAAAATAAAACTGATATCGTCTCAAGAAAGCTTATGAAAAGTTTCTGTGGAGATTTTTTTTCATTATGTTCCAACTGTGGAGATAACAGAAAAAATAAATTAAGAAATTGAAAAATTCAGTTTTTCAAAAATGACTTGTAATTCAGAAATATTTTTGAAAATTTCATATTTCCATATAGATGGCCTCTCTGTAACGCAACTTTTTTCCCATTTAACCAAAACTGTAACAATTACCGTTTCGGATCATGGTGGAAAACCTTATCTTGGACTCACTGTATAAAACCTCAAACATTCCGTTCATAATAACGTCGAGAACATAAATTATCCTGAAATTGAACTGAATATTTTTTATGCATATTTAACAGCCATTTACTGTACACGGATGTTTAGAAAATGTAATGTCATGGAAAAACGTTAATTTTTCCTTTGCAAAAAAGGAACACCAACAAGGAACTACTAATTGATCAGATGTCAATTCTTTTGAAAAAAGTTGACATAAAAATCTTTGACAGGTGACAACATGTAGATATTTGAAGAAAGTTACAAGGCCGCGAATACTTGGCAGAATCACCGGTATATTTTGTATACTTTTGACTTTTGGCATTCTATCACTTCCGTTCAGTTTTAAGATGGTCATAAAAAAAATCAAATGATTGAATGTCCTCGTGAAACTTTTGATAATATTTTGAAGTATTTGTTAGCATTCAGAGGGAGCTACTGTCATTTAGGTAGAAATATTTTTATGCTTTGATTTTACAGCAGTTCTCGGAGGTATATTTCGAAATCAAGATGAAACCTCATTGTTCGTTTCATTATAGAATCATAGCATGGAGCTGATAAACGCTATGAAAAATTGTAAAAATAAGTGTCTATATGGATTATTTGAGGACAAAAAATGTGTATCGTGTATGTTTATACAGCTATTGTAAAACCTTAATAACGACCAATATAATTAAATGCTTAATGGTTCCATTATACTCTTTAGGTTTGTTTCAAACGATTCATAAATTTATTTTCCCTAGGAGCGTATTGGGAATGATTAATAATCTGCATAAATCAAATTGGCTATTACTTAATCATCATAATACTTTCATAAATCTAGGATGCATCGAAATTGTTATTTGGAGCAATAAACTACATGGGTTGGTTGTCGATAATACTATCACTCATATCGATCAACTGAGCAAAAGGATTCATAGAACACTTTTTTTATTGCGTCAATTGAAGTACGTAACTAGTTGCAATACATTGAAAATAACGTATTTTTGACTCTTGTATAGTCACATTAACTTCAGTTTTATGCACTGGAGCAACTAAACCAGGTCTCAAACATTTTTTGTGACCTCTTACTATCAATCGACCATTAATGACAACTACTAATGTTCGATTCCGTTGCGCAGCCGTAAAATGCAAGTATGAAGGTGGACTTTTCTGTACCCTATTCCAGTTTCTCTGATTCTACCATTACAAATGTTGCTATAAATGCATTTGAATTATTAAAAGGTTATCATTTTTGTTTAATAGACTTTCTATCTACTGTATATTTCGTTGATTGAATATCTTTCAATCTAAAAATCCTTCATTTCAACAAGAGTAAGGTTGAAGGAAAAATATTGCTAGCAAAAAATATCGATCATCAATCGCCTTATTCAATGCACTTGAAGATTAAATACCTATTGAATTGCACAAAAATTATATCAAAATCAAAACATACTCTGTTTAAAGATATATTGCGAACCTTTTTTTAAAATAATGCCGCTGTCAACATTATTTTTGTACATCGTTCCCATGAAAATTATCAAAATCAATTTTATTATACAGACGACACAATACACTAAAATAATAAACGAAACTAAAACATTTGCTTTTCAGAGTTCTCTGGATGATAAATCCCCAAGACAAAAACAAAAGTTTATCTGGAAAACAGTTAACAAAAAAATTGTGAAATAGAAGTAGCTAATAAAATTGTTGATAACTAACAAGATATATAACCAATGCTCACGTGGAATACTTTGCATCATATGCAAGCATAACTATCACTAAACATTTTAGGGATGCCACTTTCTGAAATTACACAACTTTGTTTATTCAAAATACTTTTCATTCCATAGAATTCAATAGTCATGAAGTAACAGCTGCCATATGGTCCCTAAAATTGTCTGATGTAATAGGTATTGATTGTATTCCCACAAAATCCATGAAACATATCTGTCCCTATATTAGTAACCCTTTAGCGTACTTAATAAATAATTCTGTCAAATTGGGCAAATTTCCATCGGACCTTAAAACCGGTATTGTAACACCAGTCTTTGAAAAGGGTAATCGAGTTCATTTCGAAAACTATCGACCAATCACTGTCCCCACGGTACTCTTCAAGATTTTTGAAAAATGCATTTATAAACATATGCTTTTATTTCTATTTAAATTTAATATTATAACAAATCCCCAACATGGCTTCCTTTCTGACAAGTCTACGCCAACTTGATGAAAAGAGGTACGTTGATACACTCTTTTGACCTCTCCAGGGCTTTTTATTCCATAGATTCATCACTCATAAAAAATTAACAAAATTAATTAGGTTTAGGAGGAGATTTCCTATGCTTGTTATTCTCTTAGTTCAGTTCTGCCTTCTATAAATGTCAACGCCTGAGCTAAGTCCATTCAATTTGAAAGTAGCTGTATGTATTGTTGACACCTCAACAATACCTAAGTTGAACTGAATTATATCATGCTACAACTTTACCAGGACAGTTTGGCCGCTGAGATTTGAATGCCTCTTTTTCCTGCCACCCAGAAAGGTGGTTGATCTTTGTCGAACAGTTACTTCCCTACTAGTTTGTCATTTGGGCATCCCAGAGACCAAGCTGATTTGGTTGAACTGTAATACAGTTTCAAAAT
Source organism: Chrysolina americana (assembly GCA_958502065.1). Classification (NCBI taxonomy): domain Eukaryota; kingdom Metazoa; phylum Arthropoda; class Insecta; order Coleoptera; family Chrysomelidae; genus Chrysolina; species Chrysolina americana. The sequence goes on along the minus strand of OY293417.1, from coordinate 23,246,873 downwards.
ATGCAAAAGATCAAAAATGTCTGAACCTGCATACCATTGTCACACACATCCTGTATAACCAGGGATGGAGAACGTTCCATATCACTTTGGATTGAATTCACAAACTGAAGAAAATATTTATTCTAGGTACATCCCAACCCAATTATTATGTTTTCTTATCAGTAATTCGTTATAATGAAAACATTGCATTATAATTTAATTATATGTGAATAACATCAGCAAGGATACTTTGTGAAGGCAAAGGAATAGTGTGCATGATCGTAAACAATTAAAGTGATTATGTTAAAAATTTTCCTGAATGGAAAAGTCCCCTGTTGGAATCATCGCGGTGAATCAATATATGTTTAGTGATTGGCAGATTTGTGGAGTAACTAGAATTATGAGATTCTCTTAGCATTTAACCCACGATATTTATTATAGAAAACAAATTTCGAAGCATTTATGCAGGAGGTTTTTCGTGAAGTAATGATAACAATGCATCCTTGAGTGAAGTACTTGAAGAGAAAAAATACACATCTACGATCAGATTTCCAGCAAGAACAATACTTACGAAACAGACAAGACAGGTAGTCAAGCTGGAGGCTTAAATACGACTCATGGTCTAGAACAGCTGGTTGACCTTTTTTTACTACTATTTCTGATCCACCTCAGAACTTTGAATGTGCCCCATTTTCACTTTTCGATTTCTATACCATCGAGTAATACAATTCAACCCCGTCTCATATGGCAATTGGATTCAGCTGACTGGAATTGTCTAAAAATATTTTTTAGCGTTTTCCAGGAAAAGAACATGTATCTTTTATGGAGAAGCTGATAGTGCACTGAGACATTTTTTATGATCGTAATGCTGGGGAAACACTCATATACGCCAAATACGACAGAAAAAACATTTCTTCTACCCTATTCTTCTTCTTGATTTGTTGGCTACTCAGTGCATTGCTTATAAGGGCCTTAATTATCGATTGCAAAGTTTGCATCCCAAGAGTCGCTGGCCTGAGGGACAGCAATTGCCTGAGGTTATTGAGGCTCATTAATGCCCGTGATACATAGATAATTTTATTCCTGACAGATTTCAATAAAATTTTGTTCATTTTTGAAACGGAATAAATGTATCAATTTATTACCTTCCCGCTATATTTGAATCAAATACCGTTGATTATTGGAGTTTTGTTGTTGCTAGGTTACTTATTTATGAAAAGAACTTTGTAATTAGGCTGTGTTTGCGTTAAAAACTTGTTTTCTATCCTAAATATAATAAAGGATATTTTTAAAAAAGCTGAAAAAGCAAATGAATCATTAATTCCATCGAAAAGTGAAGCCGTATACCAAAAAGAATACAAGATATATCTGGAGTGGCTGACACGAAAAAATAATATGCCGAAAGATGCCACTGAAAAGCATTTCTGGTATATTTTCAAGGACTCTGGTAAGGTATATATTTTCTATGTTTTTTGGTAGAGTTGGTAGTAATTTTGTTTATTCGTTGCAGTCAGAAACGTATAGTCCGAATTCTTTATGGACTAAATGGTCAATGCTAAAATCGATGGTGACTATACATGAGAAACGAGATATCACCAAGTTCAATGAACTAGAGGCTTTTTTGAAGAGTAAGAGTTATAAGCCAAAAAAGCGGTTTTAGCTCCTGAAAATGTCATCAGATTTCTAAAGAACGCAAATTTTTTTTTTTTCTTTTTGTGTGTATTTTTTTTGTTATGGCTTGTTTTGATTATGGGTTATTTTGGAGGATGCATTCAGGAACTTTTGAATATGAAGTTAAACTGGTGTATCGAAGAAAAATCACAGTTGTGGGTGGAAAAGAGTTTTCCGCTTCGCCTTTATTAAGACTTTATATGTATTTGCGTCCTGGAGGTTTTGTTGCTCTCTTATTTTTGTTTGAATAGATTTTACTATTCCAACATGTAAAACGAATGGTAGAATAATCGAAACCAAACCTGCTTGATGATAAGCAAAATTGTCAGAGTTCAGTAGAAGTGAAGAATCTTTCTTGCTAGGTTGTTGCTATGTTACTTATTTATGAACTGACTAGGCTTCACACAGGGATACAGTTACATCCGTTGCATACTGTCCGTTGTAACATTGGAGTATTTTCAAAAATCCTTTTTCGTATACCGAATACGTACTGGCGCAGTCGTTAGGAAAAGTGTAGTTTTCGTTGGAAATATCGGTTTTGGACTAGAAAAACGTAAGTATTCCGAGCACTCATCGCAACGTTCAGGGACTTTCCGTTTTTCTGTGCACCTAAAACAGATTGAGTGTGAGAAAGAAGTACTTCGGTGGGAATAAGTAATGATTTTCCTCCCAAATATTCCCTTTTCCTCCTTAGGAAATTCGGAATTATTAATCTCTTTCAGTTAATAGTGAAACAAGTGATATATAAGTGTAAAAAATTTGTTTTTCAGCATTTCTGAGTAAAAACCAATCGCATATAAACCTGATTAAATATTTCAATAATTCTCTAAGCTTTACTGATTCTAAACCCAAAATCATATCAACTCCAACTCACGCTCAATCTGCTGATAAAAATTCAACTTTGAGCATTCTTGAAATATTTGCTGATACCATACCAAGTTTTCTTTTCGAACACAAAACAATGAGATGTATGAAGTTGGATCGATCAAAAAAACTGGACGCCATTGGTGGAAAGAAATGGCTAATTGACTACCAAAAATTAATGAAAGAACTTTCGACGACCGATACCCATTCCCGAATGTCAATGATATTTTGGACAAGTAAGGTCGTTGCCAATACTTTCTCACTATGGACCTCGCATCTGGGTTTCATCAAATAGATATGGACCCTAGCTTTATAGAAAAAACTGCTTTTAAAGTCGGAAATGGGCATTTTGAATATGCCAGAATGCCATTTGGGCTGAGAAACGCTCCCGCCACATTCGAACGACTGATCGACAACATTCCACGTGAGCTCCAAAACAAGGTTTGCTTTGTATATATGGACGACATTATAATATTCTCGACAGGCAGCGATGAACACATATCGAAACTAAAATGTATTACCAGGAGATTACGCAGTTCAAAATTGAAAGTCCATAAAGACAATTGCGAATTTCTCAGGAGAAATGCTGAGTTTCTAGGTCTCGTCAATACCCCTAAGGAAATAAGACCCAATCTCCGTAAAATCGATACCCTATCCCTTGATCAGCCAAAGAGGTCAAGTAATTTTCAGGCCTACTTGGATATTACAGATGCTTTTTGAACAATTTTTCAAAATTGAGAAAACGTTTTACTGAGTGTTTCAAAAAACGTCCGAAAAAATAATACACTCACAAGAATTTGTTAACACATTTGAAATTTGCGAGAAGATCTATTGGTATGATTCGATTCTGCAGAACCCAAAATTTTGCCTCCAACTTTGCCATCGCAGCAATTCTGAGTCAGGGTAAAACAGGAAGCGAACTTGCGATTGGCTATGCTTCTTGAACTTTGAATCCTGCTGAAGCTAACTACAGCACAATCATTTTATAGAAGGCTAATAGTGAGTAGACAGTGTTGCTGTGAGCTCCGTGTTTTAAATCGTAAAAAGTGGTTAAACCCAAGCGAAAGGACTCTAGTTTTCTGGCAAACATCTGTTAAACGAAGTTGTGGAAAATTTTTCAATTTTCAAAAAAATAAGATGGTGATAACACGTGAAATTCGAGAAGAAATAAAAGATTCCGTGAGTACAAGTATCAATTCCATTTTAAAAGAAGAGGCATTCATCAAGTTAATTGTGGAAAAAGTATCCGATAGTCTAACAAAAACTCTAGGTGAAGAAATCGGCGAAGATAAACAAAATGTATAAAAAGTGTGCCGAAAATAGCACGGTTATTAAGGAGCTGACAGAAGAAACAGTGGTACTCAAATCGGAAAATGAATTTCTTCTACAAAATTATATAATTGATCAAGAGGCCAAAAAATTTGCGAATATTTAAAGTTGATGAGAGGCCAGATGAAAATATATCTGAAATGCTAAATGAACTTTTTTCATCGCGTTTGTCAATTAAAATCGATCCAGTGGATATTCTAATGTGCACCAGAATGTAAGAAAACAAGCTGACAGATCGAGAAGTATCCTGTTAAAGTTGAGCAATTCGAATATGAAGAAAACCATCTACAACAAGAAGTTACTAAAAGGAACAGGAATAGTACTAAAGGAAGATCTGACAGAGAGCAGGCTGAAATTGATGGAAGCAGCTGTCGAAAAAACATCACTAAGAGATGTATGGTCTTATAACGGCATAATATACGCTTTGAAGAACAATAAAATATTTTCAATCAAAACTAAATTGAAATCATATGTATAAAACATAGGAACTCTCAGTTGCTTTTTTTGGTGTTCATTCATATAAAAAAACATAACATTGCTGGTCACATCTTTATTTTCATAACCTCTTGAATTGATTGCATACAAGTAATTTTAGCATAGAAAGCAAACAAATTTTGCATATTACTATGAACGGAATAAAAATACCTCATTTGAATATTAGATCTTTATTTACAGGCTTTCTGAAATTCAGGGAAATTGTATTGGAAAATGATATTGATATTATGCTACTGTCTGAGACATGGTTGGGCTCGGATGATCAATCTGTTGTGGTGGACATACCTGGATATACTTTATTTTGTAAGGATAGAGGTGGTAGAGGAGGGGGAGTAGGAGCATATGTTAAAATATCTGTAAGTTGTGAAACCTTGCACATTGACATGGTTATGGAAAGTAACATTGAATATATCTTATTAAAAATGAGAAACGGTCATCAAAATTTTATATTGGAGTCTTTTATAGACCGCCCAGCGCTGCAATGGGAGATGTAATAGAAGATATTGATAATATACTTGCTTTGACCTATCATACTGTTGATTGGATGGCGCTCTTAGGAGATTTCAATGTAAATTTTTTCAATTTAGATAATCCGTTAATGCACTGCTTCAAATGTTTTGGTTTTACACAAATTTTGAATGTTGCAACGAGAACCACTAGCACCACGAGAACATTACTTGATCTCATCTTCGTATGGACCACAGATATCGTGAAAAAATCTGGTACATTGCCTGTACATGAAATATCAGGCCATGATTTAACATTTTTAGAAGTGGACATACCAATTCTCCAAAAAGAACCCAAGCTCATTACTTTCCGGAACTTCAATATCAATAACCTTTTAAATGACCTCCAGGAACTTCCCTGGCACAATATCATAGTAGAAAATGATCTCGATAAAAAATTGATATATTTATTGAGTTTATTCTTCTTACATTCAATAATAATGCTGCGCTTGTTCAAAGAAACGTTACAAAACCACCAGCACCCTGGCTGACAGATAATCTAATGATCTTAAAAAAAGAGGTAGATAAAGCTCTGCAAATGTTCAAAACAACAAAAAAAGAATGCGATTTTAAAAGATATAAAGAATTGGGAAATCATACACTCGCGGTAACTAGAAGTAAGAAAAAAGCCCATCTCAATCATGTTCTGCAAATGAAAAATTCGAAAGCTTCTTGGAAAACACTGAAAAACTTGGGTGTTTGTTCAAGCCCTAAAATTGTAATTCCCGATAACCTATCGAATCCTGACACCTTGAACAACTATTTTTCCTCCTACCTGCAAGATGTAACTGATAAATGTGATGGGAAAATTGATTTTTATATTAATTCAGTTCATGATCCTCCTATGCAGTTTTCATTTAGATTAATAACCGTTGAAGAAGTCAATAAAGCGTTACATAGTATCAAAACGAATGCTTTCGGAGTAGGTAATATAAATGCTGAAATGTTAAAATATTGTAGTCCATTCATAGACAAATATATAACTCATATAATAAATTGTTGCATTGAAAAATCGCACTTCCCAGATATATGGAAAAGTTCTATTGGTATACCCATCCCTAAAAAAAGTCATCCCAAACATTTTACAGATCTCAGAATAATAAGTTTGCTTCCTACTCTTTCTAAAGTTTTCGAAAAAACTTTGTATTCACAAATATATGAACATTTCAGTGCTAGAAACTTAATTCCTGATTGCCAGTGCGGTTTTAGACCAGGCAGAAATACTGAAACATCTCTGGCGACTGTAACAACTGATATTTTAACTGCTTATGATGAGGGGTTATCTAGTGCCTTGGTACTACTTGATTTTTCAAAAGCATTCGATACCATTAATCATGAGTAGCTTTGCACAAAATTGAGATATTATGGCTTCAATGATTCATCAGTATTTTTGATATGGAATAACATTCTGAGGCATTCTCAAGTAATATCAGTGAATGGATTATATTCATCCAAACTGGATATACTTTCAGGTGTTCCGCAAGGGTCCATATTGGGCCCCTTGCTTTTTATTATATACACTGCTGATATTTGTAAAGCTCAAGCGTTTGCAGACGATACACAACTGTATCTTAATTTTAGTACGGATAATTGGGTAACTGTCGAGGACATTATGAATAATGAATTGAACAAAATCAAAATTTCCTCTGATCAGCACAACTTGAAACTTAATCATAAAAAATCTAAGGTATTGTTTTTTGGTAACAAAATCAATAGAAACCTCTTGAGAGACAATATGACGATTCAAATTGATAATTCAACACTACAAGTATGCGATTCAGCCAAGAATCTTGGCTTAGTGTTAGATGTTGATTTGCGCTTCTCTCTTCATATCAGGAGTATTAAAAGTAAAGCATTTGCATCTTTGAAACTCATTTATAGTGCTCGCCATATTCTCAGCGTTAAAATGAAACGAACCCTATGCGAGTCATTAGTTCTAAGCCACTTCAACTATTGTGATTTCATCTATGGTCCTTGCTTAACAAGGGTAGATAAGGACAAGATTCAGAAAGTGCAAAACAGCTGCTGCAGACTAATTTATGGAATAAGAAAATATGATCATATCACTCATAAGTACGAAAATTCATTCCAAGGTCGAAAATACATTCAAAGAGTGTCAGGAATAGGTCCGCCCTGACCATGCCTCAACACAGAACTGCAATGTTCCGAAGGTCATTTGTATTTAATGCTATTCAAAGGTACAATAATTTGCCTGATAAATTCAAAATATTCAATATCAATTAATTCAAGTATAAGTTGAAATCTTATCTTCTTGAAACTGTCTCGACCGGCTCAGTAAAATTTTTTTGTTAATTCATTTATTCCTGAAAAAAATTGTACTCTAACTCCTCCATAATGTTAAATATACTAGGTGCACCCCTCCACTTGTTCATAAACTGTTTTGTAAATAGCAAACACTGCAAAATTCACCAAAATAATCCATCTGACTCAAGTGTTGTATTATATCAATTTTTCTTTTTTTTATATAATTTTCATTTTCTTGGGCAACTGCCCTCTGAAGGTTGAGTGGAATAGCTTCAAACTAGACTTCGCCTTCAGTTTCATAAAATTGTAATGTTTTTTTTTTTATTGACAATAAAGACGTTTATTATTATTATTATTAATCATGTAAGCCATTAAATACTTTCATCCCCACCTGTTTGGTAGATCTAAGTATTTTCATATTCAAAGACTATCAATCTCTTTAGTGGTTATCCAGTCTCAAAAAACCGAACTACAGATTGGTAAGGTGGAGACTGAAACTACGGCTACGAAATAGTATACAAGAATGGTAAACGATACACGAAAGCTGATGAACTATCAAGGGCGGATATCAATCAAATCAATAACGAATCAATACTGGTCATTTCTGGAGACATAGTTGTAGAGACAGACCGATATTTGAATTGTGATGAACCGCTAGACATTCAATCCTAAGGAATCCAAGATGAAAAATGTCAATATTTTTCAAGATATTCAGTTAGTACTAGCCACCCATCACAATCACAATACACCACCCACCGATGACGAGGTCCAAATTGTCCACTCCGTTATAGAAAACACAATACTAATAATACGTATCACCGAATATCGTATTGAAAAATACTCGAACCCAATAATATTCTATCGAAAAGAATCTGAGCCAAATCATGCTGTTCCAAGCGTGCTAGGAATCGCACGTTAAAAGGTAAGACCTCGTTAATCCTTAGCTCGCACAAGTTTCGACTTCTAAGGGCTGTCGTTCGTAGGGGGATGACAGCTGGTTAACGGAAAAAACAATTTAAATTTTTTTTCAAGCAAATCCTCTGGCAAACAGATCATATTCCTAAGATATTAGCTCGATTCGTTAAGGATATTCCTGACAAACGTAGACAGGAAAAATTATAGGATACACTTTCTAAAAACCTGCCATTGCGGTGTTAATTTCAGCCCTTTCTGAAAATTTTACGTATACGAATTCGATGCTGTATCTCTTTTCAACGAGCGGTGTCTATATCGCCATGTTACTTGAAACGTTTGGAAATGTTTTCGCATGAACTCGAGAATATACCCCCTGTCCTGAAATGCAAAACCATAAAACAAAATATAAAATAATTGTGATCAAGAAGCTAAATATGATAGGAATCCTCCGAAAATTACATTTGCACTGACCCCAACACCCTCACATCTACAAGAAGCTATTCACATGGATACATTCCAAATAGCATGTGCACAATTCCTGACGATCATCGATGTTTTTTCAAAATATGCCGAAGCATATCCACTTGAACCTATCTGCACATTATTAGTTGTACACCATGGAATACCTAATACCATACATAACTTGTGACAGGGGTACTAAATTCAAGGACTTTCCTGCTCAATAAATTATGTACTCTCCATAACAATTAATTTCACTTTGCAACCCCTGGAAATTCAAACAGTAATAGCACAGTAGAAAGACTACATTCAACCCTAACTGAAATATTCCGACTCCTTAAAATAAAATAGCCAAAATGAAATACGAAACAATTAATCAGGTCATAGCGGCACTTAACAAAAGTCATTTAACAGTATAAATGAACGACTCGACGCTCTAGACCCATTCGATAATATGTCAGATGAAATCATAATGAATCAATACCTAATCGATCGTTGTAAAAAATTGAGAGTTCTTCTAGGAAAACTACATGATACTCCGTTTAAACACGAATCAAGCTTTAATAAATAGCAAAGTGCAGAACGCGAAGAACCAGCCTAATTTCAAAGCGTTCATGAAAGACAAAACAGCATCCAGAAGTGAAACAAAACCCCGATATAAAACGAAAACAGTAATCGACTAAGTAAACAAAATAAAAACAACAAGAGCTAAAGTGATCCACAAATCAAAAATTGGAAGACCTAAAGCCATTTATTCTCACAGGACAATGCCACTGCTTCTTGCAGCCAAACTCGATTTATTATTGTATTAACTCTTCCTGGAGTATGTGAGACAGACTCCCATCACATAACACAACCTAGATGAGTAACTCGCCGCACACGCATTGAAATTTGTGTGTAAGGAACATCTTTCCCCAACGGCACTGTCGCGCTTTGTTAACAGAAATATTGAGGTTTAATGAATTAGAAATAATGGAAACCCAATTTGGAACTGAAATCTGAAATTATGATGGAATAATCTCCACAGGATTTTGAGAACAGCCGATGCTCTAATTGACATGTTTTTTTTATAATTCATTCATTTTACTCATTTTCAATTCGGTTTCCATTTCTCGATAATTACCACACTGGTAGGTTACCTATGGAATGATATATTTTGATTTTCAGCGTCTAATGGTCTTTTACACATTTCACAATGCTTCCATTGCTTAATAATAAAAACTAACGATAGTTTAACACAAAATAACTCAGAATTTGCCCTTTATTCACGAAACAACACTCCAATAAGCCAAATACGAAAACAGAGATATTTTGTTGTTGTTCTGTCATATTTGACATTTGATATTTCAAATGCAGTATTGCCGTACTGACCAGACTATATCGACAACGAAGAATTTTAGTTCGGCGATGGAAATATTATCGTTTTTACATACTCCCACAAGCTGCAATGAACGTTTCTATTGCCTTCTTATTGCTATTTGTTTCATCCAAGACAGTATTTTTGGGTTTTCGTTGCCATAAACATACCCGACAGATATCAAAATCCAGCTGACGTGCTCATTTCATCCTTAAAAAAATTGCAGCTAGGCAATAATTTCATGGTTTGAGAACATGAAAATATGTTACCTTCAGTTCTATTTGAGTATTACTCATCTAGGTTGTGTTTCTTGATCGGAGGATACAGAGGAATTCGGTTTTATTTTTCCCTCGCGGTTGATGCTGTGACTGTAAGTCACAGCTCCATCCATAGGAATACTATAAGGCTTTTGAATATTATCGTTGGTTTAGTGGTACTATTGTCGTCTGACCTATCCTTGAACTGATGAGAGGAAATAATTTCGAAACATGCATGTATGCAGGTGGTCATTGAAGGATGATATTCAATGGCTTTATTACAATCAGCATTTGCAAATAGTGTCCTACTTCAGGACCGTTGCACAAATGGATGAAAGATGTAATTCAATGTCCGTAGGGAGAAGTAGTTGTTTTCTGTCAGATATTAGCCTCATTTTTTCACATTGTGGAAATGTGTCAGGAGAAGTGTATTTTCGGCCGTAGTCAGAATTATTTCTACTGATACTCCAAATGATGTCCAGAATAGTGACTGGTGAAATGAAGGTCGCTCATCTAAAAACTCCCTTCTCCCACTCCACTCCACTTAACGAATTATTTAAACTAAACATATATTTTTTTATTTTGTTGGTTACTCCGTATTTATATTCAGCTGAATTATACGCGATTCTTCTACGAAAAAATATCAAAAATCCTTAATGGCTTCCAAATTGACAAACACATTTTCCAGACACTTTTTTCTAATCCACTGATACACGCTAAAGATCTTATTCTATCTTCTGAAATTTAAAATGGTAAATTAAAATCTCAAACTCGCTCTAAATACGGTATGTTTGAACGATCTATTTTCCACGGATCCTTTCCTGATTTTTGAATCATTACTCAAGGAGGTATGTGTGCAATAAATACTATATAGAGAATTTTTAAAGTAACCGTTTAGTGCTCAAGTTTGCATTCTGAATTGTTACAAATTTCCGCATTATAAAATTTTCAACTAAGAATTATATTGCGCTATAATTATTCTCTAAGTCCTTGAATCTGTTGAATATGGATTTATCACCTTGGAAGAAAATAAAAAGGAGTGGCCATTTCAAAAGAAATGTGAAAAAAAAGTATCTGCAGATTTTAGATGATTGTAGTTTCGGTGGCAAGTGACTCCTTTTCAATTTGCAACGAAATGTATATCAACTTGGGTCGGGAGTGGATGTTTCGTCTCGTTGTAATTTGGAAGGAAATTTTTTGGTCCAATATAATATTCCCTGACCATTTTCCCAGCTTTCCGGCACAATCGTCAATTCCTTTCGGCCCTTCTCTACCGTCTCCACTATTTTGAACATTTTGCACAAATAATAGTAATTTCACCTTATACCTATTAGAACAATTTTGGTGATTACAATTTATAGGTTAGGTTTTTTACCGCCAAAATATGCAGCACGAAGTAACGAATTAATTGTGAAGCGCAGCTTCAAGCAACCATAAATGACTTTGATTCATAAGGCCGCTTGATGTTTCCCTACACGTTACTCACAGACAGATGGTACACGGGGTTGCCACATGTTGCAGAACTTCAAATATAACCAATGTAGTATACTTTTGACAGAGGTTTAAAATTTTAATATGAGTCAATTCAATGGGTCAATACTCAACGGATTCATCTCTTTTGTATACGAATACGTTGGAATGAATTAAACTGGGCAATAATTAGCGTTACTGTTCTAAAGTACCTATCCCTTTTACCAAAAACTTTGGAAACATATAGTAAGTAACGTGTGTATGTAATCAAAGGTAACCATGATAATTTATTTCACAGCTTTTTTTATTTCATATTTTGCCATTTTCAATGTTTTGTAGGTATCATGGCAATAAACGCTTTGTTGGTTTAACATTTTTGGTTATTCAAATAGCAGTCGCATAATGTTGTCACTGGTTGTTTTGGAGATGCTTAATTTACTATCGGCGTTGGCGGGAGAAAAAGGAGTATTTTCCCCCCTATCTTGGGGATCGAAAATTACGTTCTGATAAAATAAAAAATTTTGACCATTTAACAGAATGAAAAAACAAATAAAAAAATAGCTAATGTTATCCAGGGTTTGTGTTGGGTTAGAGTTTGTGTTTTGCATTGAACTTTAATTTGGAGATATTTTAGCTGAGATATGAGAAGAAATCATCAATGAGACAAAGGAAATGTATCATGTAAAAATGCATTAAAATTCGTTCAGTGCCTTTTACACCCCTAAACTAAGCTCAAAAAAATAATATGTGGCAACCTCTGAAATAAATAAAATCAAGGTAGGTTTGTCCTAGAAAAATGGTTTTATAGTGCCATTCAAAACAGCTCTATAAAATCATAAGGTTCTATAAGGTTTCTTATAGAATACATTTTTCTTTAAATGTTTTTATTGAGACATAATTATTGTGTAACTTAACGCCATATTTATTTGCGGGTTTGAGCATTTGCAAGTGGCCGCCATTGTTGAAGAAAATATTTTCGAATATGAAAACAATAATTATGTACCTTCAATAAAAATACAGTGCGTTATACTATTTATACTATTTATTCAATTAGTCGATCATTATACAGGTATTTTCGATTAAAAATAATACCTTCGAAAAATATACTACATATTCCAATATTTTTATCAGATCGGCCAATTTACTACTAATTCAAGGCGCTTCAATTTTTTAATAAAAACCTATATATATTCATACAGAAAATTTCGCTGCGTAGGGAAATTCTTGGTGCTGAACAAATTTCAGGAGTTTTATAAACCTAATGATATCTCATATATACACGTCTTTTATGATGGCGACTGTTTTACTTTCATCTTTTCGAACTATAAAGTATTTATATCCCCACGATATGTCAACGTTATTCGATATAATCATTGTAAATTGCGTCTCTAAAGAAATAAAATATCGTATAAAATTTCATTTTTGTTCACTTATAGGACGCTGACCAGACAGCGTTATATCATTCTCATAAAAAAGGTTTTTTATGTTCTCATAGCTATTCTTAAAATAATTTTAAACCGCTTTATAGGATCCCTAAGAAATATAGGTATAATGGTTGTGAACCTCATATTTGGATAGGCTGTATAAATAATCTAATGGACATACTTATGAAATAATTTTTTAACTATCACATAGGTACATTTTATTGAGAGGATATAATTGGTTATATGCTATATGTTAAAGAACCAAAATGTTTTATAATTTGTGCCTTTTTTGGTTGTATACGTACTACATTAGAGTTGTAAAGGGCGTTATAGGATATTTGTAGTTTAATTAGATTTGTTGTATAGCAGTTTATAAATTTCTTATAAAACAGAATTTGCTACTTGGGAGGTCTAACTAATATTTGACAAGGTGGAATTTATTTTATTTATGTGGGTTACAAGTTGTTATTTTTTTATTGTGTTCAATTGCAAAGCGGCGAGGACGTTGTGTTGTAATATGACGTCACGTGAGCATAGCGCGCTCGCCTAAATATGTGAAATGGTTAGAAACTAAAATTGTCATAACTTCAACACTACTTGCTTGATTTGAATGAAACAAAATCACATGTATTTATAAACACTTAGGCTATACGGTCATAAAGCTTCAAATTGTTCACCATACCCAGTGACATTCTTCATTTCTTGAACTCGAACTGAATATAAGCGAAGAGAAATATATTACTGGTAATGAGCTCAATAACGAATTAAATTACTACTTCGGTTAGTATTGAAAAACATTGATATCAATCGTGTCCTTACCTCTTGTCGCATGGACATGATACACACATTTTACACTATCCGGGTAAACATAAACAAGTCAAGTTCTTTTTTTCGAATCACTCAAAATCACTCTTGACCCTACTTAAATGCTATATGCCTATCGAGAGGTTCATCTATAAGGGTCACATATAATGCGGCGACTAAATTTTTTTGTTGTATATGTTTAAGTAATTTTATAGAAGCAAATCAAAACAAACAAACTTCATTCAGGAGAATTGCAATATCCCGTACGAACTAGTATTTATCTGAAGAAATACATCATTGCATTGAAGCGTGAGTACAGGGTGAACATAATTCCTGAGTTTCATCATTTGATGTGTTGAAGGACGTTTGATGAAAAAAGGAAGTGTATACCAGAAAAAATGGTTATTAGTAAATCTTGATTATCAATCTAGCATTTCCCTGAATTTCATGACTGATTTCAACGAGAGAACTGCAATAAAACAAAATTTGTCGCCTCAATACTACAAATAGGTAACTCGAAATTTCAGGTTTCTGGGAAAAGGCGTTTCAAAGTATCTATGAATATTAGAATTCAGATAATTATTCTGAAGTCGTTAGATGACTATAGTCCACTTTCTTTATAAATATTCTACTCTGTTTTGAAATTTGGATAGTGTAAGACTTATCTGTGATAAATAAAGTGGATAAAAAAAAATTACCTGAAAATACCTATTTGTTGCAAAAAAATATGACGAATTTATTTGGGTAACTGGAAATTAACTTTTGTATTCATTCCATTGAATATTATTGCTTATCACAAAAAAAACTCAATTGCATAAATCATTTGTAAGTCTTTGTATTTCTTTTCTGTTATTGGATGAGAGTTGTACAGTCTCTGTAAAATTGGAGAAGACTTTCTTCTGTTCTTTTTATTGGAACTGATTTCTTAAAAATTTTCATAAAATTTTTGCTTGAATCTGAAGGTTAATGGTTTATCCTTCTCGAAGTTGAGCCAAGATACTTTATGCCAGTTGTATTGAGAACCATCGTCAGTTTTTTTTTCGCATCACTAGGTTTTCTTTCACATACAATTTCCAGTTTATGATGTCGTCGATGTGAAGATCATGAACTTTGTACGGTTTATCACCTCGTCTTCGCGCAGCTTTCGCAATTGTTTTCCAATCTTCAGGCCACATAGCACTTCCTACTCTTTTAAACTCAGTACCTAAAATATATAAAAAAAACTTACTTGTCATCAACCCTTGTTATCACTGATTTAAAAAACATACCGATTGCTGAGTGCATCGAATCACACTCCATTTCACTGTGTCCAACTGTGAGAAAATTCAGGTCTATGGTTTTTAGATGGTCAATTTCGAGAACTGATATCATGCACATTGCTGCCACGAATTATTTCAAATTTTGTCCTCTGCATCTATCGCTAAAGCGTGTAACTTTTTCGACAGAGTTTGGCAATGATTTGAAATATTTATACAAGCAACTGGCAATCTCGGAGCTTCCTCTGCCCCCTTCCGCCTCGTGCCACATAAAACAGTCACCTCTTTTTGTAATAACATTATACACAGTAAAATTGTATGTAGTCAGTCGTTTCTTATAAAAGAGAGCATTATTTTTGGGATCGTTCAGCGCTAATAAGACTTGTTGCAAGTCAAAATTACTGCTAACTATTTTACCAGAAGATTTTTCAGCTATTATTTTGTCATTTTTCTTTTCTAATCGGGCTCTGTCTTTTGATACGTTCTCGTTTTGAAGGTACATTTTGTACATTAAAGCAATATTTAGGGCCTGGTCTAAATATTTTCTGTTAGTTGTGGATCGACAATAGTGAGATGGCACTACTGGGAAGCTCTTAATGTGCCTTTTTACAATATCAACAATAGATGGAGGTAGAGCTTTCTTCACAAATTTTCCCGTTTTGTCTTCCAGTGAAGTATTTTCGTTGCTTCTTTTGTTCATCGCGATGTCTAAACACCTTTCTCAATACCCAGGGTATTTAAAAACATATTTTTGCACACTTCAACTTTATTGTTGTCAACAGGCAAGTAGAACTTTATTGAAAATGACCGTCTAGACCCATCTGTTGTGGTTATTTTCATTTTTAGTTTATCCGTATTACTATATTTGAATGAAATCTCGCTGCCTAGAATAATTCCCAAGTTCATAATGATGTCTGAAAATGCTCAGCCTGATTTCCTCAGAGATCTTTTTTTGGCATTTTGTGAGCAAGGTGGTTTCAGTGGAGCTCCTGGTGTATGAATACCTCTTTTTGATACATAACCCTCTCAGTGTTCCCTTCTATATTCAGCAACATTACGTTTCCAACTGTTCACTTTCCGTTTCCTTTTTTGCGATTTTTCCGTTGCTTCTGGATTCATTTCCATACCAGTCCCGTCATTCTCAATAACTTGTTTCTCAGTCTCTTTATTTTGATTCGACTCTACAGCATTATCATTATTCGAGCGTGCAGTAGTTTCACTATCTGTATCAGTAGTATTTGGGAACTCTGCAGCATACTCTGATTCCGATTCATTGAAATCTATAATGAATATTCCATTGATAGAGAATTATTGATTCGGGATAAGAATACTCACTTACCAATTACTTCATTTACTTCTTCATGAAATTCAGTATGACTGTTATCTCCAGACGTTGCATTTTCATCACAAACTAGCAAAGTGAATTCAACCCCACTTTTCACACTTGTGAGCTCTACAAAATGCTGGTCTTGATCATATTTGATAATATCGGTTTATCTTGCAAATGCAATTAAAATTTGTTTCTGCTGCAATTTCAATGTTTTTCTCAAGAACATCGGCTTCAACTACAGTATCATTTTTATTTACATCGTCAACTTGAATCAACGTATTTTGTAATGGCAATGCACTTTGTAAATCAATCAAAACATTTCTCAGATCTTCTATCTCACCTAGAAGTACATTCACTGAAATATCTGGTTGTGCTGAAACGGAATAATAGAAACTCAAAGTTGCCCTGTAATTTTTACGTTATGATGAAATATAAATATAAGTAGATAACTCAACATATCCCCCAATCAATCACTTATAGATGCTTAGTTTAAGTTAAGTAGGTATCTTTGGTTCATATTATAGATATCTACACTTATAACATCTACTTTATGTTTCAAAATAGATAAGTAGATATATTTAGTTGTTTCCAAAGCCCGAAGAAGCATTGGAGTACGCCGAATATGTAGATATCTCAAAAATTATAATATTCGAGTTACCTAGTTGTAGTATTGAGGCGACGATAATAATCTCGACATTGTGAATAACCTTTTCTCCAAAACATTCCACAAAGAATGTATAAGGTGAATATATGGCAGAAAATAACTACCCCCTGGCTAAAGTATCACGAAGAAATTGAACTAAATTTGACACTTCCATATATGGAGGCATGGAAATCTAGAACTATTGAGTTTTCACAACCACTCCAACTCCATAGATCCAAAGATCCAGTTCACAATGGAAACGGAAAAGAAAAACCAGATTGCTTTCCCAGATGTACTTACTTGTTGAAAAGAAACCGAATGAAAAACTAGGATACAAAGTTTATAGAAAACGAACCCACACCGACCGATGTTTGAATAAGGAGTCTAATCACCATCCAAAGCAGCAACTAGAAGTGATTAACACCGACGGACATGGCCATATGAATATGTGAACCAAGATATCTCAATCAAGAAATGAGTCATTTGGAAAGTGCTTGGGTTTATTCAAATCAACGAAGACCATTGGGCAAAGTCTGAGATCTGCAAAAGACCCGAGAGATCCCATCTCTACTCCAGGTGTTTACCGCATTCCTTGCAGCTGTGGTATATATCAATTCCACAAAAAGGAGCATAAACATCCGCTAACCGAACACAAGACGAACTGCAGGTATGGGTACTCCGAAGAATCCTCTACTTACTGAGGTCAACCTGAGGACATGTTGAAGTTATCTAATATAAATGTTTTCAGTTTTTTTTAATTAGTTTATACCATACAATTTTCAAATTCTGGGAAATTCATCATTTCTTTACCATAAACTTTCAATCCTAAGAATTTAAATTAATGTTTTCTATTAGTAATCTTTTTACCACGCCAACGCTTTCGAATAAAAATATTCTTCCTCAGATCCAATGCTGCCATTCATAGTCTAAGTGTATTTTTGTTCATTGATTTGAAATTACTGACACTGAATACTGTAACTATAAATTATTTCGTTTTGAATCCAGCAGTGTAGTCAGAATATTGCTAATACTCCATAAAACAACATAATTTATAAATTTTTTCTTTTTTATGTGTTTTATTATTAGTAATCCGGGTCCACTCAGTTTTGGAAACGGGGATCGGTTGTGGCACCATCAAATTTGAAATGTTAGTAGATGGAATGTTTATCAAAAGTCCGGGAGTAAAACACAAAAAAAAAGTTTAAATATTTTTGGTTGTCATGGAACTAATGAGGCAAATAAAAAAGAGTTTGAATAGGGTTGAAGATTACTCAGTTCCCTACAAGAATGATCCTAAGTTATTCTTTACAAAATGCGCATGTTTTCTCAGGAAACGTGAAAGAACGCCAACATCAAATTTCAGGCTTACGTTTACCCGCCACTGCAATTTCGATAAAAATTATCAAAGAAAGAAAAATAAAAGTGTGTTTTGGTCCTGAAGTCTTTTACTTTTTCGAGCAAATATAACATGTGGATATCTGAGTACCTGATTTTTTTTTCTTTTTCCACGTCATATAATCCTATTGCATTGTTTACGGAGAAAGCAAAAATCATAGATATTTTTGTTGATCTGGAATGGTTGCACTAAAGCAGGAACTATCACCCTCTTTGGAAACTATATAATGATTTAAGAGTAATGAGACTGGTCTCACTTATATACAGCAAAAAAACTGAATATTTCTTCTGCCACATTTTCAACTGCCTCATGATCCCGACATTTTCTCGTAAATGTTGAAGATGATCACTTATATGTATACATCCTGCATGAGAAATAAAGTATGCAATTTCAAGCTGGAGGTTTGCACTTACTTTTCTGTTCTAGAACATACAAAAACAACTTTAGATTGTGTTTTTCTTTTCAAACGATGAATGATTTTGTCAATCCACGGGATTTTCAGAAATACCTGACTATCTGAAGCGGAAGATGAATTCATCTGTCCACTTTATATAAAAAGTATAGTCTATGATCATCTCACCATAATATATCAGCCAACAGTGGAACCAATTTTGGAACAGTTTCTTCAGTATGCTGCCAGTTCAGATCATGAGCTGCGAGTGTAGTGTCTCAGAGTTCTGGTTTCCGTTTTATAGACTTGTCAAACCCTACTGTCATGAGAATCTGTTTGTTCTTGTTGTGAAAACTTGAACAGTTACTGGACTATAACAGATTTTTACGAAATTCTGAACAATTCGAGACTTTCTGAATACAGTACTATAGCTACAATTTCAATAATAGTTCTGAAGTAACAATGAAATTGTGTGTTGTATAAACGACATATCTTTCCAGGGGTTAGGTCAGATTTTTTCTTAAAGAATCGGCAATAATTTTTTTATACCTGAACTTGAAAAGTAAGAGTGGTTATAGATAGTCCTGAGAATTAAAACTCACCTAGTGAACTTTCTGAATGTCTTTTCAATAAAAAAAATCAAACTGGTCGGGAAACTTATTTTTATGAGGGTGCTTCCATTTTAAATGAGTTACACTGTTTACGCAAACGTCTTGTTGCGTGCAACAAGTATACAGTCTGCCCGAGTAACCAAGTAACGCCCCTGTTATTATTAAACAAATAATTTTTTTTGTCGAATGGTACTTAACAAACTTCTCCTTTTGAAATGGCAGTAAGCCTTAATCTTGAAAGATATAAATGGCAGAAGGAAAAGCCTTTCAATTCGTCAAGTACTTATTTAAAACAAACATTATTTTTTATCAAGAAACATTTGATGATTCTACAGGAGCCTGTTGATTGCCATCTATTCGAAATAATCCTAATGTGAGTGTTCTAACATTATGTACCACCATATTTTTAATGAATATTTTTTTCTGAAATATTGTTGATGTATTGAAATGTTCTCAATGAGGCATGTATATAACTTGACCCCCACTGCCATTTGAGAAATAGATAGGTATTTGTTCAATAGTTAGTAGAGAGAGTGTGTGTCTACTTTATGAACATACTGTATAGTTCTTATACCTGCTATATACAAGCATTTTCGATGTGGAGCTAACTCAATACTGAATAACACGTTTAAATTGTGAATAACTCATTATTTATTTTTATTTGTTTCAACAAATAGTGTTAAAGATTGGAATATGCTAGATGGATATCTTTTTCCGTGATGATGACCTTTCCATGTTTTTATTTTTGGAGGAAGTGTTAATTGTGGAACCTTTTTATACCATAACAAATTTTCAAGTGGCCGAAAATCATCAAGTCGATTCATAATATGCCATTAGTGATTAATGAAATATTGATAAATTTATATTTATAAACAGTCAACAAAGAACTAATAATAGATCGTATCAATGTGTGCCAATGTTTTCTTCGTATTCAGTCTTGAAACGTACCATTCAAGGTGCCAGTTTATATTAGCATTATTTCTTTATTCCTTCAGACGGCCGACAGCAGAGAGATATAGTACACTGACGCTGACGCTGGTATCATCTAATGACGTCAACATGACTTGTTATTCAATAGTTTTGTCTACTGTATATAAATGTGTACAGGAAAAATAGATACTTACATTTTCGGGGTTGAACATATTGGTACGAAGCCGGTGTTAATCTAGAAATCGTGTAAAAATTTGGAAACCATCAAAGAATTCCAAAGAAGTATCTATAATTTCTAGATTTTCTAGAAACAGGGTCGCGCCAAACCATGCGGTCGCCTGTGTGCAGAGTATAATTTTACATCCTTTTTTTTAAATACAAAATCATACATGGATGGGTATATATAAATAAAATCAAATATAGGTATCATCACATACTCGCACATCAGATAAGGGGGTACACAGAAAATTTAAATAATCGCTATTACTTATATAATTTTTATATGAAATATGTGTTAATTCATGTACCGTATAATGTTAATAATCTATAATTTCAAATCATCATCATTTGATATTTACAAACAAAGGAAATGGGTATTTCCGAAAGTTAAAATGAAATAAGTGTACTAATTTTAAATCAGCATGATACCTGACTACTCACCCTCATAACATTTAGAATATCTTGACAAGCCTAAGACATAAGGTTTGTAATAAGGAATGTAAAAAAAACAAAGCAATAACAAAACTGAAAGAACAATAAAAATGTAATACAGTGTGACCCATTTAAGATGGAAGCACCCTTATAAAACTTACATTTTTCAACCGATTGGAATGATTTTTTTTTGTTAGGTAGATATTCAAAAAGTCTATTAGGACACCAAATATCATGAATAAATCTCAATTTCCAGGGCCAACTAATCTTATTTTTCAAGGTAAAAAATCTAAAAAAATTACTAGCGATTTTTTTAGAAAAAATCTGACTACACCACTGGATTCGCGACATTTTCAAATGATTTACATGTGAATTACGTTGGAATACGTCAATCAATAAAAAAGTTATAAAGGAATGAAATTTGAAAAATATGCCAATTCATGTTCAGGAATTTTATGAAAATTCTGTATACTCCACTGGATTCAGGATGTCTTGAAATATTACTGATCACAGTTTCATCGAAATCTGTTCGGTAATTAAAAAGTTATAAAGGAATAAAATTTGAAAAATATGTTGTTCAATGGAATTTAAGCAACGTTCTTACTACACCACTGGATTAGGGGCAATATTCAACAAAATATTATTCAAATAAAATTCATGAAACGTTTATGGGAGAATCAATTTCCTTTCATATGTATGTCGAACCATATCAATCAATCAGTTTATCACAACAAACTTTAGTGTCAATAATTTCAAATGAATCTACAAAAAAATAAATGTAAGTACATTTTTCTAATTGCTACAAACTAGCGGAAAATAATCTTTTATTCACAATCAATGTAAAAATAGAAACCAAAAAGATACCGAATTGAAAAATAAATGAGTGCAATTCATATTCTGGTGGCCTCCACCAAACTTCCATCCAATTCAATGCATTTATCATATCGCTTACGAATATTTTTTAAAGTATTCCTCAATTGTTGTGGAGTAATTGCATCGCAAGCTTGCTGAATTCTGGTGCACAGTTCCACTCGATTCCTTGGTCGTGATTTGTAAACCTTTTGTGTAACATAACCCCAAAGGAAAAAATCGAGTGAAGTAAGGTCAGGCGATCTTGGTGGCCATCCAATTAATGTACTCCCCCTTCCTATCCAACGATTAGGGTAATTTTGATTCAGCCAATTCTTCACAATTCCCGCATTATGTATGAAACAACCATCTAACTGAAAATATAAATTTCTTGTTTCTGCAAGGGGAAGTTCATCTATTGCGTCCGAAAATTCATTCCTTAAAAATTGTAGGAAAATTGCGCCATTCATGTTGCCGTCGAAAAAGAATGGTCCAATTATCCTTTCATTCAGTATTCCACACCAAACGTTCACTTTTTCTGAATACTGCCTTTTACAGTTTATCACCCAGTTAGGATTTTCAGTGGCCCAATAGCGAATATTTTGTGATGAAACCACTCCATTTGTTGTGAAACTAGCTTCATCACTAAATATAATTTTCTTTAAAAATTGCCTGTCATTAAGATACTCGCCCTGGCCCATAAGCAGAATTCCAATCGTTTTTCTTGATCACCTAGTTCCAGAGTATGTAAAAACTTTGGTTTAAATGGCCTCAATTTATTTTTCTTCAGACATCGCCTAATATTCTCCCTAGGTAAGTTTAAATCTAAGCTGGCAACCCTCAAACTACTATTTGGATTATTTATGAAGTAATCTAATATAGTCTGGTTATTTTCGTTCCTTCTTCGTATATTGTTCTTTAAAATATATGTGGTTACTGCTCCAGTCCGATTGAAAACTTGGTTTATTTTATGTACCGTGCTGTTATTTATGGCTGGACGATTTGGGTGTCTTTCATTGAATATTCTAGTTACTTCTCTTTCACTCCGGTAATCATCACCGGAAAGACGTATAATTTCGATTTTTTCTTGAATTGACAATTGAGCCATTATCTGTTTTTATTTTGGAACACAAATTATTCAGTTCACTAATGGTGCGTAACAAAATGACAATTCATGCGCAAATAAATAGATGAGAAACTGTAAGTCACAGCTAACTTGTTTATTTCATTAATGCATTCTGAATAACAGGCAGTTAAAATTACAACTCTCATTTTTTGCTATTCAACAAAAGGAAAAAATCACAGCTGATGTTACCTACTGGAATGATAATAATTATTATCCATTGCATATTTTTTTCGTTATAATTTCTATTGGGAGTACATTAGACTTGTCTTATATTGTTGAAATTGTTTTCATGAAGATTAACCAGGAGTTATCTCCTGATTGTACTTGTTTATGTATCCACTCCACTTCGAGAAATACCTATAGACTATTTTTACCATCATGATTTTCAGATGTTATAATTGTACGACATTGCAATAATCACCCCAATAATTTTTTCAATAATCAACAGTGGTGTAGTAAGAACGTTGCTAAAATTTCATTTTACAACATATTTTTCAAATTTCATTCCCTTATAACTTTTTATTACTGAACAGATTCCGATGAAACTGTGACCAGTGATATTTCAAGACATCCTGAATCCAGTGGTGTATTCAGAATTTTCATAAAATTCATGAATTCGAATTGGTGGATTCATTAAACGGCATATTTTTCAAATTTCATTCCTTTATAACTTTTTTATTGATTGACGCATTCCAACGTAATTTACATGTAAATCATTTTAAAATGTCGCGAATCCAGTGGTGTAGTCAGATTTTTTCTAAAAAAATCGCTAGTAATTTTTTTAGATTTTTGACTTTGAAAAATAAGATTAGTTGGCCCTGGAAATTGAGATTTATTCATGATATTTGGTGTCCTAATAGACTTTTTGAATATCTACCTAACAAAAAAAAATCATTCCAATCGGTTGAAAAATGTAAGTTTTATAAGGGTGCTTCCATCTTAAATGGGTCACACTGTATAACAGAAAAAAACAGAACAAAATATCTTATTGGAAGCACTCTTTTCTTACCTTTTTTTCGGCAAAATCTTCAATCTACTCGTTTAAAGGAATACAATCCATTAGGTCACTTATGCTACAGATACTGGTAGCGTTAAAAAAATTCGTATTGCCACTGCAGTATTTGAAAATGTTGAAATTGAATTGTTCTCTAAAATGTGTTGAACAATTATTAACCAAGGATCTTATTCATTTTGCTCAAACAATTCATGAATAAATCCAAAAATGTTATTGAATTGCTCCAACCTCTTGAATATTTCATTAGGAGATAATATGGTCGCATCTAGTATTATACAGAAGAATACTTTTACTTTGTAATTAATTTTCGGAACTATAATTGGTTCGTCAGTACTTTCATAATTGAACTGTCTTTTCTTTTTGAAGATGAACATTTTTATTCAATTTTTCTGACGTCTACAAGAAGTTCGCTAAATCCCTTAACATCTCTTATATAAAAAAAAGTTTTTGTTTTGTTCAGATACTTTAAACAAACAAACAGTTTTATATTATAATTCTGCATTAATTCACTTAGTGGTTTCGAAGTTAAACCTTGGATATGTATTCTTTGATGAAAATCTGCGTTGTGTATTAGTCAAAAACCAGCATTTTTCTATTTTAGGAACGATGTCAACTTATGAAACTTGCTTATGTCCAAGTTTTGTTTCATTTTAACTGAACATTTCACCATCGAATAACGTGACCATATGTTATTCGATTTCAGAACCTTACTCAGCTCGGAAAAATACGCCAAAAAAACCTCTTCTCTGAAGGTATTCACTCCTCTTTCCTTACACCAGTTTAAATATGGGTGGTATTGGTGTTTGTGTATTTCTCGTGATTTACTAGGTAACATGTCTGAATTTACCTCATCCGCGGCCTTTAAAATTGCTTCTGGGAACTCTTTGCCTGACGAATACATTAAATTATTGCTTTTATCGAAAATAATTTTGTGGTCATAGCGAATCTTTGGTTACCACACCAAACCACTCGACTTAGCTTAGCTTTATTGTTATGTGGATTCATTTTGATAATAGTATAGTGTAGATATACAAAAGTATCTAATTTTTTTATTTCATTCCAATGGAAAGGAAGTTGCGAAAATATTGTCTTGGTTAAATAAATTAGCTAAGCTTCCGCGGCCAAAATTTCCACTTTCACTATTCTTATTCGAGTTTAAAGGACGTCGTGATTTGGAAGGGATTCCTAACGTTTCGCTAGTGCGAGTGGCTAGCTTCTTCAGAAGTCTGTTCATCTTCATTCTTCTCCGATGACTGAAGTAGGTCATCATCATCATCATTCACCCCCTTAGGTTGATGCCCGGAAGGAAAAGCCCCCAGCACTGCGTTCGTGCACGGACGCTATCCCCCACTTCCACCACCCCCGCTACTAGAGCGGATCCTCTTCTTGTTGATTGACGATCAGCGGTGAGAAATCTGATCGTTTTAAGGTATAGCCTTTCTGCGGCTTTATGCTCCTTTAATGACAAGAGTTTAATTTTGAAGTAGGTCTGTTCCTCGAGTTATATTTGTTAATGCTTCGTTAGTTGAAAATATCTCCTAACCTGCTGTCATTGAGTTACTATTTGTTATCTTCTCCTGGTATTTCTCAGAATTGGGGCCAATATACAGTTGATGTTCAAAGTTTCTTCCATTCTGTTGAAATTCTCCGCATGTTTATGGATTTTTATTGCTTCCCATACAAGACGACTATGATAACGCTTGTCGGGGGCAAGAAGTTTTACGTCGTCAAACCATATTCTATATTCCCTTCACTAACCGCTACTGCCGATTTGTCCATTTAACCTAATCTACAGTTTAAAAAAATTGTTAAACAGTATAAGGTTTGAGCCGGTACTCTGCTCCTTCGTTCACCTTCCCGCACCCCCCTGGCCTACAAGTGGCTTGCGGGTACTTGCGGGTACTTGCAAGGGGGGTATATGCGAGCATATGGTGCAATTTGTGTGTGTGTGAAGCTTTAGCAATACACATATCTCTGTGTCAGCTCCGACTTAAATTTGAAAATCAGTTGGTTTTATTCGGCGGAATTTTTTTTTAAAGTGTCTGTGAAGTCAGTTTTTCCACCAGTTGTAGCATACAAATCATACGTAATTTTTACGTAAGTCCGACTTTTGTATCGAAATTCATATTCTGCTGTCAGTGATAAGGACAATAAAAAACGTAAACAGAGATTATCTTGCAGAGTCCCAAGTTGTTCTAAAGGTGACTATTAACTTTGCTTGTGGCCCGGTAAAATGACAGAATTGGACAAAGCGATCAAAATCATTCGTGAAGAGATCTTGACCAGCCGTACGGAAATAAAAAACTGCATTGTAGCCAGTGAAACACGACTTCTACTAAAAATTGAAGATTTGAAAAATAGTGTAGCAAATTTAGAAAGGGAAAATAGAGAACTCAAAGAAGAAATAGAATACCTCAAAAGAGCACAGAACAAGAAGAACATTGTAGTATTTGGACTGGAAAAAAAGAGGGAGGAGGTTGTCGCAGAAATTTTGTGCGAGGATTTCAGAGGCTTGCTTGGTGTGAACCTGGATACAAACGATTTTGTTGACGTTTATCCACTAGGCAAGTCGGACAATTGTCCCATTAAAATTGAGTTTGTTTCAAACATCAAAAAAAGAGAAGTTCTGAAAAATTGTAACAGGTTGAAGGGAACTAATATTTCTATTGTTCACGATCTCACACTGACACAAAGGAGTGAGAAAAAAATTCTTAGAAAACATCTCTACCTTGCCAAACAAGAAGGAACCTATAAGGAATATTATATAAGGAGAAATAAACTTGTCGTGGATGGAGTATCTTATGGAGTTGATGACTTGGAAAAAGACGCTACATCTGTAGACCAACCAAACAGTGCACCTTCTACTCCAACAGCCGAGAATAAAGAGAAGTTTCCATCGGAGTCGCAAAAAGTTTCTATTGCCCCGCTGATTCCTGCATCTAAGAAACCAGTAACTATAGGTAAAATTCAGCAGGAGAAACCAAGAACTCGCTCAGTTAACAAGAATTAACCGATCAATTATAATACTGTTTTATTAGTTCTGAATTATTTTTGTTGTTGCTTTGTTAATAGTCAAAATCTTTTTTATATTCTTTAACATCTAATCTTATTTTGTCTTGTCTCATGCTACAAAAACTGTATTCATAAAACGCAAAATACCAATTGTGAACACCCAATCTTCCATCCTGCTAAAGTCACTATTGTTGTTTATCGTTCTTGTATAATTGAACCTAGAGTTAATTGTTCCCTTTTTCCCCAATGATAATTTACATTTGTTTATTTTTTTTTAACTGATATGGATCCATATCTACGTGACTTTGAAGTGGATAATATCAATACTTTCACTTTAGATAAATGTCATGAGTGTAAAGAAGTTCTGGATGTTAATAAAAACCAACATTTCACCATCCTACATAACAATATACGGAGTCTGGGTAAAAATTTTGATGAGTTTAAAATATTACTGGATAACATTAACTTTCATTTTGATTGCCTAGTACTGACTGAAACCTGGCACCTACCAAATCCAGAACAATACGATATACCAGGTTATACTTTAATTTATAATCAAGGACAATATAATCAGAATGACGGCACAGTAATATACCTGAAAAACAACATTTCCTTCCAACACACAGTTATATCTAAACGTGGTATAAACTTCCTTAGGGCTGATATTGGGCACGAAAATATATGTATAACTGCTTGTTAGCGTTCACCAGCCTCTGATATAAATGATTTTTTCCAAAGTATGCAAGAGTACTTTGAAGAAAATCAAACCCAAACATTTGAGTATAATATTTTTATTGGGGATATGAACATAAACATTCTAGAAAACAGTGTGATCAAATTTGAATACATGAATATACTTAATGAATTCGGGTACATTTCAATGATTAACAATCCCACAAGACAAAAAACATGTCTAGATCATATCTTTTTCAAATCAAAACTTTACCATAGAATTGATATGACTATCCCACTGATACTAAAATCTGAAATCACTGATCATGATACAGTCATCCTACAAATCATATTGGAAGAATCAAAAGATCAACACATAGGTATAAAGAGTACATTAACTATGAGAAATTGATTAAAACTCTCCAAGAAATCTCATGGGAGTTTGTCTATTCACAAGAAGATCCAAATGCAGCAACAAATGCCTTCATTAGGGAAGTAAAATTAGCAATGAAAAAATGCACAGAAAAAAAATTGGTCAAACGCAAAAATACGCCTTTTGCACCATGGCTCACACATAGTCTGCTGAGGATGATTAACAAGAAAAATGAAATGCATAAAGAACTAAAGATTCATCCTGAAAATCAAATTTTGAAAAATGACTATAAATTGCACAAAATAAACTCAATAACAAATTGAAGAAAACCAAACAAAATTATTACGAGCAACAGCTAAGAAAAAATAAAACTAACGCAAAATATTTATGGAACATGGTACGAAAACTATGTGGGAGGAATAAAAAAAAATTCAATATCGACACTATCGCGAATGAAAATGGGGATCCACTGACAAACGATGATGAAATGGCAGACGAATTTAATAGTAAATTTGTAAGTTTTGGAAGAATTCTTGCCGAAAAAATTGAAAGGAACCCTCACTTTAATAACACTTCAAAGGTCTTGCCTAACTCTATGCAGTTAGCGCCTACAGATTCCAAAGAAATATGCAATCTTATAAGTGAACTAAAAAACAATAAATCTCCAGGACTTGACGACATAAGAGCAGAACTCTTGAAAAAGGTCTCAGGACATATTTCGGCCCCGCTGACTTTCATAATAAATAAGTGCATTGAAAAAGGAATATGGCCTGATGCCTTCAAGAGTTCTGTTATAGTGCCGGTATTTAAGGATGGTGACAGAACATCCGTCAGTAATTATAGACCAATTTCTCATATTAGTCACTTGGCGAAGATATTTGAAAGACTCTTAAAAAACAGAATGAGTTCATTCATAAATAAATTCAACTTGTTGTCTGAGAAACAATTTGGTTTTAGGGAAAAAGTCTCAACTGTGGATGCCATACTTAACTTAACCAAAAAAGTACATACTTCTCTAGAGAATGGAAGGCCTAGTTTGTGCCTGTTTATAGACCTTAGTAAGGCGTTCGACACTGTAAGCCACACATTATTAATTCGAGCATTAGAAGACTCAGGTATCAGAGGAATGGTGTTGAGTTTATCCAAAAGTTACCTAAGCACAAGAAAGCAAGTGGTTAGAGTGGGAGATAAAATAAGTCAAAAATTGGATATTGAATATGGAGTACCACAAGAAACGGTTTTGGGTCCAACACTATTCAATCTTTATATTAACGACTTATTCAGCTTGAAGATAACTGGTGATATCATAGGATTTGCAGACGACACTGCTGTTTTTTATGAAGCAGATACTTGGCCAAATTTAAGGAAGAAAGTCGAAAAAGACCTCAAGGTAATAAAGGACTGGTTTGATCACAAACTCCTCACCATGAACCTCAAAAAAACCAAATTCCTACCCTTCAGCTGTAACGCTGCTGGTATGACAGATATGGGACAAATCAACATGAGCATAAATGACAAAGAATATGGTATTCAGTCAGTGGAAGAATTCAAATATCTGGGTGTATATCTCGATCGACATTTGAGGTGGGATAGACATGTCAACTACGTGATAAAAAAAATGCAAAAAATAATTTTTTCCTTCAAACATATGAAAGAATACTTACCACCGGAACAATTGAAAACACTGTACTTTGCACTTGTAGAAAGCCACCTCAGATATGGAATACAGGCATGGGGCGCAGCTGCGCGAATATACATAAATCCACTAGAAATACTACAAAAAAGGTTCCTGAAAATAATTATGTCGAAACCGCGTAGATATTCTTCTGATGACCTATATAGTACATCACAGATTATGGATATTCGCCAGCTATTTTATTTCAATGCGTGTATAAGATATCATCTTAGTGAAGATAAAGCACCTCATCCCTACCATCAGTATGAAACCAGAGGTCGTCAACTACTAATGCAACCATTAGTGAAAAAATCAATATCACAGAGGAGTTACTCCTATATCGGCACTAAAATATACAACTCTATTCCAGGAAATATAAAATCTCTTAGCAACAAAAAAACATTCAAAACACAACTGAAAATGTTTTTACTTCAGACTCCTAGATTGTATTTCACTACCTTGATAGAGTCAAAATGGTAAAAACAATGACTGAAAATATAAATGTTTAACCTCAACCATAATTATAAATTAATATTTTTATTGTATCTTACTGCATTTTATGGTATATTATTATTATTTTTATATCTTGATACTCATAATGGTAATAATAATGACTAAATAAATACCTTCTTCTTCTTACCTTAACCATAATTATAAAGGAATTTTTGATTGTATTTTCTGCATTTTATTGCGTCTATTGAATTTATTGCATTTGTATAGTATCTTTTATTATCTATATTTTATTATATAGCATTTTTATAGAATTTAATAGTATTTTATGGCATTTTATTGCATTTAATGTACATACTGTAACTTCATTGTTTTCCTATATACCCTTACTTATAATCGAAACAAGTGCATTGCACTTATCGATTACCAACTTTATTTATGCTACTTTTATATGTACCTACTAACTCTCAAAAATTATTCTTATTTCATGAATAAAGTTTATTATTATTATTATTATTATTAATTACATTGGGCAGACATTGAGACAATGATCGTTTGACTTGTAGCTGTAACGAGACTCACATACGCGGTAATGACACATTGCAATTGGATTCATGATTGTCTGTGCCATGTACAAAGTTAATGAGAGAGTAGGTACCTACTCCTCAACAAACTTATTGTAATGGATTATTTGTAAAGAGTACATCCAAACATTTCAGAGATCCATCGAGTTATGAGAACAAGCATCTCCGTACAATGCATGTATAATATATAGTGGGAGGGGGACTTCCTCCACTCTCCGAAAATCAACATATAAAAGAAATAGCGAGAACCTATTCTCCTCAGTTTGTCTTTTGAGTTAGCTATAAAAATTCTGAAAAGATGAATTTATGTGAATGTGGAAAATTGTTCACTCGACGTGCCAATTTACAGCGTCATCAACGTGAGAGTTGTCAGATGGGAGGTCCTTCCTCAACTAAACGAATGAAATTGGATAATGGTGTTGGTAATGATGCACTCCCTGTATCAATGTATACGTGTGAATGTTGTGAAGTAACAATTCCTCAGTCCCAGTACAATTCGCATATTAGAACGCTTGCACATAGAACAAAATCATGTGTTCATTATGGATCCGGTGTACAGACGATGAAATCTGCATTCAAGTGTCGGATAGCGAGCTACAGAGTGAGTAGCACGAATAATTATTCTGAATATGCACCATTTTTCAATTAGATCAAGAAAAAAGTAGTTGAACTACTGGAAAAAGCTATAGAACTACACAATTCCACCAAAGTCAATATGGAAGTATTTGGAAGTTATATTATCCAAACACAGGAATTGACAGACATAAAATCATTTAATTCAATAAATCGAATTGCCGATCGATCCACTGATTTGAATGCATTATTCAACACATTCCGAGACAACATCATTGCCCAGACAACTGAATTTAAGGAGCGTGATTCAGGTTAGTAGTAAGAAGCAATTTTCAAATGTTGATAATCAAGTAATATATATAGGTATGTATTTTGTTTTTCAGGTTGGAGTTGTGAGAAAGTCCTATTCCTCGAAGTGAATTTAAACAAATATAGTCCGTTCGGAGGGTCTTCTTACATCGCACTTCCAGCATTCATCGAGCGCAAGACGGCAATAGTCAACGTGAAGAATGAAGATCAACACTGTTTCGCGTGGGCTATTACATCAGCATTATTTCCAACGAATAATAAGGTATCAATGCCGTCATCATACCCCCACTATGCAGATGTTTTGAATGTGACAGGTATGAATTTTCTAATGAAATTACGGGATATAAAATTGTTTGAGCGTTTGAATGATATTTCAGTCAATGTTTATGGTTTAGAATCGAAAATAGAAAACAAAAAAAATGAATTATGATGTGGTAGGGCCATTGCGATATTCTCAGAAAAAACTCACAAGACATATCAATTTACTGCTTCTTGCAGATAATGCGGGAAATACTCATTACTGTTGGATTCGGGATCTTTCAAGATTGGTATCGAGTCAAATTTCAGCCCACGAACATAAAAAGTTTTTTTGTGATGGGTGTTTATTGTATTTTTCAAATGAGCGACAACTATTACGTCATCAGACGCATGATTGTAATCATATTTGTACTACAGTACCTCGTAATGATTTGAAAGTAAATAAATATGGGGAGATGGTGGCTGGAAATAAATTAAAATTTGAAAATTTTGAAAGGCAGTTGCAGTTGCCATTTGTAGTCTATGTAGATTTTGAATCTGTATTGAAACCGATTCAAGGTAATGAACCAAACCCAGAATTCTCATACATGAATAGAACATTCAAGCATGAGGCATACTCTTTCGCATACATGATCAAATGTTCTTTTGATGATAAGTTATCAAAATTCGTTACATACAGAGGCGTTGACGCTTCTAAAGTATTTGTAATGCGAATAGAAGAAGATTTGAAAAATATATACAACACACATTTGGAATATATAAAGCCAATGGATAAGCAAACTGTGGAAGAGGAACAAGACTTTAATAATGCAACCACATGTGGTATATGTGAAAAACCATTCACGGATGGTGATGTTAAGGCCAGGGACCATTGTCATGCCACTGGAAAAAAAATATTTCCAGCAACTCATTCTGTCTGCAATCTCAACTTCAAAATTCCAAAGTTCATTCCGATTGTATGTCATAACATGAGTGGATATGATTGTCATATGTTCATTAAAGAACTATATGCAGAAAAAGACAGGGTTGATGTTATACCTCAAACAAAGGAAAAATACATTTCTTTTACGAAACACCTCTATACACATAGCTATCTCGATAAAAAGGGTAAAACAAAGAAAAATTATCTCACAATGAGATTCATAGATAGTTTCAAATTCATGTCCAGTTCTCTGGAGAAATTAGCTGCCAATTTGTGTGACGAGCAGTGTGTACAGATGTTGAAACATTTTCCTGATTCGAATAAATTCAATTTAATGAGGCAGAAGGGTGTTTTTCCATATAGCTTTGTGGATAACATCAATAAGTTGAATGTTCCTACTATACCAACAAAAAATCAGTTTTATGATAACTTAAATGAGATGCACATATCCGACGAGGATTATCAGAGAGCTAAACTTGTTTGGAATCTGTTTGAATGTAAAAGTTTGGGGGAATATTCGGATTTATATCTGAAATCTGATGTATTACTGCTATGCGATGTATTCGAAAATTTCAGACGAATATGTTTCAATGCATATAAGTTGGACCCCTTACACTATTATACTGCACCCGCTCTCAGTTGGGATGCAATGTTGAAATACACAGATATCGAGTTAGAGCTTCTTACCGATATCGATATGATCAATTTTTTCAAAAAAGGAATTCGTGGAGGGATAAGTCAATGCAGTGAGAGAAAACACGTGGCAAATACTAAATTTCTTCCCGATTACAATCCCAATGAACCTACGTCTTTCATCTCATATTTAGATGCAACAAATTTATATGGTCATAGTATGTCGCAAGCATTGCCTACTGGTGATTTCAAATGGTTAACCCGTGAGGAAATTTTAAATTCAGATATAATGAGTGTGACAGATAATGATTCATTCGGATATGTTCTTGAAGTCGATATACACTATCCTCAAGAATTGCACGACGTTCACAGCGATCTACCTTTTCTGGTGGAAAAAATTATCCCCCCAAATTCAAAATCTAAAGTCCCTAAATTGATACCAAATTTGAATGATAAACGTAGGTATATAGTACACGCCAAAAACCTGAAACAGGCCATGAATAATGGACTAATCGTTATGCATACCCATAGAATATTGAGATTCAGGCAGTCTTGTTGGATGAAGCCATATATCGATCTCAATACTCGAATGCGTAATAGATCGCGTAATAAGTCTGAGAAAGATTTCTACAAGCTAATGAACAACAGTTGCTATGGAAAGACAATGGAAAACGTGGATAATAGAGTTGATGTGAAACTGATAACACATTGGCAGAATATTCAGCGAAAATTGGGAGCCGGAATCTTAATTGCTCGTCCGAATTTCAAAAATTGTACAATTTTCTCTGAGAACTTCGTTGCGATTCAGATGGCTAAGGTAAAGATACATTATGATAAGCCGCTATACTTGGGATTCTGCGTTTTGGAATCATCTAAGGTTGTCATGTATGATTTTTACTATGGATGTATAAAGAGAGAATTTGGGCGCAATGCATCACTTCTATATACCGATACAGACTCTCTTATCCTGAAAGTGCAGACAGAAAATTTCTATGATTACATCAGAAATAATATAGACAAATTTGATACATCAAATTACATAGAACAAAATAAATTCAATTTACCAGTTACACCTTCAGTCTTGGGTAATTTCAAAGATGAATTCCCCAACGATCCCATAATTAGTTTTTATGGAACGGGTGCAAAAGCCTATTATGTACAATCGTTGGAATGTGAAATAAAAAGAGCCAAGGGAGTGAAAAAATCTGTAATAAAAACTCAGCTGACATCCGATGATTATAAAAAAATTATTGAGAATGGGGGATTTATATTACGTAAAATGAATTCGTTTAGGAGCATTTCTCATGATATGTTCACAGAATTAAGAAATAAGGTAGCGCTATCTTTCAACGATGATAAACGTTTCATTATTCCTAATACAACTCAAACGCTCCTTTGGGGGCATAGTGACATTGAATTCTATCAAAATGATCCTATGGAAAATGTTCGTATATGTAATAGGTTGGTTGGATCTTTAACCCAAGAATATAATATGAATGAAGAGGATAGATTGAATCATCTTATTACATTACTAAACGCTGAAATATAGATAAACATGAATATCATTCAAACTATAATTCTTTATTATATTCCGTAATTGAAGCAATAACTGGAAAATTCTTATTTGATTCTGTTCCAATATAATGCAATTCATTTTTGATAGTGTTTGATGTTTTTTTTTAAACAAACTGAAGATTATTATTATTTATTGCATATATCTGATTTCTGTGAGTGGATGGAAGGAATTGATTTATAGAAAATAAAAAAATCTTTCAAGAATATGTTTTATTTATTGTATATATATAGTACTAGCACTACTACACTTGAAAATAAGCTACTAAATATAAATGGATACAAACAAAAAATCACATAATACATTTTCGTCAAAATGAATTACGAACAGATCCATCCAGTGCATTATATGTCAAAATTGCATCATGTAGAATCAGTGCGTATACTTTGGTGTTGTTTGGGAATTTCGCTTTTCGTGTTTCAAACTCCAATTTGATATCCACAGTAGACGATTTTGTAGCATTCGGTTGATGTGAACAATCAATGATGAATAATGGATTGTCTTTGAATTGTGCAATATCCATTAGTGGCTCACTCAGATCTCTGTCATAGTAACTACGCTGGAAGTTTTCATATGCATAGTATGCATGCGAGTACAATTTTCTATCAAAGTCTAGATTCCAACGCTCATATGGATACACTTCAGAATTCAAGTAAACTCGAATGTTATTCACATCAGCACTCAGAAATTTTGTGACATCCACTGCCTCATTTTCGGATGCGTTGGTGTTTTGAAATCCTATTATGATGAATCGGGGTGTTTCCAAAATATTTGTAGTTTTTATCGCCCAAACGTCGGAAGATGTTGCACGTAATGATGGTAATTCATAAAGATCCCACATACGATAAGCTAATTTTACTTTTGCATTCAGCCCACTCTTATTAATTCTATTGAATAATTTGAGTTTTTGTTTGTCCTCAGCCACAACGTGTCTTATCTTCCACTCAATCTTTGAGATTTCCAATGTAGCTTCTATCTCCCCAATGTATGAATTCTTGAATGAGCGGGCTATTATCAAAATGAGTTCTTGTTTAGCATTAAGAGTGCATTTTTTATAATCTTCAGCAAAACCCATCAGATATTTAAGTGGGAGTTTTCCGCTGAATACATGACTACTTTCATCGAGAATACATTGTTTCGTATCGGAAAGACCCCATCCACTAGTGAGAAGTGAATGAGAATGTGTCTGACCAAATGAAATCATATTCTTCATTGTGGAAGTTATACCTGGCTTTCGAACTACCGCAACATGTTCACCACCCATTTCATAACGAATTTCATCGAAGAGAAATGCCAAAGCATTATTGGACATATAACAGACTTTATTTACTTCTTTTGGTGTGAATTTTCCTTCTATGTAAATGAAACTATCGGCAATGTCAAGAATTGCATCTTGGTTATTGATCATGATGCGGATTTCATCAGAGTTCTTGAACAATGGTGATCCATAGGGTTTGTATGTATGCTCATGAAAACTTATAAGGCTGTGATCAACAACTGGCTCGTTGAAAATATCCAACTTCTCATTGTTAGCCTCCAACACCATTTTTATTCTCGTATTCTAAGCCCAATTGATTTCAGAAAATTTAGATCTCTCGTGGACAATTTACGTCTTTGCTGTTTCGCACTCACTTTAGTAATGATCTTTTCCATAGACGTTACTTTCTTTTTATTATCTGATGCTGGTGGACTTCTTCCACTGCTCTCGCGCACACGTTCATTGTTGTAGCAAAAACCCATAACACTCGCTCTTATAACTTTTTCAGTTCCAGAATAACAACTATGGATTCCTCACTTCCGAAATCGATTAGATTATTTTTTTGATCCAATATGCGCACAGTGATGTTGTCAATGAACTGACGTCCTTCTGGACTAATGGGCATATAAATGATGTTTCGGGGTTCCTTTGTGAGATTATAACCGCATTCGACGTCTAAATCAAATGAAAATAGAATATGATTCTCTTCATTATTTATATATGATCCGGAAATTATATTACATTCCAAACGAATGAGTCTCACAGGTACAATATTAACTGGAAATGTAGATTGATATGGTTTATTACTGTTGAGCATCTGTTTCTTGAATCCCAGCATTGGACCTATTGAGTTCTCGTATCGGAAATCCACATTATATTTTGATTGCAATATACATTTGAATATATTATTGTTCGCTTGAAGACTGAACATTTCATCCATTGACATGCTATCGAGTATTTCATTCGGAAATAAGCGAGATGCAAGTTTCTTTTGTAGATAATCATTTATTTCCTCAATCTCATATGCTCCAGATGGTATTTTCATAGTAAAATATCTTGGAACATCATATGAGTCATCTGCATGGATCTCAAAACCGACTGTATTGTTTTTGTCAGTGATATTGTGAATAGTATTGCATCCATAGAATCCTAATAGCCCCAAGCCATAACGAGCATTCCTGTCCAATTCAATGGGCGGGTAAAAATCCGCGCTAAGGACACTTTTTCCCACAACTTATAACTCAAACTTGCATGACATGACTGATGCATTATCTCCGACATCACACCAATTTATTGTGGTATACAACATAAATGATATAATTTGCGTTTCTTTGGAGTCGAAATATTGCAGACGTCCACGACATTGTTATTGGCTCCTATATTACAATCTTCAATGCTGCAATAACAACAATATATTTTTCTCGGTGTGGGTCCATCATTGACGTCGTTTGATGTGCTAGCACCGTCAGAATTATATTCATAACAAAACTGATATTTTGAAATATCAACATCGTCTTGAAGATGTTTTGGGAGCTTTTCCCAAACATGGGCGATTTCATGAGCCGCACAAGAAATCATCACCTCCTTGGGCATATCAGCAAGTTGCCCTTTACTCATTTTCAACAAACTACGCAGCCTTGAATACGCTATCAAAGAATGGCCCATTCTCTTAATTGCCTCTCGATCTTTTTCCGGAGTATATTCCATTTTAAATATCTGTAGATGGTTGTGAGAGAAACTTCAGGCATAAATGCCCACACACAACTGTATTGTATTTTTGTTGGCGTTCATAGTTATATACAATTTTGATGGGTGTTCTCGATTTTTTTCGCAAGTAATGAACTAGCTCCGGGGGCGGCGATAAATCTCCAAAACTATCAAAATATATAACATTTCGTCCATTTTTCTTGTATGCCACCCAATGTGTTCCCCGACCGATACTTCTATACAAATTCATGATTGCTGTTTCATGGACATGCGGTCCTGATGTAGGTAAGTCATCTCGCATGAATACTCCCCGAAAGAATGGAATCTTCATCTGTGTGGCATAATAATTAAGTTCGATATCGGTGAGAGGCTTAAGAGGTAGGGCATCAATTAGTTTTTTGAACTTTGCTGTTTCAGATAGATACCGAGTCCTTTGCGATATGGTTTCAGATATATTCCACTACCTCTTTTTCCCAAAGCTATAGCTTCCATCTTTCTATTATGATGTTGAACTTCTTTAAGATCCTCCCTACTTTCCCTCACCGAATTGATTGCTCTTGCGATACCTGCAGCTGCTCCGCTCAAACTACCCAATGCAGACAATCCAGCGAAAATTGGTATCAATGGCAATATTCCCCCCACTTTTGGTATGGGTATGATACGTGGTGTACGTATCTGTTTTTTTCCACCTGCTGCTTTCAAATACTTACGTGCTGCATGCAATGCTAGCACATTAGCTTTCTTAACGTCATTTGCTATAAATCGGTCACCGCCAGCCTTTCGCAGTACATCTCGCACTTTTCTAACAACACCCGCCCCAAATGCAATCTTTCCGTTATTATTCGACTTCTGTTTTCTTTTTATTGTTCGCTTTTTCTTTTTTTTTTGAGGTAATGTTCGCATCGCATCCCATTCCGAAACGTCTCTTGGTTTTCATAATATTGGTAATTAGAAGAGCTGCAGCCTTCTCAGCTACTGATGATTTATTCGATTTAAATATTTCCCAAGCTGCGTATTCGAGTTGTTTATCGGCTATATGCCTTGCTGCGAGATTGTCTGGATTTTTTGAATATTGCAAATCGTGTGAAAGACACGCAGAATCCAATGGATTGATTCCTCTCTGATTGGCAGCTGATCTTTTTTCCAATTTAGTGCCAGGTCCGCAAAATTGATAACCGGGTATATGAACTTCAAACGGTAATTTATTTATTAACGAATTCACAATTCCTCGACCCTTTCTACTCGAAACGTAGTTCTTACGTCTTTTCCGTACGACGGTAGACATTTAAATGGGATATATTCCATATATTTATCTTTATTACGAGTTTGGTCGTTCACGATGCGTGTTGTTCAACAGCAGGTTGATAATTCAGACGAAAGAATCGTGGGAAGTGGATTGGACGGAAATAAGTCGAATCGACATGGTCCACTATTGCCTTCATCCCTTAGAGCATTATTAATTGGACCATCAAATTGTGGAAAAACAAATGCAATGATTGCCCTTCTAACGCATGCGCACGGATTACGTTTCGAAAATGTGTATCTGTATTCAAAGTTACTGAATCAACCGAAATATGAATATTTACGCAATGTGCTGAAACCAATTAAAGGCTTGGGTTTTTACACTACCAGTGATAATGAAAGTATAGTAGTATGATCTAATATTCCTCAAGGAACATCCGGTAGTTGCAGACTCGAGAATTCATCGTACTTATATTGAGATATTGACTTTGACAAGGGTTATATATAAAAAAAATCAAGTGAAAAATGGTATAAAGTTCAAAAAGTCCCATAAATATCAGAACATCATCAAACCTCTAATGAAAACACTCAAAAAGCCTACTAGAACTTTGAATCTGACTGGCAAAGGACTCAATATAACAAAATTAAAGAAAGTGTTCACAACGAAGTCGAAGAACTATGTATATTGGAATAAGCCTAAAGAATTGGTGAGTCGCTTACGATTGTTAATTGGTTCTAAATTAAGCGGGAACACTATGCATCAAAACGAAATTGTATCTTTGTTAGAGGAACTACGCGAAGAAGGAATAATATATTAGATACAATCAGATATTACAGTTCAGAACCATACCATCACCCGAATAGCACACATTGCAAATACCGCTATGGCTAGTGATATCAAGAGACAGGTGGTTGATGAATTACATAAGCCGGCTAGACGCAACTTCCAGAGGAGATCTACAGTACTGAAAGGCGTCGGCGATCTATGGCAAATTGATCTTGCTGATTTTCAGGCGTATTCCAGATTTAACAAAAATTATCGATACGTTCTGGTAGTCATTGACTGTTATTCAAAATTTCTATGGACAAAGGCTGTTCGGAACAAGACTGGATTAGTCATAGCTGGAGCTATGAGAACAATTCTACAACAGGCCAATTACTCCCCAACACATATACAATCCGATTTCGGGAAAGAATTCCATAACTCACACTTTTTTTCGTTGATGGAGCAGTATGGAATAAACCATTACTCTACTTTTAGCGTTATGAAGGCCGCTATGTGTGAACGAGTTATACGTACGATCAAATCATGGTTATACAAAGAGTTTTCGATAAATGGGATTTATAAATGGTTAGACATTCTCCCAATTATAACAAAGAGATATAATCATAGAGTGCACCAAACTATTGGAATGAAATCGAAAGATGTGAAGTCTACTACAAAATTGAACATTCCAAAATGAGAGAAGAAAAAGATTAAAAAAAAAATCATACCCAAGTATCGCATTAATGACATCGTTCGAATATCTAAATATAAGCACGTTTTTGAGAAGGGATATACAGCAAATTTTACAACGGAATTATTTAGGATTACAAAAATCAATAGTACCTACCCCCCAACTTATATGCTTGAAGATATGGATAAAAATCCAATTAAAGGATGTTTTTATGAAGCAGAGATACAGAAAACTAAAAACCCAGACGTATACTTTGTCGAGAAGATATTGAAAAAGAGTGGTAGCAGAGTTCGTGTGAAATGGTTAGGATTCTCCAATAAGCATAATTCCTGGATTGACAAAAATGCGATTGTTTGATAGATCCCATTGAAAAAATTATAAAAAAAATCAAAAATATACTTTTTCATTACAACTTTATTGTTTGATTCTTTTACATATATTTAAAAAAAAACATATATTTAAAAACATATAATACTAATCAATCAATATTTATTTGAAAAGCCGCATCTAGCTCCTGACGCCATCTTTCGTAAACAGCAGAGACCGTTTCATGTAACTGTTTGGATTTTTGCAAATCTATTTTTGCCTGTTTCCGAAGATCTTGGTTATTGAGCCTCTCCCTACTAACTTCTGTCATCACCCCCTCTCTTTGCTTTCACAATTTTACAATTTCGGCTTCCTTCACTGCAATTTGTTCTTCAATTTCATGATCTTTTGTCATTTTTTCATCTAATTGTCGATCAACCTCATCGCATTTTAGGAATGTGCTTTTAGCATTTGTGCTCGCTCGCCTAGTCTCTAATGTCTGTAATGGCAACAGAGATGCTAGTGGAATGCATTCAATTTTATTTGGTGTTTTTTTCACTGAAGATGAGGAACACATACCTTTCTTCGAAACACTACATCCTTTCTTGTTCTTTGAAGACCTTGGCACTGTTGAGGTTGATGCAGCAGTGTTGGGAACTTCGATTATGACACAACGTTTCGGAGCGCGTTTACTTGGCTGCTTATATGAAATATCAGGCATATGCAGAGCCTGTGTCTGAGGTTCTTGCACCTGAGCTTGATCCGGGATAGTGTTGCACTGTGATAGCTCGTTATCAGAAATATGTAGCACCGGCGGTTCTTCCGTCTGCTCCTGCACTATAATAAATTGGGATTGCACGCCCATCTTCAACAAATCATCAGCATCGAAATTCGATAGTTCTTCGACAATTGATGCATCAATTGAATCAGCGGGATTTCTACTGCTCAATAAATTTTCCACATTTTCACTGTTCGGTAATAAACTCATTATAATTATTCTTACGAGTCTTACGAGAATTATTTCAAGTCAAAAACTGTTATAGCTTCTCCCATTTTGAAATATCATATTTATAGACGAACTACCACAACCCCACCACATATGCAACATGGAGTGGGAAATGTATCTCCCACCATTGTGACAAATCATTTAAAGCTGAAAAACCTTATAGAATTCTTCATATCTCATACAATGGCAACAACATCTACATACAACCTCTAATGATCCTTCGGACACAAATCTGTCTGATACACCGATCGATGTGAACTTACCTTTACAAGTTGACATAATTACATCAACAAGTAATATAGTAATTCACTCGCATTTTATATGGAATCCAACAATCAGAGAATGGAATCCAGTTACTCAAGAACCTGCGCCGGAGGAAATAGATTATGATTCTGACGCTACTGTAGATTTGAATCTATAAAGTATTCATGAGCCGATTAAATCCGCGCAACAAAACCAAAAGGTTCTTTTCAGAACCAACAAAAAAAAATAATCTGAGTACGCTACTGAATTCTATTTCAAAATTCATAAGTCAGGCACTGCATATGCCCCGAGAAAATCATTACTGATAATTACTGAGTTGAACTGTTATATATTATTGCTTGAATGAATAATTGAATTTTATCAACTAACATTATTCTCTATGTGAAATGTATGGAAACATAATTTTTTTTTTGGATTTTTATCTGTATGAAAATGATTTCTTGAGAAAATAAAGAGAGAATAGTTATTATGATAGCTGATTTACTGGAATTTGTATTCACATGATAAAGAGAATTTTAATTAGATTATTTGAGTTGAACTTTTGGGGATTTTTTTTTCAATTAAAAAACCTACAAAAGTCCTATATAGGTCCCAAAACCCCGCCTATACCTGTGTATATCTCCGAAATAATATCATATACTCCATGGAGAACTTTCGTAGATTTTTTAGTTAGGTGAGCTGAAATGAAAAAACTGAAAAACATAAATTTCCTGTAGAGGCTGAAAAACATTAAAATGCTATGAATTTCCATCAAGTTGGTCGATGTTCTAGTGTCCAAATCTTCAGAAACTTTTCCACCCCCAAATAAAGTTGTCTCTTGTATTTTTAAATTTTCTCGAACTCTTCCATTTTTCCCGAATATTTTTTTTCCAACGCCATACGTTCCTTCTGGATTTCATTCATTTCTTGACATAGTTCCCCCTCAAGTGTGTTCAAGTTCGTAATCATTGCGAGAAATCTATTGTCGAATCCTATATCTGTTCTCATAGCACATGAATCTTCAGAACTCATACTTGAGGGGGCTCTTCGAATTGGAGGAGACCTGATGGGCGAAACGATGTTGTTAGGCTGTGGGATATCTTCATCCATAATTGTAGAAATTGACGAGGATGATGTGGAATTTTTTTCTACTTCCTCCATACCTGTAGAATTCAGGGTGTCAATTATTGTGTTTTTTCCATGTGCTTCTTCTGAAACCGGTTCCACATTATTCTGCTCAGACGTGGGGGCGGCGGACGAAATATTTTTTTCAATTGTTTTGGTGAGTTCATTACTATTCGTAGAATTCTTCTTGCTCTTAGGCCAGGGAGCGGTGGACATCGGGTTGTATTTTTTCGCCGCCATCATTAGTTTTGCACAGTTGCGTTTTTTTCTCTTCTTCTGTTTCCGTAACGCTTTGGGACTTTCTTGTTGTTGTTTTCTGCGCCTGGAAGAGGGTAGTCTCTGCGGCCTAGTTCTTTTTTTGTTGAATGGCGTGGTTTGTATAACGGTCGGTAATTCGGCGATTGTTCCTAATTCCCCGGTATTGTTCTCCATAACGCTCGGTAATTCGGCGATTGTTCCTAATTCCCTGGTATTGTTCTCCATCGAAATGTATTTTATAGCACGTTCTAATTCCGTTGATGTTACTTTGCGTCTTGATATATCCATAAAATCACAAAATGAATTATGAAAAAATTTAATTTGAACACAACCAAACTCGAGGAGCTCTGGTTTACAAATGAGATGTGTATGTTCTCCAAACCTTCGGAATATCGAAATGTACCTCAACGTTTACCTGTTTTTATTGCGATAGGAGACCCTTTTTTATAGAGTATGATTTAACAAATACATTTTGACGGAAAGAAGTCGGAATATCGAAATCTATCCCAGCGGGATTATTTGATTTTATTGTGAGAAGAGACCCTTCCAAAAGAAATAAATTTTGAGACTCTGTATTTTCGTCACAAAGAATGTTTTTTTCTCAGAACAATTATAAATGTATGCAGGAAAGGTTTTTTTTATTATTCGTTTTATTTTGTTTTTTTATGTTATTTCTTCTGAGTCTGAAAATCTATTCTTGATTTTTCCTAGGAGAGTTTCATCTAAGAACAAT
Organism: Chrysolina americana; assembly: GCA_958502065.1. Taxonomy (NCBI): domain Eukaryota; kingdom Metazoa; phylum Arthropoda; class Insecta; order Coleoptera; family Chrysomelidae; genus Chrysolina; species Chrysolina americana. The sequence goes on along the minus strand of OY293417.1, from coordinate 23,202,511 downwards.
TACAAATCTTAATTTAAAATTTTCAAAATCTTATGTTAATAACAGAACAGAGGGGGCCCCAATACACGCCCCCTCCAGTATGCATCTCCATTTTCATATACTGTGCATTCCCAAAAGATCTGTTACTACTATTACCAATCACAGAATTTCAAATATCATTGACTCATTATCACTCTCGTCATCTGGTATTTCAATTGCTTCTTCTTCTTCATTTTCAGACTCGATTAATTCTTCATCATCCGAATTATCGTTATCGCTAGGCTCATATTCCCACAATTGTTCCGGATTTTGAACGAAGTCAATAAACGATTCGTAAAATTCATCATCGAAACTTCTATCTGTACTAGACGATATTTCATTTACTTGAATTGGTAAGTTAGAAGAAGATGTTTCTGATGGACTACATCGGCCTAATTCACTTGTAGAGTCAGCTTGAGACATTTCGAATGGAATGATAGCAATATACTGATCCATTCAATTTATATACATTTTGTTAATGAATGAAGATGTCTGGGGACTTTTTAGGAGAGGGATTTGTTGTGGATACAAATTCGAAATAATTTTTTCGACTCTGAAACAAATATTGTTTTATAACATGTTTTATTGAATTATATAAATATGTACAATATGCAAACAACTTAATCTATATATTACACTAAATTTACACTAAAGTACATGAAACAACAACTAAACATTACACACCCTACATGCCCTCTGACATGTTATTAGGATTAGGGAGTCTGTACACACTGTACAATAATGCCTCCCTATTTGGCCATATAAGCTAGACACATGTGTGTCTATATGCCTATATCTGGCGAACTGGTTACCATATCTAATACTATATAGCCTATAGCAAGGCCTCCACCTTATTGATTTTGATAGGAATTTGACTTGGATTCGTTTGGGCTGAATTACTCTGTTGAACTTGAGGAACTTCGAAGAGCATTCTGTAACACTGATTGGATTGCTTTATTCCAAGGACAACCAAACGTCTACCATTTCTAACTTCAATCTTGTTATTGTTGAAAACAACTTCAAGGTCTTTATTGGTGACTGCCCCCGCAGAAAACAAGTTTTTCTTTAGTTGTGGTACATACAATGTATTTTCCAACCAAAGTTGCTTGCTACCATTAACTATAGCCGTTAATATTATAGAGCCAATTCCCTCCACATGTATGAATGAATTATCTCCAATTTGAACAGCAACTTCAGATTCAAGTGGTTTCAACTCGCTGAACCATTCTTTGTGTGAAGTCATATGCTTAGAAGCAGCACTGTCAGCTAGCCAAACATCCTCACAACCAACAACTTGAATATTATTTTCTTCAGCGCTCAGTGCTTGATTTCTTCCTTGATGGGACGGAAAACTATTGTCTTTGGCATCTTGTCGATCTCCACCATATTTGTTGTTTCTTTTCCTGCATTCAGATTTCACATGGCCCCTTTTTCTACAGTAAAAACAGATGACACTTTGTTTGTTCTTTAGCTTGGTATTCAAAGTCGAAGTGTTCTGTTTACTTTGGAATTTCACAGCAGCAAATGCAGTAGATGTTTTATCTGATTGATGTAATCTCAGTTCTTCTTTAAGGAGTCTAGCAGTTAGATTATCGAAATTCTGTTTTGTCTCATCATAAGAGTCCCAGGCAGTCACGAATGGACCATATTTATGAGGTAGACTACCTAAAACCTTTGCTATCTTATCAATGTCTGAAACTTTCTCTCCGACATCGGTTAATGCTGCCGCCATTGCCCCCACTTTGCTTATGTGCTGTGCGATACTATCAGTGGTTGACATTTGGTAGTTGAAAAACTGTTGTTTCAACATAACTTTATTCACAGAATATCTCTGTTCATGTATCAGCTTGATCCTTGACTACATTTCTGGAGCAGTTCTACAGGACATAACGGTTTGGAGTTGCGAGAATTCCATTGCGGTCGATATGAGAAGCATAGCTTTAGCATTGCAGTCTTCCCATTCTTTGATTTCTTTTTCTGGGGCTGAATTCGTGGGTTTTTGGAATGTTCCATTGACCAGGTGGATTAAACTTTCTATCCTGAAGATGATTTCCATCTGGAATTTCCACAGCTGAAAGTTGGTGCCGTCGAACTTCTGTATATTGAGACTCCGGAACTTGTCCATTTCAATCCTCACAATGCCTGAACGTAAAGTTTTCTCAGGAAGTAAATCCAATGTGACAGTGACAAAGCAAAAATGAGCCACAACTTCAAACTCGGGTACGTGCTTACAACTTTAACGGTATCCCACTCACCTATTTGTGATCTGGGCCCATAACCTTTTGTGTAAAGCAGTGATTTATATCGAAAGTGAAATTCAAAACCCAAATAACAACAAAACTTGTTTATTTTCAACTAACTTTTGTGTACATATAAAAACCTTAGTTACATAAGAATAATAGATTAGAAACAGATAACAAAGCTAACTTCAACAGAACGGTCATCACCCCTCAGATTACTGAGGAGGAGATAAACCGGGAAACTCAGAGGTGGATTGAAACGTTACAAAAAGCGAGAGAGATGACCACCAGGAAGAGGGTTGTGCGGGAGGAAATGGATCCCCTCCCGGACTTCATACTGGCTTATAAAACTCAACAACAAAGAGCGGAAAAAGTGGCAAACCACCTGCAACCCGGTTCACCTTGAGAACATGATGAGCTTGGGGCGGGAGGTGAGTTAACTGATCCATAAGTACCGGGATGAGGTCTGGAAGAGGAAACTTGAGACCCTCAACGCCGAAGACGGTTCTCTGTGGAGGGCGACAAAAATGCTTTGAATGAAGTATAATGTCATCTCCACCGTAGAGAACGGCCGTAGGCAATCGATGACCGATTCAGGGAAAGCAGAGATGTTCGGGGAATACTTAAAATTAAATTGTTAAAATTGTTATATCCGTCAACCGGTTACACCCCTACGTGCAAACCTCAAAAGTCAGAGACTAGTGCGAGCTAGGGGAAGCCGTAGCCCTTACCTTTTAATACGTGTGATGCCATGCACTAGACCGGTGGCAATGCTGAGAATCGAACTCTCTCTCTTTGGCTTATGAAGCAAGAACTCAACCCGTACACTACCGCGGTGCATTCCAGGCGGGCAGGACGTCACCCGAGAGCATGCCGAAATTACTAGGGGAGTCAGGGACTTCAGGGAAACAATGAAGCAACCCGTAAATAACACAGCCTTCTCGAAGCTGATTTCCAGCTACAAGGAGGTTCGGGACACTATAAAAAGTCTCCCCAGCAATAAGGCACCTGGGATAGACAAGATCGACGCGACGCTGCTGCGGAATCTCCCAAGGAAGCCCCTTGTACAGCTCATACACATCATCAATATGATTATAAAATGGCAGCACTATCCAGAGTGCCTGAAGCAAGCGGAGATCATCCCCATCCTAAAACCAGGGAAACAGGACACGAGGATAGACAGCTACCACCCCATCTCACTGCTTAGCGCGGTAGGCAAGGTGTTGGAGGAACAGTTCGGCTTCCGGAGAGGTCACTCAACGACCTCTCAGGTGGCCCGAATTGTCCACGTGGTGAAGGAAGGTTTCAATCGGGACCGCAACACAGTTATGGTCCTGTTGGATATTCAAAAGGGTTTTGATACAGTCTGGATCGAGGGCCTGGTCATGAAAATGCTAAGGGCAGGCATGCCTGGACATATGGTAAGATAGCTGGACTCATACCTGTTTAACAGAGCCTTCAGGGTCAGAGTGAATAAAACCAGCTCTTCGATGAGGAATTCTGGAGCAGGAGTGCCACAAGGGTCGAGCCTGTCACCACTCTTGTACTCTCTATTCTATATACACACGACTTCCCGAAAAATCACGACACCCGGACGGCAATTTACGGCGACGACACCGCCATTTACGCACAGGAAATCACCTCCAACGAGGCGGTCTTGTGCGTAAAAATTCATCTGGAGACGGAGGTCGTGCCGTATATGGAAAGGAATAAGATCGGCCAAGACAGAGCTCATGAATTTCACCAAGAAGGTGAAACGTGCGAATGTTAAAATTCAAGGAGTATTCAGGGCTCTGGGGGCCGAGATTCCGTCACCGCGCGATACCTGGGAGTACAACTGGACCGTGGACTAACCGTTACCAAACATGTCAGTCTGGCATTAAAGCGAGCCGCCGCGGCGGTAAAGAGGAACTACCCCCTCATAGCGAGAGACTCCAGACTGTCGATGGAGACTAAAGTGTTAGTCTACAAGCAGGTAATAAGAACTAAGATGATTTATGCATGTCCAGTGTTCTGCAGCGTTCCCAAGTCAACAATGTTTCGCTTGGAAACGATGCAGAACAAAATACTCCGTATCGTCACGAACAGTGACAGATACATTCGGATTGACACATCGAGAGCTAGCCGATGTTCCAAAAATCGAAGAATTTATCAAACATCAGTCTGATAAATTCTTCAGACACTTTATCCTTGGAAGCCGATTGACCAGGGATATTACAGCAATCAGAGCCCGTGACAACCTAAGGTTGAAACACGGGCTCATCTACGAGACACAGAATATATTCCGTGAGTCTCCAGAAGACTAGTGAGCCATAGTTCACCATGTAGTCCAAACCCGGTTTTTCCGTTGTTTTTCCGGGAGTCGTAAGGAAAGCTCGACAATACATGGTCCCGATAGCCCGATGCCGCACCCCACGTTTAAAATGCCCTGTATGAGTTACTAGGAGACAGGCATTAAACAATGGTTGACACACACTCGCAGCATTTGACGGCCTACACAACACCGTAGGGCTTGCTCCGGCAGGCGATAGGAGTTTTTACCTGTCAGAGAAGACCTCTCTGACACGGTTAAAAAACCCAAAATACCCACCCGCAAAATGACAGAACATCCCCCAACCCTCTGCGGCTGAGTGATTGTTTTAGAGTGATTTTTAGATATTTAAATGTTGTTGTTGGTCATGAGTGTTTCTATTTTACTGTAAATTCTCTATTTTGTTGGCTCTTGACAGGACGAGGCAAACGCATTTCAGCATAGATGACAGTCTTTTCTCTTATTCTCTAGTCGTTTTCAAAATATCAGTCTACAAGAGCTATAATAAAATCAGATTGGGATATTGATGCTAAAAGTGTAGTGGCCGTAGAACTGCTGTTGTTATAATTCCAGGATGAAATAAGTTCTAATGTTTCCATTATTTTAGGCAAAGCAATTTGAAATTGAAGAAACGAATCATGTCTCTCAACCTATCGCGTTTCACATAAGCTACTTAATTGTCCAGCTAATTGTTGTTTTAGAATCAATTTTTCTTTGCAGATTGATTAAAAAATGCTATGGCAGTGCACTGAATAATATATTGCTAGCATTCAAAGTAATGAAAGTAAAGTCTTGTTTAAATAAAATATTAAAACCTACATTAGTTTGAATGGTAATATACATGTAGAATCAATGAAATGTACATACAATGACGTTAAATTGACATATTTCACATTCCTGTACTAATGCGGAAAGTGACACTTTCAAAACTAAAATACGTGCGGAATAGTAGGTAAAAAACATTAAGGTAATTAATGTGTTTTTCATTCATTTCATATTCATTTAAATCGAGGTATTCACTACTGCAGTGCATTTAAAATATTGTCGTTGACTTATCTTGTGAAAAAACATCAGATTTTTTTTTCTTTGGATGGATTTATTTTTATTCCCGTTATTTGAAAAATTCATGACCGTGAAAATTGACTTTTTGAGTGTTTGTAGCCGTTGAAATGGGTCCCGGGAATTGTATCGCACGTTAAAAAGTAAGACCTCGTTAATACTTAGCTCGCACAAGTTTCGACTTCTGAGGGTTGTCGTTCGTAGGGGGATGACAGCTGGTTAACGGAAAAAAACAATATTTTAAACAATTCCCTTGTGAATCGCTGACTATGCTGAGGTAGAATCTCGCGATTCCAGAAAACTGATGCGCAAGCATCTTCACCTTTATTGGAACATTTATTTTATTATTCAGTCATAATTTATCTCTCGTACTGTTGAGAAATATTTTTATCAATAAAATTTGTTTTTAAAAATGACTTTGACTTGCGAAAGTTATATTTGGCGCAGTCGGTAGGATACTCGAAATTGTAACATTTCGAACGTAATATTTTCGTTTCAACGATTGATCGGGTATCGAACTTGTTGTTTTGTCCTGTGGAGGTATTTGTGAAGAAGCGGCTATTCAAACTTCAAGAAACCCAGTGCATCGAGGACCTCTAGCTACCCTCAACCGGCAGATCATCGGAGAGTGGAACAGAATCATTCAGTCTCGCTAGGAAGTCTTTATGGAAATCAAAAATCGGGGAACCAGTCGTCTACCTTACAAAAGAATGCTCAAAGTTCTCACAATTTTAATGTAATTTATTATTTTCAAATGAACTTTGATAGTTTGTCACAAATTCTTGGAAATTTAAATTTGAATATCGAAAACCCTTCAGCTGACTTTATAGTTTATTTGTCTGATACTAGTAATTCAAACAAAAGAATGTCTAATCAATTCAATTCAGAATACCTAAGATGTGTGACAGAATTTGATGGCAATCCCAATGATCTCGAGAGATATTTATCAGTTCGTGATTCAATAATTACGAGCTTTTATAATGCAGCTGAGTCGACAAGCTTTAAAAATATTTACTTTTTGAACTGTCTCATTTAAAAATCACCATGAAACGCTAAAAGAGTAGGTAATGTACAAAATGTTTCAAATTAGTAAAAACTTAAAGATACATTAACAAAAAACTTTGCTGATCAAAGGAATGCGGAGACGCTCTAGAGAAATTAGCTGAAACAAAAGAAGTCGAGTTGGTATGGGTTCCTGGCCACAGAGGGGTGCCGGGAAACGAGGTGGCTGACGAACTTGCCAGAACCGGTTCCGCAGCGCCGTTCTGTGGGCCGGAGCCAGTACCATGCAGGAAAAGAGAATTAAACGTACTCTGGAGGAATACTGCCGGATGCAGACAGTCAAAAGACTTTGTGGCCAGCTCTAGCAAGTCAAGGATGGCGTTGCTCTTAGGCAGAGATCACCAAACACGACGCCTCCTTGTAGGAATACTAACAGGCCATAACAAACTAGGTAGACACCTGTCACTAATGGGTATAAAAAACAGCTTCACCTGCCATATGTGTGAAGGAGACGAACAAACTTCTTCTCACTTCCTTGGCCTGCATCAGAAGGTCACAAAGATTCGGAAAGGTAGACTAGAAGAGGCAAGATAGTTATGTGGACAGCGGGGAATGCAAAAAGGGCTAATCGGGGCCTACTTGCCTGGCAGCGGCAGCGGCTTCTCCATGATTACTACCACTTCTACTCAAATCAAAGGGATGAAACTTGCTTGAATAGTGATATGGTTATGCTCAGGCAATCCCCTAATGAAAAACTTCAACAGTTTTATGATAGATGTCTGAATATATTGAACTTTTTGTGCAATTATATTGACGTACTCATAACTGCAGAATCTAAAACGTGCAAAAGAAAGCTATATATTGATCCGGCATCCAGATCTTTAACTGAAGCATTACTCTTACAAGAAGAAAATCTAGGTACATTATTTCCAAAATTTTTCAAACAAAAATACCTTTAGACCAAATTTTCCACAACCCAGACCTCCAATTCAAAAACGGCAGCCTAATTCTTCTCCAACAAATCACTTCAGTACACCAAACAACACAATCAATTTCTTCCACATAAAATACCAATTCAACCTTGAACACCAAGCCAACCCCAAAAATGCTTTACTAATGCACAAGTTTTCAGACAACCATTCCAAAATAGAAACGTTTCTAGACCAAATCAAAATCAAAACCCAAATTTTTCAAAACCTACACCCATAAGTGTATACACTAGAAACACGAACCAGTACAAACCAATACCAATGAGTTTTTCAACAAGATACGCCCCTAATTATCGACCAGGCCCCTTGAATTCATTTAAAAGTCAACTTAAAAGAAATTTTATTTCCATTGCATCCACTAGAAACAAGAACCAATACAAATCAATACCAATGAGTTTTTCAACAAGATACGCCCCAAATTATCGACCAGGCCACTTGAATTCATTTAAAGTCAACTTAAGAGAAATTTTATTTCCGAAGAATTATTTAATGCGGTAGTTAGTGACACCCGAAATGAACCCAATTATACCGAACAAAAATATCATTCTGAAGACTATGGTAAACATTTCAACAACAATTCCTAAAAAAATTTTCAGGAAATCTCAACTACAAAAAACCAAACCTAGTTCCGCAAATAATATCTTTTAATAATTCTAGTTCTAGTGAATTATCACACATAACCTCTCCGTAATATGATGCCTAATTTCTCGTTGACTCAGGCTCTACAAAATCTTTTATTGATCCAGAAATTGCTCAAAAACTCTTTCCAAATTTAATTAAATATGACCCGTTCATCATGTCGACAGTCTTTCAGAAATCAGCTGAAAAATATTACGCGTCTATGCCAGCTTCGAAATTATTCAATCTACCACAACAAAAATATTTGAAATTTTTCTTTTTCAAATTCCACAATATTCAGCCCTATGCTGTATCACTTCCGTTAAAAATAACGTCACCGTTATTCGCCATTTCCGTTATTTTGCTATTACCAATCATAGCAAAATAACGGAAATGACGAATAACGTTGACGTTATTTTTAACGGAAGTGATACAGCATAGGGCTGAATTTCAAAGGATTGATTGGTCTTCACAATTTAAAACTTTTATAAGCTAACCTAGATTTTGGTAACGGATATCTTATTACCACTTACGCGAAGATAAAATTGAACGTTCAGAAAACAAAAAAATACCTCAATTTAATTACAATTGCTCCAAGAAATGAGCAAATGATACAAGTGAAAACATCAATCCAGAACGGTGAAATTATAATACCTCATCAACGTTTTCATAAATGTGAAGTGCCAGAGTGTCTGACTATCGCGAACAAAGGCAAAGCTCTCACTACTAGTTTCTTTGAGTTTTTCAGAACCGATCACGGTTGAGAGATTTGATGAAAATTAAATTTGATTTGCATAATTTCGATGAATCACCAAAACTTTTCAAAAATTCGTTGCAACGATTTAAATGACGAGGAAAAATCCAAGATACTTCTGTTATGCAAAGAATATTCTAACATATTTTACTACCCTGCTGACTTTTATAAGCCGTGTGAAGGACCAAATTCGAACATCTGATGAAGTACCAGTGTTTACAAAATCATACCGGTACCTATTCATCCACAAGCAAGAATTCGAAGATTAAATCAAAAAATGCTTGATCAGAAAATTATTAGGCCAAGCAATTTCCCTTGGTTATCGCCCATTTGGGTAGTACCCAAGAAACTTGATATTTCTGGAAAGCGAAAAGGAGGGTTGTCGTTGACTATCGTAAGCTCAATGAGAAGACGATAGATGACAAATGCCCTCTGCTCAACATCACTGATTTGCTGGACAAACTGGGAAAATGCCAGTATTTTAGCAGTCTCGACTTGGCCAGTGGTTTCCACCAAATTGGGACGGAAGCAGATGCCATTGAAAAAACAGCTTTCAATACGGAACATGGGCATTACGAGTACTTCAGAATGCTATTCGGGTTGAAGAACGCGTCGGCAACATTCCGGCGTGTAATGGATAATATTCGTGGTATCCAGAATGAAAAGTGTTTAATATTCCTCGAAGATAATATTTATTTTTTCAACTCCTCTGCAAGAACATCTCGAGCGTCTCAAGTCTGTCTTCAATCGGCTGAGGAGTTCAAATTTCAAAATTCAGTTGGATAAGTCGGAATTCCTACGAAAAGAAGTAGCCTACTCAGATCACGTTGTGACCCCTGAAGGCCTCAAACCAAATCCGGATAAAATCGTAGCCATCAAAAATTTCCCTGTCCCAATAGCCACTAAACAGATCAAAGGATTCCTGGGTCTGTTAGGTTATTAGCGACGATTCATTAATAACTTCGCTAGACTGACCAAACCATCAACGAAATGCCTGAAGAAGGGTGCAAAAATCGAACATAGCACGGAGTTTTTGGAATGTTTCAATACATGCAAGAAGCTGTTGATCAACGACCCAATTCTGCAATACCTTAACTTTTCGAAACCTTTCAACCTCACGACGGATGCAAGTAAATTTGCCCTAGGAGCTGTCCTTTCTCAGGGCCTTATTGGCCTAGATTTGCCAGTAGCATACGCATCTCGAACTCTAGAAAAAGAGCTTCTTGCCATCATATGGGCTACCAAATACTTTCACCCAAATCTTTTCGGAATAAAATTCAGTATCGACACCGATCAAAAATCACTTCAATGGCGTTTCTCCCTGAAGGACCCCAACTCAAAATTGTTGATAAGGCGGATAAAACTGGACGAATACGACTTTAACATACTTTACAAAAATGGCAAATTGAACATGCACCAACGCCGATGCTTTATTCCATGTTGGAATCGATACCAAAGATACAGAAACCTTCTGGGAAGAATTGGATGATATACTAGACGAATCACAACGTCTAACAAAGCAAGGTGTTACTTTCGGTGGTAAATCGTTGCCTTGAATCCCTGGAATATTAACCCTCTTCTTATATTCAGATTATAAGAGAACCCAATCAAGATGCTGAATATACTCCCAGCATTATACCTCCTGACGAAGTGCAACAAATCCCAATGGAAAATAATGAGATACCTTCCACAAGTAATGTAGAAAATGACAACCTTTTTTTACAAGTACAACCTGATACCGAACGTACAGAAGATGAACCTCTACCAACGGAAGACAATGAGTTGTTTGTTACCTTCCATAAGTAATGAACCTCCACCAGTACCCGAAAACCACGACGATGACACCATTCACTCGAATACCGACAGAACCCTGTTGTAGTAATTCCGATAGCACAGTGTGCCATGAACTTAGGCCTCAATCAGTTGATTCTACGCTATGTTTTCCATTCTTCGGCCAAACCCAAAACTACCATTTCATTCGCAAAAATGATGAGAATTCATATTCAAATATCGCAAAATGACATAGGAAAAACGATATTCTGAACGATATTTATCAAAGAAGAAGACGCCCCAGGGGTGCAGGATCATGTCTATTTCGAAATCCCCGAAGTTAATGAACCATTTTCTGCTACAATTGAAAAATATTTCTTGTTGTCCTCTATCGGATATAAGATTTGTACCAAAAAGCTTCTAGACGTCACAAAAATAGACGGCATTCGGGAAGTTATCCAATACCATCATGAAGGTAAATCGGGGTGTTGACGAAACTTTTGCAAGAATAAAAGAAATGTACTATTGGTCGAACATAAAAGAATCTATTCAAACATATATACAGTTCGATTATTATATCTTTTCCCGTGCGTCATCATCACAATACCATAATTCTTAGCTTAGCAGACAAATGTAAACGAATTTTGAATCGCTCATATCCGTTGTTAGAATGAGATGTTCGATAAAGGATGTGTGATTTCTTCAAACATATATTGATGGCGCATGGGTAACGGTACAATAATCGAACTGTAAGTGCGCGCAGGCATACCTTGTTAATCCATTGACAGGTACAGAAATAGCCGATAAACTCATTCAATCCTTTTCTCATCATGGTATTCCCAAGCGAATTATCGTTGATAATGGTTCGGTATTCAATAACTTCCTTATTTCGGAACTCCTGGATTCACACGAAATAGAAGTTCATTTCATATAACCACATCAACCGCAGTCCAACGGAATGATAGAACGGTTCCATTCTACTATTTTAGAATATATTCGCCTACTTCGTACTACAGGTTTATTGAAAACCTCTCCAAAAATGAAAATGTAGTGTGCAATTTTGGCATACAACCATTCCATACATTCGGTCACAAAGTTAAAACCAATTGATATCATTAGTCATTTCAACCAATGACCCTTTCAATACCGAAATTGATCTAAAATAACTGAATGATCATAAATAACGATTTGAATTCGTCTATTCAAAGATCAACTCGGATTTAATTAAGCAAAAAGAAAATTTGGTAGAACGGTAAACAAAAAAGGCGACAACCCTATTTGTATTCCAATCGAAATAAAAACCTTATGTGAAAAACATGTTAGGAAGAAACATGCGAATAAATTTCAAAAACCAACTCAAATCAAAACAGTTGATCGTATAATGAAAACAGTATCTACGGAAAACCAGCAAAAAATCTCCCATTAAAAATTAATTGATTTTTCAGATTATCTGGAACTCTCGAACTCCAGAAAAAATATCTAAACCAAACACTCAAACTTGGAACAGCCTAGGGTAGAAAAACAAGCGTATTCACTCATTCATTATTACGATTTGAATCCAATGATTACTTAGGTGAATAAATTAAAATTTTACTCTAAAAACGTCAGGTCACTTGTAGGCGGTCACAAAGACTACTCTTGGGATACATCAAACTACTTATTTGAAAATATTATAATTTTCAGAAGGAAGGGTGACTGACAGACTTACCAACATTCTACCACATCCGCTCAGAACAAAACGCGGTCTCATATATGGTATTGGATCAATTTTCAAATCAATCGCAAGAAATTTAGATTTCAGTGGCAGAGAAAAAAACGATCGTCTGATCAATGAATTACAAAATAAACAAAATGATCTATTAACAAACATCAAAAGGCAACAATTAACTTTCAATCTCATTTACGTGTTAGGAATCTCACGTTAAAAGGTAAGACCTCGTTAATCCTTAGCTCGCACAAGTTTCGACTTCTGAGGGCTATCGTTCGTAGGGGGATGACCGCTGGCTAACGAAAAAAAAAACAAAAAAAACAATTGATCAGTTCAATAGTACAGTTCAGCAAGTGAAACATAACGAGCAGCTTTGATTGTACAATACAAGTTCACCAGCAGTTTGAGTGAACCGCGTTCAGTTGCTAGGGATTAGCCAATGAAATTTATAGTTCCTTAGTAATTGAACTCGGCTCACTTGAACTGTTGGTGAGCTCGTATTGTACAACTCAAATAGCCAAAAGTGTTGAAAATCAAACGTATGGAGAAATTTATATTTTCATCAAAGATATCATGAACCAGATAATCAAAACATATGAAATTATAAATTCGATTTAACACGACGTCGAAAAACTCAATACAATTTTCCATATTGAACGTTCTTCATCCCAGTAAAAACGAGAGATTTGTACCATGAACTGCAAAAATTAAAGAAAATTATCAACAAAGACCAACTACCAATTGAAATAAGTTTCGAGAATACTTTGCTATCATAAATCTTGAAAGTTATATATAAAATTTCAGTATAACCAATATTTTACATATTCCAATTACTCATTCTTTGAAATTTGATTATTATCATCTATAATCAAACGTATGGAGAAATTTATATTTTCATCAAAGATATCATGAACCAGATAATCAAAACATATGAAATTATAAATTCGATTTAACACGACGTCGAAAAACTCAATACAATTTTCCATATTGAACGTTCTTCATCCCAGTAAAAACGAGAGATTTGTACCATGAACTGCAAAAATTAAAGAAAATTATCAACAAAGACCAACTACCAATTGAAATAAGTTTCGAGAATACTTTGCTATCATAAATCTTGAAAGTTATATATAAAATTTCAGTATAACCAATATTTTACATATTCCAATTACTCATTTTTTGAAATTTGATTATTATCATCTATTTTTTAATCCAACGTTTACTAAGAGCCAGTTTGAGGCTGTTGTACCTCAAAATAAGTATTTTGTTAAAAATGAGATTTTGTATGTATTCTTGATTGATTCTTGTTTGGAGATCTCCCATCAAACGTATATCTGCCCGTCCACTAACATCAGGGAGCTGACAGAAAATAATCCATGCGAAATCCAGTTGCTCAATGTCCAAAACAACTCCACTTGCAAGAAAACAACCATCTTTTTATCAAGATCAGCCATCAGACGACTAGACAACTCAATCAAATTGGTTGTTCTCCTACCGTCTCAACAAACGACCAAACTCAGGTGACAAAACCAAAATGAAATTGAAAACCTGCTACCTGGAAGTTACCTTTTTGACATTCCAATTGTATGCCAATTATCCTGTGTTGACCAAAGTTTATTAAATTAACGATCACCAAGTCACCAACAGTGAACCAATCATCCTACCAGACTCAGACGAGCGGATGCTAGAGCCACCCAAACCAAGCATAGGGATCCAACTTGATGACTTGAATCTGGACGATATCCACTCAATAAAAACAGCAATAATGGAGAACGAATCGAAGATATCCATCAAAGACGTAGCACACATTCCAAGTTTTTGTACGATTTTAGGGCTTCGCGAGACCAAGACCAAGATCAAAAACAGGAATTTGGACTGGAGAATAAGTACGTGAAAACTCAATATATCGTATTTTATTGGGTAATTGTGAAGTGACCACTTTGAAACATTTCCGCCAGAAAAAAATACACATTTTCGCTCAAAATTTTGATAGGTACAGTAATTTTATCATGTTTTACACAATTTGTACTTTCATTGAGAACCATATTTGCACGTTTTACCAGGCAGTTTATGTCGCATGCCCTATGACTAATGCCGCTTCGATCAAAATGCACATGATCTCCGATTGTTTGAAGTTGGCCACGGTGATCTAATTCAGTAGTACGAAACGTCACTTGAGGTTAACTGAAGTAGCAAAATTCTAGTGAAAATGGCAAACCCTCTTGACGAAAATTTCTTCTATAATAGTATGCTGGGGAAAGCGTTGATCCAACTTCTGCCCCCGAATGGTAAATAGTTCAATCTTTTAGTATTTTGCGGAGAATTGAGAAAGCTAGACTCAATCGTAAGCAACTAGCAATATCAAACGATTCCTTCCTAGTGATTAAACATTTAGAAACCTATCCCCTAATTGTACGAATTGAAGGGGTTTTTCCTAATGATTCCTGCTTTAATGTTCATGAACTTTTTATCCAAATTTCCTATCCACAGAAAGAAAAATGATGCAGGTATGGTTCAATAAGTTACTAGAGTTGAATACCTCGATGGCTGATAAAGAAATTAGAAATGAGTACATGTGGTTTATTCTTCTGATGCTGCAGTGCCAGAAAATTCGTGAGCCATTCAATTCATTGCCTCCAACGGATATTGGTGCTTTGAGAGATATTGTTGTGAGTAGTATTTTATAGCTAAATGTTATTTTTGTACATTGGAGGTGATTATTGCATGATCCACTTAGTGAAAAACGTAAGTATTTGAAAAATATTACGTACTGGTGATTGGTCACATTTTCTCTAGTCTAAAACATCGTATGAAATATTTTCCAAAACTGTTTACTTTGTATGTAATCATCCACAATTTGAGCTGCCTAACAATGAGCAACGTTATTTAAATAGAACAACACATTAAAAAACTTTCAAAGTTCATGCTGCCAAACTCACGCGTAGGATTGGCTAAGCCAAACACCCATTCCCGAGATAATACTGGATCTATTTGATGTAATCTTTAAGATCAGCGGGAGTATTTTTAATCCTGCTTAAATGTCTAATAACTTGTTAACATTGGCTCAATGTCATCTTCATCGGGTTGGATAGTAGAAATGGCAGGTGGATTATTGTTCTTGACCTCTATTCTTGCACGGAGCTGATTTGTTTGCCACCGCATAATGCTTTCGTCGGGGGTTAAAACTTTATAACTGAGTGGACCTCTTCGTTCGATGATGGTTGAAAGAATCAATTTCTTATTGGAATTATAAGATCGGCAGAATACTAATTCTCTTTTTTTGAAGTTTTAAACAACTGCATCAGTTTTACTTAGGTTTTCTTGTTCAGTAGTCATATCTGTCACAAAATCGGAAAAAAATTCATCCAACATAGTTGCACGTCTATAGTTCATCAAAAGCTCACATGGTGGTCTACCCGTCATGTTGTGTGGCAATATGTGTTGGGTTAACAAATATCTCCCTATGGGTTTTGGCAATTCCTTTCCATGCCAGTCTCTGGACATTTTCTGATATGGGGCTATTAATGCTTGCCTCATACTATTCTTTCACAAAAATAATACCATGATTGTCGCTGCAGAAAAATGGCTGGCAATTGCCTGAATCCCCACCACTTTGAGTATGAATCGACAATGAAGAGATATTTGCTATCAATGGGACTTGTGTGGTCCACATGAATTCTTTGCCAGGGCCGTCTATGTACAGTTTTAGCTGTCATTTTCCAAGATACTTGACAATACCTTTCTCCCTTCTCCCTGGTGAAATAATAACCCTTGTGTCCCACATCAAACAATACTTTCTCAACATATTTTATAGGGTTTGAATCGTGAATTATATTTTTACATCTGCCAGCCATCCTTTTCAGGCCAATTTTAAAACCTGGGAAAGAATAGATACTTTTTTGGTATCTTCTGAAATTTGTTTCGCAGAACATATTTTTTCCGAAATATTCTCTAGCATCAAAACCGCATATAATGGTGGTGGTTCCATAATGCTTGACTCCAAAGGCATTACCGATATCTTTCCTTGGCACATATATCAGTTTTTAATCATAATCGCTCAGTCGTATACTCCAACGTAACATGTGAGGTGAAAATTAATACCTTTGGAGTTTTTTGCTAATATGCCTAACAACGGTTTGTGATCCGATTGAATAGTCACCTGACGACTATAATATTATCATGGATTTTTTTTATTCCTGTCACTACCGCTAAAGCTTCACGACCAATTTGAGCAGTTTCTTTCACTTGTGGATAGAGTACGGCTATGGTGTTCTACTGGAATTTAAATGCCAGGTTCATTTGGCTGACTTAATATGCAGCCGACTGACTACATTCATTCCATCGCAAGACAAAGTCAATGGTTCATTTTCAGTAATATTATCCCTAGGAGATTATTAGTAGGCTGAATAATTTTATGACAATCCAAAGCTTCGAGCTTCGGGCTTTTACCAAGCAACGAGATTAAGAAATTTGTCCTAAACTTATAAAGCATTTTTCAATGTCCGAAGGATACTCGGAGGAAAATTTTTTGACAAAAATTCATAACTCAACATAACGAAACATTTATTTATTCATTGAAAGTACAGTTACTGAAAGTATGATTATTAAAATTTAACTCAACATTAGATTCGATGCTGTTCTCTACTATAGAGACGCATAATATTCATGATCTTGTGATATTCTTGATCGAGATTTAGGTATGGTTTTATAGAATTTTGATTGCTACGACCAAAAATTCTCAGCAATTGTTGTTCTACACCACTCTTTGCCAATTTGCCAGCAGCAGTTAATCTAATCAAGTGATTTGTATTTTTTTGCCGTTTACATTCAAGCCAATTGCCTCAGTCGATTCAGTCCATCTATTTAGAGAACAGTCATAGTGAGGTAAAATGGTCGACCCGTTTTGATATCAGGTTATGAAAAATACGTACAGGACAGCTTTGTCTTTCGCTAGTGTGAACCAACCATTTACCACTTGTACAGCTTTTAGAACCACCTTGGCACGTTTTACTGAATGCGATTGGAGTCATAGTTATTTTTCTGGATTTGAAATAAATCCACCAGACAAGCAACTGCCTCTCCTCCTCATCACGCTAATTCTATAGCAGAAATATGGTAAAATTCACGCAAAAGACCTTCAAGAGTATTTTCATCCCATAGCAATATTATTTTTTTAACTTCAGACAAATTTAACGAAACTGAACTGGACTTACGTTTACATAGATCTGCTTGTCTGCGGGCATTTCGGGCTGGTTTGAACACTATATTGTTAGATGAGTCAATCATATTACTATAGTTACTGTAGTAATTTTCTTGCAAAAGTTTTCATAAAACGTTCTATATTGTCTTGACTGTTGCTTCTTTCAATTCAGTCCCGCCTTTTTTTTTCATGTTGACCGCCCAATCTTTCAGTATCAGCGCCAATTTCAATGATCATTTAACTCATATTCTCGTTCGCAGCAACATTTCATAAATATTCCCCAAATGTATTTGTGATTGTAGGTTATATTTCTAGTAATGTTTTCTGTGATTAGCGCATTTACACTTTGAAAATTCGCATTGCCAAAACATGACATTTAGAAATATATTTGGAATGAAGTTATCAAACACAATCGTGTTGTCATAGTGATTGATAATTTCACTGAATGCAATTATCAGTGTAATGTTGACATGATTCGGTGAAATTGTTCCATATGACATAAAATGACAACATTTTAATGCTTGTTAGAACTGTCATCAGATTGAACACGGGTTCATTCAACATTAATTGTTCAAACGCGCGATTTAGTTCCGGACGCCATTGGAATGGTGTATCCTTTTCTGAGAGTTCATGGAATGGTTCTGCGACGGTTGCTTTGATGAAAAAAAATATGATGAAAATAATGCTTGCAATTCCATCTTATTTGTAGGAGCTGGTGTTGTTGACCATAGTGTTTAATTTTTCACTTATTTCAAAACCGAGAAAATAGTTATTATCCTATCAAGAACAGAAAGAGCACTTTTCCTGCATGCGACTGCCGTTACCCCCAAGTAGCAAAATAATTGCTTTAAGGGACTGATATATTTTATAGGTATCTTATAATGCCGAATTAAGGAGTGAGTTTGACAGCGATATTTTTGTGTTTGAAGAAAAATGTATTTATAACATTGTCGTATAAATATTTACACAACTCGCATTATAAAACTGAGAAACTGAAGCTTGCTTTTGGCTTAAAATAGTTTTAAAACGCATTATAAGACCGATTTAAAACCGTTTTGAACTAGTGATTTAAGTGCTTTATAATGATTATATAGTTTCTGTATAACACCTTTAAGTTCTGCGGCAAAGAACAGTTTTGTAAGAGTTATATACAAGCTGTATAAAAGCTTTATAATGTAATGAATAAAACAGTTTTTTAGGATAGAGAAAATGGCTTTATTAATTAAGTATAAAATTGTTTTATAGTCTACCTATAAAGGCGTCGCTTACTCGGTTAAAAACAGTTCAGAGGGCAAAATAGTAGTATTTGGAATAAAAACGTTATAGAGTGTGCGCAATAAATACTATATAGAACATTTTTTTAAGTAACCGTTTAGTGCTCAAGCTTGCATTCTGAATTATTACAAATTTCCGCATTATACAATTTTCAACTAAGAATTATATTGCGCTATAAGTATTCTCTAAGTCCTTGAATCTGTTGAATAATATGGATTTATCACCTTGGAAGAAAATAAAAAGGAGTGGCCATTTCAAAAGAAATGTGAAAAAAAAGTATCTGCAGATTTTAGATGATTGTAGTTTCGGTGGCAAGTGGCTCCTTTTCAATTTGCAACGAAATGTATATCAACTTGGGTCGGGAGTGGATGTTGCGTCTCGTTGTAATTTGGAATTCCTTGGCCATTTTTCCAGCTTTCTGGCACAATCGTCAATTCCTTTCGGCCCTTCTCTAACGTCTCCACTATTTTGAACATTTTGCACAAATAAAAGCAGTTCCACAATAACTTAATTTCACCTTATACCTATTGAAACAATTTTGGTAATTACAATTTACAGGTTGGGTTTTTTACCGCCAAAATATGCAGCACGAAGTAACGAATTAATTGTGAAGCGCAGCTTCAAGCAACCATATATGACTTTGATTCATAAGGCCGCTTGATGATTCCCTACACGTTACTCACAGACAGATGGTACACGGGGTTGCCACATGTTGCAGAACTTCAAATACAACCAATGTAGTATACTTTTGACAGAGGTTTAAAATTTAAATGAGTCAATTCAATGGGTCAATTCAATGGGTCAATACTCAACGGATTAATGTCTTTTGTATACGAATACGTTGGAATGAATTAAACTGGGCAATAATCACCGTTACTGTTCTAAAGTACCTATCCCTTTTACCAAAAACTTTGGAAACATACCGGGTGGCTACGGAAGTATTGCCTACGGAATATCTCAGTTATTGTATGAAGTAGGTTTGTGAAATTTGGAGCGTCGATATAATGACATAAGAGCTAGAATTTGAGCATATTGACATGTCGAAGTTAACTTCCGGTCTGACCGGAAGTAACATCAACTTTCTTATTTTAAATGGAAATCCTATTTTTTTTTCTTTTCGCTTTATTCAGCATTCAATTCCCTTTCTAATGACATATCACAAGTTAGTATCTAACCAGAAACTAGATCAGAAAAAAATTATTATTGAAATTCACCGAGTAGGCCGTGGAAGCAAAATGAAAGCCAAAAATTGAAAAGTTGGCTATGGAAACCATACGTCACTTGATTTCAGTTGCTACTACTGTGATATTTTATTTTCATTCGTCGGCGTTATAAAAAGCCGCCAAAAAAAATATTGGAAAAATTGGGAAAAAAACAATACTCTGTAGGTCCATAACTGAAATAGGAACATACAACTTTTTCTTGCCTGTACTATTCAGCATAACCATTCCTTTCTAATGATATAATAGAAAGTAATTTTTTTAAATGAAATACCAAAAAATCCAATTATTATTATTCAAATAACAAAAAAACAGATTTATCGAAAAAAAAAAATTCAAATTGATAGGATTAAAGATAAAATAAATTCAAAACAAATGTTCGAAATGCATTCCCTCAGCGTCAATACATTTATTGACTCTGGTGATATTTTCATGTAAAACGTTTCTCATCATTTGGGGCGTGATATCTTGGAAAGCTCTACGAATATTTACTTCTAGCTCATGTAGAGTTGTAGGCTGTGTGGAATACACCCTATTTTAAGATGCCCCCATAGAAAAAAGTCACACGGGGTAAGATCAGGTGACCATGGTGGCCACCTGACTGGACCATGGGTTGTTATAAGTCTCTCTTGAAAGCGATTTTGAAGATAATTTCTCGCTATTATTGAATTATGCAGAGGGGCGCCATCTTGCTGGAAGTACATTCTCTCAGTTATTTCCGCTGGTAGGTTGTTAATGAATTCCGAAATTTCATTCGTTAAAAAATTAAAGTATCTCTCTCCGGTTAGTTGGCCTTGAAAAAGAATGGGGCCAACAATATGAGTTCCAACTATTCCTGCCCAAACATTCACACCAAATCTCTCCTGTAAGCCACCTTGTCGAAACCGGTGCTTGTTTTCTATCGCCCAGTACCTGAAACAAAAGACCGTTCACACTTTTAGCACTTTACACTTCGACTATCGACAATAATTCAAATAAAGTACAGTACCTACCTTGTATTATTCCTGTTAAATAATCCATTGTTGGTAAATCTTGACTCGTCCGTAAACAAGATATAATAGTTAAATAGGTGATTCTCAGCATTTTGTCGAAGAAACCAATTACTATATTCCAGGCGCCTTTCACCGTCATTTTCATACAAATGTTGATGCAACTGATACTTGAAGGATTTAAATCGATGTTTTTTCAAAATTTTCCTAGCAGAGTCCTTACTTATAGCTAATTCGGCGCCAATCTGCCTTGAGGAAATTGTGCTATCATATTGTACTAAAGCTAATACATTAATTTCAGTTTCCTCATTAATAACAAATGCTTCTTGGTCTTCGTGAACATCAGGCTCAGTTCTTAATTTTTCTTCAAGCCACTGGAAATACCTTCTTGACGGTTGCTGCCCCCCTGGATATCGCTCTAAATACAATCGTTCGGCGGCATAAGAATTTTTTAAACATTCACCATAAATGAGAAGCATTTGTTCGGTTCGTGAATAACGGGGCATTTTTTGAATATTCCACTAACTGATTTCGATTTCCAAACCCTTTTAAAATGGCAGAATCAATATCAATGTCAAAATAATATGGATAGCAGCGTTCGTGAGAGCTCTCGTTTCTTTTTTGTTTCATTCCAAAATACATCTTAATCAGCCTACTTGTTAATATTTTGGTTCGAATGATTATTGCAATGGAATGATTATTCTGAATAGCACAAACATCGTCCACAGGTAGATATTAGAATATCTATGGACGATGGCACAGACCAAGTACGTTTATGTTCCTATTTAACCTAGAACCTACAGGATATAATTTATCATTCCACATTATTTTTAATGTTATTTTTGCGTATGGCGATAATCTGTTTTGTTATTTGAATAATAATAATTGGATTTTTTGGTATTTCATTTCAAAAAATTACTTTCTATTATATCATTAGAAAGGAATGGTTATGCTGAATAGTAGAAGCAAGAAAAAGTTGTATGTTCCTAATTAAGTTATGGACCTACAGAGTATTGATTTTTTCCCAATTTTTCCAATATTTTTTTTGGCGGCTTTTTATAACGCCGACGAATGAAAATAATATATCACAGTAGTAGCAACTGTTATTAAGTAACGTATGGTTTCCATAGCCAACTTTTCAATTTTTGGCTTTCATTTTGCTTCCACGGCCTACTCGGTGAATTTCAATAATAGTTTTTTTCTGATCTAGTTTCTGGTTAGATACCAACTTGTGATATGTCATTAGAAAGGGGATTGAATGCTGAATAAAGCGAAAAGAAAAAAAAATAGGGTTTCCGTTTAAAATAAGAAAGTTGATGTTACTTCCGGTCAGACCGGAAGTTAACTTCGACATGTCAATATGCTCAAATTCTAGCTCTTATGTCATTATATCGACGCTCCAAATTTCACAAACCTACTTCATACAATAACTGAGATATTCCGTAGGCAATACTTCCGTAGCCACCCGGTATATAAAACCATAGTAAGTAACGTGTGTATATAATCAAAGGAAACTATGAAAATTTATTTCACAGCTTTTTTTATATCATATTTTGCCATTTTCAATGTTTTGCAGGTATCATGGCAATAAACGCTTTGTTGGTTTAACATTTTTGGTTATTCAAATAGCAGTTGCATAATGTTTTCACTGGTTGTTTTGGAGATGCTTAAGTTACTATCGGTGTTGGCGGGAGGAAAAGAAGTATTTTCCCCCCTATCTTGGGGATCGAAAATTACGTTCTGATAAAATAAACTATATTTGACCATTTTACAGAATAAAAAAACAATTAAAAAAATAGCTAATGTTAACCAGGGTTTGTGTTGAGTTAGATTTTGTGTTTTGCATTGATCTTTAATTTGGAGATATTTTAGCTGAGATATGAGAAAAAATCAACAATGAGATAAAGGAAATGTATCATGTAAAAATGCATTAAAATTCCTTCAGTTCCTTTTACACCCCTAAACCAAGCTCAAAAAAAATAATATGTGGCAACCTCTGAAATAAATGAAATCAAGGTAGGTTTGTCCTGGTAAATTGTTTTATAGTGCCATTCAAAACAGCTCTATAAAATCATAAGGTTCTATAAGGTTTCTTATAGAATAATTTTTCTTTTAACGTTTTTATTGACACATAATTATTGTATAACTCAACGCCATATTTATTTGCGGGTTTGAGCATTTGCAAGTGGCCGCCATTGTTTAAGAAAATATTTTCGAATATGAAAACAATAATTATGTACCTTCAATAAAAATATAGGGCGTTATACTCTATTTATTTAATTAGTCGATCATTATACAGGTATTTTCGATTGAAAATAATACCTTCGAAAAATATACTACATATTCCAATATTTATATCAGATCGTCCAATTTATTACTAATTCAAGGCGCTTCTATTTTTTAATAAATACATATATATATATATATATATATATTCATTCAGAAAATTTCGCTGCGTAGGGAAATTCTTGGTGCTGAACAAAGTTCAGGAGCTTTATAAAGCTAATAATATCTCATATATACACGTTTTTTATGATGGTGACTGTTTTACTTTCATCCTTTCGAACTATGACAACCATTTTGGTGAAGTTTTTGTCTCCCCACGTTATGTCAACGTTATTCGATATAATCATTGTAAATTGCGTCTCCAAAGAAATAATGTTCCTATGTTCTTATAGCTATTCTTAAAATAGTTTTAAACCGCTTTATAGGATCCCTAAGAAATATAAGTATAATGGTTGTGAACCGCATATTTGGATAGGCTGTATAAATAATCTAATAGACATACTTATAAAATAATTTTTTAACCCATAGGTACATTTTATTGAGAGGATATAATTGGTTATAAGCTATATGTAAAGAACCAGAATGTTTTATAATTTGGGCCTTTTTTGGTTGTATACGTACTGTATTAGAGCTGTAAAGGGCCTTATAGGATATTTGTAGTTTTATTAGATTTGTTGTATAGCAGTTTATAAAACTCTTATAAAATAGATTTTGCTACTTGGGCCCTAACGACGCAAAACACGCAGGCGGTCCCTCCACCGAAAACCCGATCGTGATACTTCGAATTCCGCTGAAGGCGGTGAAGAATGGAAACACTGATCTTGAATGAGTAGTTACTCAGTTTCCATTATAAATAATTGAGTTTCCTCAACAATCTCTCTCATTCCTCTGAAGTGTTGATTCTTCCAATCAACTCTCATATCAATGGATGGGGTGGTGCTGTAGGTTTTCCGGGTTTTCCTACAGCTGAAAAGTGAATAAGTCACAAAAAATCAGTAAGTCGCCCGGAGCGCCATGGCAAATAACAATAATAGCTGTCCTATACCCGCACAGGATATGTCTTTTGGTACACTCTTATAGTGTTAATGAGGGAGGATTATTATATTATTATTATATTTTCATTATGAACTTCTTTGATTCATGATCAATTCCTAATATTTTCATTATAAACTCATTTGATTCATGATCAATTCCTATTATAGTTTGAAATTAGATTCAATAATAACTAAAAAGTAGCTTTTGTTATAGCATGTAAAGGAGGCGCCTCCGCCAAAAATTGCAATAGATGTGCAATGTAAGTGTATAAACCCGATCAAGTAACACAACCTAGATAAGTAACTCGCCGCTCACGCCTCAAACTTTCTTTGCCAGGGACATCCTCTGAGAGAGAGAGGCTATTATAGACAAACCGGCAGTGTCGTGCGTTTTTTACAGAAATATTGAGGTTCAATGAAATATAAATAGTAAAAACCCAATATGGAATGGAAACCTGAAATTATGATGGAAGAATCTCCACATAATTTTGAGAACAGGCATCTCTAATTGACATGTTTTTTCATAATTCATTCATTTTACTCTTTTCCAATTCGGTTTCCCTTTCTCGATAGTTACGACACCTATGGAATGATAAATTTCCAGCTTCAAATGATCTTTTACAGATTTCACAATGCTTTACCATTGCTTAGTAATAAAAACTACCAATAGTTGAACACAAATCAACTTATAATTTGTCTTTTATTCACGAAAAAATATTCCTCTAAGCCAATTACGAAAACGAACAGAAATGTTTTGTTGTTCTCTCAAATATCGAATGCAGCATAGCCGTACTGACCAGACTATATCGACATTGAAGAATCTCCGTTCGGCGATGGAAATACTATCGGTTTTACATGCTCCCAGCAAGCTGCAATGAACGTTACAATTGCCTTTTTATTGTTATATATTTCATCCAAGACAGTTTTTTTGGATTTTTGTTACCATGAATATACCCGACGAAAATCATAATCTAGCCAACGTGCTTACTGTATCTTTAAAAAATTGCGACATGACAACAATGTCATGAGATTATGAAAAGATGTTACCTTCGCTCTTTAGTAATATTCGGGTATTACTCATCTAGGTTGTGTTACTTGTTCGGAGGTAAAAACATTCAATAAAAATAGCTGTTGTTATAATAAAGGGCCCTCAAAGGCTCGAAGAACTTTACTGCTCCAGGCCCTGATAGCCTAAATAACTTTTGGTGGAAAAAAATTTCCATGTACTTCTAGTTTTTAAATCATGCCTAGATGGGGAGCAACATATTTTGGAGTGGTTTGTCGAGGGGCGGACCGTGCTAATCCCCAAAAACGGAGATTTGTCTGATCCGAAGAACTACAGACCGATAACATGATTGAATGCATGTTATCAAATGTTTACCCGCATCTTATACATGCGAATACTCTTCGCAGTTGAGCCGGTGTATGAACGGATATATGAGCAAAGATGTTCGAAGAAGGGGGTCGCTGGCTGCAACCTGCTGATCGACAGATGCATCACGCAGGACTCCATGCAGTATAAGCGTAACCTTTCAATGACCTGGATCGATTATCACAAGGCATTTGATACAACATCGCACGAACTTATAACGCATTTGCTCAGATGCCTTGCGGTACCCGATTAAATAGTGAAATACGTATTTCAAATAACGAATAACGTTTTTAAAAACACGAAAATTATTTATTTAGACAAGTTTGTACTTCAAAGATTACATCAAGACTGAATAAAATTCCATTTCGCATTGTGAATGTAAAAATATAAAATTAGCAATTCTGGAATTGTAAGATATATGATTCTGCTGAGTCAGCGCTTCCTGGATGGGTGAATGTACGGAGCGGACGGTGACCGGTACGTAACTCCTCCCTCCTAAGATGAAGATTTGGTTGGGACAAACAAAACTTCTGAAGACGGCAAGGGTTGTGTGGCTTCTTTGGTCCTTCCCTTGGATTTCCTGAACTTATTCAGGCTGAATATTACGACTCCTAGGATGATGATTATGTATAAAGGAATCGTCCAAGGATGATGGCTGGAATACCTCGGGGATTCAATCTGCAATGGTTGAAGTCGGTTCCCTTGTACTTGCAAATCGTGTAGTTGGTCTAGTGAAATATCATCTAGTTGAAGTTGGCTTTTTTCCATGATCCGCTTGAGTATTTTGACTTCGGGGAGGAACAGTGGCTTCCCTTTGGCATCGCCTTTTTCGTTGGTGTATCCCTGTCCAGAGGTTAGGATGCTGCACTGGTATGGGATTTCGATGAGAAATGATCCGTTGAGCATCACAAAGTCAGTTTCGTCACATCGGGTTTGGACTTTCTCTTCGTGAGGGAAAATTGCGATATAACTGGATTCACTAACTTCCTCAATTAGGGGCTTATTTACAACTATATTAGCCATTTTGCATTCGGCTTTGTTGTATTTTACTTGAAGAATTGAGAAAATGCAATCGCTTTCTTGGGTACCATCAATCAGGTAGTTATTCTGACATAGGTAGTTTGGATTCAGGTAAAAACATGGCCTGGCGTCATATTGAAATAGTTCGTTACTCATTGTGAAAAAGGTATTTTTGGGAATAATTGTTGTGGAATTCTGTGTGGGTATTGAGTAGAGGTGGTAATGGGTGAAGACATCAGGGTGGACTAAGGGGATATGCAGCGCAAAAACTAGTTTGGTATTTGAAAAATATGCATCAACTGGGGTTATATTAAATTGTTTATACGTGTCTTTAGTATCTGAGTAAACTAACTGATCTCTGGAATGATGTTCGAGAAGAGAATTGAATATTGATTTCATGTCATCGATAGATATTATGCTATGATGTAAAGTACCAAGCTTAGCAAATGATATAGCATTTTCAATACTTGTGAGAATTGAAAGCAGTGTATCCAAATTGAATTTTATTTGGGTGTATGTGTCTACAAGTGACAGGAAATATGTGCTGTTGTTATTCAGTTGTTCTATACTTTCCCTGATTACATTTTGGTTATGAACCATTAATGAAAATGTTTCATTATTATTCTTTAAAATTTTGTGGGTCAACGATATTTGCTGATTTAGAGAGTTGACAATTTGTTCTTGATTGTTTTGCAATTTTTCGATTGCGGCATCATAGCGTTCGGCATCTTCTTGATCTAAGTTGCCAGAAATAGATTTAATGATATTCCCTAAACCATTGATTAGTCCTCTTTTTTGTCTGTTCGTTAAAGGATAGACTGATCGAAATTTTTCCTTTACCGATTTCATCTGATAATCAATGTGTTGTTCAGTATATTCGTGTAGAGATGTTAAATATTTAGAATTGAGGTTATAGTTCGCAAGAGATGATTTTAGTACATTATAATTTTGAGCTAATATTTCGATTTCATCTGATATTGGTTTGAAATCGATGTAGTGTAAAAACGTATGGGTGGCTACTTTGATTTTTGCTGTCCCCATCCGAAAGGGCAAGATTCCTGGGTTGTTCTTCAAATTAGTTATTTGTACTTTCTTGGGGATCGTCAGATGAACTATCGTCAGGAGTAGGAGGGTCCTGTAACAAATTTGGTTTTGTTACTGAGGCTCGAGGTTTCTTGAAAATGTTTTTGTGATAGGTATTACGATTTGTTTTCAGTTTCAGTCCTTGATCAGTTATGACAGTTTCTTTAATAAATGGGGGGTTTAATTTTTTTCCACGTGTTTTGACATCGTGTCGATAAACTTCGTCATTTTTAGTGTAATTTGCTGGTTCTTCCCGAGTTAGATTTTGTTTTTCAATATTTTTTTCTTTCTGTTTTTGAGAAATGTCGTGTATGTGGTCGAAAATCTGAAGTGTTTTTTGTTTATGTTCTTGTATATAATTGTTTAAAATTTCGTATTGTATGTCTAAGTCGAAGGGGTCTTTTGTGTCGAGGTGTCCTCCCACAATATCGATTGGCTTTTGTTTGGTGACAGAGTGTATGGAGTGGTTGTACCCAAAAATAGCATAGGGCATTAGACTCGTTACTTCTGCACGGGGGTTTTCAAGTTTTAAAACCCTCAAATGCTCGAGTAAAGTTGAATGAAGCCGTTCTACGGGGGCATTGCTAGTGGAATTTTTTGGGGTTACAAGGTGAAGGTCAATTTTGTGAAGTTTTGTGAAGTCCGTTAGCGTCGAATTTTTGAATTCTGTTCCGCTGTCGGCTACAATTTTTAGGGGTAATCCATGAAATGACATGAATATGATAAGATTCTCCACGATGGAGACTGCATTTGCCGCTGTTAGAGGAAGAGCTTGAGCGTATTTTGAAAAGGTGTCTATGATAGTTAAAAACTTTTGGCTATTGGCCTGGAAAACATCAATATGTACTACTTCAAAGGGTTTCCTAGGTGTTGGTGTAATTTGAAAATTGATTTTCGGTGGGCTTCTGTCATATTTTGTTCTTTGGCAGATATCACATTTATTTATATAGTTTCTAACATCGTTAGCACATTTTGGCCAATAGTATTTTCTTTTTATTTGTTGTAAGGTTTCTTGAATACCACGGTGATTTGTTTTAGTCTCATGATTGTATACTAAAAGTTCTTTTTGTCTGTATAGTTCTGTGATGTTTTCAAGTTTAGTGTTGCATTTTATCAAATTGAATGTCGAATTTTTGAAAGTTTGCATCATAAGGTTACTGAGACTTTCGTGCAGTTTGTTCGAATCATCGTCATTAAAATAAAAAGCGTACGTCTTTTTAGGCTGTCCAAAGTCTTTGAAAAATGTGATAATTGGGGAAAGGTCATTGTCCACTATATAAATGTTCCATAAATTCTTCTTGTTTGGTTCCCATAAACATTTTTTTGTAGTCCTTCTGGGCAATACCGATTTAGAAATATGGATTTGATTTTGAAATACGTTAATCGGTGATTCACTTGCATTTATTTCTTGTACAGGGTCCTCGGCATTCGTGTGGACTGTTTCATTATTTTCTTCGTTTGGGGTTGGGGTGATTTCTTGGACTGGTTCTTCCTCGCTTGAAGTTGAAGTTTCAGTTTCCACTTCGATTTCGTTTTCGTCTGGGGTTTCGTCGAGGTTATTGACTAGGGATGAGGTGTCCGGGTCCCGTGTACGAGTTTGCTCTACGTTGAACTTTTTCATATATTGGAGGAATGGAGATGTTTCATCTATGTCTTCCGTTCTGGTCTTCGAAGTGTTTGGTTGTGGTTCTACTTCGTTGGCATGGATTTCAATTCTCGATAGGGCATCTGCATTGGTGTTTTTTTTTCCTTTTTTATATCGAATCTCGTAGTCGAATTCTTCTAACTTCAGTTTCCATCGGATTAGTCTCGAGTTTGGCTCCTTCAGCGACATCAGCCATTGTAGTGGTTTGTGGTCTGTTAAAATAACGAATTTTCTACCGAAAAGATACGGTCGAAAATATTTTGTTGCCCATACAATCGCTAAGAGTTCCTTTTCAATGGTGCTATAGTTTTGTTCAGCATCGTTAAGCGTCCTTGATGCGTAGGCAACAGGGCGGTCAGACCCAACAGGACCTTGTGATAAAATAGATCCAATGGCCGAATTTGAAGCGTCTGTGGTTAGGTTGAAGGGTTTGTCGAAGTCTGGGTATTGTAGTATGGGGTCATTTGTCAGTAAGGTTTTGCAATGGTCAAAAGCTTTAAGGAAGGTGGCGTCGTGTTTTATTTCAGCGCCTTTTTTCAGACAGTTTGTGAATGGTCTTGTGATTTTTGCAAAGTCCTTGATAAATTTACGGTAATACCCTAAAAGTCCCAAAAATCCCTTTATCTGTCTTGTAGTTTTTGGAATAGGATAGTGCATTATTGCTCTAATTTTATCTGGGTTTGGTTTTACGCCCTGTGGTGTTACAATGTGTCCGAGAAAAGCAACTTCCTTCTTGAGAAATTCTGATTTATCAATCTGAATTTTCAAGTTAGTATCGCGTAGCCTTTGAAACACTCTTTTTAAATTAATCATGTGTTCCTGCAAAGATGTTGAGTATACAATAATGTCATCCATGTATACCAGGCATATTTCGTTTTGCAGCCCTTTCAAGACGTCATCCATCACCCTACTCAGAGTAGCTGGGGCATTCTTCAAGCCAAAGGGAACCCTCAGGTACTCGTAGTGACCGTTCTCGACATTGAATGCGGTCTTTTGAACGTCTTCCGGAGCCATCTCTATTTGATGAAATCCGCTCGCCAAATCTAGGGTGGAGAAATATTGGCACCTTCCTAGCTTATCTAGGATGTCACTGATGTTTGGCAGGGGGTAGCGATCGTCGATGGTCTTTTCATTTACTTTACGGTAATCGACCACGATTCTCCACTTTTTCTTCCCACTAGCGTCTGCTTTTTTTGGTACCACCCATATAGGTGATGACCAGGGCGAGTTACTGGGGCGGATGATATTTTGTTCGAGCATGGAATTTATTTGTTTGGCTACTTCCGCTTTGTGAATGAAGGGATACCTATACGACTTGGAATAAACGGGAATTTCGTCTTTTGTCTTGATTCTATGTTTAACCTGATTAGTAAATGTCAGTTTTTCCCCTTCATAATGAAAAATATCCGAGTATTTGCCGCATAAGTTTTTTATGTGTGTCTGTTCTTCTTGATTCATATGTTCTGTGCGAATGAGGTTACGAATGTCGTTTTCGTCTGTGTGAAAGGTGTTTATGTCCGCATGATAAAGTTCAAAGTTTTGAGGTGAAAATGGATGAGTACTGAGTGGCTCAAATAGTTGAATTTCGCAATTATAGTCATTTCCATTTTCTAACTCGACCCATGCGTATCCGTTATTAGCTGTAGTTAGTGTTTCTCTTATCAAACATTCGTTTATTTTTGTTGGAGGGACGAAGATATCGCCCGTGGATTGACTTACAGACACTTTAATTTTGGTTCCCGTATTGGGTTCTATTTCGACAAAAAATAATAACCTTTTCTTTGTTTCATAGTACTGAATGTAATTTTGCGAAGATGGAGTATACAATATTGAGTTTGAAAAATCAATTTGAGCGTTGAGTTGCTTAAGTATATCAAGTCCTATCAGTCCATCAAAGTATTGGTGAAATTTGAATAAATGAAATTTCAGCATTTGTTGATGGTTAAATTCATCGAAGGAAGGGATGCTTGCACAGTGATCACGTTTTGATTGTTGAAAAACTGATGTGACTGTAAATGGCTCTTTGAAAATATTTTCAGGGTAAAATTTGTTTGCAATATCGGGGTTCATGAATGATTTAGTTGCTCCTGTATCTATTAAAAGTTTAATAGGTGGGTTTTTGATTTGTATGTAAGGGAGTTCTGTTTTGTCGTATATAGTATTCAGTTCAATTATGTTTCGTCCTTGTTGGACCTCATCTCGTGAAAATTTTGTTGTGTTTCGTCATAGTAATCGAATTGTTCTGTCTCTTCTACGTAAGGTTCGTTCGGGTAATACTCTTGTGGGTGGAATTCGTCGGGTGTTTCGTAATTTTGGTCATATTCAAAATTATGGAGTTCTTCAGAAACGAAGTTACGTCTCTGATGTGGGTTTGATTGGAAATAGTTTCGAGATTGTTGTTGATAGGGGGGTCTGTTGGAATTGTTTTGAAGATTTTGTGTTCTAGTTACAATACTCATAGGGGTAGGTTTGGAAGTGGATGGTCCATTATGGGGTTTCCACACGTTTCGGGGTGCACCGAATACTTCCTTGTTACTGAAATATCTTTGGGGTGTACCGCTTTGGCGTGGTTGTATCTGAATTGGTCCCCTAGGGAATTGAGGCTGACTTGAGATGTTTTGGTGATTTTGAAATTGTCGGGGAATATTTTGTTGCAATTGGGGTCTATCAGAGTGGTAGTTTTGGGTGTATCGTTGTCCAAAATTTTCAATCTGTGGTCTGATAGTAGTTGGAAATTTATGAAAATTATTTACTTGAGATTTTTGAAGGTATCTAATATTGTTGTCTTCAATTATATATTTTTGGGCTTCAGCCAAATTATTTGGTTTCATTGACCTTACCATAGAACTTTGAGGTTCTCTTAAACCAACAAATAATGTGTGTAGTGCGTGTGAATCATAGAGTAATTTTTTGCTCACTTTAATTTGATCATTAATTTCATGTAAATTGACAAAATTATGGAGTAAGTTGAGTGTAGACACTACCCTTGAAAAAAAATTCAATGAATTTTCACTGGGACTTTGTCTCAATGAACCTAGATCTGATAATAAACTGCTTTCATTTCTTTGATCACCAAAATGATTAATTAATAAATTTTTAATGGTATTGAAATCATTGCTACCACTAAGCGAAAATACTTCTTCAGCTGGTCCAGTTAGCTTGGAAAATATTCCATTCAGTAACAATTTATTCTGAGCACAATTTACGTTTGCCGGGGTAGCGTCCCAATATGTATTCAATAGATCGGTAGATGTTGAAATAAATCTGTATAACCTGCACGGGTTACCGTCAAATTCCGGTACGATTTGCAAAAGTTTTATATCAAATACTGGTGTTGCCATTATTATTGATTCAACTATTTTTTCTAATTCTTTTGTTTTATTACTATTTAAGCTGAGAGCTTCTAATGATTCAACTAAATCTATCTCAACTTTTGCGCCAATATCATTCAAGGAATTTGGAAAAGTTGAGGAGTCTGACATATGAAACGAAAAAGGAATCAATGAGTAACTCACAAAATAGCCTTTTTCATCCTCTGGTGGTGGTGTCTCCGGAGCTGAAGTTCTGCAACCTGCCCTCGAACTGCGGCTAATCCAATAATGGTACTTTCACAGTTTTAACTTTGTTTTTCTCGTTCCCGAACTTTTTCTGCCGGTTCTTCTCGATGAAGAGTTGAGACTCAAGGATATCTAAGCGGTAGATGCCTTCGAGATCCTACAACGACTGCGCCAAATACGTATTTCAAATAACGAATAACGTTTTTAAAAACACGAAAATTATTTATTTAGACAAGTTTGTACTTCAAAGATTACATCAAGACTGAATAAAATTCCATTTCGCATTGTGAATGTAAAAATATAAAATTAGCAATTCTGGAATTGTAAGATATATGATTCTGCTGAGTCAGCGCTTCCTGGATGGGTGAATGTACGGAGCGGACGGTGACCGGTACGTAACTAGTGAGATGCATTGAACATCTGATGCCACTCTGAAGAACTTGCTTCACCATAACATCTGGTCAAGTTGAGTCCAAACAGAGTAGGTTATCATTAGAAGGGGCATGTTTCAGGGAGACTCCCTCAGCTTCTCCTTTACCTTCAAGTAACCAATTGTGGTTGAAATCTTTCAAGGCATTCAGTTCTCCTATACTATTGTACTCGGTAGTTCAATGTTCCCGTCGAGATTATCTCGTGATGAAGGTTTGAATTGTGTAATCTTCCATAGAGCTGGAAGCATACATTATCGAAGTCTTATTGATTCCTCATCAAGTGATTTTATGTAAATTTCTTTGGAAACGCATGAATTCGTGTCTTTCATTTCCGAAAGAACCGTCATTTTGTTTCAAAAAACTTTTTTTTCTATCAAGGTGAAAATACAATTCTGAATAAAGGAATTTTCAACATATGTATTTATATCATCGAATAAATTAATAGGAAAAATATTATATCTCGCGTTTTAATTTTCTGCGTTGGTATGAGTTATACCGAAAACTGGACCGATAACTATTTATTTGTTATAGATATTATTAAACACCAAATATAAAATGACATTACTTGGTTGTTGTTTCTGTCATAATACAAACGGCTGAAAAATATGTTTTTTCGGAAGGGTCCAATATTATCGCGGTATGGAATAGGTAGCATTTCTTCATGCAGAGAGGATGACAGTGATTTGGAATGCAAAAAACCGGTCTTTATTTCATTAGAAAATGAGAGCAGTCCTGTACTTAGAACAGACTACGATATTTTAGGGGCACTTCATCTTAACAATTTTATAACATAAGGGTTTTAATTTGTTTCACGCGTTTTCATAATATCTATTTTTCACAAAAGCACTTCAAATCCACATCACTGAAATGAAGTACTATGAATATTATTCATAATTGAACCAAATGAAAAATAAATACAATTATTATATTAAGGCATACACAGGATAATATGTTCAATATGTCGATAGTAGTAAGGTAAAGCTACATACTCACCCGATAACTATTGTTGTCTTTATGGAATATACACTTAGTTTTCTACGAGTTTTCACAGTTCACTGATTTCTTTTACTTTTCAGTCTTCGAAGGTATATGAAGAAGTACTTGTAGCAAATGATGATAATATGCAATCATTCGATAAAGCTGGCGACGATAAAAAAGTGCAGTTCGGGAATTTTGCTCCTGCGCAGTTTTACAGCAACCAGCCTGTGCCAAATGAGGGAATCCTTTGCTACATCTCGGCTTTTAGTGATAGAGGATTGTGAACATAACTATAGAACAAAAACCATGATTATTCCAAGAGTATCGATGACTTTGAATTTTTCAATGTAAAGTTAATTCAGTAAAAATATTCGAGAACATATTATGCCTATTGACTGACATTGTGTTCTCAAATAATATAGTCATAGAGTTCTCAAATTGATGGGTGAGCTTCATTTCACAACGGAAATTTCAAAAAAAAATATCAAATTCTCGAAATCGATAGGTCACCACATGCCTTATTGAAAAGCAAGCATGATGTGAGTTGCCTAGATGTCATTCTTGACTGCTAGTGCTTGCTTGGATTGCCTCAACGACCACCTGGGTTCAAACAAATGGATTACCGGGTCTGAACAGCAAAAATTCCTATCCACAACACTTCCCAATAGACAATCCGCATGGACCAAACAAAACTCTATTTTATTTGGGCCTGCATGGTGTGCAATGTAATTTTAGGTTACGTTGAGGGTCAACTTAGATATCAAGGTCCAGTTTGGTTGGATTAGATCATGTTTCTTTTATGGCTTTAAAATGAAAAAAGAAGAGAACATGATCTAACCTAACCAAACTAACCTTGCTGTCCAAGTTGAATACTTGGGACTACTATACCGCCTTAGCATCGATTCAAATATACGGCCTTGGACAGGATAGTTCTGATTGGTTCATGCGGATTGCCTATTTGGAAGTGTTGTGGAAAGGA
Organism: Chrysolina americana; assembly: GCA_958502065.1. Classification (NCBI taxonomy): domain Eukaryota; kingdom Metazoa; phylum Arthropoda; class Insecta; order Coleoptera; family Chrysomelidae; genus Chrysolina; species Chrysolina americana. The sequence goes on along the minus strand of OY293417.1, from coordinate 23,166,976 downwards.
ATTCTTGCGTCTGAACAGTATGTCACACTTCGCAGCCAGGCGATGCTGAGGTGGGATTCTGTGTACCATAGAATTCTATAGTCTTTATCGTTAAATTCATGGTACACAAAATTCCACTCCTGGCCTGCATGGAGCATGGCCGTGCATAGCCGTGCATGGCTAATTGTGTACAGAGGCATCGTCCAATGCAACCAGGGGAATTTTGAATAGCTTTGTTCTTATGATGAATGTCACTACTCAAAAATGAAGTCAGTTTCATTGATAAATACCGAAACTTATAGCTCATATATAATAGTCTTGCATATACAGGGTGTTCCAAGTAAATTCGGCACCTAGAATGAGGAATGACAAAATAATAAAGTTATAATATTTGACAAATCTATCTTTTAAAGCATTCGAGTTATGCAGGGCGAATGGATTTCAGTATGGGCTATTACCTTCCAGAACCAACTAATACGAGATTTTTTCAGGACTTTCATGGGCAATTTTCGGGTCATTTTTCTTGTTGAAAAATACTGGAGTAGATTAGTGCGGTATTTAGCTTATATACATAATGAATAAGATGTCTTTCATTTGAATGCCCTGTATCCAAAAAAATTTGAGAAAACGGAAATTTATCATAAATAATAACCCTCTAAAAGTTAAAACTCTCCTTTGTTCGAAAGCTAATTCAATTCAAATCAACAAATATTATATGATTCATGTAAAATGTGAATTTCTACAAAATAAGGGATATTTTCCAATTGAGCCAACAAAAACCTGAGAATATGACATGGCATACAATCAAAAATTAATGAATAAGTTATTATAATTTTCTACAAGAAAGTCCACGATAGTGAATATACAGAGTGGCCACTTTTTCAATGGGATTGTATTGGTAACTTTTAAACCATAAAGTTGAAAAAGTTGCATTCATTGAAGCATTGTCAAGTAGTTCAAACAAATCGAGATTATCAGTGCCGGTTATTGAGATATCATAAGAAAAGTAAATTTTGTTTTTTGATTTTTCTGTTTTTCCCATTTTATTTCAAATATTATCAAAAAATGGTACAGGAATTTTGTATTCGACAGTAAATTATTCTTAATTTGACGTAATCAGATTTCGTATCCAACGTTTCGTACCTACTCTCTGGGCCACCTCCAACCTAATTTTTTCAATACGGACCTGCATATTTTATGACAATTTTAGAAATAACTTTTAACGATGAATTCAACGATATAATACAATATCATTTAAAGTAGATTTTCAGGTGGTTTTGACCCTTATCCAAATTTCTTTGGGTCAATTCTGTCGGGTTCGCTGTATCATAAATTTTATTTTTGAGATAAGTATCATAGCTATATTGATACTACGCCACTTCGAGTGGCGTAGAATCGGTATTGCTCCACAAGGTGAATCTCTCGATGGCCGCGTCCATCGAGTTCTCGGCGTTGGTGGAGAGGTGCTGAAGAACTGAAGAAGATGACCGAAGAATTTCGGGGGTGGGTGGTCGTTAGCTGCGTTGTTTCACCCTAAGTGGCGCGCGTATTTTCTGCAAAAAAACATGGCGACGATGGCGCGGAAGGCAAAAAAACATGGCGGTGATAGCGGAAGTTATGAAAAAACGCCCCCTCACGTGATTCGCTCAGAGCAATTGGCTGGAAGTTATGAAAAAAACGTCCTCTCACGTGATTCGTTGAGAGCAATTGGCTGGAAGAGAAAAAAAGTTGAAAGGGTAGTTCCAAAAGAACGTCATTGACCATATTCGAAATAAATTGTTGAAATCATTGGAACAGGAAAGAGAATCCACACTTAAAAAAATTGTTAGTTTGAAAGTACCTACATATTAGTGAATATAACATTGAGAAGGGTTTATCTTTCATCGAGCTTTCAAAGTCCATATCCAGAAAGCAAGCGTGCATTAATATAAAAAATAATGATGAAGCGTGCTTTGCTTTGGCAGTTGTTTCAGCTCTTCATCCAGCACGAAAGCATACTGACAGGACAAAATCATATCCACATTACTCACAAATTTCTTATTTGGGAGGTATTCAATTTCCGATGAAATTGGAGCAAATTACCAAATTTGAGCACTTGAACAACATATCGATCAATGTGTACACCTTGGAATTAACTTGGACAGAGAGGCATTTTTCGTAACTGTTCCCAGTCGACTCACCAAACGGAGATTGAACCGACATGTTAATTTACTTTCAATTCAGAATGAATCATTCAAAATTGAAGGGTTATAGAGGACCGCCAGAGACAGTTGATGATACCAAAATTCGATACCACTACTGCTTCATCAAATATTTATCCCGACAGCTTAGTACACAAATAAGTAGAAACAGGCATAAAGTATATTTTTGTGATGAATGTTCAAAATACTTCACGAGCAACGGAAAACTCATGAGACATACTATTGAGTGTCAAAAACAGGCTGAAATGCAAACAAACTAGATCACAAACATCACCCTATTTGGGAACCTCTTCACCACCTTGAATGAAAATTATGGATTTGTTCAGAACCCGCATGATGATGAATATTTTACAGAATATCTGTGAAAATGGAATAGAAACTGCTCCAGGCGGGACGTCTATATCCACCATAATATGTTAATTATATGTATATACATGTAATTAGTAAACATTATATGCTGAATAAAATAACTATGCCAACAATATATAAGAGAATTTTTCCCTATTTCCCCTACGCAACCATTATCCATCAGTTCGCAAAAATTCACCATTTAATACCACAGTTTTCTGTCGGAAATTATTACATTTTTGACAAGATTTGTTTCTTTTTGGAAACATCAGTGACATCTATCGTTCTGTATGGATATTATTCTAATCGTTCAATCTGCCAGTTTCATTAAACAAATTAAAATTTTTTGTGCAAGAAAGTTCCTCTTTTTTTGAGGTGAAGTAAGTACCACTTTTTTATTTAAAAAAGTGCATTTTCTATGCAAAAACGGTCATTTTTTTATGAAAAAACCTGTCACTTTTTTATGCAAAAACTGTAACTTTTTTAAGGAAAAAAAGTGTCACATTTGTATGCAAAAAAGTGCCTGTTTTTACCCTGAAAAGTAACACTTTTATTGACATGGTGGAAAATACATGTATTCTTATGGGAAAATGGTAATTTTTTCGATAAAAAAATTATCGAAAATTGACATGGTGGAAAAAGCTGAGTGAAAGCTGAGTAAATGTTCAGTGAATGCTGAGTGACTCAAAATTTACTGAAAACGCTTCACTGAAATCCTTCCACCATGTCAATTTTGGGTGTTTTTTTTAATCGAAAAAGGTGCCACTTCTTTGCATCAAAAAATAGCACGTTTTTGCATCAAAATTGGAAGAATGAATCAATCAAAAATGTGCTGCTTTTTTGCATCAAGACAGAGCATTCAATCAAAAATGTGCTCATTATTGCATAAAAAATGAACATGAGCAGAAAAATGGGAAGTAATTTTCGTGTCACAAATATAAAATCAAAAATAATCTAAGTTATATTTTCATAAAAGTATTGATGGACTATCTACAAACTACACATGTGTCGCACCTGATGGCGCACTGTGAGCAGCACACCAAGTGTCTACATGACACGTCATCACTGTGTTCTGTGAGTCTATGTTTATGGCATCTGTGGTCACTTCGCTGCTCATGTCACCTTTCACTTGTCGTTTTTCTGGAGCTACATCAGCGCCATCTGTCGGTGGTGGTGATGATGATACCCAAACTGTCGTCGAATCAGTCAGCAGTTATTCAATTCAGTCACTGAGTGAAGGACTTTGCCATCTGCGTGCGTCTGCCAGCGAAAATTCACACTGCAAAATCCCTGATCGAGAATATTCAAGGTTATGTTGTGTATTTCCATCTTGTTCACAGACAGGTAAATCAAATTCAATGGCGTTTCGTCGATGGCAAAGCCGGGGTCTTCTCGAACGGCGAACTCGTGTGAGATATCTAGAATGCTATTGGTGGTTCTCGACAGTTCTCGACGACTATATCAATTGCTCTACCATCTCTGTACGAAGTTTGGCGGCTCTGGCGGGCTTTCAACACACAAAAAGCGCCATGCTGGCGGTTCCATCGTACGAGAACCGCCAAACGCTTATTCAGTGAGTCAGTGAGTCAGTCAGTCAGTCAGTGAGAGCCGACGGCTCGTGACGATACTAACCTACCGGAAATACCTATAATTTTGACGTTGTAACTGTTGCCTTTGATTAAACATCTCCTGGCGCAACTGCACAGCTGTCACATACAGTGCGGTCCAAAGGTATGGAATAAATTAATTTTTAGCGTTATTATGTATTTTATGAAAAAATCCTGAAACAGGTCAATTTTTATTGGCAATTTGACAATTTACAGTATGAAAATATTACCCCCTTCTTGCACCCCTCTGAATTATGAGCACCCCCTCAAAAATTTTAAATGAGAAGGGGGGTCGTGTGGCATCTTGTTCGAAAGGGAATTTCATTATCTGTTCAGCAATACTAAGTGTTTCATATTTGGTGCAACCATAACTGAGAATTTTTTTTATTAAAATTTAAAAATATTGACACTGTAAATTATGTATCCGTTGAAAAAACCCGGAAACAGGTCGATTTCTATTCTCAATTTGACAATTTATACTTTCTTATCTGTCTTGCTAAAAAAGTCAGGAAAAAGTCGTTGAAGACACCAAAAAATTATTCACAAAACCCATAAATAATATAATGTCAATCTAGTAGACTACTGTTATTTTGATATTTGTGAGTTGCTGGCAGACGTCAGTGTATTGAAAAATATTTTTGTGTGTATTCGATTCATCTATGGCTCATTTATCCGAAACTCAAAGAATAGAAATTTTAATTATGCTTGGATGCGGTAATAAAACACGAACTCAAACGGAAGTTTGTGAAATGTTCAATAATAAATACCCTGGTCAACACGTATCACAATCTACAGTTAGCAAAATAGAAACAAAATACCGTGAAACTGGACATGTAAAAACTCGTCAAAAACCAGGTCGAAATGCTGCATTGGATGAGGAGAAAAAGTTAGATGTACTGTTAGCGATTGAGGAAAATCCGCATATGACAAGTAGACAACTTGCCGCCGACAATGATGTAAGTAAATCATCGATATTGAGAGCTTTACATAAAGAAAAATACCATCCTTATAAAGTTCAGTTGGTTCAGAAGTTAAATGAGGATGACCCTGATAGAAGGCAACAATTCTGTGAACTGATGATGGATAGAATCGAAGCAGATTTGCAGTTCATAAACAAAATTGTGTTTTCTGATGAAGCTACTTTTTATTTAAATGGAACGGTTAATAGACAAAACTGTAGATATTGGAGCAGAGAAAATCCTCATTGGATGTGTGAGGCTCACACACAATATCCCAAAAAAGTGAACGTTTGGGCTGGTATCATTAAAAACAAAATTATTGGCCCCTATTTTTTTGAAGGCACAATTAATGGTGAGGTTTATCTAGGTTTTTTGATGAACTTTTTAGTGCCTACATTAAAACGACTTTTCCCCGATGTTAATGATCCAAATGGAATAGATAGATCAATTTGGTATCAACAAGACGGAGCTCCACCGCATTACACACGTATTGTTCGAGATTATTTGACAGAAGTTTTTCCCAATAGGTGGATTGGCAGACGTGGACAGATTGAATGGCCGCCTAGATCCCCCGATTTGACTCCTCTCGATTACTTTTTATGGGGTTATTTAAAATCAAAAGTATATTTCAATAGACCAGACAATATTGCAGATTTAAAAACTAGGATATCGGAAGAAATTAACAACATAACCCCTGAGGTCCTACAAAATGTTCGACGAGAATTCCAAGATCGCCTTGCTTATTGTCAAGAAGTGAATGGTGGTCATTTTGAACATTTAATTTAACTGTAAAACAAATTGAAATATACTTCCTAAACATTATGTTACATTATTTCCTTCAGTCTATCAACATTTGACATATTCAGAATAAATTATCTCAGTATTGCTGAACAGAGAATGAAAATCCCTTTTGAAAAAGGTGCAACACAACCCCTTTTCTCATTCAAATTTTTTGAGGGGGTGCTCATAATTCAGAAGGGGTGCAAGAAGGGGGTGATATTTTCATACTATAAATTGTCAAATTGAGAATAGAAATCGACCTGTTTCAGGTTGTTTCAACGGATACATCATTTACAGTGTCAATATTTTTAAATTTTAATAAAAAAATTTCTTCGTTATGGTTGCACCAAATATGAAATACTTAGTATTGCTGAACAGATAATGCAAATCCCTTTCGAACAAGATGCCACACGACCCCCCTTCTCATTTAAAATTTTTGAGGGGGTGCTCATAATTCAGAGGGGGTGCAAGACGGGGGTAATATTTTCATACTGTAAATTGTCAAATTGCCAATAAAAATTGACCTGTTTCAGGATTTTTTCATAAAATACATAATAACGCTAAAAATGAATATATTCCATACCTTTGGACCGCACTGTATGTCTGTGGTCGTCTGGTATTTTTGGCGGTTCTCGTTCAATGTGACGTTCGTCTTACTCTCGAGCCTCTGGCATGTCATGGTAACATATTTCAGACGCACACAGATGGCAGAGTCCTTCACTCAGTGACTGAATTGAATAACTGCTGAGTGATTCAATCAGTCGAGTGATTGATTCAGCTAATGACTGAGTGTGACATTTCTTGGCGGCTTTACAGAGTGATTCTTTCGCTCAGTGAGAACTACAGAGTGATTCATTCACTCAGTGGCTGAATAACTACTGAATAATTGGTTCAGTTGAGTGGCTAATAACTCACTCAACGCCTGTTTGTGACGGTTCTCGGTGACACAGAGAAAGACATCAGTGCCATCTATTAGTCTGTCAAATGTTATTAGCATCTGTCAGCCTGTCACTTTTTGTTTTATGACACTATCAGAGATGTCATCATCATCTGCCGGCGACAATAATATATTTTTGACTACTGGAGCTAATTTCCTCAGAGAAACCATCACCATAAGAATCGTGTTACGCAAGCTGTCGAATGGGGTTGGTATTTGAAGAGCAGCATAAAAGTGTTAAGGGGGCAGGCGTCAGTTCTGTCGTGCAGACGCAGTCATCGAGAGCACACCACACTCTTCATAATCATACTCTCTCTTTCTCTAGTTCAAAGACGTTTCGCTTGCCATAATTCCATCATGAGTACCTATCAACAAGTTCGGTCAAAGTTCCCCGGCTCACCGTAAGCAACAGCAGTCTTACCATTTCCCTGGTGCCATACTCAACTATACGGCCAAAGGGGACATTGATGCTGAACAAGTGAAAATATGTAATGTGGAAACGCCAAGTGCACCGAATGATGTTGTTAATGAAAAATATGTTGATAATATCATGCGAAAGTTCACAGTCGACTTGTACGCTGTCATCGAATCCATTTCAGCCATGGATGTTCGAGTGACGAAATGCATGACAGATTTTTTGAAGAACCGTTAAGTCTCGAAAAAGAATAATGAAGTTTGAATGGCTAACAGATGGTGCCTATATCGCCACCAGAACGGAGAGAGTATCAACCTCAATAAGAATTGTCCTAAAAATATTCTATAGCAAACTCATGCCTACATCTCCGGATAAAAACTTACAAACAAAACAATAACGATTCTACGACATGAACTCTTCAACACTATATAAACATTTTTCTAGTAAATATTCTCGCAATTGTTTCTTGAATATTTTCATACATTTACTTTCTTTTATATAATTTGGCAGTTTAGAGAAAGGAGAGTTGAAAGATACTGTGAATTTATTGAAAGGTACATGAAGGTCATTTTTGGTTCTGGTATCAAATTGATGTCTGTCTTTATTGGTACTGAATAAAGTACATCTGTTCTCAAATGAGTAGACAGAAAGTTCGAAAATGTATAATGAAGGCAATGTTAAAATTTTATGGTTTTTGAAAACATCTCTGCAACTTGTACGACCCGATATGCCAACGAGAGAACGCAAAACCCGCTTTTGAGAAAAAAATTTAAATATCATGCGAGGAAACAGATAAACCCCATAGACATATTCCATATCGCAATCTACTGTCAGCTTGTGCATAACACAATGCATGTAGCTACCTTTCTAGTGGTTTTGAATTGATGACAATGAATTCAATTTTGATATAAGTGATCGACAATGATTTTTCCAGTCCATACCCGAATCGATTTGAAAACCTAGAAACGTTATACTGTTACTGTTACTGGAGACAAATGGCGTTGAAGCATCATCCGAGCCGAATGTGATTTCTTGACACTGTTTTTGACGGTTATGAAACTTTATCGATTGTGTTTTTTCAATATTTAGAAACAGTTGATTTGCAGAATACCATTCGTGCAGTCTGCAAAAAACTGTGTTGCATTTATCTGTCAGGGCTAGATCTCTTTTATCTGATATGATCACGGATGTGTCATCTGCATATAAAGTTAAATGTGCCGGTACTGGTAAATTACTCAAATCGTTGATGAAAAGAATAAACAATACTGGACCTAAAATTGAGCCCTGCGGCACAAGACGATCAATATTCCTCATTTCAGAATTTTTATTGTTCACAGTGACATATTGTTTTCAATAACTCAAATAATCCGATATCCAATCCAGAGGTAACCCTCTGATACCATATTTATTCAACTTTTCAAGTAATATAGAATGACTGACGCAATCGAATGCCCTGCTAAGATCACCTACAGGGCACTAGCCCGCCTCAATGAATTCGATTATCCTATCATAGTATGAATGAACTGCTGTTGTGGTTGATCTCTTGCTCAGAAACCTATGTTGGCTTTTCGAAAAACTATTGTATTTGTAACAAAATGGAAGAAGTCTGTTCAAGAATGCGTATTCAAAGACCTTCGAAAAACTTGATGGTACTGTAACTGGTCTATAGTTCTCTAGTGAATGTATTTCTTTTTTTAATACTGGTGAAATTTTTCCAATTTTCAAAATATTTGGAAAATTACCAGTGGTGAATGATAAATTCACTAAATGTAAAAGTGGAGTGGATAGAATATGGAGTGTTTTTCTCAGGAGAAACATGGGTACTTCATCGTTACCTGAAGAAAACTTATTCTTCATTTTTAGTCGTAGGAGGTCATATAATTCTGTTTGGTCATACGGAGTAAGGAAAAAAGAGTTACATGACATTTCAATTTTTTTAATAAAGACGTACGATTCAGGACCGTTACAGTTGATTTGGTTAACAATGTTGCTGGGTCCTCTTATAAAATAATTGTTGAATGAGTTTGCTACAGTCGATGGTTCATTTACAAAATTTTCTCACACTTTTATTTCGATTTCATCTATGACAATTTTTGTTCTATTTGATAATTTAGCAACTATTTGCCATGCCGATTTTGTTGGGTTATCAGATTTACTGATTTTATTTTGGTAATACTGTTTTTTTGTTGTAATCAAAAGTTCATGTTTTCGTTTTTCTTTTCTATACATATCTGTTAATTCCGGAAACTTCATTTTCAACATATATAAGTCTTTTAAATTGTTGCTCGACGATTTAACTTCATCATTTATCCATTTATTTTTCGAATGGTATTTTTTGGGAAAATTGAAATCAAAATAGAATAAAAATATTTAAAAAATATATTTCAAAAAAGTACTAAAAAGCTTGATCTACTTCATTCATATTAAACGGTAAAAGGTGACATGAGCAGCAAAGTGACCACAGATGCCATAAACATAGACTCACAGAACACAGTGATGACGTGTCATGTAGACACTTGGTGTGCTGCTCACAGTGCGCCATCAGGTGCGACACATGTGTAGTTTGTAGATAGCCCATCAATACTTTTATGAAAATATATCTTAGAATATTTTTGATTTTAATTTTGTGACTCGAAAATTACGTCCCATTTTTCTGCTTCAAAAACATGTTCATTTTTTATGTAAAAATGAGCAAATTTCTTATTGAATTATTCATCATATTTTGTTTCAAAAAACAGCTCTTTTTGATGCAAAAAAGCAGCACATTTTTGATTGATTCATTCTTCCAATTTTGGTGCAGAAACGTGCTCTTTTTTATGCAAAAAAGTGGCACTTTTTTCGATAAAAAAAAACGCCAAAAATTGACATGGTGGAACGATTTCCGTGAAGCGTTTTAAGTGAATTTTGAGTCACTCAGCTTTTTCCACCATGTCAATTTTCGATAATTTTTTTTATCAAAAAAATTACCATTTTCCCATAAGAATACATGTATTTTTGGATGAAAAAAAGTGACATCTTTATTGACATGGTGGTAAAAGCTGAGTGAAACATTTTCAGTGAAAGCTGAGTGGCTGAGTGAATCACTCAGCTTTCACTCAGCTTTTTCCACCATGTCAATAAAAGTGTTACTTTTTAGGGCAAAAAACAGGCACTTTTTTGCATTAAAAAAAGTTATAGTTTTTGCATAAAAAAGAGATAGTTTTTGCAAAAAAAAAGTGACAGTTTTTGCATAAAAAAATTACACTTTTCAAAGTAAAAAAGTGGTACCTACTTACTTCACTTCAAAAAAGAGGGACTTTCTTGCACAAAAAAAATCAATTTTTTCAATGAAACTGGTAGATTGACCGATTAGAATGACATCCATACAGAACGATAGATGGCACTGATGTTTCCAAAAAGAAACATATCTCTACCCCAAATAAGGTACTTCTTCATCACCAACAAGGGTATTTTTTCTTGTCAAAAATGTAACAATTTCCGACAGAAAACTGTGGTATTAAATGGTGAATTTTTGCGAACTGATGGATAATGGTTGCATAGCGGAAATAGGAAAAAATACTGTTAAATATTGTTAGCATCGTTATATTATTCAGCATATAATGTTTACTAATTACATGTAAATACTTAACATATTATGGTGGATATAGACCTTTCACCTGGAGCACAGTTTCTATTCCATTTTCACACATATTCTGTAAAAAATTCATCATCATGCGGGTTCTGAACAAATCATTATTTTTCATTCAAGGTGGTGATGAGGTTCCCAAATAGAGTGATGTATCTAGTTTGTTTGCAATTCAGCCTGTTTTTGACACTCAATAGTATGACTCATGAGTTTTCCGTTGCTCGTGAAGTATTTTGAATGTCCATCATAAAAATATACTTTATGCCTGTTTCTACTTATTTGTGTACTGAGCAGTCGGGATAAATATTTGATGAAGCAGTAGTGGTATCGAATTTTGGTATCATCAACTGTCTCTGGCGGTCCTCTAAAACCCTTCAATTTTGAATGATGTTTAGTCTGAATTAAAAGTAAATTAACATGTCGGTTCAATCTCCGTTTGGTGAGTCGACTCGGAACAGTTACGAAAAATGCCTCTCTGTCCGCCTGCGGCTGAGTTAATTCCAAAGTGTACACATTGATCGATATGTTGTTCAGATGCTCAAATTTGGTAATTTGATCCAATTTCATCGGAAATTGAATACCGTCCAAATTCAAGATTTGTGAGTAATGTGGATATGATTTTGTCCTGTCGGTATGCTTTCATGCTGGATGTAGAGCTGAAACAACTGCCCAAGCAAAGCACGCTTCATCATTATTTTTTATATTAATGCACACTTGCTTTCTGGCTATGGACTTTGGAAGCTCGATGAGAGATGAACCGTTTTCAATGTTATACTCACTAATATATACTTCCAAACTAACAATTTTTTAAAGTGCGGAATCTCTTTCCTGTTCCAATGATTTCGACATTTTATATCGAATATGGTCAATGACGTTCTCTTGGAACCACCCTTTCAAGTATGTACCTCTATCGATAACAACGGTTTTAGTACTGAAATATTCTATATCATTATATTCCATAAAATTCAAACAAGTTCGAATATATTGTGCCAGAGAGGTATCAACAATGTTGAAAGAATACGGGGTACCCTTCTCTCTAAGCGATTCCACAAAGTGGAAAATAACAGGCAAACATCTGTCAGAAAACAACTACTTCCCTGGCTAATACCACGACGGACATTGAACTACAACTGACAGATATTTGTGCAACGTTCTTCGAAGAAGACCCAATTGCAAGTGCTTGTCTCATAATTAAACAGAAAATTATCCTTCATTTGGCTGGGAATGACCATCTGCAGACATGCATGTTTCGAGGTTTATTGCCTCTCATCAGTGACAGGAAAGGTCGGACAACATTATAATTATCCTGGCCCAGCCAAATGAATGATAATCAACTGTTTAAATAATAGTTCTCTACGGATAACACCACGATCTACAACCAAGTTGAAGCGCCATCCGCACGGGACAAGACAAAACACTCCCAAGCAGCACAGTCTCCGGGAAGAGAAATTGGAATATATTGTGCCAGAGAGGTATCAACAATGTTGAAAGAATATGGGGTACCCTTCTCTCTAAGCGTTTCCACAAAGAAGAACGGTGCACAAATATCTGTCAGTTGTAGTTCAATGTCCGTCGTGGTATTAGCCAGGGAAGTAGTTGTTTTCTGACAGATGTTTGTCTGTTATTTTCCACTTTGTGGAAACGCTTAGAGAGAAGGGTACCCCGTATTCTTTCAACATTGTTGATACCTCTCTTGCACAATATATTCGAACTTGTTTGAATTTTACAGATTTCTCTTTCCGGAGACTGTGCTGCTTGGGAATGTTTTGTCTTGTTCCGTGCGGATGGCGCTTCGATCAACTTGGTTGTAGATCTTGGTGTTATCCGTGGAGAAATATTAGTTAAACAGTTGATTATCATTCATTTGGCTGGGACAGGACAATTATAATGTTGTCCGACCTACCCTGTCACTGATAAGGGGCAATAAACCTCGAAACATGCATGTCTGCAGGTGGTCATTCCTAGCCAAATGAAGGATAATTTTCTGTTTAATTATGAGACAAGCACTTGCAATTGGATCTTCTTCGAAGAACGTTGCACAAATATCTGTCAGTTGTAGTTCAATGTCCGTCGTGGTATAAGCCAGGGAAGTAGTTGTTTTCTGACAGATGTTTGCCTGTTATTTTCCACTTTGTGGAAACACTTAGAGAGAAGGGTACCCCGTATTCTTTCAACATTGTTGAATCCTCTCTGGCACAATATACTCGAACTTGTTTTAATTTTACAGATTTCTCTTCCCAGAGACTGTGCTGTTTGGGAGTGTTTTGTCTTGTTCCGTGCGGATGGCGCTTCGATCAACTTGGTTGTAGATCGTGGTGTTATCCGTGGAGAAATATTAGTTAAACAATTGATTATCATTCATTTGGCAGGGACAGGACAATTAAAATGTTGTCCGACCTACCCTGTCACTGATGAGAGGTAATAAACCTTGAAACATGCATGTCTGCAGGTGGTCATTCCCAGCCAAATGAAGGATGATTTTCTGTTTAATTATGAGACATGCACTTGGGTCTTCTTTGAAGAACGTTGCACAAATATCTGTCAGTTGTAGTTCAATGTCCGTCGTGGTATTAGCCAGGGAAGTAGTTGTTTTCTGACAGATGTTTGCCTGTTATTTTCCACTTTGTGGAAACGCTTAGAGAGAAGGGTACCCCGTATTCTTTCAACATTAGCTTGAATATGGAATATATCTTTGACAAATTCAGCACAAAATTTATTAATAACCTCAATCATTGGATGTTTCAGCAATTTTTTTATTCTGCGTTTGGATAAGGTATAAGCAAGCGTCTTGGAAAAATTTTCCAATATCCTTATGTGTCATATTCATTATTATTCCTGTACGCAGACCTGACGAAAATGCGGATTTCTTATCTCCCCACTTCACTCGTGATGATAACTTTGATGTTGCCCCTCCTGCAACCACTCCTGCATTTTCAATTGAATTTCATACAATTTTCAAATTTCCCGCCAAAGTTTGAAGTCTGCGTAAAGTCCCTATTGACTGCTCTTCGTTGATTAATGATATAGCTTTATTTAGCATACGAGCAGTTCTTTTACAATGTGCCAACCAAATATTGCCTTTTTCTCTTTGAAATGTCCATTTTGAGAATTGACACCGCTTCTTCCAAATTTTTGATTATGTTCACGCATACAGTAGATAAAACATCATCGAATTTTAGTTTGCTTCTGATGAGTTTCATAGCTCTACACAAATTTGCAGGCATATTTTCACTCAAAGTATCAAGTTGCTTGAATTCCAATTGTTTCAAACTTTCGTTAATTTCCCTACATAGTTCAACCATGTCTGCGTAAATAGTAGTGATGTCTTCAGAACTCATATTTGTTCACTGAATGAAGAAAGTGATACAGAATGTGTGTGAAAAATGAAAATCGAAACTTACCCTTCCGATGGTAGACAGCTGGCTTGGATTCAGTAGGCTACTCTTCTATTGTTTCGATCGAAAGGTATAATATGCTGGGGGCCTGGTATGCTCTGAGCTGGGTTTCAATTCAACTTCACCAAATTTTGTCTCCCGTTTCCAAGTATTGAATATACAACGACTGAGGCGGTAGATCATATTCTGTCACAGCTCATTTTCAGCAAATAGTCATATTTCAAGCTGTCGTATGAACACAACTGGGTATAATATTGCGACAGAAGCGTAGCGCCATCTAGTATGAATCTTTCGAACTGAAAATGTACTCTCGATCAAGTTTGAAACCCGCCTGTGAATTCGAATGAGTATAATGTTGTTGAAGATGCGTAGCACCACCCACTGTGAACCTTTCGAAGTCCATGTCGCTACGAGACCATTTTTGCCTATTTGAATTAACATAGACTTCACTCAAAAATATTTGAAGTCATCTCGATACTGTGTTCGCTCGAAGTTATTTGGCTCTTCGACAGACAGTTTACGGACTCGATTACTTCCCTGAAATACTCCAAGTCCAGTACCGCATTATTTTTCATGCGGACTTCGTCGCTAGAAGACAATCGTTGCCTATTTGAATTAACATGGACTTCACTCAAAAATATTCCAAGTCATCTCGATACTGTGTTCGCTCGAAGTTATTCTCTTTTTTTTTTAACGGAAATCTTGTTCACGAACTCGATTACTTCCCTGAAATACTCCAAGTCCAGTACCGCATTATTTTTTATGCGGACTTCATCGCTACGAGTCCATCGTTGCCTATTTGAATTAACATGGACTTCACTCAAACATATTCCAAGTCATCTGGATACTGTGTTCGCTCGAAGTTATTCTCTTTTTTTTTAAACGTAAATCTTATTCACGAACTCGATTACTTCTCTGAAATACTCCAAGATGGAAACACCACTTACTTGAATTTTTCCATTATTTTTTTCATGTATTCTTTGGATTTGGTGTTTTTTCGCATTATTTTTTATGTGGACTTCGTCGCTACGAGACCATCGTTGCATATTTGAATTAACATGGATTTACCCAAAAATATTTCAAGTCCTCTCGATACTGTGTTCACTCGAAGTTATTCTTTTTTTTTTAAACGGAAATCTTTTTCACGAACTCGATTACTTCTCTGAAATACTCCAAGTCCAGTACCGCATTATTTTTTATGCGGACTTCGTCGCTACGAGACCATCGTTGCCTATTTGAATTAACATGGACTTTACCCAAAATATTTCAAGTCATCTCGATACTGTGTTCGCTCGAAGTTATTCTCCTTTTTTTAACGGAAATCTTGTTCACCAACTCGATTACTTCTCTGAAATACTCCAAGATGTGTTTAATTGAAAACAACTCACTTGTTGAGAATCTATTTTTTATTACTATTCTGTTTCAATTTAGTTTTAATACTGTATATGATAATAGTTGAATGAAGAAAAAAATTTTTTTTCGAATGTCAGATGGAATAAATAAATAATTTTTGAGAGCTGTCAGAGAATTTTTATCGACAAAAAGCTTAAAAAACTGGTCATTTCGAGCCGAATTCATATATTTTAGGTAAGACTGCCGTTGTCGAAACATTAGTGGTCATTTCGAGCCGAATTCATATATTTTAGGTAAAACTGCCGTCGTCGAAACATCGACGAACTGACGGGGGTGACATATCAGTTGTCAGTGCTACTAAAAGTTGCCGAATAAGCAAGAAGTCCGATGCAGCCGCATCTAAAACTAGCAGTGTCGCTAGAAGACTGAAACTAGATGCTCAACTGGAAGCTGATGAAGCGATGGCTGAAATTTTAGCAGTTGAAGAAGAAGTACATAAGCGTACAACGGAAATGCAGATGCGTAAGTTGGAACATCAGAAGAAAATCATAGAGACTAAGCTGCAACTGTAAAATATCAGAATTGATGAAGAGGTACGTTCTCATCTTAATGATACTATAAAAGATGAATCCATCGATGATTTCTCAGAGATTTCAGGTAAGAGTAAGATTGCTTAATGGTTAGGGAAACATCAAAATGAGACAACATCAAAAGAGATTACGGTACAAAAAATAATGAATGTAAATCCAGTTTCCAAGCAGATATGAGGAAGTTCTTAGCTAGACAAACTATAGACAAAGAACTTCCATATTTTTCAGGTAACACAAGAAAGGATTCTATTGTCAGTTTCAAACAACAGATATTTTGGGATTATCGAATGAGGAAAACATGAGTAGACTGCGTATATGTCTGAAGGGTGATGCTAGGAGGTCAGTTGAGGGTTTACTTATTTCTGCAGGATCGGTGAGTGACATTTTGAATATCCTTCGAAGACGCTTTGGCACGAGTTATACACCTGATCCACCCTGTATTCCCAGTACCGGAGCACCGACGAGATGCTGACACAGACTTTTGTCCGTTTCAATGAACTTTGCGGAAACGCAAAACGTGTAGTAATTATAATCTATTTTATTCAGTCTTGACGAACTATTCACGTTGTTCAGAAGTACTTTTATGTTTTCTGTCTTTTCCAATTTTGAAAATAAAACTTTTTAAAAACAGTCTTCGACGTTCAGAGTATTTAAGTGGCGCAGTCGGTAGGATAATTTTGTGGATATCCATCGCGGAAAATCTGTGAGTTTCAACTCTTAAACGAAATATCCGAACTCTATATACAGTGTGTCTTCCAAGAATCCAGCCAGGATAGCTGAAAGAGTACGCATGGTTCCGGACGTCGCAATACTGATGCTGTAAGTTGATTTTCTTTAGTTCATGTCAGACTCCTCTTCATCCAGTGATTCCTTTTGCGAAAACACTCAAGATTTAGAGTCAAATTCTTCTCGTGCTTCATTTTGCGAAAACACTGAAGATTTAGAATTAAATTTAGTCGAAATATTTGATAATTTAAAAATTGCCAATACAGAATTAAATATGGCTCCTCCAGCATTAGATATCAAGAATTTATCAATAATTCCAAATTTTGATGGAAACCCAAATAAACTTCATAGATTTATTAGTTCCTCCGAATCGATTCTCACTCATTATTGGGACACAGTAAATGTCAATAATTTTCAAAACACACTTTTGTTGAACGGAATTATGAATAAACTTGAAGGAAGGGCTGAAGAAGTTGTCGCCATCTATGGTATCAAAAGTTGGGCCGATATTAAATCAGCCTTGATCCAAAATTTTGGGGATCAAAGGGATGAAAACTGTTTGAATCAGGACTTAGTTAACTTAAGGCAGAAGCCAAATGAATCACCTTCTCAGTTTCATGAAAACGTTTTGCATTTATTAAATACAATTTGTAATCATATCGACCTCAATGTAGAGGATGCTGCTCAGCGTGAAAGTAAGAGACAATTCTTCAAAAAACAGGCACTCAAAACATTTTTGGCAGGTTTGAAAGATCCATTAGGTCCAATTATACGTGCTATGAGGCCTACATCGCTCGCTCAATCCTTACAATTTATAATCGAAGAAGATAATATTAAATACCTTCAAAAATCTAACCAATCCAATCATACAAATATGCCTGTGAGAAAACCGATCAATCACTCTCAATTTTCATACCGACAACCTCAAAATAATTTTATTCAACGACTTCCGACACCACAATACAGACAAATGAATTTTACCTCACCACAACAACCCCAATTTCCAAGAGGGCCAATATATTTGCCAAGACACCCAAACCCACCTACCCAAAGATTTCCTTCAAATACCCAAGTTTTCGGAAAACCCCGAAATGCATGGAAACCATCCCAGAATGTTCCTCAAAACACACCTACACCAATGAGTATATCGACCCGAAATACAACACCTCAGTATAGGAGACAAAGTCCTAATAACTTTTTCCAAAGCAATGGTCAACGACCCAATATAATTTTGGAAGAATTGTTTAATACTGAACATTTTGATGAACAAGTAGAACCCAATTGCGAAGAGAACCATACGAACTTTGAATACGAAAACTATGACGACACGTACCAGGAAGAATCTCATGAAAATTTTCTAGAGGACCAGACAATAAACGAAGAGACGTGATAGAGTATCATTTGTCGACCGACAAAAAAGAACTTCCCTATATCCAAATTCATCACCCCCCTTTGAAACTTCTAATCGATACTGGTTCCACGAAATCCTTTATCAACCCCGAAATAGCCTCCAAATATTATCACGATAAAATATTTTTCGAGCCGTTTATAGTATCTACGATTTTTCAAACCTCATCCCACGACTACTGTGCAGAGATCCCAGCATTCCCAGAAATCAAAAAAAATGATAGCCTCAAATTTTACCTATTCAATTTTCACAATATTTTTGATGGTCTCATCGGACTCGATAATTTGAAACTTTTGAATGCCCAACTCGACTTTGTCAATTCCAAATTATTCACCCCTACTTGCGTTATTCCGATACGCTACCAACCATCCCTTCAAAGTATCAATTACAAGGTGTGTATCAAACCTCATACAAAATTGATTACCAAAATCCCAGTTGACAGAAAAAACGGTGACGTCATCATTCCGAAACAAAATATCCAAAATTGTGAAATTCCCGAAACTCTTTCTACAGCAGAAAATGGCCTAGCTTCAACTGAAATTTCCAATAAAACAAATCAAGAAATAACTTTGTCCTTATCGAATCCAATAAAATCAATACATTTTGAAGAAAATAATTACGAAATATATCATGTTGATGTGACCCCAAAAAATGACATTCCGAAAATTGACATAGACAAATTGATTCGAACCTCTCATATGAACGACGAAGAAAAACGTGAAATACTCCGGTTATGTAAAAAAATTTCCGACATATTTCATTCAGAGAACAGACCACTGACCTTTACCAACCAGGTCAAACATTGTATAAAGACAAAAGATGAAATACCGGTTTTTACAAAATCATATAGGTACCCTTTCGTCCACAAGCCCGAAGTTGAAAGACAAGTCAAATCGATGCTAGAACAAGGTATTATTCGTCCAAGCAATTCGCCATGGTCATCACCGATATGGATTGTCCCCAAAAAGGAGGACGCATCCGGAAAAAAGAAGTGGAGAATAGTCGTCGACTATAGGAAGGTCAACGAAAAAACTATAGACGATCGGTATCCCCTTCCGAATATAACGGATGTCTTGGATAAACTTGGAAAGTGCAACTATTTTACTACGTTAGACCTAGCTAGCGGATTCCATCAGATAGAGATGAATTTTGAAGATATTCCGAAAACGGCTTTCAACGTTGAGAATGGGCACTACGAGTACTTGCGTATGCCATTTGGGTTAAAGAATGCTCCAGCGACCTTCCAGCGAGTCATGGATAACATTCTACGAGGCCTCCAGAACGAAATTTGCCTAGTATATCTCGATGACATCATCATCTATTCGACTTCCCTCCAGGAACATCTTGTTAGTCTGACAAAAGTTTTTCAACGCCTCAGAGACACCAATTTCAAGATACAACTCGATAAATCGGAATTCCTCAAAAAAGAAGTAGCTTACCTGGGCCATATCGTTACACCAGAAGGAGTCAGACCAAATCCAGACAAAATCGCCGCCATCAAGAAATATCCAATTCCACGAACAACCAAAGAAATTAAAGGATTCCTTGGCCTACTCGGATACTACCGAAAATTCATCAGAGACTTCGCCCGCATCACCAAACCCCTAACATTATGCCTGAAGAAAGATGCCAAAATCGAACATACCCCCCAATTCATAAAATATTTCGAAGATTGTAAAAACATATTGACCAACGAACCCATTCTGCAGTACCCCGATTTCTCCAAAGACTTTAATTTGATCACAGATGCAAGTAACGTTGCCATTGGGGCCATTTTATCTCAGGGGCCCGTCGGAAAAGACAAACCAGTGGCGTACGCCTCGAGGACACTCAATCAATCAGAGCAAAATTACAGCACAATCGAGAAAGAGTTGTTGGCAATAGTATGGGCTACGAAATATTTCAGGCCATACCTGTACGGCCGTAAGTTCAAGATAATAACGGACCACAAACCACTAAAATGGATGATGTCACTCAAAGAACCAAATTCGAGACTAGTGAGGTGGCGTCTGAAACTTGAAGAGTTCGAATATGAAGTAGAGTACAAAAAAGGAAAAAATAACACCAACGCAGATGCACTTTCCCGTATCGAGATAAATACAAAAGAATTTTTCCAATACGTAGATGAATTCAATCAATCATTAGCTGGACCTAACAATCGGAAATCGATATCTGATGATAATGAAGACAACCTCTCTACCACAGGAAACGTTAGTGACCCACCAATAATGACAGATGTGAGGGACCAACAACACCCCTCTGAGGAACCCGCCACAGCCGAAGAAAACGAAGAAACAGACGGAGATACAATACACACCAGCCATGAAGAACCAATACTGGAAATGAAAACCTCCGAAAAACCACTCAACACCTATGATCATCAATTAATGATAAAATTCGTCTTACATTCACCAACAAAACCAAAAAGAGAACAAATATTCCCTACAAAAAAACGCATTCTTTCCCAAATATCGATCGCCAACCTCGAAAATGATATAATCAATCTTTTCAAAAATTATATTGATCCAAAATTCACATACGCGGTTTATTACGAAAACGACACGTATACTCCTCGTATCATCACTACCTTACAAACGACTTTCAAAAACTCTGCATATAAATTGATAAAATGTAATTCAGTTCTAGAAGACATTACAGAAAAAGACAGACAGACAGAATTAATAAAAAACTATCATGAGGGTAAGACAAATCATCGCGGAATCGTAGAAACCGAAACGAGAATCAAAAGGTCATATTATTGGCCAGGCTTAAAGAATGACGTAACCAAGTATATAAACTTATGCGAAATATGTCAAATCAATAAATATGATAGGAATCCACCAAACCAAAAACTTATGATAACGCCCACACCTTCGAAACCATTTGAGATAGTACATATCGATACTTTCCAAGCACAAGGTCAGAAATTTTTAACGATAATCGATACATTTTCTAAATATGCTCAGGCATACCCACTTTCAGGAATTTCAGGACTAGAAGTCGTGAAAGCATTTTTAATTTTCATCACCCATCACGGTATCCCCACTCTTGTTATAATGGATAATGGATCGGAATTGAAAAATTCCGTAGTAAAAGAATTTTTTAAAACACATCAAATTAGTATTCATTACATAACAGTCAATAATTCCCAATCGAACGGTGCTATTGAAAGGTTCCATTCAACTCTAATCGAACACTTGCGAATTATTAGATCCAAAGACAAGAATAAAATCGATATTTTGAATCAAATGCCTTATGCTATTTTAGGGTACAATCACTCGATTCACACATCGACAAAACAAAAACCAATCGATATCATAAACGGACATTTGAACACCAAAGATCCATTTGACATTGACATCAACGAAAAACTTATGAACAATTACATTCACGAACATCGCGAAATGACGAAAGAAATATACAGAAACCTAAACGAACAAATGACAAAACGCAAAGAGAAAACGATTGAGAGACATAATCGAAATCGAGAGGAACCCTTAGAATATACCCCAGACACCGATCTTTATCGAAAAATAAAATCAAATACAAGAAACAAACTGTCACCAAAATTTACGAAAGGAAAAGTGGTCAGAAATAAAAATATTAAGGTCATTGCCCTTCACAAACAAAATTTAAAAAGACCAAAGGCTAATCAGAAAAAA
The DNA here is from genome assembly GCA_958502065.1 of Chrysolina americana. Lineage (NCBI taxonomy): Eukaryota > Metazoa > Arthropoda > Insecta > Coleoptera > Chrysomelidae > Chrysolina > Chrysolina americana. The sequence goes on along the minus strand of OY293417.1, from coordinate 23,144,991 downwards.
TTGTTACAGGTGCCACCTATTGGTACCAGCAGTACCACAGGAGGTAACAATAACCAACCTGAACAAGAACCCAGGGATTCTGCCGTTCAAGCTAGGAACGACTAGAATAAAAATCAAAACCCATAGTTTCATCCACTATTACGACCTAAAACCTATCGAACATCAAATTCAATCAATAAAAAATCTTTACAACAATATCACAGCTACCATTCATAAAAAACAAAATATCTCCGATATGTCCGAGCTTGTAAACCTTGATCGAACACTTTTGTTTCAAATAAATTCCGCGGAACAGAAATTCAATTCATTGAGTCCAAATGGACGAGTAAAGAGAGGTCTCGTAGACGGTTTAGGATCGATTATAAAATGTATTTCCGGAAATCTAGATGCAAATGATGCCGCTCACTATGACGAGGCAATTAATGATCTTCAAACCAATCAACAAAATATCGTTAAAAAATTGAACAAAGAAATATCTCTTACCACCGAAATAATCGAAAATTTCAATAGAACAATCACAACAATTGATCAGAATCAGAAGGCGATAACTTCTACGTTAAACAAATTGAATACCAAATTGAACAAGTTAATCTTAAATATCGATGAATATTGGCAAATTAGAGACGTACTGGACCAAATCAATATTTCTCTCCAAATTATCTTGCAATTATTGACGGATATTGAAAACGCAGTAACATTCGCTAGACTCAAAACAACACATAGTAGTATATTGAAAATTGATGAACTTCAGTCTATAGTTGAAACAATTTTGAGTTACTATCCTCCAAATCAATTGATTTTTCCAAACGATCCAAAATTCACTCATAGATATTATGAGCTATTAGAAATTGAAGCATACCATTCAAATACTAAGATTGTTTTTGTGCTCCACTTTCCTATTGTCCATCCAGAAACCTTCCTTCTATATCATCTCTATTCCATCCCTACCGCCAATTCAACTATGATTGTTCCACCCAGTACCTATCTGATAATGAACGAGAACTTCTACCAATACACATCAATGCCATGTATGGAACTGCGACCAAACTACTATTGTCCAATTAACAACCTTATTGACGGCCTGAGACAACCAGACTGTGTATTCCGACTACTCCAATTGTCGTCCACCTACGTCACCTGCCAGCAGACACCAGTAAGAACCTTAACCAAATTAATTGAGCAGATCGACGAGTCACACTATATTGCGATACTTCCCAACCATACCAAAATCCAAACCACCTGCAAACGAAGTGATTTTACAACACTTCTGGGAAACTATTTGATTGAGCTACCCACCGGCTGCCGATTCGAAACCGATGAATGTAAATTTATCAACGAAAAAACCGTCAGTCATGGACAACCAATGTTCCTTCCAGAAATCATTGTACCACATAGTCCACCCAGGGAGAACGTATCCGAAATCATCATCAAGAACATCCCTTTGGACAAGATCCACGAACTTCAGAAGCAACAGCACAACCTAGGACCGATCCACACTGTTTATAAAGAAAATTCGTCAACCACCCACTGGATCATCCCTATCTACATTACAATTATATTTGGAGCTGCCTACTACAGCTTCCAATTCATTCGTAACAAACGAAGACCAAATCCGGCAGGGCCAACAGATAACCAACCCCATGAGAACGCTGCAGCATTTTTCAGTCCTTGAAATATGCTTCCATTTGGCGATGGAGGAGTTATACACCTGATCCACCCTGTATTCCCAGTACCGGAGCACCGACGAGATGCTGACACAGACTTTTGTCCGTTTCAATGAACTTTGCGGAAACGCAAAACGTGTAGTAATTATAATCTATTTTATTCAGTCTTGACGAACTATTCACGTTGTTCAGAAGTACTTTTATGTTTTCTGTCTTTTCCAATTTTGAAAATAAAACTTTTTAAAAACAGTCTTCGACGTTCAGAGTATTTAAGTCACGCCAGATTTGATAGAAAGGTCACTAGTAAGGTAAGCCAAGAATCTACCATTTGTAAAATCTAATGACTTCAATTCACTGATTCTTTTCGCTGAAACTATTTCAAATCTGGTAGCTACTTTGGAAAGCTTGAATATGAACAATTATTTGAATTGTCCTCAACTACTAGATGATTTAGTACGAAAATTACCGTACAGTATGCAACTCGCATGGGGTGAAAAAGTTGCAAAATTAGACAATAACTTTTCTTTAATAACTTTCAAAGATTGGGCTTGGCAAGAGTCAGAAGCAGCAAATTTTTGCGAATGCAACGTGTTCTAACAAAAATACGGATGATTATTCGGAAAAACACAGAAATAAAACTAAAAATAGACATTCGGTTCTGACGACAAGAGATAAGACAAAGAATTATAAGTCATAATGTATTTTTTGTCTTACCGACAGTCATAAACTTGAGAAATGTGAAAATTTTTTGGAAAAAACAACAGATGACAGATGGGAAGTTGTCAAGAAAAATTTGATTTGTTTCAGTTGTTTAGAAAAGGGACACAAGTTGAGTGATTGCTCAAGAAAACAAAAATGCACAGTTGCCGGTTGTAATAAAAATCATCACACGGTTCTTCATAATGATTTCCAAAACAAAGATAGTTCTATAGGGATATCAACTGCACCAATCGTCGCGCATACTTTGGATGGGACTTGTGATAGAGAAATACTTCTCAGAATTGCTTCCGTTACTATTATATCAGCGGATAGGAAATTCTTAACGTACGCCTTATTTGACGAGGCCTCCGCCATAACTTTAATTGACGAAAATTTAGCTGACTTGTTAGGTCTACAGGGTGTTGCGAAAAACCTGGACATAAAATGGAGACAAATCGACTTACAAAAATTTCTTATCCAGACGAGTAAACTTTGACATAGCTGGTGACGACGGAATTCATCATCATTTGAAAAATGTTTTCACTATGAAGGATCTTGATCTTCCTGTACAGTCAGTAAACGCTGAAGCTATTAAATCAGTTTGGACGCACCTTAGAGATTTCAATCTTGCAACAATGAACGAAGTTCAACCTAAAATTCTTCTGGGGCAGGACAATTGGGATCTCATTATCAGTAGGGAAATAATAGAGGGTCCCAAGAACTCTCCTGTATTATCTCGCACAAAATTGGGGTGGGTTGTACATGGAAATATGCAGCTTTTCAGAGGAAGAGTAGACGGAAATTTTGTTTTACATGTATGTTGTGAAAAAGTAGAGGATAATGAACTTCATGAAGAGGTGAAAACATTTTTTATTACGGAATCTTTTGGTGTGAAAATAGTAGACAAAGAAAATATTACTAAAGACGAAGAGAGGGCAATAATGATTGCAGAAAACACTACACGGAGAATTGGTCAAAGATGGGAGACAGGATTACTTTGAAAACATGACGAAATACGGACAGGAAATAGTAGAGTAATTGCTTCACGACGATTACAATACATGGAAAGACAACTACGACAAGATACAAATTTCGCGAGACTTTACGAACGCAAAATAACAGAATATTTAGAAAAGGGTTACGCAAAACAAACTGACTGACGAGGAGTTGACGCACGAAAATAATAAAATCTGGTATCTGCCCCATTTTGGGGTAGTGAACCCGAATAATCCCGGGAAAATCCGACTTATGTTCGACGCTGCCTGTAAAACTGATAGAAAATCATTCAATGACTACTTACTGAAAGGTGATGACATATAAAACTCACTTGTGACAATTTTATGGAAATTCAGAAAAAAACAAATAGCATTTTCCGCGGACATCGAAGAAATGTTTCATAGGATTCACATTAGAAAGGACGATCAAAATACGCAACGTTTTCTTTGGCCCTCTGAGTCAACAGAACCAGATGTTTATGCCATGACTGTAATGATTTTTGGGTCGATTTCTTCGCCATTTTCTGCTCAATATGTGAAAAATCCGAATGCTTTGGAATTTCAAGAAGAATTTCCTGAAGCTTGCAATGCTACAATCTTCAAACATTATATGGACGACTACTTGGACAGTGTTGAAACAGAAGAAGAAGCCATTCGTCTTGTGACACAAGTCATCCATATTCATAAAGAAGGAGGGTTCGTTTTGAGGAATTAGGTAAGCAATTCTAAAAAGGTTTTAGAAAATATTCCAGCATATCTCAGAATGGATGAAAAGATTGTTAGAGATGGATCATCAAATTCTCAGAGAATTTTGGGATTGAAAAGGTCAACAGATGATGACACGTTGGGATTTGCACTCTCTTTTCACAAAATAGACCAAGATATTTTGGAAAAACATAAAATCCCTACCAAAAGACAGGTACTGTCTTGGATACCCACGCAACTCAATATTGCCGATGAAGCTATCAGGGATAGTAAAGACATCGATTTATCACCTATTAGCCCTTGGTTCAATGGTCCTCATTTTTTGTACCTTCCATCTGAAAGCTGGCCTCAAGAAGACAAGAATGGCAGTTTCCAAGACGAACTTGAACTGAAACCAGAAAATATTCTGAGTTTATAAAAAAAAAGATATTTGACTTCCTACCAGACATCAGTCGATTTTCTAAATGGACATATCTCATAAGAAGTACGGCTTATGTTATTAAATTCGTGGAAATATGTAAGAATGCAGTTCGACAACAAGGAGAAAAAAAGTCAGAGAAAGTTGAATTCACAACAGAAGAACTTAGGAGAGCAGAAAAACTGTGGTTTATCAGATGTCAACATGAGTGTTTCGTAGAAGAAATACATTTGTTAGAGAAAGGCAAGCCAGTACACTCACAAAGTCGACTTCATCAACTCTCTCCCGAATTTGATGATGACATAATTCTCCGCCTCGGAGGAAGAACTAATAATTCTCCAGAACTCACTTGCGATGTGAAGAAACCAATCATTTTAGAAAGAAAACATCCAGTCACAAAACTTCTAGTGAAACATTATCATCAAAATATGGGACATAGAGGAAAAGAAATGATATTAAATGAAATCAAACAGCGATACTGGGTTATTCAAGGACGAAAAGCTGTGAATGAAGCGGCACGTGAGTGCAACTTTTGTAAAATCAGAACATCTAAGCCCATCATTCCTGAAATGGGACAACTTCCAGAATTCAGATTAACCAAGCCACCTAGACCCTTCACATATGTTGGTGTTGACTATTTTGGACCTTTCATTGTGACAATTGGCCGAAGAAATGGAAAACGCTACGGAGTGTTATTTACTTGTCTGTCAATTAGAGCGAGTCATATAGAGCTAGCTGATACTTTGAACACTGACTCGATAATATTAGCCCTGCGAAGATTTATAGCACGAAGAGGACAACCTAAACTGATTATTAGTGATAACGCTTCCAACTTCAAGTGCGCAGCGAAAGAACTCCGTGAAGAAATTGCAAAAATTGAATATAAACTGAATGAGCAAGAACTGATCAACAGGGAAATTGACTTCAAATATATACCACCAGCATCTCCGAACATGGGAGGAGCATGGGAACGAATGGTTCGTTCTGTAAAAGAGAGTCTTAAAGTGACTCTGAAAGAAACTCGACCAAGACCTGAAGTGTTATTTACACTCCTCCTCGAAGTAGAGAACATTGTGAACAGTAAACTCTTGACTCATGTTTCCGATCACCCTGACGATCCTGAAAGTATAACTCCTAATCATGTTCTCATTGGTGCAGCAAGTTCTGCAAAATCACAAATCGACAGCAACCAACCATGCGACCTGAGAAAACAATGGAAATAGAGTCAACACCTAGCAAACAAATTTTGGAATCGATGGATTCGCGAATATCTACCTACCTTAACAAAACGTACGAAGTGGTATGAGAAAAAACTAACTCTGAAAATAGACGATTTGGTAATCGTGATGGACAACCAACTACCCAGGAATAATTGGCCTTTGGGCAAAACAGTGACTGTTTACCCAAATAAAGATGATCAAGTCAGATTTGTAGACGTCAAAACGAAGAGTAGCACATATCGAAGACCAACTTCAAAAATATGTAAACTTGAATTTATGGAATTGAGTGACGATCCTCCGGAAGCGTCACTGGGGGGAGAATGTTGAGAATCTATTTTTTATTACTATTCTGTTTCAATTTAGTTTTCATACTGTATATGATAATAGTTGAATGTAGAAAAAAATGTTTTTTTTTGAATGTCAGATGGAATAAATAAATATTTTTTGAGAGCTGTCAGAGAATTTTTATCGACAGAAAGCTGTTAAAAAACTGGTCATTTCGAGCCGAATTCATATATTTTAGGTAAGACTGCCGTCGTCGAAACACCACTTACTTGAATTTTTCCATTATTTTTTTCATGTATTCTTTGGATTTGGTGTTTTTTCGCATTATTTTTTATGTGGACTTCGTCGCTACGAGACCATCGTTGCATATTTGAATTAACATGGATTTACCCAAAAATATTTCAAGTCCTCTCGATACTGTGTTCACTCGAAGTTATTCTTTTTTTTTTAAACGGAAATCTTTTTCACGAACTCGATTACTTCTCTGAAATACTCCAAGTCCAGTACCGCATTATTTTTTATGCGGACTTCGTCGCTACGAGACCATCGTTGCCTATTTGAATTAACATGGACTTCACCCAAAAATATTTCAAGTCATCTCGATACTGTGTTCGCTCGAAGTTATTCTAATTTTTTTTAAAAGGGAAATCTTGTTCACGAACTCGATTAAATTAAAAAATAGCATGAATTTTACTCAAAAATGTTTGGTGATTTCCCAAAGGTCTTTCCACGCCATCTCTCGCCCATGTCTATTTCAACTATTCAGTATTCAACTTTGTATGAATTCGCAAAAGCAATCGACAAGTGGCAATTACCACCGTGATGTTAGTTTAGCTTTTACCTAATAGGTGCTGCTGTATCATCCTCCAATCCAGGTATGACGTGATCAGACTCTAATTTCCAGAACATTCTGAGCTATTCGATTTCAAACTCTATTCAAATGATGAATGCAAAGGGGATAGACATAAAATCCAATGGTATAAAGTGATGTGACATACAGACCCATAATCGAGGGCTTTGGTCTCAAAATCCGATTGGTTTTGTTTATTCAGGTGTTCGATTGTATTATCATGTGATCGAGAATTCTTTGGATCGCAAATATTGTAATCTGTACCAAATTTATTCACAAACACTTAAGAACTTCCTACATATTTCAACTTCCGATTTTTGCAAACAAATTCTCGGAATACGAAATTGTCTTAAAAATCATCGATATTGAGGAAACAGCAATGACAAATATGTATCAACTCGAGCATTCAAATCGTTCTAGCCACTGGGCTTATTTCTGTTGTTTCAGCAATACCTACCTACCTGCTTGAAATTATTGACCAAGCATAGATATGAATATCAAGATGGTAAATAATCTCAAATTATATGCGGATAAATACTTTTAGTTTGTTTGATTCTTTGGCAAAAATTCACATAGTATTTTGATAATAAAATAAATAAAGTTCAATTATTACCTACCGAGCTCTCATGAAGTGGATTGAGACTATTTATACAGGATGTACTCACGAAAAGTGACGGATTTCAATATATCAATTATTCAAATATGCTAATATAAACAACTGACAGTCGAAATAAACATTCGTGAGAAACATGCATTCTCTCAAACACTTGAGCTTGGATTTTAGATTTTTCGCACTCGCCAAAAAATTCCCTGTAATTTCACTAAATAATCGTATCGCATGGGTGTGGTGCAGGTAGGAGGACCAAACGTTGCTTTATATGACTTACCAAACATGTCCCCGCCACCCGCTGAGGAAAGTCTTTCGCAACAAAACTTGCCAAGAAACTGACTGGTTTTTGCTCAAGATGCCCTACATACGCCTACGATGGATTTATGTTTTTTGTATCTTTAGCACTCATATGCCAACTGGGCGAATCTTTGTACAAGCTGTTGCAATCAATTCGACAAAGATACATATTCAACATTTCGAACAAAGATGGTGAATATTACAATGGCACTGAAGTGCAATTTTTTATTTGAAAAAATAAATGTATTCTCGAATTGACGTTATTCATTTCAATAAATGCGAACAGACAAAGACATACATACAATGCGATGGGTTAGAGTGAGACACTTAAAATGCCTAGAATCGATCAATTTGGCTTCAAACAAAACTTTCTTATCTCTGCTGACTCATCATTTTCCTGGAAAAACAACATCTGACTGTCGTAAGTCACACAACGGCAGCTGATGTGTGCATTATTCTTAGAAATTTAAAATCGAGACAGTAAACAACTCCAAGGTCAAATTAGCTCGAGCAGCGTAAACAAACACCGGATGTGTGAGATAAAACTCTGCGATTAACTCTGAAAAACAAATTCAAGGTCAAATGGATCATCGTGATTTCTGAGAATTTCATTCAACTGGAGCACAGTAAACAAGCACGGAACATGCCTTATCGCTATTTCACATTGGCGGAAACGTATTTTTTTTCTTTTGTAATTTCATTCGAGAGAGTGAATTAACAATAAGTCGATCATAATTTTTCTGATGTGTTCCAAGACAGTAGACATTTTCCATATTTAATTTTTTCGTTTTGTCAATTGAGGCGGCTGCCATTTTTTTTTCTACACAGCGAATCACGTGACGTTTTTTTCTCTTCCAGCCAATTGCTCTCAACGAATCACGTGAGGAGACGTTTTTTTCATAACTTCCAGCCAATTGCTCTCAGCGAGTCACGTGAGGGGACATTTTTTCATAACTTCCGCCATCGCCACCATGTTTATTTGCCTCCCGCGCCATTATTGCCGCCATGTTTTTTTGCAGAAAACACGGGCGCCACTTAGGGTGAAACAACGCAGCTGACGATCAACCACCTCCGAAACTCTTCGTCGAATACGTCATCTTCAGTTCTTCAGCATCCAACCCTCCACCAACGGCGAAAACTCGATGGACGCGGCCATCGAGAGATTCACCGTGTGGAGCAATACCGATTCTATGCTACTCGAAGTGGCGTAGTATCGGTGTAGCTATATTACTGATATATCCCCACAAATAAAAATCCAGGGGATTCAAATCCGGAGATCTGGCAGGCCATGCTACTGGACATCTTGCTCCAATCCATGAATCGGGAGAAGTTCAATTTAAGTAGTCTGCGACTATTCTTGAGTTGTGTGGACCACATCCGTCTTGATGGAAACATGAACTATTACGCCGATACCGTATAGGAGGATCATCCAACATTTCTTCTATAATTTCTACATATTTTGCTCCGGTTAGGTTGCCGTCAATAAAATAGAGTCCCAGTAATTTCATTATCCAACAAACCGCCCCATATATTCAAAGAAAAGTGATATTGATTTCGAAATTCATGAATAAATTGAGGATTTTCTGTGGCATAAAAATGTTTGTTCCATCGATTGAACATGCCAGAATTTGTGAATGTCGTTTCATCTCCCCAAATGATATTGTTCGCAAAATTATTGTTATTCCTCACCTTCTTTTGAAACCAATTACAGAATTGCAACCTTCTCTCAGGATAATTATGATATAGTTTTTGCACGGCTTGGTACAGCACTTTTTGGTGAATTGCATTCACTGGCCATAGTTCTCGATCCCATTCCTGGATTTATTCGCATTTGGGCCAGAACAGTGATGTCATTGATAGGCTCGTTTCGTCGTACATAAGGACCTCTATTTGATGAATGAATTATTGCAAGTAACGTTTATCTAGGTCGAAACATTTTTGTATTTGGTATTGTTCTTTCAAGATATAATTCACTATATCTTTGTTGTGATTTGAAGATTGAGAATGTATTGGAAGGTATTCAAGGAGACGAAATAAGCAAATGTATAAGAAGTATGGGTTTCAGAACCGCAAAGTGCATTTTATAAAATGGTGAACATTTCGAACACTTACTTCATCAATTTTCATTTACTTTCGAATAATCATTTGATTTTTCTTTCATTAAATGATAGTTTCCTTTAATTATTATGAATAAGGTTCTTCTCCTCTTAAAATATGTAAATAATTATTACCTACTTGTTTCTTGCTTTGATTCTAATACGTTCCATTCAGTTTGAGATGAGTAAGTTGATTTTCTTATCGAAATGTATTGCATGTTGTTAATCAAACTAAAGGTAAGTAAATGATTGGTCATTTAGTGATGATAAAAAAATAAATACTAATAATAAAATGAAAATCTTCATCAAAAAATTGAAGAGAGCTTTCAATGAGTCATTTCCCGAAAAAACATATGTTAAAAGAAATAAAAAGTCACATAATTCTTGGTTCAATGATGAAATAAAAAAAATGCGAGAACAACTACATCTTTCAAATGAAATATATAAAGAGCATTATTCCGATAACCTCATACAAGAAATAAATAGCCTGAAAAAAATTACAAAAAAACAATCTCAGATGCAAAAAGGGTATGTAATGATAACCGCATAAAAATAGCAAAAAATCAAAATAAACGCATGTGGAACATCATAAACGAAAATAGAACAAATGAACAAAAAATTAAAGATCCACAAATTTCACCAAATACCTTCAATAACTACTTCATAAATAATGCAAAAAAACTAATTCAGGAAATAGAAAGCTCAAGCTTAGACCCTTTAGATAAATTGCACAATTTGAATCACAAACACTTTTTTTCCACTGAAGTTACTCACAATGAAGTAAGAGGGGTAATAAACTCTTTAAAAAATAAGCCTAGTCGAGATATATATGGTCTTAATGTTGAAGTTATCAAATGCATAAAAAATATAATTCTAATCCCGCTTACAAAACTGTTGAACCAATGTATTAAAGACTGCATTTTTCCCTCTGTGCTAACAGAAGCAGTAAAACTGGAAATCCAAATGAACCAACAAAATACAGATCAATATCTCTACTCTCAATAATAACAAAAATATTTGAAAAATGTATAGCTGAAAAAATTGTACACCACTTTGAAAATAATGAGATATTTACAGACTGTCAGTATGGATTTCGAAAAGGAAGAAACACCGAAATGGCAATGTTAGACCTCAGTAACAATATAACAAAAACATTAGAAAAACTGTATTCAGAAATAACTTGTGATTTAAGTGAAGCATTTGATTGCTTATCACATAAAATTCTCTTGAAGAAATTAGAAAAGTACAATTTCTCTAAAAACAGTGTGAAGTTGGTAAAATCTTATCTGGAAAATCGATTTCAAAGTGTAAGAGTGGGAAAAAATTTATCATCAAAAGAAAAAATCACAGTTGGTGTACCGCAGGGATCCATTTTAGGACCCCTTTTGTTCATCATTTTCATTAATGATCTACCAAATGGTGAGATGGTTACATCATATATTTTGTATGCAGATGATACAACAATCCAATCAAATGCAGAAACTCTTGATGAGGTCCTTGCACTATCTTCAGCGGCAAGGACAAAAACTGAAAAGTGGTTTTATGCTAATGAACTCTACCTAAATAAAAACAAAACTCAAAATATGGTATTCACTTTAAGGAATATGGATAATTACCTAAATCCGCAAAATAGTGTGAAATTTATGGGAATTCATATTGACAGCAAAGTAAAATGGGACCAGCACATAAATGAAATAGCAAAAAAACTCAACAAAAATTTATTTTCACTAAGAAACCTTTCTAGACAAGTGTCAAAAGAAATTCTTCTAGCAGCATATTTTTCACTGTATGAATCCATTATTTCTTATGGTGTAGTCGCCTGGAGACATGCAACAGACTGTGATAAAATATTTTGCCACCAACGCAAAGCTATTAGAATACTGGATGGTATCAATTATAGAGATGATTGCCGGGACTCATTCGTGACAAAAAAATACTAAATTTTTCCTCACTCTATATCATGGAGAATTTAATGTACATAAAATATAACCTTATCAACTATATATATACATAACCATGATACTAGACATAAAAATTACCTAATTACAAACTATTGCCGATTAAAAAGATATCAAAATGGACCCAATTTTTGGGCTATGAAGTTTTTCAATAAATTGCCACAAACGATAAAATCATTACCAAATAATGTATTCAAAACAAGAATAAAAAAAATTTTGTTAGAAAAAGCCTTCTATAGTACTGAAGAATTCCTACATTGTGATACCTTTTCAACTACATAGATTTTAATTATTTGTATATTTTAGATTGAAAGATCCTTACTGTATTTCAATATTAATATTTATTATAAGTCAAAATGCAATGTAAAATATCATTTTACTATTTTAACAATTGATATGTAGATACTAGTTTTAATTTTATGACTTCATATATCTGATATGTGAATTATGTGTTTGTATGTACTTACATTTAATTACCAATGAATCATCTATCTATCTATCTATCCATCCATCCATCCATCCATCCATCCATCCATCCATCCATCCATCCATCCATCCATCCATCCATCCATCCATCCATCCATCCATCCATCCATCCATCCATCCATCCATCCATCCATCCATCCATCCATCCATCCATCCATCCATCCATCCATCCATCCATCCATCCATCCATCCATCCATCCATCCATCCATCCATCCATCCATCCATCCATCCATCCATCCATCCATCCATCCATCCATCCATCCATCCATCCATCCATCCATCCATCCATCCATCCATCCATCCATCCATCCATCCATCCATCCATCCATCCATCCATCCATCCATCCATCCATCCATCCATCCATCCATCCATCCATCCATCCATCCATCCATCCATCCATCCATCCATCCATCCATCCATCCATCCATCCATCCATCCATCCATCCATCCATCCATCCATCCATCCATCCATCCATCCATCCATCCATCCATCCATCCATCCATCCATCCATCCATCCATCCATCCATCCATCCATCCATCCATCCATCCATCCATCCATCCATCCATCCATCCATCCATCCATCCATCCATCCATCCATCCATCCATCCATCCATCCATCCATCCATCCATCCATCCATCCATCCATCCATCCATCCATCCATCCATCCATCCATCCATCCATCCATCCATCCATCCATCCATCCATCCATCCATCCATCCATCCATCCATCCATCCATCCATCCATCCATCCATCCATCCATCCATCCATCCATCCATCCATCCATCCATCCATCCATCCATCCATCCATCCATCCATCCATCCATCCATCCATCCATCCATCCATCCATCCATCCATCCATCCATCCATCCATCCATCCATCCATCCATCCATCCATCCATCCATCCATCCATCCATCCATCCATCCATCCATCCATCCATCCATCCATCCATCCATCCATCCATCCATCCATCCATCCATCCATCCATCCATCCATCCATCCATCCATCCATCCATCCATCCATCCATCCATCCATCCATCCATCCATCCATCCATCCATCCATCCATCCATCCATCCATCCATCCATCCATCCATCCATCCATCCATCCATCCATCCATCCATCCATCCATCCATCCATCCATCCATCCATCCATCCATCCATCCATCCATCCATCCATCCATCCATCCATCCATCCATCCATCCATCCATCCATCCATCCATCCATCCATCCATCCATCCATCCATCCATCCATCCATCCATCCATCCATCCATCCATCCATCCATCCACCCACCCACCCACCCACCCACAAATTTCAACTCCTAGGATCAGACTTCAGATGTCGCTAAACAATTCTCTGAACCTACATTTATACAACAACCTACCTTCTAGGATAAAGAGTCTGGGTTTCATTCAATTTAAAATGCAAATGAAAACTTTAGTATTGAAAAATTGTTTATATAATAATAAATATATCATAATCAAAGCAGAATGCATGTGATGAACACTCCACACCTGTGTTACATTCAATTCAAATTATATTTTAATATACAGTGCGGCTTTCAATAGTCCCCCCCTGTTAACCTTTGAAGGGTTTGGCGTAAAGACTTGAAAAAAAATCGTTTGGTGGGTTTCACCGATACTACATTTTGAAATAAAACACATTGTGATTGCTCGATAGATGGCGCGGGGGGCACATCAACTAAAAAATTTTAAACGGCATGAGGGGTCATGTGTCACATCGTTGAAAAGATAATTCAATTTTCTTTTCAACCATCTACAAATTTATAGAATTCCGTCCCATCCAAAACAAAATTCTGTCCCGTTATTTCACATCAAACCATTTATAAGTATCGTGATCAGGTAAGAAAAGGGATTCGGACCGCCAGATCCGCACTTATTCTGACATTTCAAATGCATATTGTGAAAAAACGTATTGACGAAAACCTAAAAAATTAGATAGTTGAAAAGAGAATTCAATTATGTTTTCAACGATGTGACACATGAACCCCATGCCATTAAAAATTTTTAGTTAATGTGCCCACCCGCGCCATCTTTCGGGCAATGTGTTTTATTTTAAACAGTAGTATCGGTGAAACTCTCCAAATGTTTTTTTTTGAGTTTGTACGTCAAACCGTTCAAAAGTTAACAGGGGGTTCAGAATGAACATATGCCGATATTTGGAGTTTTCTTTTAAACCAAAGTTTATCACTGTTGATGACTTCGGCTTCAGGCTATTTGTTATATACCCAACGAGGAGAAACATCAAAGTTGTAACAAAAATAAAATTGTCGTTATGTCATTTCTGTATTGTGTGTTTTGTGTCCTATCCTCAATGATACATATATTTATACTAATGAATTTCGCTACCCAAAGCCATCAGTTTCCAATGGTTTGCTACCAGTCACCAAATAAAGCCGAAAAACACAATTCTTCTTGAAATTAAGTTATTTATATAGCTTATACTTCAATTCATTTCGTTGGCGGTGTTTCATTATAAAGTGCCACTAACCTAACATCAATCCGAAAAAACGTATATTCTAGCCCGTTATTTGGAAAATTCATTACTAGAAAAAGAAAGGAGCATTTTCTTGTGAAAATTGACGTTTTTGTTGATATGTTGAATAAGTATATGTAGTTTTGTTGATAAAAGAAGGAGGCATTTTGAGAATAAATACCAATGAAATGGGTTCCGGGATTCTCTAGGGGTGGAGGCACGCTAAGATATACTTAGCTCTGACAAAGTTAGTGTAACGATTTCGTTAACTCGAAATATAAACAAGTTCTCCGCTGACAAAAAATAAATCACGTGGAAGAATCGCGAACCTTCTAACGAAGGTTCTGGGGACATCTCAGAACTCGCCCGAAAGGCTTGAATGGCCGAGAACTTCAAATACTAGTATATAAACCACTGGGTATTAGATGGCGGGACAGTCGTAGTCAGTTCGAGAGTTCGAAGATAGATAGGCAGTAGAAATAAATAATAGATAAGTTAGTGAAGTCAATGTTTTAGTGAATAATTGTTTTAAGTAGTGCTTTAAATAAATTAGAAAAATTAGTTTTGTGCAGTTTTACTACAATTGGTGTCAGAATCGGATGTTTGAAATAAATAAGTGTTTAAGAGTTCGCCGTATTGAAAAACTGATAAACGGTTATCGCGCCCAATATACTAGTGACCCGTCGAACAGTTAAGTGTTGCAGGACAGTTTTGCGCGTCGCGGAATAATAAACTGAAAACTCATTGTGTGAAATAAATAATAGACTGATTTCTCGGTAAAGTCAATAAAAGACACAATGTTTCCGAGGAGAGTTCACCAAGTTGACCTTGAAGTTAGTGAATTGAAGCAGGAGTTAGAGGAGCGTGAGTTAGAAACAACTGGAAAGAAGGCCGTACTTCAGCAAAGACTTTCAGACGGACTGATTGAAGAAGAAGAAGTCCCCGAAACATTTTTGTTCGAAGTTTCTGGAATAGATTTGAGCTCTATAATGAACAAACTCGACGAAGCCACGAAATCGTTAGAAGATAAATTTATAGAAAATTCGAATAGTTTGAAGGAAGAGCTCCAACAAAATTCGGCCAGTCTGGAAAATAAATTTCTACAAAATTCAAAGAGTCTGGAGGAAAAACTTCTAGAAAACTCGGTCAGCTTGAAAAATCTGGAAGTACTTCAAGAAATTTTCATACAGAATTCCCATATCTTCAGAAATAGTCATTTGGCAAATTCTTCAGCTGACGACTTTCAAGCTCTCATAACAACCCTACGAAACAGAGCAGAAAAAGATATTTGGTACTTGGATTCAGGCGCTACAGATCATATGACTTCTAGAAGAGAATGGTTTGTTGACTATCAGCTATTTGCAGAACCCAAGAATATCAGAATAGCCAATGGTACATTCATAAATGCAGTAGGAATTGGAAATATCAATATAAAATTGTATGTCGGCAATCATTTCTCAAATGAGCAGCTAATCAATGTTCTCCATGTTCCTGAAATATCTTTGAATTTGTTCTCGGTTAGCACTTGCAAAAGTCACTCTTCAGTCTGATGATAAAAAGTGCGAATTTCTGAGAAACGGTGTGGTAGTCGCTGTAGGTCAACGGATTGATAAACTGTATCAAATGGATTTTGAAGTTTCAATGTCAGAACCACATTTGGCGAACGTAAATCAAGAGCAGGTCCAGAGATTATGGCATGAACGCATTGGACATCAGAACATGAACCAGGTGGTCCATATTATGAAAAAGTGTTGTATACATCAGTTGACCTCCAGACCAATAAATCAGTTTTGCGATGGCTGTTTGTATGGCAAACAACACAGATTACCTATTCCAAAAATCAAACACAGTACCTCAGAAAAAGGCCAGTTAATTCATTCGGATCTATGTGGCCCTATGGAAGAGAATTCTTTTGGTGGATCAAAATATTTTCTACTCTTCAAAGATGATTTCTCCCACTACAGATTCATTTACTTTATGAAACATAAAGACGAAGTCAAACATAAAATGAAGGAATTTTTGACGTTTATGACAAATAATAAATCTCCAGTCCAAATTTTGAGAACAGATAATGGAAAGGAATTCTGCAATCATGAAATAAGTTGACTCCTCAAGAATTTCTGGATCATCCATCAACGAAGTGTGCCCTATACGCCAGAACAAAATGCCGCAGGAAGGGAAAATAGGACCGTGGTTGAAATGGCAAGAACTCTTCTGCAAACAAGTCAGTTACCAAAAAGATTATGGGCTGAAGCAAAAAATTGTGCTGTTTATATACAGAACAGGTATAAGTTCTGTCTATGATAAAACGCCATATGAAGTTTGGTATGGAAAATCTGCCGATTTGAAAGTTCTGCGTGTATTTAAGTAAAAAGGGAATATTTGTTGGCTATCCAGAAAACGTGAAAGGTTATCATGTATGGTTTGGCCAAAATATGCTAGAAATTTTTCGAGATGTAGTCTTCAACGAAAATAAAATCCAGACTGGAAATCAGGAATTTTATTATACAAAAGATGAAAACCGTGCAATATTACCTCCTTTATCTAACAATGAAGAAGAAAATACAGAAATGCAGCCTGAAAAATCAGAAGCTATGTCAGAAGGAAATGTAGATAAAATATCTCAGGAAATATCTACGGATGACAATTTGCCAGAATCTAGTGAAATTTATAATCTGAGTCTCATCCAAGCAGCAGTTTGTTCCAAAGAAAATGAACTGAATACGTTTGAGGAAGCTGTTTCCTCAGAAGATTCCGCAAAGTGGAATCAAGCTATGAAAGAAGAACTTCTTTTCTTAGAGAAAAATGAAACTTGGATCCTCACCGATTTACCGTCATCAAGACAAGCCATTTTGAATAAATGGGTGTATAAACTGAAACAGAAACCTGAAAAAAATGGACAAATTATTCAAAGCTAGACTAGTAGTAAAGGGTATGCTCAATCATTTGGACTAGACCATGAAGAGACATTCAGTCCAGTTGTCAAGTTTGACTGTCAGAACGATTTTGTCAATAGCAGCCAGACAAAAAATGTATTTATCACAATTTGATATAAAAACTGCATTTCTATATAGATATCTGAAAACAGGGATATACATGAAGCAGGCATATGGATTCGAGGATGGTACAGACAAAGTATGCAAACTGAACAAAAGTTTATACGGTCTGAAGCAAGCTCTTCGAGTATGGAATAACCGATTCAAAGAATTCTTGGAGAAATACAAATTCAAGCCAACTGATTGTTGCGTTTTCTCAAGACAATGTGAAGGTTTCGTCATTCTAGCCTTTCATGTCGATGATGGATTAATTGCTGCTGAAAAATCTGAACAAATACAGGAGATTTTGGAATATTTGCAACAGGAATCAAATATAGTAGTCTCGATTATTATATTGGTTTGCAGATTTCTAGACATACGAACGGTTCAATATTTTTGAGTCAGTCTTGTTATACTCAAAAAATTCTTGACAAATTTGGAATGGAAAATTCAAAACCAATGGCAACACCCATGGATGTATCTTCAATAAAAACAGATGGTGAACAGGCAGTGGGAGTACCGTTTCGAGAAGCTGTTGGGAGTTTGATATATCTTTCAATAGGAACAAGAACTGACATATCGTTTGCAATTTCAAAGGTTAGTCAATACCTTGAACATCCTACAATAGATTTTTCGGTATCCAAATGGAACAGTAAATTTCGGTCTGAGATATGATTCTTCTTGCATTTTTCAAATCAACGGGTACAGTGATTCTGATTTTGTTGGAGAAGTCGAGAGTCGAAGGTCAACAACGGGTTTTATATTCAATATGGTATCAGGTGCTGTCACTTGGAATACAAAAAGGCAAGGAGGTGTCGTTTTGTCAACAACTGAGTCCGAATATGTAGCTGCTAGTACTGCAGTTAAGGATTTGATATGGCTGAATCATTTGTGTTTGGATCTTGAATGTTACTTGAAGAGACCAGTATTGTGTATTGATAATCAAAGTTCAATACGATTGATAAAAAACCGAGAATTTCATAAGAGAATCAAACATGTCGATATAAAATTCCATTTTATAAGAGAAAAATATCACGAAAGTTGATGGATATCCAGTATATCGAGTCATCAGAGCAGATAGCCGATATTCTCACCAAGCCTCTGAGTAAGATGAAATTCAACTACTTCAGAAAGGAGTTGGGGCTGTGTTCCAGAGAAGATTTTATTTCAATGAAATAGTAGGAGTGTTGGAATATTGAATTCATTGAAATACTCTTTCTAGCCACTCTGTATTTTATGATTTGTTTAAAAACACGTTGCTGTGTACTTTTTATGGATGAATGTTTTACAGTTGTTATATAAATAAATAAATTTTCAAAAGTTGTCAAATAAGTTTCTTCAAGAAAAACCAATTTTTAACAAATAAAATTGAAACGAATGATAAATCATTACTATATCCGATTACAAATAATAATAAAACTATAAATGATTTACACAACATATTCGATTATTTCTTTTAGAGGGAGAACTGCACAATGCCCAAAGACTTTATTCAAACCATTAAAGGTTAGGTTAAAACACTGCACGGGTGCAGAGGGTCACCCAACGACGACCATAGCCGCGGAAGTGCAGACATCGATTATTTTCGTGAATAAAAGTAACTTCATGTGATTGACCATCTCAGCAATTCATGAAGCGAAACTAAAGACACCTACCAGTTGATAGAAGCACTAGTTAATAGTCAGAATTGTCAACGGCATAGAGAGCGCCTCATAATTCAGAAAATTTAAAAGTGATATCTCCGAATGTTCTGCCATTGTCTGATAGTCCAATAATATAAGATTTCAAAAGGCCGTTTTCAGGAAAACAACTGCGGAACTTTCTTTCTCAGCGGACTTTTATGTTTTTGGAGGTGCTGAATCCGAATCTGAAGTTTGCTACCACAGCAAACATCGGCTTCATACTCAAAATCACGAAAAATAGCGATAATTAAATGTCTTTCGCCTATAACACGACAACGAAGCGTTTTTCAAATAAAGTTATTGGTAGTGAATTGTAGCTTAAGCTAATACCTACAAAAAATAACGAAACGAATCCGAAATCGGACCATTTTTTGCGGAGTTATGATGTTTTGAAAAATGGCGATAAGTAGCGAAGTTGTCTAAAAACGCGAAAACCACCTCGAAAATGTTTGGTGATGGCCTATTATACTTCTTTTACTCCTATAATTGAATATTATATATTTTTATCCATTTGCGACAAAAGAAGAGCTCACGGCAGCAGGGGAAAAATTCTTGGTTGAATTGTACGGAGGTGATTTTGGTTGCACTTCCTTGAACGACCATCGCTACAGGCAGTACATAACTTCAGCCTACAAATTCAATTCAAATTTTGCCACCATTCCACCCTCAGAAGCCGCAGCCAAGCAGCACACATATCGGGTTTTCCATCAGGTACAGCAGTGGCTTGGAAACGCTCTACCAACAGAGGAGTGGGGTTGGCGGACAGTCCAGGGGAACTTGATCCCTATAACCACCCTCAAAGCTCCAGCCTCAGACAAGCTGCTGACGTTGTTAAGCTGCAAGTGTCAGAAGGGGTGCAGTGGCAATTGTGCTTGCAGAAAAATTGGATTGTTCTGCACAAGGATATGTGACGGTAATGGTCACTGCTGTATTCAAGAAATCATCTTTGATGAGGACGACGGTACAGACGACCTTCTGGAGTCACCGCTTTCATCTGATAATCTTGAAGAAGTTGAAGGTATTTCAAAACATCATTATATCTCATCAACTCGCATGTGATATATTCATTTATTTTCTGTTTCAGTGGATCCGCCAACCCTGTCACAAGCGCCCAAAATTGTCCTCTCTCGATACTCCGGGTCCATCTGGTTTACAACGATGACGATTGGTAAGTAATGTTGTATTTTGTACACCTGCTTATAAGAATTCACTTGAATGAAACTATTTTTCTTGGAATAGATTTATAGACTCTGTTTTCTCTGTTTCCAGGTGGACCTGTACCCAATTACAATTCGAGTTGAGTTGTCTACTTTCTTCAATTCTACTTTTCTACAACAATTAACTATATCCTTATCCTTAACTTACTATTTTTACATAATAATATGAAAGTGTATAATAATAATAAGTTGTCAATAAACATAAGCTAAAAATTAATGGTCGTTCACTACAACCAACTCCTTGTATCAACTGTACAGAGTGGAGTCAAAAAATGCTCACATTGCTCATTGACGTTCGGCAGTTCAGTAAAAGTGGCCAATTGTGCAAAAATTTCTAGCACGATACCTAATTTTGATTTTTCGTTGAGATTTAAGAAAGATGGTCCTTGTGAAGTGAACTTAATAGGTGAGTAGGTGCCTCATTGACGTTCGGTAATGTGAGCTGTACATATAAAAATATATAATATTCAATTATAGGAGTAACAGAAGAATAATAGGCCACCATCAAACATTTTCTAGGTGGTTTTAGCGTTTTTAGACAACTTTGCTACTTATCGCCATTTTTCAAAACATCATAACTCCGCAAAAAATGGTCTGATTTCGGATTTTTGTTGTTGTTTTGTAGTTATTAGCTTAGGCTACAATTTACTATACCATAACTTTCTTTGAAAAACGCTTCGTTGTCGTGTTATAGGAGAAAAACCTTTAATAACCGCTATTTTGGGCGGTTTTTCGCGATTTTGAGTATGAAGCCGATGGTTGCCGTGGTAGCAAACTTCAGATTCGGATTCAGTATCCCATAAAACATGAAAATCCGTTGAGAAGATATTAACGCCCTATATTCAACTTGTCACGGGCTATAACTGTTTTACTACAACCAAACAAGTTTCTACTATGAAGGTACGGAAAGGAATCAATCGTATGTGTGAACACCGACGATATCTCATCTCCTGTGACTCGATGCCCTGTCATCAGCCTATGAGTCGGCATCATCCTGCAGGTCGATTTCATTCTTGTACACATTTTTTTGACACAAATCAAACAACAATGCGGGGAATGGAAGCTTTCTGAACTGTTCCTGACTTTGGATTTCATTGGAGAATATGAGCCAATTTGCCAGGGCTATGGAATTTTTCATTGCCATAATTTAACATCTTGGTACTTGAAGCCGTGAGTGTGTATATATCTGCAGAGCTGTGCCGAGCACTGACAAAAAGTGCTTCGAGTACTAAGCACTAAGCACCCTTGAAAAGTGCTCGGGAGTCTCGAGCACTAAGCACTTTTTTTATGAAGTGCTCGCGATTACGAAGCACTTTTAAAAAGTAATTCGATTCAGCGAGCACTAAGCACTCTTCAAAAGGGCGAGACCGTTAAGGTGGCCACTCAATTTCGTGTAATCCAAGTTCATATTGCATTTGGAAAAGGTTTCACTTGGAAAAATCAAATTTGGTAGGTGGACTCAGAAAGGATTGTAGTACTTATTGAATATATTGACATTGTTTTGATATCGAAAATTGAGATTTTTTTGGTCGGCAATTGAAGCAAATGAGTCAAAACTTGCTTTTGTTTTACTTCAATAGAAAAAACCATTAAAACAGTACAAGTTCCATCTGACAGGGAATATCCAGACAATGTCGTTTGGGAGATTAACTTGATTTCCGAAATGGGCGGCAAATAGCCATATTGAAATATAGAGCGGCGCGAAATAGTTCCTACCTCACTAACATTCTCACTGATTTCTCAGTTTGGCAGTTTTTGGACAGAAAGCACCATTGTATAGTATATTTCAATCATGTCAGAGCATGCTGCCGTGAGAATGAAATAGGAATGTGATTTTGATAACTATCGGTAGACGCTAGACGGGCAAAACTAGTCAGATCGAGAAAATGAAATATTCATATTCATTAGCGTTAGATTTTTAAAATATAATTTTTTTCTGCTCAACACTGACATAATTTTCAGTGGTCAAAATCCCAGAAAAGAGAAAATGAGTCAGCAAAGTCTGTCATTACGACAGATGACTTGAGAGTATTTTGTGAACCGCGGGCTTCCCAATCGGGGCGAGAGGCAGGGGTTAGGCGGATCGTCATGTTCAGCGGAGTGAGACAACTTATATATTCATTCAGTAAACTTTGTTTTTAAGGTAACAAATCAAATATACAATCAAAATGTTGCAAAAAAAGTCGCTTTTTCCTTGTAACTACTGAACGGCTGAACCGATTTTGATGAATTTTTAGTCGTTAGATTCGTCTTGATACCATAAGTGACACTTTTTATATTAAAATTGTGAAAAATCAAAACAGCGGATTTTTTGCGCCAAATTGGCCATCTTGATTAAACATAATAATTGTGTACTAAAAAGCTGAAAATAATAAAAGTAAAGAAATAAACTAAAAACTCGACTGTGGTACAAAATAAAAATAAAAAAAATTATATGTTTTCAAATCAAATAAAAACTATAGAAGTAGAATAGGTCTTGGCTACTTCCAATTTTTATAATGAAAAGATTATTATAATACTTGTTTTTTGCGTTTTAGTTTAAACCGCAGTCGGATTTTTCAGTTTCTCAAATTAATTTTTTTTTATTGATTAGCTCTAATGAATAATTTCATGAAAAAGAATGTTGTTATATTTTTGGTGTATTTATTATTTATTGTGTGTGGCACTAAATAGTCTAGTGTGGTGAAGCAAAATTAAGTGTATTCATTTGAAAAAGTTTAGTAAGTAAAACAAATATTAAATTATTCTTGTTCAAACCTTCACCTTATCACTGTTACAAATAAAGAGAAATATTAATAACACATAAAACATAAAATAAACAAAAATATTTCTCAAACAGAATACAGAATAACTGAAAATTTCAACTGTGTTACAAACTGCAACGTGGGGGTGCCGCAGACCGCGTTTTATATTTTCAACAATATTCATAGATCCATAGTTGAAAAAAGGCTTACTAAGCACTAAGCCTTTTCGTAAAATGCTCCAAGCACTAAGCACTAAGCACTAAATCCAAAAAGTGCTCGGGAGCACAGTGCTTACGAGCAGATAAAATGCTTTAAGCACTTTCACAAGCACTAAGCACAGTGCTTTGGGACAGTTCTGTATATCTGTCGACATTTTTCATTTACTTTGACGTCCGCCAGTTCATCAAGATTTCTGTATGAGAACCCTTTTTCTCTACCCACAGAAATCAATGTTTCCAGCCCTGCTTAAAAGACACCAATCCTGGCAAAATATATCTGTATTGCAAATAATACAAACTTACTCCTTTTGTGACATTCTACAAAAAAACGCATTTTTAGGATTCATCCATTCAAATCCACACCCATGTTCCCTCTCATCCGACCGACATTTAATTGTATATAACATTCTCTCAAAGAACTCAAAAAAATTATATATTATTATTTATGAAAATATATTGAAAACATATTTATTCATATAATTGTCCTGGGACTGAAAAATCCCTATGATTTGTGTACGTTCTCTCAATTCTGTACAAATTTAAATATCCTGAAAACAGATTTGTTGGCAGACACATTCAGAGGAGATGAGTGCATGATAATCTCATACGAGATTCTATTATTTTTTCACTTCAAATACCCCTGGGGAGAGAATATTCTTATGAATCACTTTAGGAAAAATTCCCTATAACAAATGGAATATCCCTCCTTTGGGAGAGAGAAAGTTGTGGTGTAATAAATGACACCAGTTAGGCAGCTGAAGAGTCAAAATATTTGATAAAACCCCTTACTTTGTTCTTAGTTTATAAAAAAAATACTGTGTCAAGTATAACATGTCTAGTTTTCATCCATGTCTTAATTTTTATTACTTATTTGAAGTCTGTAGAAAAATGTTTTGTTATATTGCCCAATCTAACCAATACATGACACCTTTAAACTAGGCCGAACCATAAGATGACATACTTTCAGGCCAATTCATTCAGAAATTGCGTACCGTTTGCGATTGAGTACATCATACGGAAATTCAAGAATGATACTCGCTTCAAATTGTTGCATACATAATGAATCTTCTTAGAAATTGCATATGAAATGCATACACCTTGCTATTGGATCTCAGACATTGGTGTCTGAAAAACACAGGGTGTATTTCTATATCGAAAAATCAAAACAATAAAGGAATAAAAAGGAGTGTGCTTGTTGGTCAGTAAAGTCTGTCCAGGGAAGACCACGACAAGGTAAGCACTTCTTCCCCGGGATAAAAGGATACAATTGAAAAAATCAACAGAAACTAGAAACTCATATTGCCTCTTTCGAATTGTTCATGGTTCTTTTGTATGGGTCTTTTTCTCGTATATCTCATTGCCTCATTTCAATAATTTTGTTCATGGGTATTTTTTTTGTATATCTTATTGCCTCTTTCTGATGAATCTGTTCATGTTACATTCATAAGGGTAATTTTTTCTCGTATATTGCCACTTTTTTTATTAATTAGAGAATAGTTCTTTTTGGGTGGGTCTTTTTTTTTAATAAAGTTCGCTATCATCTGTTGATTTCCTTGTTGATTTGAGGATGGGGTAGGCAGGATGTGTGGATAGACGTAATTTACAGGATAATAGCACCGATAGGAAGCTACATCCAAAATGAAATAGAGATAGGCGTAATTTACAGCTGATATCAGGTGTTAGTGTAATTTTGATATTTCAAATTCAAAAGGAACAGAACTGTGATCTGGGAGAAACTTTCTCTTCGTGGAGTTTGGTCGGTAGTTTTTAGAAATATTTTTGGTTATTACTTCATGATCCTGTTTTCGCCTGATTTGTTGAGACAATATACGTATAGGTTCTGAGGGGTGTAGAAGAATTTCTTTAATTTTTTCGAAATTTATAGTTTCCCGAGTCTGAAGGGTGAGGGAAATACCCTTAACTTTGCAAACCACTTCTTCATTCTGATGTTTTTCATTCCAAAATTGAAATGCATAATTTTTTGGACCTCCTGATACAAACTCTGTTATATAAGAACCAGAGCCTAATTCATAGGTCATATAACCGATAAATTCTCCAGTAGGAATATTGTAATCTTCAGGTATGGATATATAAATCACAGAATCTGTATCGTAATATAAAACTTTGTCATTGAGTTTTTCGAGGTAGTTGTAAAGTTTAAATCGAGCAAGAGCTGTGACATAGGAGGCCAATACAACATTAACAGTCGGTAGAGGGGTGTAACAATCATCTTTGTACTCCCAATTAACGATAATAATTTCTTCGTTCACAGGAAGTATGGTGTTGACGAAAATTGAGGGATCGGAAAGCATAAGAAATAATTCATGGGGTTGATTGATGATAACTGTTTGTGACTGGTTTTCACGTTGACCAAATTTACCCCAGAAAGAATTGAGCATAAGATTAGCTAGAGATCTCAAGCCTGGGTTACTGCAGATCTTAGGAAACTCTAGTTGTATATATTCCCGTTGTAGAAAATTTTTAATATATTGATCTTTTTCCTTCTGTGGTCGACAATGCGAAGGCCAATCTGATGCCTCTTGCTTGATCTTGAGAAACTTATTCGTCATACTTGTGAATAGACCCAAGTGCTCACTGTCAAACTGAATGGATTCATAGCTCCAAATCTCAAAAATTTCCAAAAGTTCTTAACCATCCACAGCTTTCACAATCTCCTCTACCACCCATGTCCCTGTAAGAGCGCGCTCGTCATCTGAGTGATGGCAGTTCTCTGTGTTGAATGTTTCACCACAGAAACGACATAATACGAACATTAATTGGATGATGATAATTGAAAAAGAACCAAGCGACTTTGGCCATATTTTATGAACGGTATTGTGATGTTGGATCTTTTCTATAATGGGAAGCTGCATTTGCCTTCAGAGTTGCTTGGATCATTAGTAAATAGATGTCGCCAAAATTCTTGTAGGCGCCTAATACTTTTACACATAACGAAATGAAAGTAACACTGCGTTTGGAACCTTTATCTAAGTTTTTGCAATTTGGCGCTTAGTTCCTTCTCAATTATCATCATCCAATTTATCAATAATTTTCTGTGGAGGAACTGGGTGGAATAGAGATGAAGGGGGTAGCACTCCACATTTAATTAATCCTGTAATCGAAGAAAGATCTAACGATGAACACTCGGAACCAAAAAGAACATTAGGATGACCAAGAGGAAATTTCCCATATTTACATACCCAGGGGTAGAGGGAGCATATGCCGGTATACTTGATTGTTTCTCCTTCCTTAGTTTTGTAATATCCAAACACATTTCCTGTACGACCACCATAGAAAGCATCACGAGGCTCAAGAGGGAGTTGAGTCAAAAGGGTATGTGATTTGGTGAAGTTCCTCAGCTCGTTATCTGTAGAAAGTTGTTTCCGAAATTCACATTCCCACATTTCGATTACGTCAAATCCCAGTGACCTTAATCTTTCGAGTTTAGCTTGAGTAGCCTCATAACAATAATTCAGAGATTCAGAGGAATTATCTTTCAGAGGTTGATCTCTCTGAGATGTTAAACACTTCCAACCGTGGTAATAACAACCATGAAACTCAAAGATTTGGTTCGTTTCTTTACAGAAACTATCGACTTTTACGCCACCAACTAAAGCCTCGGGCCCTCTGGCAGCATGTTGAATATTAATATTTCTCGCCCTCTCTTCCCATAGTAACCATTTAATAACAACTTTTGATTGGTTATCTTTGTTCCTGTACCCGCCTTTGGGAATGATGCCAATAGTTAGCGGTTTAAGAAAATTTCGCCTGAAGACTTTATTACATGCAGATGCCATAGTGCTGGCCTCCATGAATGGGCAAACATTTGTTTCTTCGAGCATCATACGACGAAATCTGAGACAGTAAGCATTTAATTCTTTCTGAAAATCGAATACATAGTTATCTGCAAGTCTAGCATTATACCACTCATCGAATGCTTCTGAATCTTTATCGCTTGTGAATTCACCTGGAGAATAATATTGAATTTTGGGCATTGGTCCGACATACGTTTGATTTTCGTTTGTATTGAAATGGCGCGGGAAGTGACCTTTCTTCATTTCAGAAATTCCGAATGATTTGGGAAGGCCAGAGAGTGCCATCGGAAAATAATTGAGTGAATCCAAAAATTTTACTTCTGGTTTCAAAAAAGTTTTTGTTAAAATTTAATTGAGAACAAACTGATGATCGAAGCCGCCGCCATTGTGGGCAATAACAACAACACTTTTAAATTTCTTACGTATAGTTAAAACATGATGAACGAACGGATAAATTGGATCGTTACATTTGAGAATTTGTAAACAAAGGCCACATTTCTGACAAATTTGAGAGTCTGAGGATATACATATATCACAACACTGTCGAAAAACACAGAGATTGGGTTCGTGCAGAAGAGAACCATCATCTCTAACCTTTTCCTGCATTGTTTCGAGGTCGTAGAACACATAAAGATAATTTTCAGTTGGAGGTTCGCGTGTGTCCGGTTGAATGTAACATAGATGGCCAGAAGGCTGATGTTCATTGCAAATTCCACAAAATATCTCTCCACAAGTGTATCTTCGATCAACCTTGATTATTTTAAAAAATTCCCCACAACGGCGCATCTGAGTACAGATACCATGTTGGGAGTGCTTTTGAAAACAAGCTTATCCACAGAATGTTCTATTGCAAGACTCACATTCCACGGATAACTCCTCATTGCAGCAAGAAGGAGCCTGTCTACAGGCGGGGCATGTTTTTTCACAATCATGTTTTTCTTGTTATCGTATGGGACACTACATTCCGCACAAAATTAACTGCAGCAAAATGCTGTAGTGAGAGATATTATGACGTTGTAATGCCCCTATCTGAAGAGAAGATTCAAGGAGAGACAATTATCATCGCCCTTGCAAATGATGTCACGTCCCTTACTACCGTTGGCATAGACTACAATTTTATATTTCAAGAGATGTTTTTGAAACTGCTGAAGTTCAGCTATACCACACCCCTCAGAGGGAACGGATATGCCAGCAGTTCTCATCAATTCATGAGATCTTATACTTTGAATATTTCCTATATCGCCTCGTGCCTTCACAACTTTGGGATCCTTATCTGCGTAGGCTTTGGCAACTACCAGAGCACGGGGTAGACACAGCTTATCCTTGTTGTCAATAACTACTATGCCTCTCCGTTTGCTGCAGTCTTCGGTAAATGTATTGTACGAACGGCTCCAACTTTACCAGAAGGCATTTTTACCGAGGTAACACCTAAACAGAATGTTTCAGTATTGAGGCCTGTTGAATTGGTATGATGAATAGATGAAATTTTATCAAAAATCTCAGCTGGTTACTTCAGACGCGAGTTTGAAGCTCATCCACCCCTGTCTTCGCAAAAATTCGTTGGAACAAAAGTTGAAACCTTGAAGTCCAAAACGGCGAATCATTTTGGTTGAGTCTTTGATTATCGAAAACTTTTCCATTTTGAAAAATATTCAAATAAAAAGTTCGAAGATTTTCACTAGAAAACACAAAATCTACGATAAAAATAAAAAACCTATCAGGAGCTGTTAAAACACGTCTGAATACTTCACGAATTGGTTGGATAATGACGTGTAACGCGCAGTCGTTACATAGTGGTTTCTCCTATATCTTGAACTATGAAAAGAGGGGAGGGGGGTGACCCAATGAAATCCACGAAAACAGCTGTCTTAATAGAGTGCAAGTTCGGGTACACGACATACACCAAATTTAATAATAACTTTTGGTCTGGGTGAATTCTAGATCTAGTGAACCATGCAATAGGCAAATGCATGCCGCCAGTACTGTCTCCAACAGATGAAGAAGTGTAAACGAATATGATGAATATTAAAGAGAAAAGCAATAAATATCCAACTAGCATGTAAGCTCAGCGTCCTGCTTGTTGAGTTGGCATGAGTATTATTGTAAGAAATGCCAAGATCTGTTACTGAAAAAACAATATAGGTACTCAATAGGAATAACATTCTATATATTTATATACAGTAGTAGTTGTATATTCTTCTTGATCAACGCATCACCATGAAAGTCATTTTCTCTAGTTGAGCAATAAATATCCAACTAGCATGTACGCTCAGCGTTCTGTTTGTTTGAGTTGCTTTTTCCCTTATTGTTATTGACATGAGTATTATCGCAAGAAATGCCAAGATATGTTACTGTTATAGGTTTTCCATAAGAACAACATTCTTTATATTTATATGCAGTAGTAGTTGTATATTCTTCTTGTTCAACGGATCACCATTAAAGTCATTTTCTCTGGTTACTCAATTCAACTGCTCAGGGTACATAATTTTCAGGCCGAATGAATACCCCCACTATTGTTGGTAGGAAAACCTAAAATAATGGCATTATTTCCAAATACTTACTCATATTGAAAAATTTAAAGAGTCCATACAGGTGGGGAACAACTGTTATTATTATTTGTCGTGGCACTGATTATTGATTTATGTTAGCGTATTTGCTATGTCATCAACTGTAGGTGACCCCAACGAAACCCCCATAAGCTCAACTGCAGTGCCTTATTTGATACTACCAATGAACCAATATCGACCCAAGTCATTTTGAAATAGGTAATACAAAAGTCTGAATCATCACTTAGTTCCGTTTACGAACTAAACCATCAGACACCTAAATCTTTTTCAGATTTTTTTCTCTTAACCAATATAATCCTTTTCAAGTTTTCTGTTTAAAGCCTTACATATATTTTCAGTTGACAATGAGTTTCTGACCGTGTTGTCCTTACATATGTCATATATCTAAATTGTATCAGTTACTCTCATGTTTTTGATATTTGTTTAACACCTGTATGCTAATTTTTTTTCTATCAATCACCATTTCAAATGAACCATAACGTCTTCAATTTCTCAGATTTACAAGTCACTCTGTATAAATATTATCTAATTGATAGTGTATTTTTTTTTTTCATGATCAACCCATTACTGATTTTTATTTAGCATTTTTCTGCAACTTCACTATGTCTTCATGCAGTATATATAAATCACATTAGAACTTTTGTATCATCTACTTATACTAGAAATTAATTTTTCGGTAGTATTTTTCAAGTCACAATATATCCTATATTATTATATTTTCAATAATTTAGCCTCTGTCTACAGCTACATATGTCATATTCTTAATTTTCCCATTCACTTTCATGTTTTCAAACTCGTTTTATCCCCCCTCTTCACCCTGTAAACACGTATTTTTTTTATATCATACTCCATTTTCAATCAACTGTTCCGTCTTCTATTTCTTAGATTCACAACTCAATCTTTTTAAATATTTAATTATTAGTGTGTATGTTTTTTTCATAAATCAACCCATAAAGCCTTTTATTTGCTGTTTTCTCTACGAGTTCACGACGTCTTCATCCTGTACCTACCTTCTCACCAATGCATTAGAACTTTACTACCTATCATGAATACTTGAAGTTAATTTGCGATCAAGTATTTCATAGTTAGACACAATTCACTTGATACCTACATCCCTATACCATACATTTTCGATAATCAAGCAAGCCTCAGTATACATTCACATATGTCACATCCTTAATTTTTCTAATCACTTTTTATGTATTCGAATTTTTCAATCTCCTGTTCACCCTTCATATAGGTATTATGTTAACAAAATAAAAGTGTTCAAAATTTGTTCTTACCGATCAAGCAGAGCTTGTGCGAACAAGGAAGATCCGGGACCTAGAGCTTATGAACAAGTGGATTCCGAACCATTTTAGCTCAGTGGCATGCGGTACGGATTGACCTCAAATCACCAGGGTGAGAGGCAAACGGTCTAACACCACGACCACTTCGCTACATATTTTACTTAGGGGAGAGGGTGGGAATGGCGCTCAGTGGGGAATAGCGCTCACCACAGTTTTACGTATCTTTGCGTGTTTAGGAGACGCCACTGGCCTTCCCTGCATTTCTGCTGTGCGCAGGTGTCATCTGAATTAGTCATTAATCCAGATATCGTGGTGTGGTGTGTATGATAGACGATTACGTGTTTTGCTGTCTATTTCATGTAATTTCAGTGTCTCATATATTTGATGGTATGTTCTTATTATGTTATTTCACATTTGCATGCTATTTTTTTTAAGGGCATGTTACATCTTAGGAGCATTTTGATGCAAACCTCGCGTATTTGTGTTAACCTAAAAAAAAATTGCGACCGTTTGTGTTGGCTGTTTTGGATGGGGGCAATTCCACTCAAAATGAGCGTGATTACCTCAACGATGAGCGGCATTGCTCCAACCAGACTCTTAGTATTATTTAATGTATTTGGTCATCTGTAATTACTTATTCATAATCGTTTTTGTTCCAGATGGTACGTAATAGAAAAAGAACAACATCTAAAGCACAATGGCTTTCAGAATCTATGATGGCAGCAATAGAAGCTGTTAGATCTGGGAGAAAAATTAGGGAAGTTGCACGTTCTTTTAATGTGCCTTACAGTTCTCTCCGAGATAGATTCAAAAATAAATATTATGAACCTCGTCTTGGAAGAAAACCTACATTTTCTAAAGAAGAGGAAGAAGCAATTAAAATCCACATTTTAGACTTGTCAAATCAATTTTACGGACTGACACCTCTTGAACTCAGAAGAATTGCATATCAGTTTGCAAAGAAAAACGATACAAAGACTATGTTCAATGAGGACACTCATTTGGCAGGAAGAGACTGGCTTACCAGATTTTTGAAAAGAAATCCAGTAGTAAGCCTTAGAAAACCAGAGGCAACTAGCCTCAATAGGATTCAAGCATTTTCTGTGGCTATATTTTTCAAGAATTTAGAAAGACTTATGGAGCGCTACAAATTTGATCCTTCCGTTATTTTCAATGTGGATGAAACAGGGATCAGTACTGTGCATAAACCCAATCGATTATTAGCACCTAAAGGTCAAAAACAAGTTGGTATAGTGACAAGTGGGGAAAGAGGCCAAACCACTACCGTTTGCTGTGCCTTTAGCGCATCTGGCACATTTATTCCGCCAATGTTTATATTCAAACGACAACGAATGAATCCATTACTTCAAAAAAATGGCCCCTCTGGATCAATCTTCAAATGTTCAAAATCCGGCTGGATAACAGAGCACACCTCCCATAGGCTCCAGCCTCTGGATATTTCATGAAAGAGGGGCGACACCATAAAACTAATAATGAAATATGGTGGATTACGTAATCCAATCTTCCGCAATAAAACCTATACAATAGGTAAAGTCGTCGGCAAGTATTCAACAAAAAACAACTACTGCCCCCTATGACCATTGAATTATATTTGTTTAATACTTGGCAAAGTTTTCTACAAGAACCACTTTGCAATGCATTTCAAATATCAAAGCTGAAATTATTTTTCGATTTAATTGGGGGAACACCTCCGTACCGGTTTCATGGTCATTGCCAATCATCAGCGAAGGCTAGTTCGACCAAATTGAATCGAAAAATCCTTTCATCCTAATTGGAAATCCCTGAGACAAACACTGAGGTATGAATTCAGCGCCATCTCTGGGTTCCAGTTTAAAATGCACTTCGACTACGTGTCGACTTCAACATGAAGCCAGAACATCATGAAAGAGGGGCGACACCACTTGACGGAAGACCATAAAACTAATAATGAAATATGGTGGATTACGTAATCCAATCTTCCGCAATA
Organism: Chrysolina americana; assembly: GCA_958502065.1. Taxonomy (NCBI): domain Eukaryota; kingdom Metazoa; phylum Arthropoda; class Insecta; order Coleoptera; family Chrysomelidae; genus Chrysolina; species Chrysolina americana. The sequence continues at coordinate 23,111,649 of OY293417.1, read as the reverse complement.
AAACCTATGCAATAGGTAAAGTCGTCGGCAAGTATTCAACAAAAAACAACTACTGCCCCCTACGACCATTGAATTATATTTGTTTAATACTTGGAAAAGTTTTCTACAAGAACCACTTTGCAATGCATTTCAAATATCAAAGCTGAAATTATTTTTCGATTTAATTGGGGGAACACCTCCGTACCGGTTTCATGGTCATTGCCAATCATCAGCGGAACTGGAACCCAGAGATGGCGCTGAATTCATACCTCAGTGTTTGTCTCAGGGATTTCCAATTAGGATGAAAGGATTTTTCGATTCAATTGGGTCGAACTAGCCTTGGCTCGAGCCAGGAAAGTCTTACGAGCGAAGTAAATGTAGAACCTTCCACTAGCAAAATCAGCGAAGAACCTTCTACCAGCAAAATCAGCGAAGAACCTTCTACCAGCAAAATCAAAACTGCGAATCCAAGGATCCAACTAAATGTGTCTCTGCATGAAATTGCCCCTCTTCCTAGGGCTTCAACCGTTTCCAAGTCGAATAAAATACAGGGTGCTAGAAAAAAGCAGAAATCTGAAATCTTGACGTCAAAGCCAATGAAAGACGTTTTGGAGGAGAAACAGAAGAATAAAGAATAAAAAAGAAACCGACAGCCGGGAAAGGGTAGTAAAATCGAAGAGGAAAAAATACGTAAAGTAACGAAAAAATTCCAGTTCCAGCGAAGAGCCTGATATTAGCATAACGGAAATTTGTGATGATGATTCTTTGGATGACGTAGAAGATATTCAAGATACAGATGATAATGTGTGTGCTCTTTGTGGTGAATTTGGCCGAGACAGAGAGCTGTGGTTCCGGTGTGTGAAATGTGCAGATTGGGTACACGCAGAATGTAGTGGTGCCAACAGTGCTGTGGGCTATAAGTGCGACAACTGCGTCTAATAAAATTTTCATCATCTTATTAATTTGTTAATGTCGCCTAAGTTCACCCAGTTGGCTTTTTCGTTCATTTATTTATTTTCAATTTGAATGTTATTTTTCAATTTAATAAATCTTTGAAACAGTTTGCAGTTTTATATCCTATTCTTCATGCTTTACTGCACAAATGTGTTAAGTAGGTACATAGACAAACAACGTATACTTCACTCACCATATTTGTGCAGTTAAGCAGCGTTTTATCAATAAAAAATTTTTTGGTCGCCATTACCCCTCTCTATTGGGTAATTGCGCTCAAAGTCAATATATCAATTTTTGGTCATAAACCAAAAAATTATTAAAATTTTCTAATGTTCGTATATGTAAATATTAAAAGAGAAGACGTTCTCTGCGCAAATAAATTTGCAGGTACCTGTGACTAAATTAAGCAACAAAAAAAAAATAGTTTGCTTAGGTGAGCGTAGTTCCCCCCAGCTCCCCTAATCAGTGTGTATATTCTGTTCTCACTTCAACCCCAATTATACCTTTCATTTGCAGGTTCGCAAATTTTACATTGTCTTCGATTTTCAAATGACCCTCTATATGCATGTCTCATCGAGAGAGATCAAAACATGTTTTTCAATTCTTCCAATTTACTCTACATTTTCAATTCATTTGATTTCAGTTCACCTTCGTATATTTCTTAGAAGTTGTCTAGTTTTTCATTATAGGCATTTGACCCTAATCAATGGAACTTCAACTCCAATTAGACCTTTCATTTATCATTTTACTGTGAAATCATGATATCTTAATTTTCAATTCACCCGTATATTTCTTGAAAAGCTATCGTTTGTATTTTTATAATTGACTCTAGTCACGTACTGAATATTTTGTTCGATCATGTTCCTTTTTGCAATTCAATCAATTTTCTGTTCACCCTGTACTATTTGATATTTTCTTGAATCCATTTCCAAGTATGATTTTTATTTGATTTTCTTTTCACTCTGTTTTATCTGATATTTTCTTGAATCTATTCCCAAATATTATTTTCAACAAACTATCCGATGAATAAACTCTTCCGGTCTTCAAATCTCATACGTATATTTCTTCGTAGGTAGGGTAAACCAGACAGTCGTTGGACGAATAATGAAAATTCTGCATAAATTATATGGCAAATAGATTATACCGGTTCATTCCAAAGGTGCATTTGTACTATTGGAATACATGAATATTGGTCAATAAGCCTGTCATATCATATTTGGATAATTTTGTGTGTTTTTTTTATAATATACAATAATGTTAGACGTTGCAAAAAAATACAGTTACTGGACAAATTTTATATTTATTGGACACCTAGTATACAGTTGTGGGACAAACATTTTTGACCTTATGGAAAGGTTAGGTTTTTCTATATTCCAAATTATATCTGTGTCTTCCTCTGTATAATTTTTTTCGTTTATTCATTGATCTCTTCCGCATATGTCTCCATCACTGTTTTGTTTTTATTTACAATTCCATGAATTTCTTTGGCAACACCTTCGATATTTTCCGCAGGTTGCTCGGTTTCGTATTCATAGGGTTCATCTTCTTCCGGCGAGATGCTTGAAATATAACTTTCAGAATCCTCCTTGTAACATATGTGACACAAAAAGTTATCACCGTCTTTTTCGTCGGGTATGTTGTCCCTATGTGATTGTGGAATGCAGTTTTTGTGAAATAATCCTTGGCATTCGTCACATCGTAGTTTATACGAAGTTTTTAAAATGGAGAAACTTTGCATTGCTGTTTGTTATTTGTGGCATTTTTCTTTCTTTCCGCCTCTTTAGTTTTTCTGACTTCTTCGCGTTTTCTTTTCCGTTCTTGTTTTTTAATTTCTTCCTCCTTTTGCATTTCTCGTTTTTTCTCATGCATTTCTTGGAAATGTTTTGCTGTAATAGCAAATGGAAATCTTTCGGTCTCTCGTTTTCCTTTCCTGGTTGGAGAAACTGGCCACCCTAAGTAATCGCCCATCAACTCTGACTTAATCACATTCAATTTAGAACCATTTCCTGATAAATTGACTGAAGGGGGATATTTTCCTTCAGGTCATTATTTGCTTCGGGTAAGATAAGGTTGATAGTTGAGTTTTGATCGTTGGAATGCCTCAGAGAACTAATCGAGTATTCGGAATCAATATTCTTACTAACCAAAGTAGAAGCTGCAGAATCTGAGTTGATATCGGGTGTTGATTGTTCAGTTTCTATAGTCGCACTAGTTGAAGCTTTCTGATTTTGGTTATCAAATGATTCCATCATTCTTTCTGCTGGTTCATGTTTTTTTATAGTTACATCTTGAATTATGTTTATTTTCTCAGAAGGGTTGAGCTTTCGTTGAACTTTGAAATGTTGCCAGAGTTTGTATAATTTGTAGAAATGGTCATTGTCATCTTCATCCAGAATTGTTTCAATTTTTTCGAATTTTACAATAATCTCCCCAACAATGCTTTTGAAGTGTCTGTAGTCCATTAAAACATTATTGGTTTCTCCATCTGACGTGTCAGTCTCCTTACTACCTGCACCCAAACACTTTGAGTAATCTACAGCAACTGCACTAAAAGGGTATAGCCCACAAAGCCTAAACCCTTTGATGAGGTACCCCGGTTTAATGGTAGAATCTACAACTGTTTTTAAAAGAGGTGCAAATGTAATTTTATTCAATGACTCGCCGGGATTATCTGTTTGCCATTTTCTCACAGCAGTCCTGCATCTCACAGCATTCCTCCATGCTACTTTAACTGGTCTGAAAACTGCAATACCAGCGGGTTGTATAATTCTTGTTACATTGGGATTTATGGCCATCGACATAAAGAATGACGGTAAGTAGGGATGGAAAACATTTGCGATGTATTGCTAAAACGTCTCTGTAGTCATCCATCCATTGTCGCTTCTTCCAATGCCCCAGTTGGAATCCAAGCTTGACGAGATTTTGTCTGGAATTCTTTGGTATGGGTAAACTACCATCGGACAGCATATCGCACCATTCGCCGAAAATGTGAACATAACTGTAATACATTATTTAGATGGTGCTTTATCTACGCTGTATACATTCTTAGAGCCCCTCTTTGCAAAAACTATTCCTGTGGAAGGACAGATGTGAAATCCAGTTTCATCTCCATTGAATACCCTAGAAGGATCTGATATCACATCTAACAAATCTTTTTCAATGAAGTATTCTTGTATTTCAGAAAACCATTTGCGAATATCTGCTTCCGAAACACATGAACTGGCAGATGTCACTCCTTCACTGGTTCTTTGGCTCATTTGTGGGTGGCTTTTCAAAAGAGCCTGTAAAGTGTGAACTATATTAACTAACCTTTGTAAATTCGCAATTTTTACCTTAAACCACCCATCACCCGGTCGGTTATCCTTAAATTTCTTAACACTTTGCAGAATGTCTTCCTTCTTACACGGAAATCCTTTTTTTGCCACTTCAAATATCCACCTGTAACAGAAACAGTATGTTGAAAACTATGTCTGTACCTATACAAAATGAAAAAAACATACTGAACTAGAGTATCTTCCTCTTCAGCTGTAAGGACAGGAGAGGGACCAAATGTAGACTTATGTCCTGGATGCTTTTTTTAAATTCTATAATTGATTTCGGTATTCCATACTTCTCAGCTAATTTTCTCTAGGAACTTCCATTTGTTTCGAGTTCTTTGAGAGGTTTTTCGAATAAGGATTCATCATATTTCATACGTTTTGATGGCATTATGTTGATCTGAAAACACAGCATGTCCAATAATAGAAATTTGCAGGTTCTACATAGTTATTGGACATGTGTCAATATAAATGAAATATGACCTTGTAAGTGAGACAACAGTATTAATTGTCATATTTTTCACTGTGTATAGAAATGACAGTTACTGGACACCATGTCCAATCACTGAAATTATCAATATTTTCAGGATAGTTATTGGACATCGTTTTTAAGAGCGTTCCCTATGTTCGCATAACGCCTATTCAAATTGTTAGAAAATGCCTGGTCCGATTTCAATAAAACTTGCACCTACTTGTTCAAAATATTGTACTCTTTCAGGAAAAGTTATTATCATTTTTTATTTCAAACCATTTTGGCCCAAACTAATTAAAATATAGATTTTTTTTCGAGTCAGACTACTTTTCCTAAAAGTGCATAGCAATTCACTATCTCATATAGAATATACTATAGATCAATACGCATGGCGTCAAATATCATCGCTTGATTGGAAATGGGGACAGTAGTGTTCACACAAAATTGCTAGAATCGAGACCATATGGAAATATGCTTATAGAAAAAGTACAGTGTATAACATCATCTACTCAGAAATGTTTCCAAAAAAATACGAGAACTATGTGGTGAGAAGAATCAAAATTATTATCGTGTACTGAAAATAAATATCCTTCATTTCCAGATAAAAAACAAAGCGATTTAAAAAGTTTAGTGGTACCGGCAACTCTCAGAAATATTTTAGGACAAAATGCACTAAGATTGCGCACAGACATTACACATACTACTATATATGGTATAGCTGAGAATAGTACATTTGATGAGAAAGTCTGATACAAGATTTGAGGAACATTCCATCCCACATATTTGGGGAGCACAAAGAATGCCAGTCCATTGGATTCTTCAAATGTTCCCCTCGAAATGAAACCAATTTGGTTCCTCTAATGAGAGAGTGTGGTTTGATAGAAGATGTAGAATTATGTATGAATCGCCTGATTCACAACGCAAACTAGTCTAGTCAACAAGTGCCATTTAGACCAACTTTTTTCAGCAGTCTCCGAAAATTATGATTGAGGTGTCATTCGATTCGGAATGACATCCAGATGATTTTTGAAAAAATGAAGTTCCGCATGAAAAAATTGTAAAAGTTATTAATAATTAACTAAAAAAAAAAAAGATGGCTTTAGTATTTTGTAAATATCTCAAAAACTAATTAAAATTTTTTAAATCTAAAAAAAGATTCAAAAAGAGGAGGAAATTTCCTAAAAAAAAGCTCAATTCCCGGAATTGTAGCATCAATATTTATAATTTTCCCAGAGGGATGAAAATACGGCCGAAAACGGGTACTCTGGCTCGGGCAAGCCACACCCACTTTGGACACTTTAACAATAAAAATTATTTTAAAATACTAAATATGAAAATAAAAAATTGGAAAAATTCAGGCACTAACTGAATAGATTAATGAACAATAATCCGCTTGAAAAAAATTTTTATCACAATTTTTCAATTAGTTAATCAATAGTTACTTAATAATTTTTTTCTGCTTGAACATGAACATTGCAAGTGTGATAATTGTTAAACTATAAATTTAAGATTTTTTTCCTCTTTTGGAGCAATTCTTGAAAGGCTTCAGAATAGAACCCCGTTGGAAAAATTAAAAAGTTTTTATTTTTCAGTTTTTTATTAACAATTTTCGTTGTTGCAAAATTAAATACTTAAATTAATCATTGAAAAAAAAAATTTTTTTAAAATATTATCAATAATCCGTTTTTATGTTATCAGGAACTACATAGAAATAATTTTTTTTAATTTTTATCTCTAATTGTTTAAAAAATTGTTATAAACAAATGCGTTGTTTATAAGATAATTGAAATTTTTTTTATGGAATTTCAATCTTTGATACAAATAATGATTTTTAAAAGAAAAATTGTTTCTTAAAAAAATTTTTTTATTGCTTGAAAACGCATTTGTTAATTAACAATTATTTTCTCCCGCTTCTAATTAATATTAAGGAACCATTTTTTTTTTAATCATTATTTGTCTTTCTTTCTGATATAAAAAAAAAATCCATTTTATTTAATTTTTCATTGTTTAAGCAATAAACAATTTGTTATAAACAAATAAATGTTTACCTTATATTTTTTTTTCTATTCTAATTTCTGTCACAAAAACAGACATGATTTTTTTTCTTTTTTAAATTTTGTTTTATTATTTTTTATTTAATTTTTAAATATAAGTTCTCTCTAACTTCGTCATTCTTACCTGGTCTTCATCCTTAAAATTATTATAATTTACAAACTAATGGAGATACGATGAAAATACTTAAGACTTATTTATTCTCCATTACATAAAAAACAAATTTAGCAGAAAAGTTTAGTTGTTAGATGAAGACCAGGTAAGAATGACGAAGTTAGAGAGAACTTATATTTAAAAATTAAATAAAAAATAATAAAAAAAATTTTAAAAAGAAAAAAAATCATGTCTGTTTTTGTGACAGAAATTAGAATAGAAAAAAAAATATAAGGTAAAAATTTATTTGTTTATATCAAATTGTTTATTGCATAAACAATGAAAAATTAAATAAGATGGAATTTTTTTTTTATATCAGAAAGACAAATAATGATTTAAAAAAAAAATGGTTCCTTAATATTAATTAGAAGCGGGAGAAAATAATTGTTAATTAACAAATGCGTTTTCAAGCAATAAAAAAATTTTTTTAAGGAACAATTTTTCTTTTAAAAATCATTATTTGTATCAAAGATTGAAATTCCATAAAAAAATTTCAATTATCTTATAAACAACGCATTTGTTTATAACAATTTTTTAAACAATTAGAGATAAAAATTTAAAAAAATTATTTCTATGTAGTTCCTGATAACATAAAAACGGATTATTGATAATATTTAAAAAAAAAAATTTTTTTCAATGATTAATTTAAGTATTTAATTTTGCAACAACGAAAATTGTTAATAAAAAACTGAAAAATAAAAACTTTTTAATTTTTCCAACGGGGTTCTATTCTGAAGCCTTTCAAGAATTGCTCCAAAAGAGGAAAAAATCTTAAATTTATAGTTTAACAATTATCACACTTGCAATGTTCATGTTCAAGCAGAAAAAAATTATTAATTAACTATTGATTAACTAATTGAAAAATTGTGATAAAAATTTTTTTCAAGCGGATTATTGTTCATTAATCTATTCAGTTAGTGCCTGAATTTTTCCAATTTTTATTTTCATATTTAGTATTTTAAAATAATTTTTATTGTTAAAGTGTCCAAAGTGGGTGTGGCTTGCCCGAGCCAGAGTACCCGTTTTTGGCCGTATTTTCATCCCTCTGGTAAAATTATAAATATTGATGCTACAATTCCGGGAATTGAGCATTTTTTTAGGAAATTTCCTCCTCTTTTTGAATCTTTTTCTAGATTTAAAAAATTTTAATTAGTTTTTGAGATATTTACAAAATACTAAAGCCATCTTTTTTTTTTAGTTAATTATTAATAACTTTTACAATTTTTTCATGCGGAACTTCATTTTTTTCAAAAATCATCTGGATGTCATTCCGAATCGAATGACACCTCAATCATAATTTTCGGAGACTGCTGAAAAAAGTTGGTCTAAATGGCACTTGTTGACAAGACTAAACAGCCTCTTTACAAATATGAATGAAAATCTTGCCGAGCAATATAATAGTATAGTTTGTAATTTCGTTGGGGGGAAAATAAATTTCTCACTGAAGAGATCGTATGAAACAAGATGTAAGGCTGCTGCAATTTTTTTCAATAGTGAAAATTATTATTCAATACTGAAAGATAAAACTATTCCAGTTTTCACCAAGAAATTTACCGATAACAGAATTCGAAAAAGAAAACTACGGAAAAATATCACACACGTAGGCCAAAAAATAAAAAATCAGCGTTACCTTATTCTGATTATGGTCCTAATGCTTCTTCCGAGCCCGACATTCCTGAGGACCAATATGAAATTTAAAAAACACGGTTTTTACAATCCCTCGAAAAGACAAGAAAGGAAATTGAAGAAATTGAACTGAAAACTAGAGGTCAATCCAACAATCCCTATTGGCTTCAAGAAAGGATATTTCGACTCACGGCATCACATTTCGGAGAAATTTGTGAAATGAAAAAAAAAATCATCTTGCGCAAACAAAGTGAAATAACTTCTTTACAGTACATTCAAAGGTTCTGAAGTAACAAAATACGGGATAGAGAATGAACCGTTTGCTATAAGAGATTTCTAATATAATTTTAACGTAATGGTACGGTATGATATGATAATGGAACTGTAAAAAAATATCATTTCGCATTTGTTTACAGGTGGATCCATGCGGATTATTTGTGGATGAATGGGAATTTTATCATGAAGCCAGTCCCGATGGCTTAATAGGTACTGATTCCATAATTGAAGTGAAATGTCCAAAAAATATTTCTAAGATGCATCCACTTAAAGGCGCAAAAAACAAATTATTGAGATTCTGCAGTTTGGATGAAAATAATGAAATGAATTTGAAAATGAATCATAATTATTTTTACCAAATACAGGGTCAGCTTCATATAACAAAGAGGACAACATGTTATTTTATCATCTGGTCGCCATTAGGAATGATGACGCAAGAGGTACTATGTGTGTCTTGAAAACTAATAAATTTCTGCTTAGTCGTAAATGAAGCTATTTATTCATATTCGAAAATCATTACATTTTTGCAGATTTATCGGAACAATTCCTTTTGGATCAACAAGATGGCGCCGAAATTGAAATTCCAAGAAACATGGAGATCCAAAATCCTCCAAGAAATTATTGAATCCTCGAAGAATAAAAATTATTGTCAACGTAACTTCTAAGTACTCTCGTTTGATTTTTCAAAAACCTCTCATCACCCAAAGATATACTCGTACATCCAAATAACCCAGATGATTAATCATCAATAAATTTGATATACCTAATATTGTAATTCTTATAAGTATATTGTAGAAATCGAAAATTGCATTGTGAAAAGTGTGGATAATTTGCTGAACAAAAAGTAATCTTGCCGACCAGAATAGTAAGAAATATATAATGAAAAATTTTCGCCCCCCTTATTGGTGGCTGATCCAAGTTTGTCTAATGGTGCCACAAAAAAATATGTTTTGAGAAATTGTAAGCTACTGTTTCAATGAAATATTTTCACTGGAAACTCTCAGTGAGCAATGTTTCGAACAATTAAAAGTATATATTTTTTATTTTTTCAATCTATCCATATATAATACATAAATACAAAATATAAAACTCATCATAAAGAGGACAACGAGGAACAGCCATCGTCGGACACCTTGAAAACAGAAGACTCCAGCTCATAAAACATTATGTACTCTTCGACATGGTAAACATCTTGGTGAGAGACTGGACGAAGCGTGCTATCATCGAAAACATATAAATCACCAGCAGGTGCTCGGGCCAAGCTGATGTAGTGGCCGCAACTCAAAGTGGATCCTATGTGGGTCACAACGACGACCAGATTATAGATTATTGGAACATTTAATGTTTGCCTCGAGTATCCTGTTAGATCTAGTCTCTGTCTGAACATTAAATGTTTGGTTATCTTGTTTTTGGTGGCTGAGAACCTTTTCAGCTGGATGCAGAGCGCCATAGGGGCTCTTTCGATTCGAACTGATACGATTCATCGTCAAGGTCTTCAATCGAAAAAAAAAAATCCAAAGCTTCATCCAGGCTATGAACTATTTGAATGTCCAACAACAAATCCTGGAAATGCTGAATGGCTGCACCTCAGACACCTCATATATCTGATTTAAAAAATCCCCTCAATATCTGATTGAGAGGTGTGGTCTCTTTGATTTCAGAAACCAAATTAGAAGAATCTTTGAAACTGGTAAGAAATGCTTTTTCCATAATTTCGTTCAAGTAATGTAAGAACTCATGGGCATCTTCTTGTCTACCAGGAATGAGATCTTAACATATCAGTTGAAGTTTGTTGTAAGCCAAAATAGGACGGAATTGAGTTGAATTCTAAATATGGTGGCAAAAAGGTATTCCTCCATAGATATAATAATAATAGTTTCATTACCCACCATACAAAAATTACAATAAATAGAGCACTATTACAATAAAAAATAAGGTGATATGCCGCTAGTAGGCCCTACCAGTAATATTTCTAGGAAAAGAATAAATAAGGCGAGTAATTGGCAGACTGGTTCAGATAACAGTGAAGTACTGTTTCTGTTCTTCCACCAGTGCCAAACTTAATGGAATCATTAATATATGACAGCATAATAACAAATATAGAGAAGTGTGAGAAAAACAGAAACGAGAAAGAGAACCTTGGTAATTCCTGAAGCTTCCTCTGAAAATGTTCTTCGTCTATAGGTACTTTTCAGGTCCCTATAAGAAATTTTTTTTCTTGTCATATTGTTCTTGGATATACATATCGAATTCGCAATACACTCTGCTATGATCCGATACTTGACTATTTTCCACTTTAGAGTAATATTCTTCAGAACTTAAATTTGAAATAATTAAATAAATGAGAGTGATGTGATAGATGTATTTGTTATTCTTGTAGGTTCATTAATAACTTGGAAAAAATTGAATGAGTTTAAAATAGAACAGAACTGTTGGGTTACATTTTTTTATGTCACGTTTAGCATATTTATATTATTTTTTTTGCATTATGATTTCGATATTTGCAGTACGAGTAAAAGTATTTTTTTCTACGACCGTTCCTTTTTACCCACTTTTCCGCACGCATTTTAGTTTTGAAAGTGACACTTTGCAGAATGTAATAAAATGTGTTTTTAACATTAATATTGAAAATTATTAGTAGATCTTCATTGTATGTTGAAATACAATATATATTTTCAATGTGCTTTTAGAATATTTATGCGCTAGTACAAATGATAATGTTCCTAATTCATGCGTAGTGTCTCTCCCGCACTTGACTGCTCGTACGAACCACGCTTCGCGTCGAGTCAACGGAAGTCGCGTGTGGAAAAGTATCACTTTCCGCACTCGTTAGTAAAATAACTAGGTATATCTTATTGTGAAAAGGTAGGTATCCATGACAACGGCATGTCATCACTGACGTGGTAAATCATAAAATGCTTATATTCGAGAAATATTCCACAAATTTAATTAATTTATTCAAGCGGGTTGTCTTCTCAAACTGCATTCACTGATTCGCATTTTTTATTCAAATTACTCCTCCTTCAAAAATGTAGAAATAAACTCGTGCAGTTATACTATAACACGCTTATTAGCACAATAATTACCGATAATTACAATGCACTTGTGCCAATACTCAATATAATGTCCCAACGTGAAATCTGAGAAATCACTACCCTCCGACTATGACAATATCACTGCAAAGCAAGCGAGAACGCCGAGAACATGAAAAACGTATGTATAGAGGCATACTTGCTAACAGCACATGCCCATCGCATCGCGTAGTGAATATATCAAGCACGATAGAAGGAGGCGTCCTTTTGCAAGTGTGTCTGTGCTTGTTTCATAAGACACGCCCATTAAACCCTCAGATATTTGTTGGTTAATGCAGATCTCGGGTTTGCTTGCAGGTACGGAACGACGTTGTTCTGTCTGCATCTGTTTGAACAGACACTTGGAGCATTTTTCTAACTTGGCGGGAAATTATACCGATGTTAGCAATGATCTTGTGCTGCCCTCTTGTATAGAGAAGTTGAAAAACATCAGCACAGGATTCTTATTACAGACAATCGAAGAGGCGATGTCCAATGACTATACAATGTCTAACGACTATCGGGTTTACCCTATTCTAATTATAACCACACCACAGTTTATAGATAAAAGAATCAGTTCGCTCACTCGCCGCCATCTTGTGAACAAGATAGAATATCCGCAGGAGAAACAAATTCGGGTTGCGCAATAGATTTGCACACAAACTTACATAGTTGTCAAGTGTACTAAAAGTATTCAGTTTCCAGAAGTATATAAATTTCACGTGTTTTATTTTTCATTGAAATGATTTCTGGGCTCCTATAGGAAACTGCAAACATGTTTGAGTACTTCTTTATTCATGAAATACCATCATTTTTCCATTAAATTTTCAGATAAAGTGGAAATTGCGGAAATTCTGAACCCATACAATTTTAAAGGACATTTAAAAAAATTTTTGCAATTAGCTATTTGGATAATTACGAAGAAACAAAATGCCTTGATTTTGATTCAACAACCACGTCAATTCAATTCTCTCAAAATAGAAGTAAACGACTACATCAACCTCAATATAACATAAAGAATGATTTCGTTTCGTTTTAAAAAAAACACAAGTGAAAAACATATTCGAATCGAAATATGGCATGATCAAGCTGACTCAAACAATTTACAGTTTTCACAGGGCTTATCCAAATGCCAATAATGATTCATTTGGCAACTTAAAAATGCTTGATACTATTTTTTTTTGTATAATATACATGCCCTTGAAAACTGTTCTTGTGAACTTTTTGAAAATTTTGCCACAAAAGAAGGTATTGGATAGAATATTAAAAATTGTCCTTCAAAAATTGATTTCTGTAAGCCTTGTCAAGACTTCTCAAAATATTACTCATTGTCACTGTTAACGAGAGTTCGTATTTCTTGTACTATTAAATTTCTATATTAGAATAAAGTCCACAGGTAATAATAAAAAACAATCATTAACTGACTATTTTAAAACATAATTAGTTATGTATATGAAAACTCATTTATCTCCATTCAGTTATTTTAAATGTATACGAATATTGCATTTACCCCAATATTTACGAACTGCTTGTTTATCTTTCTGGATCCGTAAAAGTACCATTTGGTTTACCACATTCAATAGGACTCTATAGTTTTTATTCAAGATCAAGATCCTGACATTGAAAAAATGTAGATATCTTCTTCAGTGTTTCGAAGAAGTTGAAATAATTGTGAATGGAAAATTGAAATGCTTTCTCCTATAAAATTACAATTACTAGAGTGTGGTAATCACTAATATTGGAATAAATCGTGTCATAAGAAATTTCTCATTTTGCTTAAATTCATTAACTTATATTATGTTCTCAAAATTAGCTTCTGAATAATTAATTTCGATACGTCATCGTCAGCTAGAACACACTGATCGCAAAACTTTTCCGACATATTCAAATTAACGAAAAAATAAGTAATATTTCCCTCACAAACTCCTACCCAATTTTAAAAGAAGTCAGTACAATAACCACAAAACTTTGTTGTCCTTTAAAGTTTTTGTCACAAAATTTGGTATTGTAGTAAAACTGCACTAACTAATTTTCCTAATTTATTTAAAACACTATTTACAACAATTATTCACTAAAACATTTATTTCAATAACTAGGTATTTGATAGATAGATATGCAGTTGTAGTTGAACGAGGGTGCATAATTAATTAGATCAGGGCCGGTCCGAAATCGTTACAGTATCTTCCTCAAAACTTCTAGATTTTCAGCAATTTTTCAATAGGGAGCCCATAATGCATACATTTTATCAACTGAATTATAATTATAATCTGCTATAAAAAAACACGGTCAAAATATCCACAGTTTAGGTACCTATTTTTAGTTCCAGCAGTGTATCCATTTTTATGTTGAGCATTGTATGAATTGTAAGCGCCTGTATCCGCTAGGGATAAGGTTGCAGGTTGCGCAGTGCACAAACGTGCACAAAAAGATCAAAGTGCCGACGCCAAGTGAGCGAACTGATTCTTTTAGCTATAAACTGTGACACACCGTCACACCTGTTTCGACAAGAAATTTTGTCGACGTATGCCTTCCATTGCATGAGAGTGTGACAAATTATTATTATTGCTGCAATAATAATTACCTGTTTCGACAATTGGGGGAAGTGCCATTGATTAGGGTCAAATGCCTATATTGAAAAACTAGACAACTTCTAAGAAATAGGTATACGAAGGTTAACTGAAATCAAATCGATTGAAAATGTAGAGTAAATTTGAAGAAATGAAAAACATGTTTTGATCTCTCGCTCGATGAGACATGCATATAGAGGGTCATTTGAAAATCGAAGCCAATGTAAAATTTTCTTTAATCACAGTGAAGTTGCAAATCAAAGGTATAATTGGGGTTGAAGTGAGAACAAAATATATACACTGATTAAGTAAAATATATAGGGAAGTGGTTGTGGTGTTGGAGCGTTTGCCTCTCACTCAGGTGATTTGGGTTCAATCCGTACCGCATGCCACTGAGCTAAAGTGGTTCGGAATCCACTCGTTCATTAGCTCTAGGTCCCGGATCTTCCTTGTTCGCACAAGCTCTGCTTTTGAGGAGTTCTCTCCGAAAACATGGTTGATTGGTAAGAACAAATTTTGAACACTATTATTTTGTTAGCATAATACTTATATGAAGAGTAAAGAGGAGATTGAAAAATTCGAATACCTACATGAAAAGTGATTAGAAAAATTAAGCATGTGACATATGAATATAAACAGAGGCTTGCTTGATTATCGCAAATGTATGGTATAGGGATGTATCAAGTGAATTGTGTCTAACTATGAAATACATGATCGAAAATTAACTTCAAGTGTTCATGATAGAAAAGTTCTAATGCATAGGCGAGTAGGTAGGTACAGGATGAAGACGTCGTGAATTCGTAGAGAAAACAGGAATTAAAAGGCTTTATGGGTTGATATGAGAAAAAAACATACACACTAATAATTAAATATTTAAACAGATTGAGTTGTGAATCTAAGGAATAGAAGACGGTACAGCTGATTGAAAATGGAGTATGATTTAAAAAATACGTGTATACAGGGTAAAGAGGGGGGATAAAACGAGTTTGAAAACATGAAAGTGAATCGGAAAATTAGGAATATGACATATGCAGCTGTAGACAGAGGCTAAATTATTGAAAATATATAGGATATATTGTGACTTAAAAAACACGACCGAACAATTAATTTCTAGTATTAGTAGATGATACAAAAGTTCTAATGTGATTTAGGTACTTATACTGCATGAAGACATAGTAAGGTTGCAGAAAAATGCTAAATAAAAATCAGTAATGGGTTGATATGAGAAAAAAACATACACTCACTATCAATTAGATAATTTTTATATAGAGTGACTTGTAAATCTGAGAAATTGAAGACGGTATAGTTCATTTGAAATGGAGATATGTGTATACAGGTGTTAAAAAAATATCAAAAACATGAAAGTAACTGATACAATGTAGATATGTGACATATGTAAGGACAACACGGTCAGAAACTCATTGTCAACTGAAAATAAATGTAAGCCTTCAAACAGAAAACTGGTTTATACTGGAATTATACTGGTTTAGAAAAAAAAATCTGAAAAAGATTTAGGTGTCTGATGGTTTAGTTCGTAAACGGAACTAAGTGATGATTCAGACTTTTGTGTTACCTATTTCAAAATGACTTGGTTCGATATTGGTTCATTGGTAGTATCAAATAAGGCACTGCAGTTGGGCTTATGAGGGTTTCGTTGATGATCACCTACAGCTGATGACATAGCAAATACGCTAACATAAATCAATAATCAGTACCACGACAAATAATAACAGTTGTTTCCCACCTGTATGGACTTAGTCTCTTGAAATTTTTCAATGTGAGTAAGTATTTGGAAATAATGCCATTATTTTTGGTTTTCCTACAAACAATAGTGGGGGTATTTATACGGCCAGAAAATTATGTACCTTGAGCAGATGAATTGAGTAACTAGAGAAAATAAATTTCATGGTGATGCGTTGAACAAGAAGTATATACAACTACTACTCTATATAAATATATAGAATGTTATTCCTATTGAGTACCTATATTGTTTTTTCAGTAACAGATCTTGGCATTTCTTACAATAATACTCATGCCAACTCAACAAGCAGGACGCTGAGCTTACATGCTAGTTGGATATTTATTGCTTTTCTCTTAAATATTCATCATATTCGTTTACACTTCTTCATCTGTTGGAGACAGTAATACTGGCGGCATGCATTTGCCTATTGCATGGTTCACTAGCTCTAGAATTCACCCAGACCAAAAGTTATTATTAAATTTGGTGTATGTCTGCAAGTCTGTTTGTTAATAATTAATAACATGTATGATCAGTCGAACTCATAAAAATATCATTTGTGATAGTGAAATTTCTATTTCACCGAACTTGCACTCTATTAAGACAGCTGATTTCATGGATTTTATTAGGTCAGCCCCCCCCCCCCGCCCCTCTTTTCGTTGTTCAAGTTATAGAAGAAACCACTAAGTAACGACTGCGCGTTACACGTCATTATATAAACCAATTCGTGAAGTGTTCAGACGTGTTTTAACAGCTCCTGATAGGTTTTAGATTTTTATCGTAGATTTTGTGTTTTCTAGTGAAAATCTTTTTTTTTTATTGAATATTTTCCAAAATGGAAAAGTTTTTGATAATCAAAGACTCAACCAAAATGATTCGCCGTTTTGGACTTCAAGGTAGAACTTTGGAATTCAAAATCGCACCAATACCTAATGGTGTAGAACCTGTGAGTTGGGTGAGAGACGCCATAAGTCAGATAGTATTGGAAGGTACGAGTGGTCAGAAATCAGCTGATTATGTTGGTTTCAACTTTTGTTCCAATGAATTTTCGCGAGGACAGGGGTGGATGAGGTTCAGACTCGCGTCTGAAGTAACCAGCGATAAGATTTTTGATAAAATTTCATCTATTCATCCATCCAATTCAACAGGCCCTGAAACTTTCTGTTTAGGTGTTACCTCGGTAAAAATGCTTCATGGTAAAGGTCGAGGCCGTTCGTACAATACATTTACCGAAGACTGCAGCAAACATAGTGGCATAGTAGATATTGACAACAAGGATAAGCTGTGTCTACCCCGTGCTCTAGTAGTTGCCAAAGCCTACGCAGATAAGGATCCCGAAGTTGTGAAGGTACGACGCGATATAGGAAATATTCAAAGTTTAAGAGCTCATGAATTGATGAAAACTGCTGGCGTATCTGTTCCCTCTGAGGGGTGTGGTATAGCTGAACTTCAGCAGTTTCAAAAACATCTCTTGAAATATAAAATTGTAGTCTATGCCTACGGTAGTAAGGGATGTGACATCATTTTCAAGGGCGATGATAATTGTCTCTCTTTGAATCTTCTCTTTAGTAAGAGGCATTACAATATCATAACATCTTTCACTGCAGCATTTTGTTGCAGTTACTTTTGTGCGGTATGTAGTGTCCCATACGATAACAAAAAAAAATATTATTGTGAAAAAACATGCCCCGCCTGTAGGCAGGCTCCTTCTTGCTGCAATGAGGAGTTATCCGTGGAATGTGAGTCTTGCAATAGAACATTCTGTGGACAAGCTTGTTGTGAAAAGCACTCCCAACATGGTATCTGTACTCAGATGCGCCGTTGTGGGGAATATTTCAAAATAATCAAGGTAGATCGAAGACACACTTGTGGAGAGATATTTTGTGGAATTTGCAATGAACATCAGCCTTCTGGCCATCTATGTTACATTCAACCGGACACACGCGAACCTCCAACTGAAAATTATCTTTATGTGTTCTACGACCTCGAAACAATGCAGGAAAAGGTTAGATGATGGTTCTCTTTTACACGAACCTGTGTTTTTCGACAGTGTTGTGATATATATATATATATATATATATATATATATATATATATATATATATATATATATATATATATATATATATATATATATATATATATATATATATATATATATATATATATATATATATATAAAAAAACCAATTTATCTCAGAATATTCTCAGTGAAAATATCCCTTGGGGTTGCAGTCAGAAAAAGTGGCCTGGTAAAGAACAACTCTTTGTTAAATTGTCGAGCTTTCGAAAATATTTATTTTCATTTTCAAGACATCTGAAAATATTAATCGTGTGAAACAAACAGAACACTCTTAATATGATGTAAAACAACTTACTAACGTGAGATTAATTTTGTAAAAACAGCAGAGGAACTTCTTGGTCATTCCTTATGTATGTAAGGTTATGTCACAACACAAAACGAGATGAAACAACAATAATAAAACTATGTCATGTACATGAACACAATTAAAAAACATTATGATTTTATGAGTTATGAAAGAAAACTTTTAGTTAAAATTTGGAAAAATGTTAGTCATTTTAAAACTCGCCTTTGAGACCGCACGTGGTTCAAGGGACGCACAAGGGCGGTAAAAATATGTCAAGAAAAAGAAGAAGAGAGTATTGACAGATTTCAACGTCAAACACGTCAAATGTCAACAGTCAACCTTGTATGTTCCATGAAACACGCTTCAGCTCTGTGCTGAGGTATGCCCTCTATGGGGGATTGTGAGAACTATTATTAAAGTTATTTGAATTTGCAACATTATTTTTGTGGAAAGAAAGAATATAATTATAAATTATACTAAGATTGGCTATATCAGACCGCTTATTCATACTATTAGGTTCTTTACTAACGTAAACCATCTCTAGAAAATTTCTCTTGGAGTAATTTTCTTCAATTGCTAAAATTGTGGGTTCATTGAAATTAATATTGTGAAAAGTTGAAATGCTGTGTTCTGCAAGTGCACAGCTGGGTTTTTTTAATTTGCAGTCACTCTTATGTGAAGCAATACGTCCGGAGAGATTTCTACCTGTCTGTCCAATATATATTTTGTCACAATTGACACAAGATAATTGATAAATTACATTAGTTTGTTCAAATTTAGAAAGAGGAGTTTTGGTTTTTGAGTATAAAAAATTTACAGTTTTGAGATTTTTCTTCGCTATGCGAATTTCTGGAGATTTAAAAATATTGGTGAGTTTGGGTGTTAATTCCTGTATATAAGGAAGGCTCCTATATTTACATAAGGTTCTTTGCTGTGATTGTGTTTGATTATTCAAAGTGTTAACGTTAATTTCAATGATATTATTAAAGTTATTATTATTTATGGTAGAAGTATTAAAAAGAAATTTATTAATCATGTATTTAGGATAAGAATTGTCCAAGAGGATCCTTCCCAACTCCTTCAAACACTCCTGTCGATGAACAGGATGTGACAGACCTGTCACTCTGTTTTTCAGTGCGACAATCAGATTTTGCTTCATGCTCTTATGATGATAAGAGTGGAAATTCAGGAAACGATTTGAACAAATCGGCTTCCTGTACCACTTTGTACGTAGAACGTTATGATTGTCTCTACAAACTCTCATATCGAGGAACGGGATACTATGATTCTCCTCTACCTCTGAAGTGAATTGTAGATTAATGTCATAACTATTGAAATAATAGAGCGTTTCTTCCACTCTTTCTGATGGAACAGAGAGTATCAGATCATCAACATACCTCTTCACAAAAGGAACGTCATAGGGAATCAGAGATAGAACGTCCTGCACAAGTTCATCTAATACAAAATTTACAAGAATAGGAGAGATCTTTGAACCCATGGGGGTTCCAAAGATTTGTTTATAATACGAATTGTTAAAAAGGAGAAAATTTGAATCGAAAATGAACTCAAGGATATCAATGAACGCACTCCAAGTTAGAGTACACACATTTTTTATCCCATCCCATTTTCTGGATAGAATTGATCTGACTACTTCAACAGGTAAATTAGTAAACAGAGAGACAACATCAAAACTCACCACTATATAATTCTCTGGAAGTTGAAAATTGTTTATGAAATTGCTAAATGTAAAGGAGTCTTTAATATAAAAATCATTTTCTGTATTATAAGCCTTAGTTAATATATTGGTCAGAAAAGTAGCTAAATTTCCATTGGGGGCATTAACTGACGAAACAATGGGTCTCATTGCTAATGTTGGTTTATGAATTTTAGGAAGAGCGTAAAAACGTGGAGCTGTAGAGTTGTAAAGTTTAAGACTTTTTGAAGTTTGTGAATCGATTAAACCATCAATCTCAAGTCTCGAAACCAGTTTGTTGGCGTTCTGCTGAATCGTAGAAGTGGGATTTTTTGAAATTTTAAGATAATACTTTTGATCATCAAGCAAATGTTGACTTTTTTCTAAGTAATCCTGCCTGTACATTATTACAGTTACATTTCCTTTGTCACTCCTAACAATGTAAAGATCAGGATTGTCCTTAAGAAATTTTTTACTTTGAATGAAAATTTTTTGAAGAAAAGAAGATTTTGAAGAATTTTTGTGCAAAAAATTAGTAATTATATTAGTGCACTGAGATCTTTGAAGGTCTTGTGCTTGTTTTGGAAAAAGAGAGATTATGGATTCTATGTCTGCCAATAAAGAAGGAATGTTAAGTTCTTGGCTGGTAGGGCAAATACTAAACTTGGGTCCTAGAGCCAAAAGACGTTTAACTTCTAATGGAATTTCAATCTCAGTGAGATTTTTAATCAATTTTTCTTGAAATTTAATAGAAGTGAAAGCTTCAATTTTTAAGTTATTTAATTTATGTTTATGTTTGTTGAGGATATTATGGAAAATTACGTTATAAGAGATTTTTTGCCTTCTGTTGAATTCAGCCAGAACGTCATTTTCCATAATATCCTCAACAAACATAAACATAAATTAAATAACTTAAAAATTGAAGCTTTCACTTCTATTAAATTTCAAGAAAAATGGATTAAAAATCTCACAGAGATTGAAATTCCATTAGAAGTTAAACGTCTTTTGGCTCTAGGACCCAAGTTTAGTATTTGCCCTACCAGCCAAGAACTGAACATTCCTTCTTTATTGGCAGACATAGAATCCATAATCTCTCTTTTTCCAAAACAAGCACAAGACCTTCAAAGATCTCAGTGCACTAATGTAATTACTAATTTTTTGCACAAAAATTCTTCAAAATCTTCTTTTCTTCAAAAAATTTTCATTCAAAGTAAAAAATTTCTTAAGGACAATCCTGATCTTTACATTGTTAGGAGTGACAAAGGAAATGTAACTGTAATAATGTACAGGCAGGATTACTTAGAAAAAAGTCAACATTTGCTTGATGATCAAAAGTATTATCTTAAAATTTCAAAAAATCCCACTTCTACGATTCAGCAGAACGCCAACAAACTGGTTTCGAGACTTGAGATTGATGGTTTAATCGATTCACAAACTTCAAAAAGTCTTAAACTTTACAACTCTACAGCTCCACGTTTTTACGCTCTTCCTAAAATTCATAAACCAACATTAGCAATGAGACCCATTGTTTCGTCAGTTAATGCCCCCAATGGAAATTTAGCTACTTTTCTGACCAATATATTAACTAAGGCTTATAATACAGAAAATGATTTTTATATTAAAGACTCCTTTACATTTAGCAATTTCATAAACAATTTTCAACTTCCAGAGAATTATATAGTGGTGAGTTTTGATGTTGTCTCTCTGTTTACTAATTTACCTTTTGAAGTAGTCAGATCAATTCTATCCAGAAAATGGGATGGGATAAAAAATGTGTGTACTCTAACTTGGAGTGCGTTCATTGATATCCTTGAGTTCATTTTCGATTCAAATTTTCTCCTTTTTAACAATTCGTATTATAAACAAATCTTTGGAACCCCCATGGGTTCAAAGATCTCTCCTATTCTTGTAAATTTTGTATTAGATGAACTTGTGCAGGACGTTCTATCTCTGATTCCCTATGACGTTCCTTTTGTGAAGAGGTATGTTGATGATCTGATACTCTCTGTTCCATCAGAAAGAGTGGAAGAAACGCTCTATTATTTCAATAGTTATGACATTAATCTACAATTCACTTCAGAGGTAGAGGAGAATCATAGTATCCCGTTCCTCGATATGAGAGTTTGTAGAGACAATCATAACGTTCTACGTACAAAGTGGTACAGGAAGCCGATTTGTTCAAATCGTTTCCTGAATTTCCACTCTTATCATCATAAGAGCATGAAGCAAAATCTGATTGTCGCACTGAAAAACAGAGTGACAGGTCTGTCACATCCTGTTCATCGACAGGAGTGTTTGAAGGAGTTGGGAAGGATCCTCTTGGACAATTCTTATCCTAAATACATGATTAATAAATTTCTTTTTAATACTTCTACCATAAATAATAATAACTTTAATAATATCATTGAAATTAACGTTAACACTTTGAATAATCAAACACAATCACAGCAAAGAACCTTATGTAAATATAGGAGCCTTCCTTATATACAGGAATTAACACCCAAACTCACCAATATTTTTAAATCTCCAGAAATTCGCATAGCGAAGAAAAATCTCAAAACTGTAAATTTTTTATACTCAAAAACCAAAACTCCTCTTTCTAAATTTGAACAAACTAATGTAATTTATCAATTATCTTGTGTCAATTGTGACAAAATATATATTGGACAGACAGGTAGAAATCTCTCCGGACGTATTGCTTCACATAAGAGTGACTGCAAATTAAAAAAACCCAGCTGTGCACTTGCAGAACACAGCATTTCAACTTTTCACAATATTAATTTCAATGAACCCACAATTTTAGCAATTGAAGAAAATTACTCCAAGAGAAATTTTCTAGAGATGGTTTACGTTAGTAAAGAACCTAATAGTATGAATAAGCGGTCTGATATAGCCAATCTTAGTATAATTTATAATTATATTCTTTCTTTCCACAAAAATAATGTTGCAAATTCAAATAACTTTAATAATAGTTCTCACAATCCCCCATAGAGGGCATACCTCAGCACAGAGCTGAAGCGTGTTTCATGGAACATACAAGGTTGACTGTTGACATTTGACGTGTTTGACGTTGAAATCTGTCAATACTCTCTTCTTCTTTTTCTTGACATATTTTTACCGCCCTTGTGCGTCCCTTGAACCACGTGCGGTCTCAAAGGCGAGTTTTAAAATGATTAACATTTTTCCAAATTTTAACTAAAAGTTTTCTTTCATAACTCATAAAATCATAATGTTTTTTAATTGTGTTCATGTACATGACATAGTTTTATTATTGTTGTTTCATCTCGTTTTGTGTTGTGACATAACCTTACATACATAAGGAATGACCAAGAAGTTCCTCTGCTGTTTTTACAAAATTAATCTCACGTTAGTAAGTTGTTTTACATCATATTAAGAGTGTTCTGTTTTTTTCACACGATTGATATTTTCAGATGTCTTGAAAATGAAAATAAATATTTTCGAAAGCTCGACAATTTAACAAAGAGTTGTTCTTTACCAGGCCACTTTTTCTGACTGCAACCCCAAGGGATATTTTCACTGAGAATATTCTGAGATAAATTGGTTTTTTTCAACTAGTCCAGTCAAGAGACTACCACTCTCTCTCTCTATATATATATATATATATATATATATATATATATATATATATATATATATATATATATATATATATATATATATATATATATATATATATATATATATATATATATATATATATATATATATATATATATATATATATATATATATATATATATATATATATATATATATAGACCCTCAAATTTGTAAGAAATGTGGCGCCTTCGTTTACAAATTCTCGAATGTAACGATCCAATTTATCCATTCGTTCATCATGTTTTAACTATACGTAAGAAGTTCAAAAATGTTGTAGTTATTGCCCACAATGGCGGCGGCTTCGATCATCAGTTTGTTCTCAATTACATTTTAACAAAAACTGATTTGAAACCAGAACTCATTATGAGCGGTACCAAATTGATTTCAATGTCTGTTGGTAACGTAAAATTTATGGATTCACTCAATTATTTTCCGATGGCTCTCTCTGGCCTTCCCAAAACATTCGGAATTTCTGAAATGAAGAAAGGTTACTTCACACAAAAAAACAATTTCTTGGAATAAGCATGACTGCATTGACTCAAGTAAATAATTTGTTTGTATATAACGAAAGAAATGGTTGTTTCGTTTCAAAGAATTAATTTTCTCAACAAATTTCTCAAATGAAAACAAATATATGCTTATATGAAAACATTTTATATCTCGAGTGGAAAATATAATTAATTCATAGTAAGAAAATTATTTACTTACTTCAATAAAACAATTGTTTTGAAGTAGAAACGAAAAATATCCATTGAAGATGGATATTTTCTTGATTTGAAAATATGAATTTCTCATAATGAAGATTACATTCATTCACTTCAAGAGGAACGGTTTATTTAGTTACACAATGGTTACTTCGACTTGATGAAAGGATATTGTTGATCTGAATATATACATTGATCAGAATGAAACTTAGGTTCGTTTTCTATAACAAAATTACTCGTTTGAGGCAACATATCTATTACTTAGATTATGTTAAATATTGGTATTGATCCGAAAATATGAATTAATTATTATAAAACGTTTGTTTGTTTCCTTCAACAAAATTATGCGTTTAGGACAAAATGATGATTACTTTGAATATTCTGGAATCAAATATATTAACTAATCAGAATGAATCTTTCGTTCATTCCCTTCAACAAAAACATTCAATGAATTAATTCAATGAATTATAAATAATGAATTCCATCGTACGAAAATAATTGAAACAAAAAGGTCAATGAAAAAAGTTTTATTCAACATAATTATCATTCTTACATGAATCAAAACAATTCTTTGGTTAACAATATTCTAACATATGATTCAAAAAATCCTTATTATCAGTAACTTTGGATATGAACTGAAAAAAAATTAAAAAACCTTATTTCACCAGAAAAAAAAAATAAACACAAATAAAATTTTCTGCATATCGATGCCTTAATTCGCAAACCCGCTAACTCCACGTTTTATCAATGGAGCTAGCTAGTTTGCGAGTTAGGGCATCGATATGTGATCAAAAATATGAGAAAAACATCAAGATCTACAATAAAAACAGAATTTTCTGTCCATAAATCTCCACCTCAGTATTTCAGTCATCGGCTCAGTCTTTCAGTCTTAGGCTTGATTGAGTCTTTGAGTCACTTGGATTTGATTTTGAGTCTTTTCAGTCTCACTTTCGACTCTCTAGTCTTTCAAATATCTTGAGTCTTGTATATATTTTAGCTAGATGTTTCCTCCTTGCTCTGTATATATACCGTAACATGTACAAGAATGCTTCTTGGCATTCTACAGTAGAAAATTTCTGTTCCATTATTCAGCTTCACTCTGCCCCTAGGTGGAATCGTTGAGGCAGCAGCAAAATCTGTTCGATGAAGTTGACGTCTAAAAAAAAATAGTAGGTATATTGACAAACTTGACATTTACAAGGAATTAGAAATAATTGGAAACCTAAAAATTCCAAACCAAAAAATTGATTAAGTTTAGTTCAATTAAGTTTACGGAAAAAATAATTTAAAAATATTTTCTGGTACACTGATTCTTTTGAAATAAAACGAAGAAATGCACTATTGTTCTCTAAATCATGTCTTTCAATATAGCGTGAATTTCTCTGAATAAATAATACACATAAAATTACCTGTATGTTCAGTGGAATCAATTTTTTCGATTAGACTCCCAACACTTTTTCTCTTGCAGTTATTTTCTTATATTGCATAATGGGGTTGTAAAATGGTGCCTATTTTACATAAAAGTTCATAATCGATGCAGGGTAGAGCCTCTCAAAGTCCATGTCTATCTAAAATGATAGACAAGTTAATGAAGATGAAACAGTTTTGAAGAAGCTAACAACAATTCTATCGATAACAACAATTGTATCGATACCAATTTTTATTTCACTTATTCATCCCGTAGAAGGATCCTGTTACGTTGTCCTATGAGAGGAACTAGCTAATTTCTTCAAATATTCCTCATTCAGGAAAGGCAAATCTTCGATAGTTACTTTGTTATCTGAAATAATGCTTATTTAATAAACTCAAAATTCAAATGAAATCATCATTAGTTTCTCAGAAATGTTTGTTCTTCATGAAAGATTGAATACCTAAATTCTCAAACGAAGAGCTCATCTAAATAATTAAGGATTAAAAAGAGGTATTTTTCTAGCTTTCTAACTTGTAGTTGTATTTCTCAAGAAATGAAAATAATTCTTTAACCACTGAATAATTTTGATTCTATACAGAATGGCTTCATTATCCCCATAAGACATCTTATTTTCTTTTCAATAATATGTTTGTGTTCAAAGAAATACATATTTATAGTTTTGAATCAAGAATATAGAAGTATCAAAATACACTGACGCAAGTGCGTCTTATTCCCATGTAGGTAAATACCTACACTTTCCTCTACTTTTTATACCTATCGATGCAAAGTTATTTCTTCACATTCGTTGGTTAGGCATAATGCCGAAGTACTATGAATTATTTACCCATTACCTTTTTTATAAAACTATAAAACAGCCTACCACCTTTTGTAATCCAGTATCCATGGGGTTGTGCCGATCATCTTTTATTACTCACCTACCAAGGAAGTTTGATACAGGTACTTAATCCTTCCATCAAGGTTGCACAGTTTCAGAAGTTTTTGGATATCGATGTTTTTGTTTTCATAACTGTTTCTAACAATTAATATGAAATATACCAACTCCAGTCCGAATGTATGTAAACGCACAATGGCACAATATGCACATTAACCTCAACGAGACCTGTAACCTGCGAACGGCGAGACCCGAAAAACACTTCTAACTACAATACTAACAGACATTACACCCCTCACCCCCCTTACCAATTGCACAACAGCCTATGGAATCCGTCAGGGCCGGTCCTAGAAGAATGATGTCAGTCAACAATGTTAGAAATTTATTGAACATTTGCTGCACCTATCTGGGATCCACCTCAGATCTCTATAATTTTTGTGGGACTCAACATGTTTTTAACTGCTGAACAAGGCTATGGAAACAAAACTCTGCACTTTAGCATACTATCGGAATAACGGCCCTTTAGACGTCTATATGGGTAATTCGAGAAATTTTTTACAACAATTTAATCACAATTTAGCAATACTTACTGTGGTTTTACCATCCAATTTTAATAGTATCTCAGCTTCAAATGTAATGTAACAACTGTAATATGAAGTTGAAGACATTTAATTTTTTCATTGAAAGAAATCAAAATGTATAACTATTATTGAGAAAATGAAGTACTGAAATAAAATTTCATATTTTTTCAATTGAAAAGAGTCAGTAATATCAACTTTAAATATTTCTTTTTTTTAATTTGAAGAAATGTATATTTTTATTCTTAAATCAAAAAGAGGAAGCATTAAATCAATAAATTAGGTTTATTCATTCCGAAAAATCAGCCATATCAAGCTGAAGAAATTACATTTTTAATTTTATAATGGTGTTCTTGGATTGAGCAAATATTTCAATAAAATTATATCCTTTGCTTGAAAATAACAAATGTTTCGATTCAAAGAAATATGCTCAGTTGAAAAAAGAGTTTTACTTGAATTTCCAAAGAAATGCGTTTTGTCAATCTGAGATAATTTTTTTTGTGTGTTCCCGCACCATTTCAATACAAACGAAAATCAAACGTATGTCAGACCAATGCCCCCAATTCAATATTATTGTCCAGGTGAATTCACAAGCGATAAATATTCAGAAGCATTCGATGAGTGGTACAACGCTAGACTTGCAGAAAACTATGTATTCGATTTCCAGAAAGAATTAATTGCTTACTGTATTTCCGAGCCTGTCTCAGATTTCGTCATATGATGCTCGAAGAAACAAATGTTTGCCCCTTCATAGAGGCCAGCACTATCGCGTCTTCATGTAATAAAGTCTTCAGGCGAAATTTCCTTAAACCGTAAACTAGGGAATACAGGAACAAAGATAACCAGTCAACAAGGTGTGTCGGCGTCTTCCAGCACTCTCAGCAGTTGTACCGATATGGGAGCGTCTGGTTCCAATGAACCAACGAATTTTACAATGAAATCAAATTCGAATATACCGTTAGCGTTTTCCTTCAATTTCAATATCAATATGAATTCTGCTTTTAATAGTAATGAATAGAATACTACTTCGAATATGAACGTGAGTTATAATCGATAACTCACTAGTGAGTTATGGATTATAACACACCACTGCGATATTTGATAATTTATTTGTTTGAAATGACATTAATTATATGTGTCGGATAAAAACTATAAGAAGGATCCCACAAGTTTTCGAGTGGAATATAATAACATAGATACTGAAAAAAAAAATCTATTTGTTTTTGTGAATGTCTACCTTACATTTAATGAGGCAGCCAGCACACGAGGCAGCAGGCACACGGAGCAACCATGACCGACCTTCCACGACCTTCCAACTACGACCAAAATTTCCAAAATGTGTATTCTTATCGAATAACTCACAATGAAGATCGTCTTCAACCGGTTTTTGAAGACCACTTTTAAAATTGCAATCTGCTGAAAATTTTGGTCGATCAGTGTAAGTTTCGAAGTTTTTATTGATCCCTTTCAATTTTTGGTCGTTGCTGGACGGTCGCGGATGGTCGATGCTGATCGGTCAGTGTGATTCCTGGCTGAGCAACAATGACCAACCGTCCGCGACCTTCCACATACGACCAAAATTTCTAACACGTGTATTATTATCGGAATGATCGTCCTCGACCGGTTTTCGACGTTTTCGAAGACCATGTTTGAAATTCCAATCTGCTGAAAATTTTGCTCGATCAGTGTGAGTTTGGAAGTTTTTTATTGAGTCTTTTCAATTTTTCGATTCAGGTCGGTCAGGGTGTTTTATAGCTAAGCAAACTCAAACATAGTGCAATTAATGTTTCAATAATAAATTGGATGGTCTAATAATGACTCAGAAATGTATCGACAGTGCTAGTTGCTGAAAGAAATCAGTAGATTTTTTACTGCAATAACAGTGGACATACCGGATGGCAACAAAATTTGTTACGTAAAGCCATCTAGTAATTTTAGAAGATGGAAATTTGAGTTTTGCATATGTTGTATGAGATATCTATACTACCAAATTTTAATTCAGCTTCAATTTGGGCATCATATTATTATGCAGACGTCTACAAAAACCCCATGGCAGTCAGTGTGAATATTTTCATGGGTTGTGCACAAATTAGACCAACAGGTTTATCAACCTTTGAATACGTGCCATAAAAATGTAAACAGGGTGCTGAGAACAATGGGAGTATTATTATTTTCGTCATTCGATAATATCTCCATGAATTATCTACCGAAAAAATTATATTCAATCAACCAAGTGCGTAGGAAATACCTACCAAGAGATTTGAAATAATGGAATTTTGCCAATAACAAGTACTTTTTCCGCTTCAGGAAAATTGGCGAGTGGATATTCAAGCGCATAACAAATTCATCATCCTAATTATGTTAGTGTATTACTGAGAAAAATGGTATCCATTGATGAGCATCTCAAAGTAGTTTTCCGCCTGAAAAAAAAAATGGTAGTTTTTAATGCAAATATGTTTTTGTCATTAGACGATCGTTCCATTAACTTACAATCAAAAAAATTATATTCAATCAACTCAAATCGCGTAGGTATTACCGAGAGACTGGACCTAATAGAATTTTACCAATTACAGGTAATTTTTCCGCTTCAGGAAATTTCAATGTCCCACGACAAATTTGTTATGGTCATTCGGCAATTGACAAGTTGATTTTCAGGCGCAGAATAAGTATACCAATGAAATTATGTGAGTGTCTCGCTAAGAAAATGGCATAGTTTCGTTTTCCACCATTTGTATGTAGTTTTCAAGCTTTGAAAAAGTAGACGGTTTTTCGAGCAATATGTTAATCATTCGAAAATTTTTGAGTGAATTTTGAAACCTACCAAAAAATAATCAAGTTACGTGGATTTTTCCCTGCATAACCAATATATGTATATTTGACAGTAGTTCAGTGAAAATTACAAAAATTATCCTTATATGCATGAGCAGGTGTTTCCAATTACGCCAAATTTCCCCGTATATCAAGAATTACAATAAAAAACTCGACCATTTTTGGTCGCCACAGTGATGAAAGATGTTCATTCATCGAATTATATGAGTGACAGTGCTAACTTAATATAAAAATAGAGTGCGACAGTTCTATTTGTTAACAACAAATTTTCGAAAATTATTTGGCAACCACTAAATGAATATTTTTGTCTATGCCCATGTCGGTAAACGTCAAAAATCGCACTTTCAACTTTCCTTGTAAATGACATTTAACAATAACATGCACGTTATGAGATCTCATAACATACACGTGCGTTTTGAGAAGAAAACTTAAACTTCTTGGTTTAATTAAATTACAATCAAATTTTTATTTACGTAAGACTTTATTTGGTCTATTTACACAAATTTAGTCAATTAAAATAAAAACTTTTAGCATTAGCGAGATATATTTAGGATTGACAGAGTGATGCCCCTAAATGTAGCCAGCATGTTATGCATTTTTTTTTAAATAGGACACGTTTTCTTAAGTAGCGTGCTATGAAAATGAATGTAATGTCATTTATATTGTCAATTTCTTGAACAAAATAGAATTGGGTCCGAACATTTTCTCAACTTTATTTACGAATGGGCGTAGTAAAAGTATGGTACGTTACACGAGTTGTAAGCCCATTACGCACTCATGAAATTTATGCACTCGCCGCTGCGCGGCTTCGTGCATAGACTTCTTCATTTCGTGCGTAATGGGTTACTTACAACTCTTGTTACGTTATATACTATTGCAAACTCCAGTGAACCAATTGATTTCAACACCAAACATTTGGTTGGAAATATCCTTGTGCTGCAGCTGGGGACACATTAATGTTCTCCATGACAAATTGTTCTATAAATGAGACAATTTTTCAATTGAATCTGTAATGATAGAACTTACGGAATTCACTGCTACCACCTCATAAGTTTGCGTAACTGGGTTCCTTTTGGAAATGGAAACAACGCAAATTCCGCATCCTCCTTCTAGACACAAACGCTTAGTTCCAGTCAAGTTCAAATGTGTTTGCGAGCACATATTTAGGGGGACACACCTCATGCATGGAACTCACTTATCGGGTCTTCTCGAATTGTCGGGACATACACATGACCCGACAATTAAAATATTTTTTTTCTGCCCGAAATGAGCTTGAATCCTACCAATTTTCAACTGTAGCATGAAATTGCATGATCCCGAACCTCCCTAAAATCATTCAAGAAATAATATTATTTTTTTCCATAAGAAAAACCACTTCTAAGAAAGTCCCGACAAATGGGAAAAATGACACAAGTGTATAGATTTCTCTTCCTGGTAGAATTATCAGGACACGGTAGATGTCTGATTGCTAGCGCCCTCTATATAGTAGACTCTCGGCGTTGCCAGATTCATTCCACGGCGATTTTGAATGGTTTTCATCGCTTGTTGGCATGATATGCGGTTAAGCATGAATTGGACTATATATTACAGCAGTTCATGGAAAGGGGATCGTCTTCGAATATGATACAGCTCTATATAGGTCTTATAATTTTGGAATTGCTTCGACGAATCCTATACCTTTTTCAAGCTATTTGCATTTCCGTAACTTCAGACATTCGATAATGTGGTTTTGAAAGAAGATATTTTTATTTGAAAAAGCAAACAAAAATAATATACAGTGTTGGTTTCTGGACTCTGATGATAATTTGAAACCGACTGAATGTTTCGAGATATACGAATTGTAGTTAATCATATTAAATTCAATTTGAATATCAATATAGATAAATAAGAATTTGTTGAAAAAATTGCACGAAACAGTAAATCGTGCAGAACTCACCACAGTCTAGACATGAATTTTTTTTATGTTCTGGCTCCCACGAAAAGGAAATATTTATAGAAAATGGTGTCCTTCTTGAGTTTCTCCAGGCTGTTTGTCTAAGGGAACACCTCCCGATGTAGTGAGTTCCAAGGCTTTGACGTTTGTTGAATGAACGAGTCCTGGAAAAGAGATTTTCAGCATTTCTTCGAAGTGATGACAAATGGATGTGAGGACTGAGTTCGACAATCAATCTCGATGGGACCGCTAACGGTGGAACGATCGAGGATATTTCAGAAGAGCATTTGCTTGCGGTATTCCAGAGAAGTGAGCGAGCTTGTAGACGGAGCATCGCCGATGAGACGAATGGCACTATTTTGGACTGAATCTGAAAGTTTCAGTGATTGTTTTGGGGCTGCACTCCATATATGGGATCAATATTCTAGGACAGGTCGGATCTGAGCATTATGCATCATAATCAGTTGACTGGAAGTGAAATAGATCTTGGTACGAGACAGAAAACTAAGTTTTGGAGAGGTAATTTTGGCAATGTACCGCATATGATTTTCACATGAAAGAGTACTGCTGATGGCGAAACCGAGCATTGAGATGGAGGATTTCATTGATATCGATACTCCTGATTTGATCACGCTGGGCGCTGTGAAATCAGCCTTCCTGGAGGAAAGACGTGCTTGGGTTTTGTTTGCATTGAATTCTACCAAGTTGTTGGAACCTCAATCTAGAATTTTTGCCAAGTCCATATTCAAATCGTTCACGTTCCTTCCTCGTGGTTTTCCGGTTTCACGGGCCGGTATAGGAGCTTTGGAAGGAAAAGCGTTATGAAGAGGACTGTCATCCGCCAAGTTGTGCACTGGACATGAGGTAGCTAGAATGGATCCCTGCGGAACACCAACATTTATAGGTAGAGTGTCGGATGAAACTCCATCAACCATTAAGGAGTCCCCAGTGCCAAACGTCATCAAACACCTTGGATATATGTAATGTATCGGCAAGAGTTTCACCATAATTTTTTGATTGTTTGCTGCTATATTTATGTGTGAGACATAAGCAAGCAGGTCACCGGTTGATCTCTGATGACGAAAACCATATTGTCGGTCATTCAAAATCCCTATGCGTTCTAGATATTTTATAAGCTCGATGTTAATGGCTTTTTCCATGACCTTATTTTTCGGGAACTGGTTGTATTCTTTCAATTTTCTATCAGGTCGGAAATATCCCCAAATTATGAGAGAGGTCGAATAATTTGCAAAGGACTGGTGTTAGTTTGAAAGCACATTTCTTGAGAACTATTGACGGAATTCCATCAGATTTGATGATTCAGTTTGTTAAATTCACTTTGACAAAGTTCCAGCTCGGAGAAGTTCACGAGACTCATTTCAATTTGATTTTAATTTTCTGAGATTTTGTTATATCAAAAGAAACGAATAATTTCGACCAAGTCGAAATACCCTTCACTCCACACATTTACACAAAGTGAAAAATATGAGGCAAATATCTGGAAAAAACAACTACTTTCCCTTACGAACGTTGAATTACATCTGCCATACATTTGTGCAATGTTCTTCAAAGAGGATACTTTTGCAGTGCTTAATGTGATGAAACAATGTTTACTATTAATCATTTGGTTGGAAAAAGCCACCGGCAGGTTAGAATGTCTGCTCTTTGGTGGAGATATCTTGAATTCAATTACATATGCGACACTGCGCCAACGACTCCAGATGAAAAATTATAGTCGCTTCCTAAATGGTCATCTGAAACTTGTATTCATGTAAAGAGATGTAAGGAAAACAATCTTCATGTATTGCTCAAGATTGTTATCATCTGAACCATCCACTTCTGGGTATTGAATACTGCATCATTCAAATTCTTCATACAAGGTGTTTGGAATCGAAATTACATCTCAACGAAGAAAACTATTGGAGTCAAGTATGGGCAACTCCCACATGATTTGATAGATATTAAAATTTTTTATCCACTGCTATTTGCAGATGTTCCATTTGGAATATGGTAATATAATAAAATACAAGTTCCATTGAAAAATATACAATTCCTGGTAAGTTTTTATCTTCTTTCGATAGATTTCTACCAATAAAGTTTCAGGAAAATATTCATTGACAAACGTCTTTCTATCTTTTCAGAAACTGACTTTTTCATTTATTTTTTACATTTTGTCATGTTAAAATACATGGCATTCATGCTCTGGTTGCAAAAATAAAAAATTTCAGCACATTCATAAACTTTGGTTAGTTTACCAAATTTATTCCTTCAGGAATTTT
Organism: Chrysolina americana; assembly: GCA_958502065.1. Lineage (NCBI taxonomy): Eukaryota > Metazoa > Arthropoda > Insecta > Coleoptera > Chrysomelidae > Chrysolina > Chrysolina americana. Next base: position 23,077,135 of record OY293417.1, on the reverse strand, counting down.
GGACAAAACAATTGAAATCTCAATTTTTTTGTACTTTCGTCACCCTGTATCTCAGGGGAGAGCATTTAAGGACATACCTTGTTAGCAACTTTTCACCTCGAAATGAAGTAAGGAATCTGTAGTCGAAGTTTGTCGGTCTTATTCTGACTCACCCTGTATATACCAGGTTTCCATGGGAGGAGGATTGCCTCCATTTTTTTTTGTTTCCAAAAATAATGTAGTGAAAACTAGAGGATCGGTATACGACATAAAATTGCATTTTCTGACTAGTGATTCAATTCCCTGCAACTTCCAGTTTCACCGAAAGTGACATAAACTTTCGATTTTTAAAATAGACACCTGTTATATTTTTACTTAATTTTTCTCCTTATGACATTCCGAACCTAACCTTACCTAATCCTATTTAATTTCTCAACTTTTACTTTAAAATTAATTTTTGTTTTTTTTGCAAAATTTTTTGCAATTTCTGAGCCTGGGTTTTGGCGCCCCTAAAGGATGGCTCCCGTGTGCATTGCACACTTTACACATATGGTAGCGGGGGCCCTGCAAGTCAGTAGACCCCAACAGGACATCAAGTGAAATGTATATATACACCTACTTGCATTCTGTGATGATTCGATACGGAACTTGATGTGGCAACACCGGAATATGACTGGAACTCATGTTGTGACTTGGTACACATTTATCGGGTCCATACACAGATTTCAGTTATCGGGACATGACAAAATAATTATTTTCTCATAAACGATAGTGTGTTTAAAGAAACCGATTGAAGTTCCGGAATCTGCAGAATTTTCTGCATCCACTGGTGTAAACAATTGTGATGTTCCCGATCTTAGGTGTTTATACCTACGTCCCAACAAATATTGATTGACCTGTATTGATGATCCCGTAGATATGTATGTAGTGTTGTTGTCGGTGAAAGTGTTTTGACATCAGCTAGAAAATCATTTGTTGAAAATACTATCGTAGAAAGAGAAATTAAATTGTTTATTTATTCATTTGTATATTCGATAACACTTCCAGCAGACATACACCCATTTACAGTTGTAACTAATAAAATTAATGGTATGTTATATCACAAGACCTATAAATTCAATAGATTAAACTATCAAAATATTTTGAGTATGATTTTGCTTGGAAAATTTGTTGAATGCAAAATTATTTAATAAAATCCCGAGACCTCGAAGCGTTCGTGGTCGAGGGATTTTATTTCGAAATTATTGTGCATGAAATTATTTATTAAAAAGCACAATCATGCAAAAAATATTTTGATAGTTAAATACATTGAAATTTATAGATCGTGTGATAGACGACAAGATTATTTCTTGAATGGGGTAGATTAAAATAAACAACAAATAATTTTATTGGTAATGAACACATTTTCTAACAATTTCTATATTATTAGTACATTAAGAAAATTATTATTTTTATTTTCTATCCGTACAGTTGTAATAAAAATTGAAAATTTGTGTAGGTCACAAATGTTTGTTTTTTATTGCTATTTATATCAGATGAGACAGTGGTATTCAATAAAGACGATTGGACAGATGAAGCTGAGAAGCTTTTTAAATAATCTTTCAGTGCACTTTTTTATTTCTGTGGTATGCTGAACCGACCATTTGCTGGCCGTAAGCTTTTTATCGCACTTTTAGTGAATATGGGGTTATATTTTATACTACCTACAACAAGAAAAAAATCATACTTCTGGACAGAAAGGCTTTTCAACATTTTTACCTGTAGAATTTCCTTTATGGTCGACTTCTTCTTTAAAGTAACTTATTAGACAGAAAGTCGCTTCGCCACGCCTCCACGCTAATTCTACGGCTATTATATGGTAGAGTTTTTTGCAATTCCTAGGGGGTATTCTCGTCCCATAACTCAGCTATTTTCAGAAGAGCTTTCCTTTATTTCAATTGGGTTCTGTTGAAGAATTCTGCGTTTCGCATTTCTTGCGTCTCTGACAGTTTTGGAAACTAAATCTTTAAATGGATCGAAACTTACATTATATTGAACGTGGTACATTTCTTAAATATTTTTGATACGATATTCCACATTGTCTTCACCACACCTTCTTTATATTCCGTTCCGTCTTTCTTCCGCATATTAAAGCCCCAGTCTTTCAATATTTCAGACAATTCATCAATTCTGTTATCTTCATTGAAAGAATAACCTTTTGTCTCACAAAAGTCGGCAAATTGTAGCCATACAGAAGCATGGATTTTCATAGTGTTGACTGGTGTAATTGCCAAATCGAGACGTTTCAGAATCAATCGCTTCGTTGATGATGTTTGTTCATACTTTGGTTACGCATCCCAACAATGCATTGAAGGAGCCTCTGCTGCGAATTTTGCATGTGAACATTTCAAATTCTGACGTATTTTCGTTGCGTTATGTCAAAATATTCGTCTAGAAATCCTATCGAAAATGCAGTTTTCACTGATGAAAATCAATACAAGGTCATTCAAACTATTAAAAAATAATTGTTCTTTTTAAAAACTGTTGCCAAGAATTGTAAGAGTCCCTGAAAAATGACACAACGGAAACCAATATGAAGGACGAAAATTTAATCGCGATTAAACAGCTTTGGCGAAATGATCACTTATTTAAACAAAATATATTCGAAAAATGGTGGTGTCTGATTGGTCTATTTCATCATGAATGAATTAATCATTGGAAATTGTAGAAACGCTTTTTTACTATGCAAAAATTGGTGATACTAATAATAATGAAAAATAATAAGTAAAATAGTATAGGATGCTGTAAAAAATGCACTCAGCTATCATCCACTACTAACGTATTTAATTTGTATAGTTAAGTAAATCAACTATTTTTAAACTAACTGTTCTCCATCTCATGTCCTACATTTATACTCGCAGTATGTTTCTGTTGAACTTGATTAACTAAACACAAGCGGTCAGGACTGTCTCCAGGATTGTTACAATGCCCCCTTCTTGAAGACGTGTCGCCCTGAAATATCACCCTTGGAGTGTCTCCATCATCTTTATCCTCACAGGTCGGTTTATCTCGAGAATGCTTCTTGGTAACCAGGTACTAGATATTTCTATGGCCCTTCTTTAATTGCAATACTTTGGGATTGTACAGCCGAACTAGCTTACCTGTTTGAAATCCTCCAACATCGGCCTTGATGTTATAGGTCTTGTTATAAATTAATTTTTATATTGCCATGACTGAAATGTTTAGTTTTAGTCCTGACCTATATTTTCAAATATCATTTGCTCGATGATTTGTATCCACAATTTTTGAATAATTTGGTGAAAAAACAATAAAAAATAATATTGACAAAAAGTCTTGTCAAAAGCTTATTTACGAAAAACTTATGGATAATATTAAGATAATATGGAGTAATAGTTTTATTCCAAGAGTAAAAACTAGAAACACTAGTTTCAACATTTGGTCCTTCGAGTTCAATTCAAGGAGAAGCATGTCCCTGCAAGAAATAAGAAAAAGTACCCGTGTTACCAAGGGTAACCCACCTGCGAGATTGGGGTTCGAGAAAGAAAATAACGATTTGAAGAACTCATTTGTTTGTGAACAAAATCAGTCACAAAGATCAGAAACTAAGACAAATCGTAAAAGTAGTTCCAATAAAAGGCGAAATATTCAAACGGAGTTAGAGGTGCACCGAAAATTAGCTGAGATTGCAAAAAAGGAATTAGAAATAGAAAGAAATCTAGTCCAGAAAGAATTGGAGTTGATGAAATTAGCAGAACAAGGAAGTTCCGGAAGTATGAGCACTAAAGAGTCTTTGATAGGAAAAGAAATTGATGAGAAAGGTGAGAGTAGAGGCAAAAATGAGGCAACGTCCAGAGAGAGCATACATTCATTAGAGAATTATAAGGACTGAGGATTGGATCCACAACCATCCATCAGCGTATTCCAATGCTAACGAATCTATATATGTGAGAAAGTCTGATGAGAAGTCGCGTTTGATAGGTGAAAACATTGGTGGAGATCAACGCCGTGATGAAACTGGAAGAAGTTTGAATCAATTTATGGCAAGGCAGTCGGTTAGTAAAGATTTACCAATATTTTCTGGAGATCCGAAGGTCTGGTTATATTTTATTTCTCAGGTCAGAGAAACAACTGAGGTATGTGGATTTTCTAGTTCTGAGAACATTGCAAGGCTTCAAAAATGTTTACGCGGTAAAGCAAGAGATTCGGCACAGGCGTTACTGAATTTCACCAGTGAAATTAATAAAATTATTGACATTCTTGAAAATAGATTTGGAAAAACAAAATATATCATACAAGACTTGATAATGACAGTAAGAAAATTTCCTAATTTGCTAGAGGATAGGGTTGAAAATATATTGGAGTTATCAAATTTGGTTCGGAATCTTACACTTACTTTGCCAAGTATGAATCCACAGTTAATTTCAGAAATTGTTGCTAAATTAACTCTTTCTTTGAAGTTAGAATGGGCAAAGAGATTATTAATTGCAAAATCACCAATGCTATTACAATTTTAGATTTTTCTGACTGGCTCTCTAAGATAGCAGACGCTGTGAGCATCATATCTGTTCCTGACTTCGACTCTGATACCATTTCCATCCAACAAAAAAATTGTGGATATTGTTAGAAGAGTAATCATGAGATTGAAAAATGCGTTTTCTGCAAAAAAATCAGTATTGAAAGTAGGTGGGAATGGGTAAGAAAAAATTAACTTTGTTTCTGTTGTTTACGTTTCAAACATCAACTGAATTTTTGTCATCGGAAGAAGAAATGTATGAACATTGGTTGCAGAAAATATCATAACTTGTTGCATTTGGACCAAAAGGAACAGAATTCTACACCAGAAAGCATTGATCAAGGAACAACTGAGGCTGTAAGTCATCACTTCAGAAAGAAAGAGGTACTTCTTAGAGTAGCACCGGTAGTTCTACGAGGCCCTAAATGAGAAATTTCGACATATGCACTTTTTGATGAGGCATCCACTGTAACTCTTCTCTGTTCAGAAGTTGCTGAAGAAGTTGGTGTAGATGGTTCCATCGATCCTTTGAAAGTAAGATGGACAAACTCAATGACAAATGAAGAAATGGATTCAAAAAGGGCAAGACTAAAAATTAAAGGAGAATCTGAAATAGAAGAATATGATTTGAGTAATGTCAGAACTGTAAGAAATTTTGATCTTCCCGTACAAACAGTATATTTAAAAATTTTGGCAAAAAAAGTGGCATCAGTTATCTTTAGTTAATATTGATTTATATATGAATGCAAAACCAAAAATATTGTTAGGGCAAGATAATATTAATTTGATAATAGCCAGAGAAATCATTGAGAATGGAAAGAATGTTCCTATGGTGTCGAACACAAAATTGGGATGGGTTAATCATGGAAACAATTCTGTTGCTAAAGGACGACAAGACGTTAATCTTCATATTGCTTCTGTTGACTACGACCTACATGAATTCAAAAACTATGCCATTAAAAGAATGAAGTCTGTTGAAGCAAAGTGATGAAATATGATAATTTTGCAGAAGCGTACCTATAAAAAGAGAATAGATGAATATTTGACAAAAGAATATGCTAGAAAAGTGAAAAGAGTGAAAAGAGGAAGAATCGGAAGAGAAGTAGGGCAAACCTGGTATTTACCTCACTTCGCAGTAACTAATCAGAATAAAACAGGAAACATAAGATTGGTATTCGATGGTGCGGCGAAAGTAGAAGGTATAAGCTCAAATGTCTGTTTGTTGAAAGGTCCCGATCTTTTAAATAATTTATTGGGTATACTTTTCAAATTTAGACAAAAGAAGGTAGCCTTTACAGGTGATATACAGGAAATGTTCCATAGAATAAATATAAGAAAAGAAGACAGAAGGGTGCAGAGACTTCTCTGAAGAGTATGAAATGGTTGCAATGTTATTCGGAGCTATTTCTTCTTCAACAACGGCTACCTACATCATGAGAAAGAATGCTTTGGCGTTCCACGCTGAGTTTCCGCAAGCTTACAATGCCATTTGGAATTAGCACTACATGGACGACTACCTTGATAGTGTTAATTCTGAAGAAGAAGCCATCATCATGATAAAATCCGTAATAGAAGTTCATAAGAGGGGAGGTTTCCTCATAAGAAATTGGTTGTCCAACTCTAAGAAGGTTATGAAGACGATTCCCAAACTGGAGAAATGAAAACTTTGGATTTGGAAGAACTGCCAACTGAAAGGGTCTTGGGGCTTTTTTGGAATCCAAATAAAAATGAAAGACAGCTTTCAACATCAAATATCAAAAGTTCTTACATTTCTTAGAAGGAAAAAGAAAAACTACGAAACGGGATGTATTGAGAATCTTGATGTCAGTTTTTGACCCCATAGGATTCCTTCAAAGTTTTTCCATGAAAGAAAAATTATTGATGAGAGAGATATGGCATTCTGGTTTGGGATGGGATGATGAGCTAGACCAGAAAATTAAAGAAAAATGGATGAAATGGTTGGAAGAACTGAAAAATTTCAACAAATTTGCTACATTAATGACATATCTTATTTAGAAAACAAAGAGCTTCATATGTTTTGTGATGTCAATGGAAAAGCTTATTCTGCTCTGGCATATATTCGGGTAAAATCAGAAGACAAAATTGATGTTTTTTTCATAATGGCTAAGTCAAGAGTGGCTCAATGAAACCAACCTCCATTCCCAGGCTAAAGTTGCAGGCAGCTGTTACGGCGAGTAGATTATCAAAATTTGTTCTTGAGAATCATACCATTGTACTTCAATCCATTCACTTCTGGACAAACTCGAGAACAGTTTTGAGTTGGTTGACATCAGGTGCCTCCCACAAATTCAAACCTTTTTTAGCACATCGGATAGCCGAAATAGAAGAAACGCCAAATCTAAAAGACTGGCATTGGATTTCAACAAAAGAAATGTAGCTGACGATGCCACAAGAAATGAAAAAACAAAAGACTGGAATAACGAGAATAAATGAATTGCAGGACCATCATTCCTGAAAGACGAAGAAGATCAGTGGAATACACATAATATTGATTTTAGTAAAGTGGATTCGATTGAAATGAAAGAAGAGTTTGTAGCTGTTTCTGAGGAGCAAATTCATTTGAGTACTTACCAAAAGTAAATCGATTTTCTTCTTGGCTCAAACTCATCGGAACGACAGCATGGATTTTGAGAATCATGAACATTTTTAGAAAGTTGAAAGAACATCCTAAGGACAATGGTGAAACGGAACTGACAGCTGATGAAATCAAGTTATCAGCATATCATGATACAGATGGAATTCTCAGAATCAGAGGCCAAACTGAAGCATCAACTGATTTGTACGGATACACAAAAAATCCAATAATCATGCCACAAAAGAGCCAATACACTAGGCTCCTCATTAAGTTCTATCATGAGAAATTTGGTCACCACTGGGTCTGATGGAAATATTAGAGTAGCAGATGTCAAGACTCTTGAACTTTGTGTTTTAGATGTTTTATCACCTTTATTTATTTCAAGGGTGGAGAATGTTATAAATTAATTTTTATATTGCCAAGACTATGAAATGTTTAGTTTTAGTCCTGACCTATATTTTTGAATATCTTTCGCTCGATGATTTGTATCCACGGTTCTAAAATAATTCGGTAAAAAAACAATAAAAAATAATATTGACAAAAAGTCGTTGTCAAAAGCTTATTCACGAAAAACTTATAATTTGGAGTAATAGTTTTATTCCAAAAGTAAAAACTATAAACACTGGTTTCAACAGGTCTCCTTCATTCTACCGATGGCACTCTGGATATTCCAACTGACTCGTTCATAGATATTGTCCATTCACTATCGTAATATGCTGATCTAGTCTTTTTTCGCGAGTTTCGTCCTGGTGGCGTACCAAACTTCAGGTCACATGGGGAGTCGTAGCTTTCGGCCTATGATAAAAATAGCAGGGGTTTTGCAGGAACAAACGAAGGTACTGGTCCCAATCTTCCTGGTTATCAGAGACTACCTTGGACAGTTGACGGTTTATCGTCTTATTCACTCTCTCCACCATTCAACCGGACTGTAGATGTAGAGCCGTAGTTCTCGTCTTCAGGATCTTCAGGATCTTCAGCATCTGACAAATGTTTTGGAATTTTGGAACAGGATTGATTCAAAATTTCTACCTCGGTCCGAATGCAGCTCTCATGGAATACCGAATAGACATATCCACCCCTTTACTAAGACGTCGGTGACAGTGATGTCTTCTTGGACAAGAGTACTTGCTTAAGTAATCCATTGCCACATGCTTAAGTAATCATATACAAGCATATACCTACTTCTGTTGAACCGGGTCAGCGATGTCTATGACAATTCTTTCAAACGAGCTGCCTACGTTGTACTGACGCATCGAGGCCATAGGTCGTATGCGCTGCCACAGTTGGCAGCGCATACAGCACACTATCTGCATCAGTCCTTGACGTCAGCTTGGCAATTGATCGTAAAACCGTTGCCTCAGTTTCTGGAGGCTCTTCGTCACTCCTAAATGTCCTCTGGTGACCCAAGCATGGATTTCTTTGAGCAATTCCTGTCTTCTGCTACCTGGGTATTACTGTCTGATATCTTTTTTCCCCACCATCCTCGAACTCTAACAGACGCTTCAGAACTCCATTGTACTTCATGAATAATTTTATGTATGGAAGTTAGATGAAAAATCTCAGTATATTTTTTGAGAGAAATTACGTTGAATTCATTTGGTAGTGTGTCAACCTATAATGTCTAGGGGAAAACCTATTACGTTTTTTATAAAACGCATATTTCAAAACCTTTTACTTCACCATTTTCAATCTACTATCCGCAGGCAATTTGCGCAGGCAAACGGATAAAGATGCGAATTTTTGCATTTGAATTGTTAGCTCATGACGTAGAAACTTTGTTTGTATTTTGTTTCCTACATTTCATGACAAATGCATTTGTGCATCAAAAATTGTATTCTTTTAACTGCATAATTTCAAGTAATGGCAAAAAATTCATATCTGCCACAAAAAATATTCGAACAATTCGAAATTTTGCACTCGGAGGTTTCTCAGGTCGCGGAATCTGAATATCATTAGCCCCCTGTACACCTGGAGGTCATGACGACATAAGGAACGTAGTCCCCTGGAGTTCCTGCTTAACTTGTGATAAATCAAGAGAAACTCGTGCCCCGGTGGTTTTGTAGGCCGCTAGTCACGAATTTGACATCGGACGACCTGACTAGTAACGTCATCCTCTGGAGTTTTGATGGAACGACTCACCGAATCATTGGATACTCGCCGTCCGGAGGTTTTTTGGGTCGGTTATTGTTTACGAGTTAAAATAAGAAGTTGAGTACATTTTAATAACAGTGGTGTTAGAAATAGGATTTTCAGAATGAATAAGTGTTTGCATAGTGAACAGTCTCCGTGCTACGTAAAAAAGAACTGAGAGGCTCCGTGACCAAATAACTCACTAGCTCTTGCTCACCCAACACATCTCGTGGACGCAATGACGCGAGCTTTGGAATTTGAGAGTCAAAGTAAAGTCCGGATAATTGAGGAGCATTCACATGAGCCTGCTAATATCAAAGCTGTCATAAGAAAAGTAAAATAGGAAGTGCTGCCTGAGAAAAGATGAGATGCCGATATTGTAGAAAACTTGGGCACGTGCGTAGCAAATATCCAAAATTGAAAAAACCTACATCGACAAATGTCGAGGAGTAATCGCCAGTATGTACCCAGTAAGCCCCATTTAACAAAGCATATGTTGCTGTCCTTCAACGACAAAATAAAGGTGTCCTCGTAGACGGTCTCATCAACAACTATGAGCCTCACAACGTGCTCCTAGATGAAGGTGGCGACTAGGAAGATCCTTGGACCTACCTTCGTCAGGACACTGGCAAAATTTGAACCCAAAAATTAGTAGCTAGGGGAGCCAGTCACTGTGTATGGCGAGCTACAAGTTGAACTGATTATAGGTAGTTAAGAAAAATGGTGGATTAGGTAATCCGAATCTTTCGCTGAAGAGCGAATGACTCACAGTATCGAATGCCTTGGCTAGATCCAAGAATATGCATGCCGTTGGTTTGTTTTCATCAATTGATTTATTTCTTTGAAGCCATATTGTTTTTCGAAAATAATTTTGTATTTTTTGAGATAGTCGTCGAGTCTGGATTTTAATGCTTTTACAAATATTTTGCAAATGGTCGTGATCAAAGAAATCGGCCGATAGTTACAAGTTTTATTCTCCTCTCCTTTTTTAAATATGGTTGTGATTACTGACGTTTTGAATTGGGACGGCCATACTACTGTTCAACAATATTTGGTTCAATAAGTGCACTAGTTTTTGTGAAATTTCGTTTGCTACCATTTTAAGTGTTTCTGCTTGACGTACCTACACAATTATGTTTTGAACTTATCTCATGAACATTTTTTGTATTATTTGATAGTCAATAAAAATCTTATCTTATCTTATCATAATACCATCAATACCCGGGGCTTTCCTCGTTTTCAAGGAGGGGATTATATGTTCCATTTCCATTTTGCTGACAGGACTCAAATAAAAGGACTGCAAGGCCTTATTGGGGGAGGCGTTGAAGGTATTTTTATTTTTTCTGCATAAGACTGTCCTACATTTGAGAAATAACTATTGAATTCGTTCGATAATGATATCTCATCAGTTAACAGTATATTTTCTTCATTGAGCAATTCTTTAATATTCAGGGTTTTCTCATTATTTTCACTATTTACTATTTTCCACAAATTCTTTGAACTGTTGTTATTTTTGGCTATTTGTTTCATGTAGGAATCACTTTTAGCAGTTCTCACTAGTCTATTGAGATTATTGCGGTATTTAAGGTATGCAATTTTTTTATTTTATGAATGCGTACAAAATAATGGAATGATAATGGCCACTTTAAACTTCAACACCCCATATCTCGAAAGCTAGTCATAGAGTCGTGTTGAGTCATTAGACACTATTTCAGCAGGTAGTCGAATACTGAATTTTCAAGAAATTAAACCAAAGAGAAGTGCGGGGTCCTTGCACCAAAACTACTGAAGTTTATTTTACATAGAAAAAATGTACCGTAGTTAGCATAACAGTGGGAAATTTGAATTATTTAATGCTTTTTAATACATCGGTGTACACTGGATGTCGTTTATTTATCGTTTTACGCTAATTAATTTTTTTAAAGTACATTTTCAAATAATTGGTAGAAAAATAAAACCGTACTTACATATAAGAAAATCTGACGAGCTCGAATAATTTTTTTATTTTTTATTTTCAACCCTTACCTACGACCACCTCCATCATGCAAACGGTCAGATTAACATACGTACATTATTAAAAATACGTAGGACATTGATGCTATCAATATCTGACGCGCTCGAGTATGTCCATGCAACAGTTATTTTCTACAAATTTAAAAATCTATAGCCGCTTCCCCCACCGATGAAAAGGTATACAAATAACATTTTTTTCTTCTTATCATCTAAGCTTTGCTACCCAATAGGTCTCTATGACGCTCGAGTAAATCCACATTTAGCATCGTGGGCTCCCCTACTATAAATAATAATATAGCTGTTGAATTCACGGTCACCAATGAAGATTTTCATATTTTATCAACTTGTATATATTGCATCTGTAGCTGAATGAACTTTTTATAATTCATGGAAATTTGATTATAGATGATGAAGAATTGTTTACTTACGTGAAGAACGTTATTCGTAGGGGATGCATTCCTGACATTCAACCAAATGTCTCCGAGATAGTTCTCAAACGAAGCAGTGATCCGGATGAGACTAAAAAAGACTGCATTGTGCTTAGCAGTTAAACAGTCAAGCTATGTCTATCGTTGAATCGTGCTTTGAAGACATGTTGAGAATTCTTGTTTCAAAATACCATGCTTTATACAGTCCATCTGTTCCTCTACAAAACAGAACCCTGAATATTAGGAGTGAAATTTGGGACACAATTCATGATCAGAATCAGGATCAGGAAGCAGGCTTCAACATCTTGAAGCCGTTAAGAGTATGTTATGTATAGGCATGTATAGGCATTAATCTGTGATTTGAAGATGTATCAGACTTTGACAATGTATCTGACAATGAAGAGGTAATGGTAATGTGAAACCCACGTATATTAAATAAACTGTAGAGAAGATTCCTTTGAGCTTTGAAGCTGATTCAGGATTTTCACAATCAGCTACATCCGAAAATTTATATTTGAAATGTTTCAAAAATATTCCTTTACACAAAAATGATCTGAGTCTGAAAGACTATGATGGATTGACATTTGAACCCGTTCAATGTTATTCATGAAAATCATACGTATGTTCTCATAATGTATATTATAAAGAATGGGGTTCCACCACTTGTTGGCCGCAATAGTTTGAATATGGTCATGCTCAACTTAGGTATCTGCAAATTACAATTCGCTTATAGTGAATGCGAACAGTTTTCTGGTGGCAAAGTTTTCAACAATAAAAATAAAATTGATTTGTTACAAACAAAATATGCAGATGTCTTTGAAACTAAATTGGGCACTTTCAATAAATTTTCAGTCAGACTAACTTTGGAAGAAGGAACTATTCTTAAGTTTTGTAAGACGCGTCCAGTACCGTTGGCCTTGAAATCAAAAATTTAAAAAGAAATTGATAGATTAGTCGAAGATAAGGTGTTAGTTCCAACGGAATTTTCTGAATGAGCCACTCCCATTGTTCCAATTCTTGAATCAAGTGGAGACTTATATAACTTCAAATCCCCACTTGAACGTACAGCACTTTCCTTCACCACGTATTGAATATTTATTTTCGCAGTTGAATAAAGATATAAAAATTTCGAAAATCGAATAATCTGAAGCCTGTCAGCAAGTAGTTTCAAATGGAGATTATCGAAAACTAGTCACTATTACAACACATAAGGGACTTTTTTCATATACTCGACTTCCTTATGGAATCATTAGCGCTGTAGCTTTTTTCCAGAAGATAATGGAGCAAATGCTGCAGGATATGCCCGGGGTTATCTGTTTTCTGGACGACATTCTTGATGATTCGCTGTCCAATATTACATACTTGAAATATTTGTAAGAAAGGGAACTCAATTTAGACTTCAAAAAAATCAAACATGCCGCAGCTGTTGATTCTTGTTTGAGCAAAATTTTTCTATATTGTACTAACGGCCGGCCAGAACGGCGTCTTTCTGAAGAGAAAAAGGCATTTTTCATTAGAAAAAATAAAATCTCTTTTGAGCAAGGATGTTTGATGTGGGGTCACAGGTTGATAATACCAAACAAATTCAGGGAAGATATTTTGACAGAACTGCATATTACACATACATATGGGAATAGTTAAAATGAAAGCGTTAGGGCGTTCATATTTTTGGTGGCCTGCAATAGATAGCCAAATTGAAAATATTGCTAAATCATGTGAAGCTTGTATTATTTACGGAAATAACCCGCCAAAATTAAATTTAGTAACTTGGAATTGGCGAGATCACTTTCCAAAATTGAAACACAGAAAGAAGCAAAAGAAGCGAAAAGTTGGAAATATTATCAAAGTATGACTTTCCTGATGCATTGGAGTGCAAGTCAATCACATCCAATATTACCATCGTAAATACCCCTCATAATATAGAAAATCAACCCAGTTCACGTGGTGAGGCTGAAGGAAAAAGAAAAATGAAAAAAGATGTTGATGTTTTTCCAAACAAATTGGAAAAAATAACAAATAGTGTGAAATTTCCAGTCATTCCTAAAATGATGAGGTGTAAGACTATTTCCAGCATTTAGCAGCTGGTATGAGGCGACGCAGTGGGAATTCATTGTTTGAAAATTGTTTCTGAAGCTCATGCTCCACATTCTTCTCAGTAAATATGTTCTTCATAGATCGTTTATTCATGGTAGTAGTAAGTGTTTGTCTAATTCTTATGATTTCAAAGTTGTACCTAGCAATGAGTAAGTGAATGCTCCTTGAATTGTTTAGTTTTAATTGAAATAAATTGATACAAATTGGTAGAATTTATTTATTTTTATCTTAGTACATTGCCTATAATAAAATATGTTTGAAACTATTACATTTTTATTTTTCACTGAATAGCTCTTTGCCATTGGAAATGGACACTTCCATATGTCATAAAGTATATTGCACAAATTCATTTCTGATAGCTGATGATGATGCAGAATAGGCATTTTGGTTTTTAATTCTCATATTCACAAAAGCACCAGTCTTATTCCCTCCACCTACCAGGGAGCAGAGATCAATCAGCCACACTTATTTCTGCATAACCTATTGGACAATAACTTTGCCTACTGACAGATCCAAGGAGAATGTTCTTGACTGAGAAGTTATTTAAAACTACTGTTGCTTTGACAATAGCCTCTACAGTTTCTTATTTGCGATAAATTCTCCACCGAGAGGATAAAATTCCAAATTCTATGGTTCTATACCTGTTTTCCAAATTCACTTCACACTATCCTTGCAGGAAAGGGTTTCAAAAGGTAATTGCATAACTGAAACGCATCATCATCAACAAGTACATAAGATTAACTTCTTCGGGTGGTGGTATATTCAAGAAACCTTTATCAAACCTTGACCCATCTGGGAAGGTTTGAATATGGCACCGTCACTTTGTCTGCCTTAAGCTCCTATATTAACAAAGGTAAACTCATAATCAGCAGACCTTTTCAATTATAGAATGTAGAAACGCTATTTGCAGGAGCCTGTAAGAATCACCAATTCATTACACGTTGTGTTCAAGTTTTCAAGAAACAATTGAAAAATATGGATAAATCTTGAAAATATAATTTTGGTTCTTCATGCAAACTTTTTGCCTAAAATCCCCCACTGAGATACAACGCAGTTGCAGTTTTCTGAACATTTCAATATGCTCAATTGATTTTTTAGGAACACTGTGAGGGAATCAGTATGCATGAAAATCATACCATTTCAATTATCATACAGGGTGGTACTTGTTCAGTAGAGTCAATCAAATAAATATCTTTCATGAATCTCTGTGTGGATAAAAAAAATCAAGTCAACTCCCTGTGTCTTGTTTATGGTGCGTTTCAGGAAAAAGTGTATATGAGGAATACAAATTATTTTTTCGAAAAAGATTTTTTATTTGTTCATATATATTGTTTTGAAAACCACAGGTTTCAAGCTATCCAATAAAGTATTGCAAGTTTCCTTCATAATCTCAGATAATATGCTCTTGCTAATTCGTATTGCTCATTAACGTAAGAGCAAGTCTCATTTCTGAAGGATTTGCGTTTTTGACAACATTTGATGTCTCTATAAACGGTTTGATATGGCTGAGAATATGTGCGAATCGAGTTTGGTCAATTCTGAAATAGTTTTCTTCATTAATCATCGACTTCATTGTTATCACCAACTCTTTGAGTTTTCCCAATATTCTCACGAAGAATTGAGTTCACCCATATACCGCAGTTTGAGTTTTTTTTTTTTTTCTGTAAGAACACGTGTAATGATGATACATTTTTGAAATATTCGAATTCAAAAATGCAAATCATATAAACTATCAAAATCTTCTGCCTCTCCACAGACAAACGTTTAAAGAGAAATACTTACTTACTTACATATCATTTCACCTTACCCTCCACCAGCTGTAAGCATGGCATATGGCATTTTTTGACATTTTTCATGTGAACAAAGCGCTCGTTGTTTTAAAGCTTTCTGCGATAGACCAAAGCTGTTATGTGAATGCGGCATTACGGAACATCCCAAAATCTTCAATACTCCCAGCTGTTCGATGTCACTCATTAATCATGTTGTCAAACACGGAGATGACACATTCAATCATTTTTTCGTAATTTTCGTCCGAACTTTTATCATGGCAAATCCTATGAAAGCTTTGAATGAACATTTTCTTTACAATCACAAGTTAGCCAAAGCGCTTCAGCAGCTACTATCACCAAGCGGTAAGTCTATAGTTAGTATATTTGTATGACTAGGGCATATATATACAGGTTTGATTATTTTATATTCATGTACATTTCTTTACCTTTTGGTTTTCGCGAGAAAAGAGAAGTCTTCACGAATAGAAAAGAAGTAATGTTACTGGTCTAAGCAATTTCATCTCCAGAATACAAATTCGAGTGGGGGAATCCAATAATAAATCGACCATTATCAAAACATGCAATTTTCAGTAAAAAATTGCACCAAATTTATCCTTTTCAATACATTTTTGAGTTGCTAATAAACTGAAATTTCACAATTGTAAAGCGACAAAAGCAAAATTTTTCACGAAAAATCGACCTTTTTATAACAATAAACATAACCTTCATTTTAGTGATTTTCATTCCTGCGGTAAGTTGGTCACTTGGAATATGCGCTGCTAACTACTCGAATTCAAATATGCATTACGCATTAAATTTTCCTTCATTAAATCTCCAATTGTATTACATTTTTTGTTATAGAAGAGTGAGTTGAAAATTTGAAAATCTTTCAATTCAATTATGTTTATTAAATTAATTTTTCTGTTATTAGTGGTCTTGGGAATGACGCAAATTCAATAATTAAATATAAGAAGGGGGAGTTCTTCCTAATATTTTCGTATGTTCATTGATATAAGGAGGTCAATTATTTATATAAAACGTTTGGTTTTTGTGTTTGTAATTGTAAAATATGGGTTGATTTCCTCCTAAAAATGTGCCAACTGAATAAAGGAGATATTTGATGCGATTTTCAAGATTCCAAAGTGCATAATTTGAGCACTCTTCAAATTTTCTTCAAATTCGTGTTCAGGTGATAAAACTCTGTAGATAACTTCACTTTCGTTCAATCCGTGAAGAGGTCCACTGAACTCACCTCTAACAGAGAAAAGGCCTTTGGAAAAAACGTATGGCAAGCCTGAAAATTGACGACGAATGGATGTGAAGACTGAATACGTGGGGTCAATCTCGACGATGTGTTTTGTTCCATCAACCATTTCGAACCATCAATCCCTCATCTTCAGTAATAGGATTGGATTACAAGCGGATCTGTATCAAAGTAAAACGTTGCAATAGAATAACGAATCAACAATAGTGATGTAACGTACCAATATTAAGGAAACAAATCTGTGAAAATTATGAAAAATCTCAAACTATAGTCCGACCTTAATATTAGTTGAAACAGAAATGATCATTTATCCACTGTTACTATGTCTGTTGAAGAATTATTGCGTTATGAGTTATGGAATGAAATTAAAAAATGACATACTTACTTCTTATCGATTGGTGTTCGCAGATTTACTCTTTCTTCAACTGTTCTCGAGTGGAAAAGTTCATCAGGAGTTGAAAAAGGTAATTTTTTATGATTTTTAGGGGTCTACCTACCCCTTGGGACTTTTTTCAAGTAATTTTTTGTTTCGTCCATCGAATTGAAATTCACAGAGTAAGTACCTATACTAATTTCATTTATCTTCAAAATTTAGATATTTTGATTTTGCACTTTTTCTAATAATTTTCTTAGCATTCAAACTTTTTTATATGTTTACATATGCGCATATGCAATTTCTAGTAAATCGTATTTTTTATGATTTTTTAGAGGTCTACCCCTTGGGACTTTTTCCAAGTAATTTTTTGTTTCGTCGAATCAATGGAGATTCATAGAGGATGATATTTTCATCATTCTGAATAGATTGGCGTTCGCAGTATTGCTCTATCTTCAACCGTTCTCGAGTGGAAAAGTTCATCTAGAGTTGAAAGTGGTAATTTCTGTCCAAAATTTTGATTTCGCACTTTTTCTAATAACTTTGATAATAGTCGATATGCATGGGAATAGTTAAGATTTGGAAAGGTTTGGGCTGTCAAATTGAGTCGTTTCAATAATACATTGTTAATTTGAATGAGAAATGTGGAGGTCAGAGTTGGAAACTAAATTGTTTCCCATTCATGATATCATTATGCAAAACTGATTGTGAATCAGTTCTTTTTTGGAGTCTCTGAATCTAACGAGTTTTGCTAGTAAAGTTCTTATTTTGCGGTCTCTTTGGCTAAGATAACATACTTTTCAATCAGGGTTAGAACAATTGAATTTATAAACACCTAACTTATCCAAAATTTACTATTTAGAAGTTTTTTATTATTTTTATTACCAAGCTTCAATCAACCATTGTCTCATCTGTCACAATTCAATTTCTTTGCTCATTTCCGGTACTTCCTAACGCATTTTTCTAATATTTCACGGAGGTTGTCGATCACTCAGTGACTAAGGTAACTAGCAGTGGAACTTCTGGCTCGCATCAGACAGACGTTCGAGGCTCCGGTACGGAATTTTTTTGCCCAAGTTCACGGGTCTCTTTAGGTGGCCACATGCCTTGTTGTGAATCAAGTGTGATGTGAGTTGCCTATATGCCAATCCCGACGTCTGAAGCTAGCTTGAAGTGCGCACCGACCACACGGGGTGGTGCTATAGGTTTCTTCGGGTTTTCCTACAGCTGAAAAGTGAATACACCACCGAAAACATTAATAAGTCTCCCCGGAGCGCTACGGCAAATAATAATAATAATAGCCGTCCTCTACCCGCACAGACTATGCCTTTGGGTACACTCTATGAATGTTTATGAGGGAGTATTATTATTATTATCCCACTAACAAGTGTCAACCTCAGTGGGACATCCATGTGCTTATTTGCTACTTATATTGAATTATTGTAACCTGTGGATCATATGTAACCATCTGCAAATAATCACTCTTTTATTCTATTCTACATCAGAAACAAAATGTTTCTAAAATTTCACAAAATCATTCGTATTTCTTCTCGAAATACTCGAAGGAGTTGGTCCAATTGTCTGATGTTGATATGAAATTGAAAGGGTCTAACTTCTGAAGTTTGTTATAGTTTCCATTGATATGCACATAGATATTGGTTCAGCAAAGGTTAAGATGCGTATTCACTTGCAACAGAACACTCTGAACGAACCAAACGCGCCGCGCGCGCTGAACCGATTGCAACAAAATGTTTTACGCAAAAATTCGGGCTGTTTGAAGAGTTTGCGGTATTCGCTGCGTTCCCACCCGTAATCAGTTTTGTTTTTGTGTTCGTCGACATGGATGCAGACGATGTGATAGTAGCCGCTGGTGCTTTTTTAATTATAGCGCTAACAAGCGTTAAAAAAAACGCCTCTCTTTGCGACGAAAAAATATGGACATTCTCAGTGACCTGGATTATATGCATATCAAAAATTTTACAAGGATGCCTGCAGATTTTGAGAATCTAATATGTCTAGTAGGTCCTAGAATTTTGTTAAAATAACATCCGTTTGTAGGATCCCATAATACAGGATGCAGTTCAAATTGGTCAATCAGTTCTAGGCATTTTCTTTGCTTTTCAGACAAGGAACGAACGCTACAAACACAGCAAGCGCACCAAACATCCGTATCCACTAAACACCGGCGAAAGAATAATTCCCTTTGTGCAAATTGCGTTTACCGACAAACCTCGGAAAATGTTTGGTGTGTTCGGTTCGGTTTTGCGCAACGTATGGACTAGACAAAGGACCCCGCACACCTTATATGGGAAAATGGCTCTCCATCAAATTTCTTGAATTTTTGATATGTTGTAGAATTGATCATTCCGATGAAATGTTTCAACGGGCGCAACACGATCCTATGACTAGTTTTCGAGATACAGGGTGTTGAATATGAGAAACATTCACTTTTCATCACTCTGTATCTGCCAAGTTACGATTTAGTTCGGATTTATCTTTTGTGGGATCATCATCACATCCGTGTATGATGAATTCATGAGAAATTCATTTCCAAATCTTTTCGTAGTACAGGGCGATTTCGCTTGAAAACAATGCTATTTTGAGACTTTCATAATTTAGTTGTTTTATAAAGAGAAAATGCGAGAAAAGGTAGAATTATCACATAATATTATAAATTCATTTCATCTAGCATCACAGTTGATACAATTCATACAAGGTGATTCACAAATATGGAAACAAAACGAATTTTGGTTTTTGGGACACCTTGTAGTAATAAACCAAACTAAAATGACAAAATTCACTTGAAGAATGTTAAATGATATGTTTCGTCGTATACAGAGTCGAATGATATCAATTTAAAAAAAATTAAAAAATTAGTTATACTTTAATAAATAAAAACCTTGATTTTTTAAATCACCCTATATCTCATAAGGGAGTCCGAAAAGATAGCGATATTTTTTCATGGGAGAACTCGAAATACTTTCATCCATATTGTACAAAATTTTCTGCGGAATCCTATGACGGGTTTTTCATATACAAGGCGAAAAATGTATTTTCACTCCAGTTTTCGGCGGGTTTGCTGTAGTTCTTCCTCGTCCGGCCGCTTTTACTCGAAATAAAAATATTTCAATAAAATAGTGATCAGTTATTATACCGTACAATAGCGTACCGTATCCCTCGAAAAAAAGCCATAACTCGAATTATTATCTGCATCAGCATCGTCTAGTAGGCGATTCAATGGAAAAGTTATTTTTTTCATGCTTAGTGTTTCTCAGAAGTTATATTATACTTATTACATCCGCAGAAGTTCGTTTTTTCTAATTTTCACTCTATAAAACAATAAAATAGTGAAAGTCTCAAAATAACATTATTATCAAAGGAAATCGCCCTGTACTACAAAAAGATTTGGATATGAATATCTCATGAATTTGTCACATAACGAAAATACCACATAGTATAAATCAGAAAAAAATCATAATTTGTTTGTAATTATTTCTATCGGCTTATATAGATATATATTATATCAAATTCTCGGCATATTTTTACACCAAATTAACGTTTTATGTTTCAATTATGTTCTTGTATCTTCGAATCGTATATAGTATATACCCCCTTTCAGAGAACGTTTCTCGTTCTTTTTCTTGTATTTGAAACATCATCTGAATCATCTTCGAATACCTACTTATTAATATATTCCTCTTATTTTGTAGTAGGCATGGAGAACAATTCAAAGAGGATAAAATCAACAAAATTCTTATGTCAATAGTCGATTTCTTGTTGTCATAAAGCCCGAGAACTCTTTTTGGGTTATTGGACTAATTGAAGTTTCTTTTTTACTGTTCAAGTTTATGTGATTTTCAGTGTTTGTTGAACTTTGCTGAACAATATGGCCTTCGCAAATAGAGTGAGTTGTTATGTTTGTGACCGAAATGTTATTCCTAGACTCTCAATGCGTTTGAATAGAGGAGATAATATTGATGTTTTGCAAATTGCAACATATCGAAGACAAACTGCGGGAAATCCACCTATTGATATTCAGGATGATACAAAAATATGATATCTATGTCCCAGATTTCTTGAGAATTTGTGGTCACCATCTTGATCATCAAGGTTTCCTTCCAAATTACTTGCATGGAGGTTTGAATTTTGTGAATAAACCATACATAATTTCCAATCTTCAACATTTTCTTCAAAGAATGAGGACATTTGCTAATAGAAACAGGCCACTCCGTAACTGGGAGGATATCAATTGTTTCACTGAAGACGAATTTAAGTATCTGACATCAATCTCAAAAAATCATTTTCGACAATTACTAGAATTTTGTGATATTGTTGAACAAGGTGGCAAGAGAAGAAATGTCGAAAGAAAACATTTGCTGACATTTTTGATCAAAATGAAACATGGAGTTTCAGATGAGTTTTTGAAAATATTGTTCAGTTATCCTTCTCGACAAACAGCAAGCTTCATTATTTCTAATGTGAGATTATCTCTTTTACAAAGGTTCGTACCGAACAATATTGGATTTAATTCAATAACAAGAGAAAATTATATTAACAGTCATGTATCCCCTTATACGAATCAACTGTACAATCCCACACCAGATATTCCCAAAGCAATAGTTTATATAGATTGTACCTACAATAAAATAGAAAAGAGCAGTAACTTCCGGGTATTGAGGCAATCATACTGTTTCCACAAGAATGAACACTTGGTCAAACCAGAGATCATAGTTGCCCCCGATGGATATATCTTAGCAATCAACGGGCCGTACTTCGCAGATGCTAGGAATAATGATGCAAGTGTTCTAAATCACGAATTACAAGTTGATTTGAATGGAATGAAAACATGGTTTCAAGAAGGAGATATTGTGATAGTCGATAGAGGCTATAGAGATTCAATCAATAGTCTACGAGAACTTGGCTTGCATTACTATATGCCACCATTTCTACCGCCGAATCAAAGGCAATTAACGACAAATGAAGCCAATCAGGCACGTTTAATAACCACTACTAGATGGATTGTTGAAGCTAGAAATGGACATTTTAAGTCAATTTTCAAATTTTTTCGTCAACCCATAACAGCAATACATGCTGCGAAGCTACATGACTATTACCTGATTGCTGGTGCTCTTATAAATAAATTCCATCCATTGATAAATATGCCTGGAACGTTGGATACGGCCACACAAATGTTGGTTGATTCCGATGATGTCAACATTGTTCAGGCACGAGTTGAAGCTGAAAACCTCCGAACTAGGAATGGTCGATGGATTCGTTTAAATCAATATCATATACAATCGTTTCCTCGCATTGATATTGAATATTTAAAATTACTTACTGGAACATATCATTTACACTTGGCTGCGTCATATATCCAAGATACAACTCGTAGAGATGGTGAAGTAGACAACATTTTAGAAGTCGATGAGTTTCATGGGGAACCCAATTTCCTAAGATTCAGAATATTTTCTCGGTTCAGGAATGCTGCTAAACACATGCTTTGGGTTGTTTTCACTGAAAGAGGTGACGAAAATCTAGAAGATCCTGCTCTCCCCATTACGGGGTATTATTGTACTTGTAAGTCCGGTGCTAGGACTTTAGGAACTTGTGCGCATGTTGCTAGCGTGATATGGTTTTTGGGGTACGCTAGATATCAAAAAAACATACATTTTCCATCCAATCGTCTTTTAGATTCCATAGGAGATGCTGCAAATAGAATGCTTCCAGAGGACATACATATCGGTCCAGAAATAGTTTAATTTTATTGGTTATTTGTAAGAATCTCCTTCTAATTCGTTTTTGATAATGTTTTTTGATTAGGGAAAAATTCATATATATATATATATTCAGTTATCCATCATGTATTTTCCTTGTTGTATTGTCATGCACATGCTCGTGCCAACCCAATATCCGAAAGATATATCACATCCCGTTGAACTTCTATCAATTTATGTATAGATTATATATATATATATATATATATATATATATATATGTATATATATATATATATATATATATATATATGTATATATATATATATATATATATATATATATATATATATATATATATATATATATATATATATATATATATATATATATATATATATATATATATATATATATATATATATATATATATATATATATATATATATATATCAACTGTTCTCTCGAAGGAGTAGGCAGATTGAGACCTTAGAGAGAACCAGTGACGAGACATGGGGAGTAGGCAGATTGAGACCCCGACGTCAAGTCACAAAAACCGAACGTAATTATACCTGAGGAGTAGGCAGATTGAGACCTCAGCGTAGAATTACGTTTCAACCATTTATTAATTTTCTTTCTTTTTCAGTTCTTGAAAATGGCTCCAAAATCGGAGCCGAAACGTCGAATTTCAACAAATTCTAGACGCGGTTCAACCCGAACTTTTAGTTTTCATATATATATATATATATATATATATATATATATATATATATATATATATATATATATATAGAGTTCTCGTCTACGAAGACATGTAAGATATAAGAAAAAACAAAAATTTAATGCTCTCAATTTCACAAATCATACTCACCGAAAAACGTAAACAGTGGACAGCTGTTTCAAACTCCTTGGTTATCATCGGCACTGTGCATACAAATTAACAATGAATAAAAATTATAAAACTGAGAGCAATTATATCCGAAAATTATCGCTAACACCAATTAGCTATCTGGGTTCAATCCTCTGTACCTGGTACAAATGTCACAACAACAAACATTGACCCGATTTTAATGTAGGCATATCTATTTGATATTTCCATACAGCCTACTATTTGTAGGTACGAAACAATATTCATCGAAGTTTATCGAAAACACGAAATTGAAAACAGAATTGTGGGACAATTAGAGTACTAGAGTTCTCGTCTACGAAGACATGTAAGTTAAAATAAAAGAAGAAAGAAAGAAAAAATCAAGGTTTTTATTTATTAAAGTATAACTAATATTTTAATTTTTTTTTTAAATTGATATCATTCGACTCTGTATACGATGAAACTTATCATTTAACATTCTTCAAGTGAATTTTGTCATTTTAGTTTGGTTTATTACTACAAGGTGTCCCAAAAACCAAAATTCGTTTTTTTTCCATGTTTGTGAATCACCTTGTATGAATTGTATCAACTGTGATGCTAGATGAAATGAATTTATAATATTATGTGATAATTTTACCTTTTCTCGCATTTTCTCTTTATAAAACAACTAAATTATGAAAGTCTCAAAATAGCATTGTTTTCAAGTGAAATCGCCCTGTACTACGAAAAGATTTGGAAATGAATTTCTCACGAATTCATCATACACGGATGTGATGATGATCCCACAAAAAATAAATCCGAACTAAATCGTAACTTGGCAGATACAGAGTGATGAAAAGTGAATGTTTCTCATATTCAACACCCTGTATCTCGAAAACTAGTCATAGGATCGTGTTGCGCCCGTTGAAACATTTCATCGGAATGATCAATTCTACAACATATCAAAAATTCAAGAAATTTGACGGAGAGCCATTTTCCCATATAAGGTGTGCGGGATCCTGTGTTACAGCGCGCGCGGCGCGTTTGCTTTGTTCGGAGTGTTTTGTTGCAAGTGAATGCACACCTTTAGATTGGGATTCGGTTCAAAATAATTTTTGTTTTCATGTTATTTGAGAACTTTGGTGTTTCAGGAATATCGCTGTGGTCGATTTATTGGTTGTGTTTGAATATTGATCAGTTGAGAAGGAAATAAGTTTTGTCTAAATTGGTTATTATTCATGTTTGTTGATTGAAAGGTGTATACTGTAGACCTTTAGTTTTTTGTTGTTGCATGTATGGAATTTTCGAATTTGACGAGATTGACTAAGGATGTTTTCTTCCCTGATTGCAAAGCTTCACTCAGACTAATTGGTTTCATGCATTTATAGTTGTACCTTATGGTTATTATCTCAGCTGAGAATGTTTCTTTTGATAGATGTCTGTGAAGATCTCGTATCAATATTCACAACTTTTATAAAAAATTGGGAAGATGAGCTATGAGACCCACATTGATCCTAAAAATAATAGCCTAAAAGTACTTCAACGTGTACCCAATTGCTGAAGAAGTTTGTGCATTTGAAATTTTAAAATAAATCAGTTTGTTTCATTTAGTGGAAATCCTATGTAGATTTTTCCCTATGTATCAACAACTTTTTTTCAGACAGAAAAATTATTGAATTGTGGTTCGATAAACTATTAGAAATGGACAAAAATGTCGATCAGATGGTTATTCGTAGCGACTACATGTGGTTCATTCTCCTCATGCTTCAGAATAAACGAGTCAGAGATCCATTCTGTAGATTACCACCTTCGAACTTGGTACCGCTGAAAAATTTCGTGGTAAGTTCTGTTATTTCCTGAAGAGCCTCATGGAAGAAAATATATGTGAATTATTGATTCATTAATTTTTCTCTGAAGATACAACCAGAAAATGTATCTTTATGGGAATATTGAAACTAAATAAACTCTTTATAGTTTACTAAGTCGGAAAATCAAAATAAAACCATAAAATTAAATGTCGAGAAAACAGCTGTAGCGGATAAGACAGATAAGACAGTACATTAACTGAAAACAAGCAACGCTGACTTCGGCCATCCGTTTGGATGGGTTACCGACTTATTTGGACGGAAAGGCAAGGGCCTTGTCTTCCCTAGATGGCACAATTCTATCGAAGAATTTGAGTTTGCTCATAAGTATATAGCCGGCTGATAAAGCTCATTTCAGAACAAAAACAAAAATAAACAGATGTTCTGAAGTCCACTGAAAATAGTCAGTGATAAAGAGTAGTAACTCTGGATGTAAACTGTATTTATTCATTCATTTAAAACGCCTATTCCTCCCCTTTCCTTCAACCCTCTTGTCTGATGGGTGAAAGTCTGAATATAGCAATTTCAATCATCGTTTCAGGGTTATGGGGTGTTTTCAAACAATTTTAAATTTGGAAATATTTCTGTAAAAGTTTTCCCATGAAAAATTATCTTCATTTAGCTCTGTTTACTTATTTTGCGGCATCAACTACTAGGTGACAGAACTTTATTAAAAAACTGAATCTAACAGTAAAAAATCAACATGTAAAATAATTATTCTGCGCTCCGGGGCGACTTGAATGAATACGTTGGCGCTTTCACTTTTGCAGCTGCAGGGAAACCCGAAAAAACCTGCATGTGAAGAGTTAAAAATAATTGGTTATCAGATGCGTAATTGACTAGTTGATTTTCAAAGCTTGAAATTGTCTGTGGCGTCAAAGATACTATATGCTATATATAAAAATACTATAAACCTCTGTAAAACTACAACATAGAAGTATTATTATTATTATTATTATTATTGAAATATTAGTTTTGGCTGAATGGTCAACAAACATTACGATAAAACCTGAGTGAAACTACTGGGTTTCGCTGCATCTAGGCTGACTTATCACATTTTGTTTTCAAGATAGTTTTCTCAGTTGGTATGACCATCAAAAGACAGACTCTGGTGACACTTTTATTCAAAGGGAAGTTTAATTGGAGACAGATATGGTTAGTGTTTGTTTAGTTGCCTTCCAGTTTATGACGTTTTGTTATTTTGAAAAATCAATAACTGAACAAGTAAAGAAGCAAATTCAATTTTTTTTCACAGTTTAATGAAGCATAACATATGCTTTCAGATGAGCTATCACTCACCACCTCATGCTATTAAACTTTTTCAAAAGGGATGCTCCCCCCCAGTGGGGAACGAAATTAGAGGTAAACTATTTATACAAAAATTAACACTGTATAAATCAAAAGTCGATGTGTCGATGAAGATTTTCCTAATAAGAGTCCAGTAACGAGTTAGATAGGAGATTAACACGTTATTTGTATCTGTTCTTATGGTTTTCTGGATATATTAATAATTCAATCGGTGAAATGAAACTGAAAATAATACCAGCTCCCACTGTTGCTCCAACCCGGGACCTTTAGCTCCAGAATTGAACGCTCTACCACTGCGATACTCTCCAGTTTGTGTACATATTTTTATCTATTTTTTGTCATTTCGTTTTGATGCAGTTGGGCTTAAATCTCGCAATAGTGTAGTCTGTGAATACACTGGAACAACCCTTCAATCGAAAGTTTCACAGGACATTTACATACAATTTGATGAGGACTGGAAGCACAGGGAACAGTTATTATTTCTTATAGCAGAATATATTCATTTTATCACTAATTCATTTATTCCAGACTGACTGTAACAGTAATATTCACTAAATTAAATTTGAGTTTTAGGTTACGGTATATTATCATTCATGCAATCGAAAGCTTCAGGAAAATTTAAAGACTATTGTTACACCCTCTACCAACCATCTTCTCGATATATTCCATTATTTATACAGAATTTCCATTTGACTCCATATCCCATGGGAAAATAAAAGTTAGGCAACTAAACTTTACATGTACCTAGTATTCAAGTTTTTCTTAATACCTTTTGTCATAAACATCAAATGAGCCTGGGAAAAATCTTCGTGTTTATACCAGCTGTATATGAAATGTTGAAATTAATGTATTCCTTGTCCTACTTACATTTTAAACATTCAAGAAAATCAAATACTCGAGCAGAGCTCTCATGATTATTTTCTTTCATGTCTTATAGAGGTATATAACTAATGAGACAGTTTTACGATAAATGTATATCATTTGCAGCCTCTACATGTGTATGAAGATGTCCTGATAGCCAATGAACCAAATACACGAATTGTTTTTCCTGGCAATACTCTCAGTACTGACAGTATATTTTCCCAGTCGGAAAAAATTCCTGCTGCAACATCATGTTCTTCGATTGGTTATTGAAATGGGTGAACTCATTCTAGTAATTTCTGGTTTGAATCAAAAAAATTATTTTTTTTTAAATAAAGTTGTGCATCTTATGTAAGTTGTAGAGGTTATTTTAATTTGTGCATAATTGTGATGGCATCAATTATTCTGGTGGAGTTTACGTATGTAGCATCAAAGGTGTTTTTCAAGAATTTTAATTTTGGAAAATTTCTGTGAATGTTTTGCTATGGAAAATAATTTTTTATTTAGCTCTGTTTATTTCTTTTGCGGCATCAACTACTAGGTGACAGAACTAAAAAAAATATATAACAGTAAAAAATCAACATGTAAAATAATCAATCTGTGCTCCGGGTGAATGGATACGGTTGCGCTTTCGCTTTTGCAGCTGCAGGAAAACCCGTAAAAACCTACATCTGAAGAGTTGGAAATAGTTGGATATCAGCTGCGTAATTGAATAGTTCATTTTCAAAGCTTGAAATTGTCTGTGACGTTAAAAATACTATCAGTTTACTTGAAATTTGCCCATCATCATACAATATATCATTCATTGCCCCAATTATGTTGTCTTCTGCTTACAACAAATTGCAGATATTCTATAGGAAGTTTCTTCAAGAAATAATTTCAGTTTTACGATATAGGGTACTGAAAATCATAACGATTATATCACCAATGAATCAGTTTTGCTGTAAAACATCCACGAAACCTCTATAAAATTAATACATAGCACTAGTGCGGAAATAACTCACTTGAAGTGACTCAAGCAAGCGGGAAAATTTTTCCCGCACTAGTGCGGGAAAGTGACACCTCTCAAACTAAATTGCGTGGGGGTATAGGGGGAATCACGCACGCTTGTAGGAAAAAGTTATTATCCTAACAAGTACGGAATGAGTACCATTTCCGCAAGAGACAGCAGTTACCCGAACGACGCAGAGCGGAATTCGGGTAAGCAGTCGAGTGCGGGAAAGTACCTTTCCGTATGAGTAATGATCAAGATTTTTTCTACTACCGCATTGAAACATCTTATGTTGCGCTCTTGAACAAACTTTCGCGTGCGCCGGGAAAATTCATCGGGATTCTTGGCGGCTGTCTTGGTGAATTGGTTGTGGATCGTAGTAGTAGTGAATTAAAATGGGTATTTATTTATTTATTTATTTTTTCATTTATTTTCAGGTTTAGGATACAAACAGACTACAGTCCACAACAGTATCTACGGAATACATGATGATTTCGACATCGATATTAACTCAAAGGTTCTTAAATAACAATACAATTAAATATAAATGAATACAAGTAGAATGAATAGTAAACATATTCTGCCGTCCTTAGCAAAAATGCCGTATCTGCATCCGCTATCTTGTTTACAATTTTGTAAATCCGACCTTCAAACGAAGGAAATTCTTAAACTTTTGTACATACGGCAAAATGATTTATTAATTTTGGCTATAAACCTGGAGTATACATCGTTTTTGCTGGATAGAATGCAAAATTCAAAGGTTTTCAAACCTAAAGAATCCAATATCTCAATATTTATATTTGTTGTAGATACGGCATTTTAGCTAAGCACAGCAGTATTAAAGAGATAGGTTTCTTATTTGTTTCCTAAAACTCTGAAATCTACAAGAAAACAGATCAATATCAAAATTGAGAGCATCATAACATGAACACATCCTAGAAATGGGAGAATTTTGACACATATTAGTTCTAGGTCAACACATAGAGTCAATCATACAATTAAGTAACTAATTTAAATAATATATATAGAGAAGAAATAAAAAATTGTATCGTTCTCATAAGCCATAAGTGTCAGACAATTGATAATTTCCTGTTACTTTGAAATTTACGTATCTACTAAATTTGTTTTGAATTATTTCATGTCTTGTCACTTGACAATAACGTGGCGAATAAATAACTGACCAAAAATTCAGTCTACTATAAATTGAGGCGCATAGTATATTGATTTCAAAGACTTATCAGATCTAAAGTGTCGGTAGATGCGAAAAATATATCCATCCCATTAACTCATTACATTTTCTGGCTATATAGTCGATGTTGTAAATTGGAAGACATTTTAAAATCAAAAATTATACCCAGATCCTTTACATTGCCACTTTAATTTATAATTTTATTATTAATGTACCTAGTGGTTTATTTCGAAATAATTGATATTTTTGGTGAATGAAATTGCTGAACCTTTTTTTTACTGATAAACAGTTAGTTTCACAATAAGCCACCGGATTATTCAAATCGTGCTGGATCTTATGTCACGTCGACATTAAGTGAAAAATGCTAAGAGATAACTTTGAATGATGTATGGTACGTTCCAAATATATACAAAAATTTATTTTCTGCTTTGACTGCCCATGATAAAAACAAGAACAGTATATTCAATTCTTTCCTCAAAGAATGCTGGTTTGAGATTGATGGAAGAATGTTATCATATGGAATTCGCAAATTAGAAGGAACCTTGTATAAAGCAGATATAAAGTCAATCGTACCAGAACACAGAGCGGAGGTGAATGTGATCGAAGCAAATCGGTTATTGTTACAGCTTTATTATGAGAGATGGGGACATCAAAATAAACGTCACGTCAAAAAAATGATCGAGAATGAATCAGGAATCAATGTCAAGCTTGACGAAGACCTGTGTGAGCCATGCATCTATGGCAAAGCCCATCGACAACCATTTGGCACAAGAATAGCGGCGACAAAACCAGGTGAACCGATATCGTCAGATGTATGTGGACCTTTTAAGGAGTCTTTCCAGAAGAAACGATATCTAGTTGTTTTCAAAGACAATTTCACGAAATTTCGCTATGGTTACATTATCAAACAGAAGTCAGAGGTGAAAGATACTATAGAACACATGATTGTACATGCTAAGACTTCAGGTCATACGATCAAGGAGTTACTGAGTGATAATGGCGGCGAATTCGGCAATGCAGATGTTAGAAGATTACTATCTGCACATGGTATTACACAACGACTCACTGCCCCCTACACACCAGAGCAAAATGGTTGCAGTGAAAGAGAAAACCTTACCATAGTCGAAATGGCTAGAACGTTTAAATATTCAAATTTAGAGAAAGGATTTCCAGAAGCAATATGGGCTGAGTTAGTAAACACAGCGATATACATTCTGAACAGAGCAGGAAAATCGTCTGTGGATGGAGTCAGTCCATACGAGCTTTGGTTGGGAAAGAAACGTAGAATAAAACATCTTTGGATCATAGGTTCAGTTTGCTATACTAATATTGCGATCCAGAAGCGGAGAAAATGGATTAGAAGGCGATTAAGGGGTATCTTGTAGGATATGACGGGGATGAACGATACAGAATATGGGTGAAAGAAAGTCACGAAGTAATTCTGTCAAGATATGTGAAATTTCAAGAAAGAACAGGAGAATGAAATGAAAAAGTTGAATTACCAATACGAGACAATGAAGAAGACAAGGCTGAATACGAAAGTTCATTAGAAAAGGAAAATGTTGATAAATATCTTCAAGAAACATCATCTAGGATGCTCAGAGAAAGATCAACTCTGAAACGTCCCACACGTTTGGAAGATTATATCATGTCTGCAGAACTAGTCAATACCGAAAATCCCTTGACATACGAAGAAGCACTACAAAGTAATGAAAGTACTGAGTTGAAAGAGGCCATGAATAGTGAGTTATCCTCGTTGAAAGAGAATAAAACTTGGTAGATGACTACTTTACCCAAGGGAGTGAAGGCCCTACCATGCAAATGGGTTTTTCGGGCCAAAACTAACCAGGATGGTAGTATAGAAAAATATAAGGCTAGATTGGTCATCAAGGGATTCAATCAACGTCAAGATATCGACTACAGTCAAACATTTAGTCCTGTAGCAAAATTGAAAACAATTCGCTCTATTCTGAGTATCGCAGCCAGTGAGATGATACATCTTGAACAATTTGATGTATCTACCGCATTTCTAAATGGGGAACTGGATGAAACCATATACACGGATCAACCCGAAGGATTTGATGACGGTACAAACAGGATTCGTCTGCTAAGGAAAAGTCTCTACGGTTTGAAGCAGGCTCCAAGATGTTGGTACAAGCGATTCGACAAATGTTTATTGGATCTGGGTTTTATATCCAGTGAAGCTGATCCATGTTTGTATATTCGAGAAAGAAATGATAAGAAGCTAATCGTCGCTTTGTACGTTGATGATGGGTTAGAAGTAGCAAATCAACAGCATGACTTGGAAGACTTCCTGAATGATATAGAGTCAGCGTTCAAAATCACCAGAAAGTCAACAGAGTATTATCTAGGTGTAGAAATTGATCAGATGAAGGATGGGAGTATCAAAATCAGCCAGAAATCGTATGCAGACAAAATACTTGAGCGTTTTAACTTTTCTGGATGCAAACCAGTTTCTACGCCAATGCTGAAGAATCCAGAAATTCCAGAATAAGGAAAAGTTACCGAGAAAGTACGAAACTTTCCGTACAGACAAGCAGTTGGTCTTCTGATGAACCTTATGCTAGGGAGTAGATCAGATCTAGACTACAGTGTTGGTTTTTTATCAAGATCACTAGAATATCCCTCTCCAGAAGACGTTGCAAGAGTGAAAAGAGTATTTCGATACATAGCTGGTACTCTTGATCTCGGCTTAGTTTATCGATCCAATCTCAACAACGGCACCTTCGACCGTTACAGTGACGCAGGTTTTGGTGGATGCACTACGACAGGCCGATCGAAAACTGGAGTGATCGTGTCTTATGCAGGCGGTGTAATTTCATGTATTAGCCAAAGACAATCAAAGGTAGCAACATCAACAACAGAATCTAAGATTGTAGCAGCAAATGAAGCAACCAAAGAAATAATTTGGTTGACTAGATTATTCAACGAAATAATCAAATTAAACCATGTTCCTGTCCTACAAGTAGACAATTCTGCGGCAGTACGCTTAGCCCAAAATCCAGAATTCCACCGCATAACAAAACACATTGCAATCAAACATTTCTTCATAAGGGAAAAAATAATGGAAAATAAAATAGTGATTCAACAAATTCCAACAGATCAGCAGTTGCAGATATCATGACAAAGAGTCTGTCAAGACCACGTCTACAAATATTATGTAATCTGATGGAAATGGCTTGATATCTTTCATAACTTTATTCATTAAGGGAAAGTGTTGAAGTGAATAGTTGTTAATTAAAGTTATGTATATTGCCCAGTATAAGTTTTAAGTAATTTGAAGTTTTTTAGTGTCAAATATAGTCCTGTCAAGTATTCATGAAATTGATCCGTTTTTCATTAAAGTTTCTCAACAAATTGACTATCAGAGAAGTTTTCAACACAAGTGAGCGTTTGACATCAGTTAGGCTCATTGATACTCAACTTGAAAGTCGTAACATTCCATATACCTAAACGGTAAGGGTTCTGAGAAAAACTGAAGATATGTCCTGGAGTAGCAATATAATTTCCTCTGTAAAATAATCTAATAACACTAATTTCTCACAAAATATGGGAATATTTGTCAACCTCCTCAACATTTTTTAATGTTGGGTGAATCGGAAACATAGTACGGGTGATTCAGAATGAGACCTAACTCAACGACATCAATTTCATCAAATAATATGATGAATGAATGACTCACCTGTACTATATTTTCGATTCTTTCAACATTGAAAAATGTTCAGGAGGTTGACAAATATTCCGATATGTTGTAAGAACTTAGCATTACGCGATTTTTGCTCATGAAATTATTTTGCTTCTCAAGACATATCTACAATTTTTCTAAATTTTCTCAGAAACCTTTACTTATAGGTACATGGTATTTTATGACTTTTAAGTTGAGTATCGATGAGCCTAAATGAAGTCGAACGCTCACTTGTCCATTCACTTGTCCAAAGAAAATATGTAGAAAAATACTTACGCCACTGGTTTACGGAAATTAAGAATTATGAATTCAAATTATCACGTTGATAAACCTTGATTAGTGTACCAAGTTTGATATTTTTAGCTTTTTATTGTACTTTTGACACCCTGTATCTCAGAGGGGATGCGTTTTAGGACATACCTTGATAGGAACTTTTCATCTCGAAATGAGGTGAGGAATTTGTAGTCGTAGTTTTATTCTGACTCACCCTGTATATATCACAGTTATATTTATTGCTATTAACATAGTTTTTCGTACACATTTCACTCAATTGTTTCACTTTTTTTGATATATGATAGGGTTCGATAATGAATATCATTATTATACAAATCAAAAGTAGATTGAAATAGAAGAGTGTCTCGTCTGATAATTTTCATTATTTCTTCCTCTGGAGAAAGTTGCTGAATATTTTTATTAAAAAATTAATTTTAACGAAAAGACATTCATCTATTACCAACATATAAAAATATTGAATTCAGAAGAGCCATTGAAAAATATAGAATTTGAAGATGGAGCCATCTGGTGCCAAAGACGTGAATCGAAAGCCCATACTTATAAAGTATATATATAAAGTTATATTCTGAAAATCGATATGTTCTTGCGGATACTTCAACTACTAAGTGTTAGGTGGCAATACGATATGAAAAGTGGTCATTGAAACCTTCTCAAAAACAAATCAATCAGTTAAAATTGTTTCAAATTGAATATACAACCGCTGCAACAATTTTCTGCAAGTATCATAGCACTACGATTGTCGTTGTAAACTGTAACATTTTTTTTGAAGTTGAGTCTTTGAAGTATTGACATGATATTCTCTGTTATTTATGGCATTATTGACAGTCCTGTCAGTTCCATATAGGTACTTATCTTCGGTGGATGAACAAGCAACAGCTTGCTAGTTATTTAGAATCCCAAGATATCGGTCCCCTAGTGAGTATGGAAAAATATTCGGTATAGGAACTTCCATCATCAAGATAATTTTCCCAATCAGCATCGAAACATTCTCTAAATCATTCATTGTCCAGTTTGTAAATGATTCTCGCGTT
Source organism: Chrysolina americana (assembly GCA_958502065.1). Taxonomy (NCBI): domain Eukaryota; kingdom Metazoa; phylum Arthropoda; class Insecta; order Coleoptera; family Chrysomelidae; genus Chrysolina; species Chrysolina americana. Next base: position 23,042,170 of record OY293417.1, on the reverse strand, counting down.
AATACTTCCATTCAAGATTATATTTTTTGTTAACACAGAATGGTTTTTAAAAACTTTTTTTCTGAACAGAGTAACTAAAAATAGTCATAGAATATTACTGCTAGCTATTACAATCATTGATTTTGTCGAGGTTGCAGTGATGCTTGATTGAAAAGAAATTTTGAATTATGCATTTCAGAATATGCCTCGGCCAGCCATGGATTTGGCACCGCCCTCGCAGAATCATTATTCCCCATACTTTCCGTAGTAAGAACTATGCAACAGACTGAATAAAAAGTGTAGAAAACTAATAAAATTTATGCTCAGACAATCTATCTCTAGTTCTCTAATTATAAAATTATTTTTATATTTGAATTTGATACAAGTTATCTTCCAGACTCCGATCGATTTCGCTACCAAGAGCACCGCGATGGCTACTGCACGGCTACTTTGTAGTCCCTACGAGCCCTAAGACTCATACGACACTGCACAATTCGTTATTTACCCCGTATTTTCTCTTGAGAGGAAAAGTAACGTTTACTACCTCGATTACTAACTGCAATGGTATCTTTCACGTGAAACCAACCACAGTAACCGATAGGCATCTGTTGGGCATATATTGAGTTTTAGCTTAATGTAATCCGCAACAGGGTCAGTCGTAGTTCCCCAGTCTCAGAGGAACTTGATGAGTGCCAAGTTGATAAGAACCTTGTAACCACGGCATCCACAAGGAGTTGGCTAATCAGTATTTACCGGCGGTAACAGGAGCAACCAACAGAATAAAATAAGAGCTGTAGAGTAAACCCTTTTCTTTGTATTCCAATTTCTCTTGCATTGGGCATGATGGTAGAGCGCTAGTCTATCAATCAGAGGGACGTGGGTTCGATTCCCAGCATGGTCACTGGTCTCTTGCTAGGAATCGCACGTTAAAAGGTAAGACCTCGTTAATCCTTAGCTCTCATAAGTTTCGACTTCTGATGGCTGTAGGGGGATGACAGCTGGTTAACGGAAAAAACAGTAATTATTTTCATATATACACGGTCAACGCTTACAGAAAATGATACAGTGTGCTCTCCCCATCAGAATAAGTGGAAAACTTAGTAAAGTTTAAAAAAAAAACAATTTTCGAATGTGTAGGAATGTGCCGCCCCTGGCTCCTGGATGAACACACATGGACAGCTAGAATCTGTGTTCGTCCGTTTCTCTTCCTTTTAATTAAACGTCGGACTAAAGTTGGTGATTTGACTCTCGAAAGGAAGTTGCAAAATGTATGATTTTTGCATAACATATCACATACATGAGAGTTGAAGTAACTTTGGTGTCGAATGAATTTTCCGTGTACGCGAAAACAATGTTATTTTGAGCACAATTTACGATCGATGCGTTTGTATTAATGCCTTTTGAACAATAGATCGATTAACGAAACTACATCGAAATAATGTTTTCATAAACACTATATTGAACTAAAAATGACAGACCACGTGTACAGTTGTTAATTTGCGTAGAACCACAGAATTTGAACATCGAGAGAGAGATAGGCGAACAAATAAAAAATGTAATTCATCACGGATTGCTCATTGGTGTGTTTCCACATATAGAGTACTAACCCATTTTATTTTCGATTAGCGGTCGTATTTCACTCTGCACAAAAGGATAATGTGTGTGAGTGAAGAAATATTTTTTTTTCAAGTGTGTAATGGGATATATCTATTTTTTCTACACATTATTGTGTTTATGAATAAAGTTCAAAATATTTTGAGTACCTATCGCTACTGATCCAGATTTTTCTAGGAAGTCCCAAAACGTTTTAGAATGATCGAGAATAATCTAAAATGTTCTAAAAAGATCTAGAATGACCTATAATGTTCTTGAAGAATATAAAACGCTCTACAATAAAGAAGACTTACCTAGAATGTTCCAGAATAAAATGAAATGTTCTTAAATGATCTAAAAGTTGAATTTTTATTTCCGTCAACTGGCTGCACGTATACGAGCAATGCTCAGAAGTCTTCAAGAGACTTGTACGAGCTAGGAATGACTCAGCCCTTACTTTTTAGCGTGTGATGCCATGCAAGGGAGCGGTAACTGCGCTGGGATTTGAACTCACGCCCCTATGGCTGATTTGGTTGAGAAGCCAACGCTTTCTTATCAAGATACTCTAGAATATTCGATTATATATTCATTACTAAAATGATCTAGAACGGTTTATAACGTTCCCGGGTAATTTAAAGTGTGCCCTTAAGCGTGCGATATATTGTGACCCGTGCAGCTATATTCTAATATAATTTTTCTAGTATCTTCAAAAAACAAAAACAACATGTAAAAATCCAGAACGGTTTCAGGCAAATAAGGTGACGGGTCTTTGATGTGAATTGAAAAAAATACTGCTTGGAAAAGTCTCAAAGGATGTTGTTCATTATCTCTAGAAACAAAGTTGGGTGTACTGAGATTTTTTGAGTTTTGCCACTAATTTGCCACCAAAAGTATGATCCAGTTTGATCTCATCATCGGGTCAAATTAAACCTGTTGAGTAAAATTCAGCTCAATTCATGGAGATCTCAAAAATGGTGAAAAATGTAACATTAATTGAATGGAAGAAAAGTTGCACATTCTGGAAGTTAATGCATTGTAAGTTCAAACTGGCAATATCTCCAGATCTTTAAAATAATTCCAAGAAAAAACAGCTTCAGTACGAAGGCGTAGAAGGGCCACTATTATTCTAATTTTATTTTCGTTAATTCTGAGATACTGACTCAGATCTGACTTAGTATCTCAGAATCGGCTAATTCCAAGATTCTAATTCATAATTCTGTCTCAGTATCCCAAAATTAGCTAATTCCGAGATACTATGTCAGAATTCCGACTCTATATCTCAGTATTGGCTAATTCCGTGACGATAACTCAGAATTCCTACTCAGTATCTCAGAATTGGCTAATTCCGAGATATTAGATCAGAATTTTGACTCAGTTTCTCAGAATTAGAACATGTTCTGTCACTCCTATTTCTGACTCAACATCTCGGAGTTAGTTAATTCTGAGATACTAAGTCGGAATTCTGACTCAACATCTCGGAAATAGCTAATTCTGAGAAACTTAGTTGGAATTCTGACTTAGTATCTCGGAATTAGCTGATTCTGAGATACTTAACATTTCGGAATTAGCTAAGATACCAATTCGGAAATCTGACTTGATATATGAGAATTGGCAAAAATATTTTTTTTATCGATAGTGGCCTTTCTACGCCTTCGTACTTTCGAGTTATACAGGAAAAATAAAATGGGTTTCCAACGCATAGAATTTTCATCTCTGTAAATATGAAAAAGTGCATAACTGAATTCATATATTATTTGAAATTTGCTATAACAGTGTAGCAATGAATGCGAGGTTTCCTATCACCATGACCCTTATAAAATTATACTGTTTAGTTTTGTGTAGAAATACAAATCGATTATTTGGTTCTCTGTAAGGTAAATTGATCAATACGCAATTGCCAAATTCATCAAAAATATGTATGGAGCAGTAGATCCAATGAACTAGTTAGCCATTTGTGTCTCCATCGATTTAACAACGGCGTTTGATACTGTGAACAATTCAACTTTGAGTCTCTCTAATATTTTGGGATCAGAGAATATTCACTGAGTCTGATGAGGAGTTATTTGAAAAATCCAAACAATATGAACAAATAAAAAATACGAGTAATTAAAGCATTGAACTCAATGGGGTTTCAAAGGGAAATGTTTCAGGGCCTATTCATTTCAACGGAATGATCAAGTTGCCAATGCTGCAATAATTCGAACTAAGTTCGAAAATTTGTTTTAGGAGAGTTTCAACAAAATGAAACGAATAAAATCGACATGGTCGAATTATCCTTTCCTCCACATGTATCTACAAAGTGGAAAAAATGGGGCAACCATCTGACAGAAAGCAATATCATCCTTGGATAATACAACTACGGACATTGAACTATATCCCACAGATAATTGTGTAACGTTCTTCCAAGGAGACCTAATTGCAAGAGCTTATCTTGTAATTGAACAATACATTATTCTTTATCTTCTTGCAGACATGCATGTTTGCTAGGGTAGGTCGGAGAACATTATAATTGTCGGAAGAACGTTGAACAACAATTGTTTGTCAGATGTAGTTCAATATCTGTCGTGGTATCAATCAGATGTTTGCCTCATTTTTTCCATTTTGTGGAAACATGTAGATAGAAGAGTGCTTCATTATTGTCGATTTCATTCGTTTCATTTTGTTGATAGGTACTCACCGGGACACATTTTTGAACTCTTTTCGAGTCATTATAGTTAACTCCTACTGGAGTCTGTGCTACCGAGGAGTGTTTGTTCTTGATTTTCTGTTCGGATAGTGATGCGACCAACTACCCTAAACTGATGATAGGCAAAACTTCGGAAGTTCGATTTCTGCAGGTGGTCATACTTAGCCAAATGGAGAATAGTTGCTTTTCAATTACAAAATGAGCACTTGCAATTGGATCTTCTTGGAAGAACGTTGCAAATATATGTGTCAGATGTACTTCAAGGGCCGTCGTGGTATTGGCCAGGAAAGTAGTAGTTTTCGGTCAGATGCATGTTCGCTTGATTTTTTCTACTTTGCGGAAACGTTCAAATAAATGGGTACCTATATTTTAATTACCCAACTGTGATGGCAAAACGCGCGTCGAGTGATATTGACGTTGTTATGGTGTTTTGGGTTGTTTCCTTTTTTTGAATTTAGTGGAAACGTGTGGAAAGAGGGGTAGGTACTACGATATTCTCGATTTTATTCGTTTAATTTCACCAATGAAGAGCGAGACAGATACACTATAAAAAAAAGAATTCGCTACCAATACTATTCATTTTTTAAGCAGTAAATTTGACAATTAATATAGAAAAAACAGTATAAGTACTTACACTAATCAGTTATGAGCCAAACTTACCTTAAATTAACGTAATTGAAATTGAAGGCTCAAACCGAACAAGGCGGAAAGAATAACTATTGAATACTTCGGCGTCACACTGGATAGTCACTTGAAGTCGGATGCTCATGTATGCATTCTGGTGGAAAACTCCGTTTCATTTGAGTGGATTAAAATAAAAGAAAATAATTCCGACTGAGGTCGAACATACTCTTCTCTCCACACATTAGTAAAAAGTTGAAAAATTGGGCAAATATCTGACGGAAAACAACTACTTCCCCATACGAACATTAAATTACATCTGTCATCCATTTGTGCAATGTTTGTCAAGGAGGATATATTGCAAGAAGTGCTAGTTATAATATAGCCACTGAATATTATCTTTAATTTTTTGGAAATGACCGCCTACATACACACATGAATTGAAAATAGTTTCTCCCATCAGTGATAGGATAGGTCATAAAGCACAAAACGAACGGTAACATTCAAAAGCCTTCTAGTATTCCTCTACGAATGAAGCCGCGACTCACAATAAGTCAGTTACAGCACTAACTGCGAATGAAAAACAAAACTGCATTCCTTATCGGTATCACATAGTCCAGGAAGAGTTCATGCGATAAATTGAATTAAAGAGTGTATATGAAGAGGATCAAATAAATGAAAAGAAATAATTCCGACTATGGTCGTAAATACCCATATCTCCTTAAATTTATAAAAAATTGAAAATATTCTTTGCTATCCAGCATCTTCTAATCATATACTTGCTCTTGTCCAAACCCGTATTTGTATATTTGGGAAAACAGATATCATCGTTTATGATTTATATAGAGAACGGGGGTCCTTTAACATACGCCAAGCGTTTTTTCTCACTCCTTCATTATACCAACGTGAAAATTGTTCATTAGGTAAACAAGTTCATATAAAGAAAAAACTCTAGAGTTACATAAAATGCTCAAAACTATTGGACAACGATGTATTTATATTATTTCGAATGAAGTTCAAAGATTTGTGCCGGAGAGTATCAAATTAATGAAACGAATAAAATCGACTAGTCGAAGTAACCTTCTCTCGACACATTTTCACGTGGAAAAATGGGGCAAACATCTATCATAAAACAAGTACTTATACGATGGACATTGAACTACATCTGACATTTGATATTTGTGCAACGTTCTTCCAAGAAGACCCAAGTTCAAGTGCTTATTTTGTTATTATTAAACAGTAGATTATCATTCATTTGGCTGTGCACGACCACCTTCAGACATGCATGTTTCAAGGATTTGCCTCTCATCTGTGCCAGGGTAGGTCGGATGACGATCACATTATAATTGTCCTGTCCCTGTCCAATGAATGATGATCAACTGTTCAATATTTCCTCACGGATGAAGCTAATCCACAACTAATTTGGTAGGACGGAAAACTGTGAAACAAACACTCGTCATACAGCACTTACTCCAGGTAAAGATAACTGTATCATTTAGAACAAAGTTCGAAAATATGTGCCAGAGAATAATGAATTATTCATAGTGCAGGAACAGAACAATAATTATATTTGAGTAAAAAACCCTTATTCTCTCCTCAATTTAGGCAGATATCTGACAGAAAACAACTACTTCCCTGGCTAATACCACGACGGACGTTGATTTAAATCTGACAGATATCTGTGCGGCGTTCTCCCTAGAATCTGGGAGACAGCCACAAATGCTTTCTGTATCAAGTAGCAGAATCCTGCCTGACATGATCAAGGACTTGACCACTCATACCGGTTTCGAGGTGTATTGCCTCTCTTCAGTGCAAGGTAGGTCCGACAACATTTACAGTCGTCGACGTCCTTGGTCATGCCATGCATTTAAAAAAAGAAAAAATCAAGAATGGCACTATACCATTCAATAGCTAAAATGTTTATTGACATTTTTTTCACTCCAGAGTCACATTTAATTTAGCCTATACCTAATTTATCAAACAATCAATCTGATTGTTATTGTGTTTTTATTATTTTAACCCTTACTATTTGTTTTCACTACCATGCGGTTTTCAGTGAGGGGTGGAAAGAAGGAAGTTCAGAAAGGACCCCGCAACAACCCTTATGGAAAATGGCTCTCGGTGAAATTGGCTGAAACTTTGGGATATTGTAGATATTGATGTCCTGATTAAATATCTCAATGGGCACAAAGTCCAAAAATGGACAGTGTTTGAGATACAGGGTGTCAAACATGCAGAGAGAAGGATGTTACTTACCTTCAAAAAATCAATAGTATGGCGATTATTTCGTTACAAAAAGTTAGGGAATATAATTGCAATCTTAATATTGTCGACTCGAGTTGTAATGAAACGTTCTAAGACACCATATACAGGGTTATTAACAATTACATAATTTTTATGTAATTCATTTTTTATTTATTCTTTCATTGTCGAATGGTTATAACTTTTTTATTTTATTATAGCTTTCCATTTTTGCAAAGTGTAGATGAGTGAAAATCTATAACTACTTTTTGGTTTGACTCTAATAATAATACTAATAGTTTTCATTCAATTAAAGACGTATATGCAATATATACATTTACATTTTGTGCTGTTGGCTCTGTCACTTTGAGACGGAACAATCCAGTAGCCGTGTGTCACTTGCGAATCAAGAGACGTCAGACAGAGTTGAATGTCATCCATTCATTGTTGAACAACAAGTAAATGACATTATATGCCACAAATGGCTTTCAGACAACAGATTCCATGTTTTGTGTGCAATCATAATTTTCCATTGCAGCAAACTGCGAGGGTGACTGGCGATGAAAACATAAATAATCGGCAAATCGCTATCGCTCGAAGGGATGCGAATAATTATCCACCTCTCGAGTTTGATAATGAGTGCAGACTTTGTTTAAATTGTAATAAGTCGATACACGCAGAAATAGCTGCAATTGAAGCTAATCCAAGTGTGTTGCGGTTGAACGTATTAACACAAACGGCCAGTAGATCGTACGTTATATGCAATGCTATCAATGATGTGCACAGGCTGTCAGTAACGTGTAGAGTAAACGCATTTGTGATTCAAAATATTTACATACCAGAGAATGTTAGGTCATGTGCAGTACATTTAGATGAAAGTGGATGCTTTCTAAAGCTACTACTAGAATGACTAAAATCAGTGAACAGGCCTTACGCTATCAACGGACATCAATTACAACTTTTTTTGGAACGAATGAGAGATGCAGCTAATGTTGAAGGTACGTTCAACGATGAAAACAGTTTTACTGATGTCGAGTTCGAGTGCATTTCTCCCGTCACTAAACAAGATTTTCGTCAGCTTCATGCGTATTGTGATCCAGTTGAAATACAAGGGGTCAGAAGATTTATCACTAAGAAACATTTATTGACCTTTCTTTGTAAACTCAAACAAGGTTTAACCGATGATTTTTTGAAGGTCATATTCAAGTACCATAGCCGACAAGCTGTAAGTTTTACTATAGAGCTTGTAAGAATATCATTATTGCAGAGATTTGTACCCCAAAATGTAGGATTTCATGCAATAACTCGACAAAACTACATTGACAGTCATGTTACAGAGTTTGCAAATGAGCTATACAATCCGGAGCCCCTGAACCCAAAGGCTATCTGAGCTATTGATGCAACATATACGTACATAGAAAAAAGTAGCAATTTCCGTGTTCTGCGACAGTCTTATTCTTTGCACAAACATCGGCATTTGATTAAACCTACTATGATCGTTCGTTGCACCTAACGGCTACATATTAAGCGTACTTGGCCCGTATTTTGCTGATAGTCGCAATAACGATGCTACAATTCTACAAACACAATTCAGCAGAGATGCTAATGCCATGCGTGAGTGGTTTCAAAATGGAGATATTTTTCTTGTTGATAGAGGATATCGTGATATCTTGCCATGGTTGGAACAGTTAGGTATTTCTTACTGGATGCCTGCTACAGATGGACAAAACCAATTAACCACGGAAGATGCTAATAGAACACGAATTGTCACAAAGAATCGGTGGGTTGTGGAAGCAAGAAATGGACATTTCCGATCGATTTTCAAATTCTTTGCTGGAGTTGTTATAGTACCTCATTTACACAATCTTCACGATTTTTACTGCATTGCTGCAGCTATAACTAACAAGTATCATCCACTAATCATCATGGAAAATGCTACGGCGGAGCTTGCAAGGGGAATGATTAGGAAATCTCGAACACCAAACCATGTTCAAATTCGAGTACAAGAACAGAATCTCCGTATGAGACGGGCTCAATGGAGAAGACTTATCAATGAAACAGTTCCAGATTTTCCAGTTATAGATATTCAATATTTGAGAGATATTACCTATGGCGTCTACCAAGTTAATATTGCTCCTTCGTATATACAAGATAAGCTTAATAGAGATGACGATGAGGAACTCCAAGTCGATGAAAATATTTTAGAACGAGGATTTATAAGATTGAGAATATACTCTAGATTTCAAAGAGCTACAATACACCAACTATTTATTTCATATAGGAGTAATAACGATGAGGCCTTAGAAAATGGAGCTCGAACTTTAGGTACCTGTGCACATATCGCTAGTGCATTATGGTACCTATGTTACGCTCGACATCAAGCAAACATAAAATATCCAGGTTTATTGAATGTTATAAACGATGCTAAGTGGATATGGAACAGGAACCTGTAGTTATCGAATAATAATTTTGTTACATAGTTTCATTCAATTATAATTAAAGTGACTCACATTTGTCCTTTTAGTAACCATGTGCATACTGGTAATTACAATGTCTTAACAGACACGGTATGAACAAGTAAAAACAGTTTTCAATGAAGTGGTATCCCATTTGATAGCTGCATCATTACGCCGTTGACCAGAATCCGTACAAGATGCAACAAATAGACAATAGTCAGCAACTATTGATCATATTATATTTAGTGTTCTACTTTACGTTTAATTTGTATCGATGTTTCTTAAAAAAATTAAAATAAATACAATCAGAAAAGAAAATTTTGAGTGACCCTGTTTAATAGTAACCTCAGATCACCCAATATCAAAATCAAATGATGTTCACTCATTCTGCATGTCTACCAGCTTTTGCGTTTGACTGATTTTCTTCCAAGAATTACATAAAAATTATGTAATTGTTAATAAACCTGTATATGGTGTCTTAGAACGTTTCATTACAACTCGAGTCGACAATATTAAGCTTGCAATTATATTCCCTAACGTTTGTTACGAAATAATCGTCATACTATTGATTTTTTGAAGGTAAGTAACATCCTTCTCTCTGCATGTTTGACACCCTGTATCTCAAAAACTGTCCATTTTTGGACTTTGTGCCCATTGAGATATTTAATCAGGACATCAATATCTACAATATCCTAAAGTTTCAGCCAATTTCACCGAGAGCCATTTTCCATAAGGGTTGTTGCGGGGTCCTTTCAATAGTGTTTCTCAAATATATGGGTAAAATTGGACAATAAACAGTAATTTCAATGCAATTCATTGAAAATACCGAATTTGGTGTGTACGATGATAATGTACATAAAATTCGAGAAAAATTACAGAAATTATTCTGTGATAATCATGTAATTTTAACCCAATTTTTTTCAGTGTAAGTATATGGCTAATGAGACAGTCTTACAATAAACATCTATTATTTGCAGCCTCTACATGTGTATGAAGATGTCCTGATAGCCAATGAACCAAATACACGAATTGTTTTTCCTGGCAATACTCTCAGTACTGACAGTATATTTTTCCAGTCGGAAAAAATTCCTGCTGCAACATCATGTTCTTCGATTGGTTATTGACAAGGGTGAACGCATTCTAGTAACTTCTGGTCTGAATAAAAATATTTATTTTTTTAAATAAAGTTGTGCATCTTATGTCAGTTGTAGAGTTTATTTCATTCGTGTATATTTATTTGTGATGGCACCAATTATTCAGGTGAAGTATATGTAGCATCATAGCTTTCCATTAACATATTTTGATATGAATTCATAAAATGGGTAATTTGGCTCTCTGCTTATTTATATTAGAATTCAAAAATGACGCTAATCCAAAACTTGATATATTTTGTGTGATACCAAAATCCTCTGTCATAATTTAATATTTCATAAATTGTTGAATGAGTTGGAATTCAATATCGTAAAAATCAATCACTGTCGAGTTTGGCGTGGTTACATTTATAACATAAACTCAACGTGTATCATTGACACGGGTATGAAGATTTCAACGAATATTTCATTGAATGACAATTCCTGTAATAATAGCACGAAGCTTGAATGAATATAAGATGACAGATGGCGATGAAAACAGTCAACAGTTGACAGTCAGAAACCACAGTGGGTTTGCGAGACAGTCGAACCCATAAGGGTTTGAGGGTCAGTCGAACCTAGTGCGGATTTATGGTGGTAAAGACCTCTTAACATACCCTTCTCAGAAAGATGTCCTTGAGAGAGTTGATAGTGCTCATTTGGTAAGAACTCCTGTATATCAACATATTATTGATTACATACTAACTTTTGCCCTGGTTATTGCGCACTTTAGTATAGATAATGGGACTACTACTTCTCTTGCTAGGAAAATGAAAAGTCAAGTCTAGTTAGTAATGGATGATTTCGCAAAGACCTGCTTCACAAATAATATCGAAAGGTTAGCTAATGAATTTTCCGACGTAAAAAATGTATTATCAGAAAAAGGTTATTATAGACTACAAGAGTTTTATTAAGAATATCTGAAAATCAAAATTTTTATATCATGAATCGAGCATAGTAAGGGATACAATTTTTTTTTTCGTTCCTTTGCTATGGATCGTTTCTATGTCATCCACAATTTGATTAACATCTTTTTCTGCTTTCATGTACATATACTCTTCATCTGTTCATAAACTGGAGATCACAGGCTGGAGTTGCAGAGAGAGACAGAGGTGAAGAAGTCCTTAGTGTAATGATGGATGGGCATGTATTGTGTTTTTTTTCATGACTGAATGGTGGCACTGTAGGTTTTTTTCTGGGATTTTCCTGCACATACAGTGCTCACACTTGTAGGAGAAACATTTTTCCTACAAGCGTGCATGATTCACCATATACCCGCACGCAATTCAGTTTGAGAGGTGTCATTTTCCCGCACGCTAATGTCCCTTCAAGTGAGTTATTCCCGCACTAGGTCGGATAAAAATTTTCCGCACGCAAATGTTTGTTCAAGAGTGCAACTTTTTTTATAATTCGCTTTTAGAAAAAATATAGATCCTAACTCATGCGGAAAGGTACTCTCCCGCACTCGACTGCTTGCCCGAACTCGGCTTTGCGCCGTTCGGGTAACGGCAGTCTCATGCGGGAAAGGTACTGCTTCCGTACTTGTTAGGATGCTGCTATCCATTTTCGTTCAATTTGTCACTTCAGACCAGCGAACTGCCTCCAGCATGAAAGAGTTGCTACTTGATCACTTTATTCAAAAATTCCGAAAAAAAGAATGCTGTTGAAAATTATCGTGATATCAATAAGCTCTGCATTTTCAGTAAAATATTCGAATCCATAATTTATGATGTTTTATTTAAATTTGAAAAAAAAAGTGCAAGAACAACACTGTAATCTGCTCAGGTGGTTATCTTGCTATGTTAGCAATAGATCCCAAATAGTTACGGTTCTTGGATGGAAATCGTCACCATCTTACGTAACTTCTGGTTTTTATCAGAGGTCCCATTTGGGACCATTATAATTTTCAGTTGAAGTTATTTACTATGATTGAAAAAATTGAAGATGGTCATAGGATCCAGCAAATATTTGAATAATCCGGTGGTTTATTGTGAAACTAACTGTTTATCAGTAAAAAATGGTCCAGCAATTTCATTCACCAAAAATATCAACCATTTCGAAGTAGACTTCTAGGTACATTGATAATGAAATAATTAATAAAAGTGACCATGTAAAGTATCTGGGTATAATTTTTGATATCAAAATGTCTTCCAATTTACACATCGACTATATAGCCAGAAAATGTAATGAGTTAACGGGATGGATATATACTATGCCTCAATTTATAGTAGACTAAATTTTTGGTCAGTTATTTGGTCGTCACAATATTATCAAGTGACAAGACTTGAAAGAATTCAAAACAAATTAGTATCACAGAAAAAAAGGAATGTTTGAATCTAATATTTCGATTTATTTGAAATATAAATACTTGGCTTAAGTAATGTTTAATTCACTCAAACATTATTGTTTTGGAAGAAATAAATCGGTTCATTTGACCAAAATAATAGGTTTATTTAAATTTTTTCATGAAAATTACTGAAATCAATACAATTATTTGTTTAAGTCAAAACGGTGTTATTTTTGATAAACAAGAATTTGGATTACTTAATTTTGAAAAATATTTGGTTTATTATTTCATTAGATTTATTTGTAATGTGATTACATATTTTCTGCCTGATTCCTCTTGAGAGGGAGAAAATTTCAATTCTTGATAGAATATTTATTTAACTACGTTACATAATACAATGTTTGTAGCAAGTCATGTTTGAATTACTTCTAAATGTAAAAGTAACGTGAATAGTGTACAATCTGTAGAAACAACAAAAAAAACAAACAACAATACATCAACAACAACATCAATCAATCACAGTCACAAAAAAATTGTATAATTATATGAATATATTAACCTTTTAAATCAAATGGAAGTAGTGAGATGTTTATTAGTACAAAAATGAGTTCTGAATTCATCGACAGAATAGAAGCAGTGCCTAAGCAAATATTTTTTCAAATTTCTCTTGAAAGCGTTCAGACTGAGCTCTTTGAAATCTTGAGGAAGGATATTAAATAGAGAAAAATCTAGGGAATTTTTCCTAGATATGTGAAGACGAAATCGTTCAAGGCGTATGTGGTGAGAGTTACGTGTATTATGTTCGTGAATATGAGATTGTTTTGTAAAGGTTGATTGCTTTTTGTGTATTTCAATCAAGACATAATATAAAAATAGAGTTGGCAGTGGCATAATTCCAAGTTTTTTGAACTTCTCTTGACAGCTATCCCTGTACCCAATATTAGCCAGTACTCTCACAGCTTTCTTTTGCATCCTGAATATTTGAATGGCGTAAGATGAATTACCCCAAAGTTGTACACCATAACTAATATGGGAGTGAAACAGTGAAAAATATGTGGTTCTTAGTATATTTGCGGTAGTGATGTATTTTAATTGGCGAAGAGCAAATAGAGAACCCGAGAGTTTTCTCTTCAGTTGGGAAATATGTGCAGACCAGTTAAGTCTGTTGTCTAATGTAATGCCTAGTAATTTAACCTGATTCGTTTCACAATTGGAGATAATTTGATTATTAGCAGAAATCTGGATGTTTTGTGTCTTTTCACCATTGAGTTTCAGCTTATTAGATAAAAACCACTCATTAGCACTATAAGTAATCTTGTCGAGATGATACTGTAACTTGTCATTATTATTATCTGACAAAATAAAAGTGGTGTCGTCCGCAAAGAGAACCGATTTATACGGCAACATATAGCTACACAAGTCGTTCACATAGACTACAAATAAAAGAGGACCCAAAACAGATCCTTGTGGAACTCCATGCTTAATGGTTTGAAAATTTGACAAGGTACTGTTGATCATTACTGCTTGTTGACGATTTGTTAGATAGGTTCTTATCAATTGAAGTGGAATACCTCTAACCCCGTAATAGTTTAATTTTTCCAACAAAATTTCATGTGAGACGCAGTCGAACGCCTTCGACAGGTCACAAAGCATCAACGCAGTATGATTGCCCTGCTCAAGTTCCTCAACTACTCCTGAAACTACGTCATACACTGCTTGAATTGTTGATCGCGAGTTTCTAAATCCATATTGGGAGTTGCTGAAGAAGTTATTGTTCTCAAAGTAGGCATAAAGCTGTATCTTAATTAGTATCTCAATCACTTTGCTGAAAATTGAAATGATACTTATTGGTCGGTAATTATCAATGAGTTCTGCATCACCTTTTTTAAAAAGAGGTAAAACTTTAGAGAACTTGAAGACATCTGGAAAGATACCAGTACATAAAATCAAATTGATCAGGACAGTGAAAGGTTTTATTATTATATGAGAGGTTTCCTTCAGTATTTTGCTATTGAGCTCGTGGGTGTCCAAACATTTGGAGTCCTTCAGTGAATTAATCGCTTCGAGAACATCTACCTCAAGAACGGGTCGAAAGAAAAATGAGCTACACGGAACAGGAAAATTTTTAAAAGTCAAAAGGTCTTCGTTTGCCACATGCGGAAGTGAATTTATGATGTTATCAGCTATGTTGCTGAAAAAGTTATTCATCTCATCAGGTGATGCGTTAATTGTTTGGTTCAAATTAGTTTTATTTCTCTCAAAATTTATTATTTTCCAGCAAGCTTTAGGTCTATTCCTGGACGAGGAAATGTATTCATCATACGCCACTTTTTTTGCAGAAATCAGTTTGCTTCCATACTCGTTCTTAATATGTTTGTAAGCAATGAAATCATCAGGATTTTTTGTTGCATCTGCTATTTGCTTAATTGTGTGCATATTATTCCTCAACGATCTCAAATCATCTGAGAACCATTGAACTGGTGATTTGTTTACTTTTTTTTGCATCTTTTGGGAGGAAAATGTTTCACTGCGAGAGTTTTATAATGGTTTACTAAAAAATCAGCCAGATAATTTGGGTTAGCTTGATTGTCATAAAATATTTGCCAATTTATTTCACTTACAGATTGTCTGAACTTAGTCAAACCGTTAGTTGATACATGCCTTCGATATTGAAGATTATTTTCTTTCACATTACCTGTGTTAAGATTGATTTTGGCAAATTGTCCTCTATGGTCAGATAAACAAGGTTCACAGACACCAGTGGTGAGTAATTCGTCAGAAATATTTGTGAGTATATTGTCGATGCATTTAGAAGAAGTCGCCGTTACCCTGGTATCTTCTGTAATAGTAACATATAATCCAAAAGAAGCTAACAGGCAGAAAAAATTCAAAAGGACTTCGGATTCAACATTAAAGTTTATATTAAAGTCTCCTAAAATAATTATCTTATCATATTTGTGTGTAAGTTGATGTAGAATAATTTCAAAATTCGCAAGAAATAGGTCGATATCGCCCAAACCGGATCTATAGACAAGCACTACAGCCGTTTTCAAAAGAGCTAAGTAAATTGCAGTAAATTCACAGTCTTGCTCAATACTGAATTCTTTCAAGTCAATAAGAGAATATTTTAGGTTCGAGTCATTTTTGTTACTCAGGTAAATGGCTAAGCCACCATGTATTTTTTTGGTCCTACAGAAACTACTAACCAATTTGTAGCCCTGAATATTAATTTGCATGAGACACTCTTCACTCTGCCAATGTTCGGAGAAACACAAAATGTCATAATCATTATCAATAAAAAAAGCATTGATTTTTTCAACTTTGTTGGATACACCTTGTATATTAATGTGAAACATACTCACTAGCCTTCCTTGATTTGCACTATCTATGATATTCAAACACTCTAAAGTATCTATACTGCTTTGACTATCACTTGCTTCCGTTGAAAATATTGCAGATGTGGCAGGTGACATAGTACATTTTGATACTGAATTGGTAGTCAGTCTGTGTACTGATTTGGCATCCTTTTCAAAAAATTTGACTCCTGATGGGTCAGCGGAACATCAGATTGTACATCAGGAATGTGGTTCATTGCGAAGTTCATAATTGACTTACTCAAAAAGTGTTTTCCTAGGTATTTTATACTGTTGTGACTATTATAGTTGGCTCTTCTTAAGACATAATTGCACTCGAATAAAAATATATTACCATATCTTCCGCTATGGATTTTTTTGGCAAATGTAATATTTTTCATATAGATGCGTTCATTCATATTGTCAATATCAAAACGGTAAGGTTCTGTGATTACAATAGTATTTGTATGTTTTAGTGCCAATGAAACTTCGGTTGCTAGCTGGGTGTCCAGCGTGTTTGGCCAAAAAATGACAATATCTTTTTTGGTGAAAAATTTCGCATTATCTACAGCTGTTTCCAGCAGGATGTTATTATTCGCGTTAGGTTTGAGAAGCACCTCTATCATGTGATCTTCCTCCTTGAACTTTGTGAGACACTTCATCATATTTCTACCATTATGTCCAGCAACCATCAATATGTTTCTTTGTTTAGTATTATATTGTTCAACTCTTGGAATATCTCGTTTTGGCGTAGATGGGGGGATATTGACCATCGGTCGCCCGATAAGATTTGTCTGAACTTCCTTATGATGAGTATATGATGAGATATACCTAAGTATACATTATACATGACCATAAGATGTTTGGAAAAATGTACTGATATAAATATACCTGCATGTTCATTTTTGGTGTCGTTCCCTCAATAATTCTAATTAGGTAATATTTAAATATATACAATGCTTATAGATTGTTTGAAAAAAGTTAATTAGGTACCTATCTAAATATACGTATAGGCTGGCTACCTAGTACCTACTTACTAATTTGTAACTTCCACTAAGTGAAGCAATACTCAAATAGGTTAGTTGTTAATTAGGTAGGTAATTGATAATATATTAATACAATTCATTTACTAAGGAGAAATAAGATCCTTTCATATTTCTTTCACTAATTTCATTTGAATTAAATGTTTAATTTGGGAATTTGCTAGGCTACTTCAGTCTTCAATCTTTTACGTATATCGTGACGCTTCGTCAGTCCTTGCTTTCTCTACCTCGCATGCGTAATAGTCACGTGATCAAAGCCAGGTTCGAATTCTAGCGAGCCGGTAGCAGAAGTGAGTTGCTGTAGTGCTGAGTGTTCAACCAACGTAGAGTGCATAAGTTTCGATTTCCGATTTCTAATGGAAAATGATTTGCAGCTACTAGAGAGTTTTTTCGAAGGTAAATTAGTTCTCAATTAGATTCAGGTTCTTTCATTCGAGTTTTGAATCATATATATTAAATACATGTAATATAATCTATATATTATGTCTGATTCATTAAACAAATGTTTCAAAGTTATTCCGTTTGAGTTATTCAAGAATATGATTTTCGTTTCGAACCAGTATTTCTGTTGTTTCGTTTCAGTATTTCTGTTGTTTCGATTCGGTATTTCTATTGTTTCGATTCAATATTTCTATTGTTTCGATTCAGTATTTGTATTGTTTCGATTCAGTATTTCTATTGTTTCGATTCAGTATTATATTGTTTCGATTCAGTATTTCATTTGTTTCGATATAGTATTTCATTTATTTTGATTAGGTATTCCATTTATTTCAATTTAGTATTTTATTCGTTTAGAGATATTTGCATACCTATTTGATATTTCATAACTCCTACACGTAAATAATATGTTCGATAACAATCCATAGCTGAATCCGACTATTAACTTTCAAGCATTCTTCATGAGCCTAAAAACAATACAAATTTATCGTCTGTCTTTTAGTTTTCATTCATGAGGCTTATACCACAAAGGGGTAAGTAATATCTTGCAGTTGATGCTGACGTGTTTAAGATTTCCACGAATTCCCCCAATTGTTATTATTATTTGTATAAAAAATAATTAACTTTTTGATTCATGAAAACCACACCTTTGAGCCTGTTTGCTTTTCCGGAAAAAAAATCATTTTTTATTATAGAACAGAAATTAGATTCTCTTTCCATATTGATGGAACTGCGTGAGGAAGATGTTCCATTTTGTGCATTTGTCATCCATTTGTGCAACGATCCTCACAGACACAGTTGCAAGTGCTAATTTTGATAACGCAAGTAAATGTTGTCCTTCAACAGACCTTCCTTGGCCTCTCATCAGTGCAGGCAACAGTAGAGTCCTCTAATATTGTTGGACCTAGCCTGCAGTGGTGAGAGGCCAAGGAACTCTGAAGTTTCACTCACATTCAATTTATTTTTTATTTTATTTCCAGATTCCAAACATGCTATTCAGTTATATTTAATAACATGCATGATTCCACCTAAAAGTAGAACTAGGTGTGGAAAACTAACAAAAAGCCATTGGAAGCCATCCATTCCTGAGAGTCGAGATGGTCCGTTTGTTCATACAAGAACCCCAGGAGATTTGGAGGAAGCCAAGAAAATAAGAATCAACTTTAATTACGAGAAAGGTTTGACGTTACAACCCTATATTGTGGTAGTGGGTTCAACTTTAAATAATATAAATTCCGCATTCATTATTGTGAACGACATTTATTACAAGGTTAATTCTGTCCTGGCAGCTATCGACTATTGTTTCAAAATATTTCATGTTTTGGATGCAAAGTATCCATTTCAATCCGAACACATTATTTGGTACCTGATTCAATGGCGAATATATAAAATCCAAACTAATTATGATAGAAAAATAACATTCTTCAGTGATCTGGTTTAAAAAAATATTAAATATTGTTGCCTAATTCAATTCTTTTGAAAAAAAAACCCTCTCTAGTGACCTGATTTTAAAAAAATATATTAAATATTGTTGCTTAATTCAATTCTTTATGACTAAGAATAATCATCCACAGAACCTTTTATTTTGCCCAATAAGAATAATCCATTCAGATATTATTTAAAAAAATGCCTTATCTATGTTTCAAACGTTTAAAATCCTATTCATCTTCTAGCAGTCTTATCCAGCATTTAAAAATAATGAATCCTTTCCTTCAAATATATGAATGTAAACAGGGTAGCTGCATGAGGAGTGTTCCAAATATTTTTTCACTTAAAAAACATTTAGCCTCAAGCCATTGTCACAGTGATTGCAATAACTCGAATAATAAACCCAATGAACAGCCCAACGAATTGAATCAAAATGAAAATATATTTGAAGATATTCATGGTATGCCAATATTAGACGAAGACTCTCCAAACACAGAAGTAGGTGAATGATGAATTTTCAATTAATAACGTTTTACTAACTTTTATTTGTAAACTCTATAGCAATCCCGCTTTTCCCAGAAACCTTTAAAAATTTTAGATCAGAACATTCTCGTTTCAAATTCCTTAAAGATTCAAATTATTTTATCCACCCAGAAAAATTGTATATTGGTCCTAGATCAACGTTATCTCGAATCAATACTTGCATGGAGCCAACGTTGGAAATACGGAAAGTAGATCAGATAATTCCATTAAAAAATTCGTTGAAAAAATATTTAGAGTTACCAGGTGTTTTTAAAAGCAGAAATTTTCAGTAAAAGATGATATTTCCATTATTTTTCAAGGAAAGTTGTGGAGAGAAATACAACCAAAATTTTTATGAAAAATTGTCTTGCCATATTATTTATATTTCGATGATTTCGAAAGTTGTAATGCCTTGGGATCTAAAGCTGGTAATTATAAAATTGGTGCAGTTTATATCTCCTTATGTGGTATTCCTCCCCAGTATTCATCCCTATTGGAAAATATTTTGTTAGGTCAATTATTTTATTCCTCTGATAGAACTGCATATGGCAACAGCAAAATTTTATTTGTAAACTCATTGAAGAGCTTCAGTATCTGGAAACAGAGGGCATTACTATTACTATTGGCTCCAAAGATTATAGGGTTTATTTCACATTACTGTTGATTCTTGGAGACAATCTGGGTTTAAATTCCGTTTTATGGTACAATGAGAGTTTTCAAGCGGAGCATTTTTCTCGATTTTGTCGAACATCAAAGGCTGAAACCAAAACACAGGTAACTGAGCATGTCAATAGTTTGAGAAATATAGATAACTATGAGAAGGACTGTCTGAACTTTTCACATGAAGTCAAGGAAGTTTGTATTTGGAATCGTTTGGAATTTTTTCATGTTACTAAAAATGTATCGTGTGATCTGATGCATGACTTACTCGAAGGAATTCTGAGATATGACATGGGGCAAATATTGAATACTTTGATAATGGAAAAAAATATTTTTCTCTAGAACATTTAAATGGAAGGATAAAATTTTTCTGAAATGCTTGCGTTTGTAGCATATTTTGGTTTCATTATAGGAGACTTAGTGCCTGAAAATGAACCTTCGTGGCAGATTTTCATTTTGATTCACAAAATTATGGACATTTTACTCAGCAGAACAATCTGAAGGCACTTTGCTTTATTTGAAAGCCATCATTGAAGAACACCATTTAATATATTGTGAAATATTTCAAGACAGTTTAAAACAAAAGTTTCATATTCTTCTGCATTATCCAAGGATTATTTCTTTAATATGACCAGTTCGGTCTATCTGGTGTATGAAATATGAGGCTTTTCATAAATTATTGAAAGTCGCTGCTAGCGCAGTAACCAGCAGAAAAAATATTATTCTTACTGTTGCAATTAAGCAGCAGTTATCATTTGCTTATCGAATTGTCACCAAAAAAGGGTTCTGTGGAAACGTTCTAGATTATTCAATGAATTTTGAAGTCATCCAAAATGTACCTGAATACAGTAAGTTGATTCATCCTTTCGTAAAGTCACACGAAATATCTCTAGTTGATGATATATCCGTTCAATGGGCACGTTTCAATAATATTTTATATAAAGTAGGGTTAGCTGTACAAACCGATTTCGATTCTAATGGTGATATTTGGAATTATAGAACATATTATTATTTTCACCTCACATAAGAATTGTTAGGATTTGTAATATCACCACTGTAAACCATCGGTTTTTGATCTCATGTACAGGGATACGAAGTAAAGGAAAGTAATTCAAAATATTTCATTCTTCAAAAAATTTACCAAATACGGCTCCTTTTAACGTACACTATATTAGTGATGGCACTAATCTTATAAGTAATATCCAATAATATTTTTCACTTCACCTGTATTTATATTGGACGTGGCTGTAATGGCCGTGTGCAATGTATTCAGTTCAGTTCAGTTCCCGCCCATAGTTCACCTCGCGCCAATACATTGCACACGGCCATTACAGCCACGTCCAATATAAATACAGTTACTCAACCCACAATTCCTCAGTTCTCTCGAAGGAGTAGGCAGATTGAGACCTTAGAGAGAACCAGTGACGAGACATGGGGAGTAGGCAGATTGAGACCCCGACGTCAAGTCACAAAAACCTAACGTAATTATACCTGAGGAGTAGGCAGATTGAGACCTCAGCGTAGAATTACGTTTTAACCTTTCATTAATTTTCTTTCTATTTCAGTTCTTGAAAATGGCTCCAAAATCGGAGCCGAAACGTCGAATTTCAACAAATTCTAGACGCGGTTCAACCCGAACTTTTAGTTTTCAAATATCTGACCGCGGAAACCTATCTGAACACATTTCACGCCTCTACGGGGAGGATATTCTCCATCTCACGAAAAACTATTCATCACTCCTTATCCGAAGATCCAAACTCCTGTGCGACCTCACGTTCCTCAAATCATGCAGAGACCACAGAGTCATTCCCAAAGCCTTCCGGTTGAAACATCATGATACCTCATCGTCAGCCCAGCGTATTCTCAATAAAGCCAGCCAAGCACTCATTCGAAAAACACTTCACGACATCAGACGTAATTTGGACATCACCAACACCTCACTCTACAAATGTTTTGGCAAATTATCCACCGTAGATATCCATCCAGTCATCTCGGACACTTTGACCAGGATATCTCAAGACAAAGCAGATCACATCAGCAATAAGAAAACAGAAACACAGAAAAACAAACTTTGTGCATTGTTAACGAATACCATCACACCCTTGGTCCCAGCCGCATCACCTGTATTAGTACACAACTTCTCCGACACACCTCTAGATCAAACTAGCCTTGCACTACTATCAAGAGGATTCAATTATTCCATCACACCAAACAGAATCCCAACAGAAACCATCATTACACAAATAGAATGCGCTATAATCCATCTACCAGAAAACACAGCTGAAGAAACCAGACAAGATATTGCCACCACACTTAGGAGAGCAAAACTCCCTCCATCCAACATAACACCTGCCGAAAAACATTGCCTCAGAAACCTCCACAACAACCCTGACATAATCATTCTCCCAGCAGACAAAGGCAACGCCACGGTAGTTCTGAATACCTCAGATTATGTAGACAAAATGAGCACACTGTTAAACTCATCCGAGTATCAGATCACCCAACGAGACCCGACAACCTACCTCGAAAAGAAGACCAAAAATCTGATCAATAATTCTAAACTACCAGCCGAAACCAAGAAAGCCACTATCCCTAGAGAGAAGTCATCACGCACCCCTCGTATCTACGGACTTCCAAAAATACACAAGCCTGATATCCCACTCCGACCTATTGTCAGTGCCTTTGGATCACCAACCCAGAACCTGGCCAAGTATCTGGCGAGTACTCTTCAGCCACGAGCAGAAGAAGCTTCATCCTACGTGAAAAATTCATTCCACTTCTTAGACCTTCTCAAATCCTATAAAATCCAGAACACTGATATCCTAGTGAGCTTCGACGTTGTCTCCCTCTTCACAAACATTCCCCTAACGGACACGCTAGAAATCCTTAAAACTAAACACAGAATTCCAAAAGACACCCTGGACCTCATCAGTCACTGTATGAACAACACGTACTTCCTCTTCCAAGGAACTTACTACAAACAAGTGAAAGGTGCTCCCATGGGTTTCCCCCTTTCTCCAGTCCTTGCAAACCTTTTCATGGAAGACTTCGAAACTAGGGCTGTAGAAGCATTTGACCACAAGCCTACTTGCTGGTTCAGATACGTTGACGACATTTTCGTCATATGGCCTCATGGTTACGAAATCTTGAATACGTTCTTAGATCACCTAAACGATATCCATCCCAACATGAAATTCACAATGGAGACCGAAATGAACAACTCCCTAGCTTTCCTGGACGTTCTCATCACGAAATCCAACAACTCTTTCACCCACACAGTACACAGGAAACAGACCCACACCAACCGATACCTACACGCAAACTCTCATCACCATCCAGCACAAACAAACTCCGTATTGAACTCCCTGATATACAGATCAATTCAGCTTACCGACAACCAGAATAGACCACAAGAGCTGGACAAACTGAAATCAGCCTTACTCCAAAATGGTTACAACAATTCGCTAATCGACAAGTCTATCCGCCATCAACTGACCCGTCGTCCAAAAACGAACGATCCACTAGAGAGTATTCAGCCACACAAAGCTTTCCTACCATACATCAAAGGTGTGACAGACAAAATCAGTAATATCTTGAGAAAACACGAGATAAAAACAATATTCACGGCCAACAACCAAATATCCAAATTCCTCAGATCTCCCAAGGACACAATACCAAACGATTCTCAAGGTATATATGAAATACCATGTTCAGACTGCCCGAGAACTTATATTGGCCAGACTAATAGACGAGTAACTTCCAGAGTCTACGAACACAAACTTGCTGTGCGTCAGGCATCTTCCACTTCCGCACTTTATAAACATCGAGAAAACTCTGCAAACCAGAATCATCCGTCGGGGTCTCAATCTGCCTACTCCCCATGTCTCGTCACTGGTTCTCTCTAAGGTCTCAATCTGCCTACTCCTTCGAGAGAACTGAGGAATTGTGGGTTGAGGAACTGTATTTATAGTGGACGTGGCTGTAATGGCCGTGTGCAATGTATTGGCGCGAGGTAAACTATGGGCGGGAACTGAGTTGGCGCTAGATGAGCTGTGTGCGGGAACTTGGTTGGCGCTAAGTGAGCTGTGTGCGGGAACTGGGTTGGTGGGAAATGCACGCATAAACTCATTTCCCTCGATTTTCAGCTGTATCTTACCTCGAACCTTCCTATATATATATATATATATATATATATATATATATATATATATATATATATATATATATATATATATATATATATATATATATATATATATATATATATATATATATATATATATATATATATATATGATTGTTCAATCGAACAAAGTTGGCCGTGAACATCAAACTCAAATCATCACAACTGACGAACGGCGTCAGCATATACGAGAGGAAGGTTCGAGGTAAGATACAGCTGAAAATCGAGCTTCCCATGTAATTGCAGCAACCATATTTCCCATCAATTATCAAACATTTCCTCAAAACGGATTAGGACCCATAAAGAAAGGCTCACAACTGCCATTTCTCAAATAGCAACATACTCTTTTCACATTGTTATGTTGAAAGATGATGAATTATCAGATTACTCGAATGAAAAGATTTGAAGAATTCCGAAAGGAACCAGAAATACAATATAAGTGTTCCCAAAATTGAATGTTCTTCAACGAAGGCGGCTTTGAACATAAGAAAGCTAAACAAAAAAGCATATTTTGTCAACAAAGTGACAATTTGTTCTACTCATTCAATACAAGAGAATTGTAACTTGTTGAAAAACATTCCGATGGAGCGAAAATTTACTAGAAAAGAAAAAGTAGATTTACTGCTAATTTATGGCGAGTGTAGAAAAAATGCAACTGCGGCTTGCATTCTTTACAGTGAACGATTCCCTCTCAGACAACGCCAACCAAGTAGAAACTATTTCGCACGTTTGGAAAGGCAATTCAGGATAGAACCAGATGACAATGTACATGATCAGGATAGTTTTATTGTTGATGCAGAGACGGAAACTAATGTTTTGGCTGTTGTTTATGTAGATCCCACTATATCACTTCGACAAATCGAACATGAATTACCAGTTGGACGAGAATCAGCTCGAAAAATTCTAAAAAAACATGGGTTTAAGCCGTATAAATATCAGATACATCAGCGCCTTTACGAAAATGATCATCAAAGAAGGGTCCAATATTGCAATTGGCTACTTGAGAACCACATAAGGAACCCGAATATGACGAGAAACATTATATTTTCCGACGAATCAAGATTTACGAATCTTGGTATGTTCAATAGAAACAACACCAGATACTGGGCAACTGAAAACCCCAGGCTCATAAGACAAGGGAATTTTCAGGAACGCTTTGGATTCAACGTGTGGATAGGTCTGATAGGAACTCGAATCATTGGGCCCATAATATTTGATGGTATGTTGAATGGGCAACGCTATTTGGGATTTCTACGAAACGAAATAGAAGGATTCATGGAGAATTTACCTCTCGACGTCTACCAAAATATGTATTTCCAGCAGGATGGTGCACCTCCCCATAATTCCCGAATAGTAACCAGTTACCTAGATGAAACATTCCCAAATCGATGGATTGGCACGAATGGTCCTACAAGATGGCCTCCGAGGTCACCGGACCTCACGCCACTGGATTTTTTCATATGGGGTTACCTGAAGAACAAGGTTTACTCTTCTAGTCCTACATCAAGGGAGGATTTGGAACATCGCCTTAGAGAAGCAATTGCAAGTATTACTCAAGCTCAGTTAAATGGAGTTATGGAAGCAATAGTGAGACGTGCAATTTTGTGCAGAGAACATAATGGAGAACATTTTGAACAGTACTTGTAAATCATTTTTTCGTTACTTTGATTTCTGTTAGTGTAGTAAGTGACCAGAACCAATAAACAATTTACTTCATACCTTTTTTTTCGTTCAGAAATTAGTTGTATCAAATGTTAGAAATTGGAATAAATATCTAATACATTTTTTTTACTCTGCAGGTATATTCTTATGGTGGATTTATACAGCAGTTCCAATTCATGAGTTTTTAGTCACTAGTAAGAAGTCATAAGAATGTTCGTTAATGGAATATTTATTCCAACAACGATCTTAAAACTGCTGTATGAATCCACCATCAATTACGATTAGCATACGAGTAATGAGAAAAAAGTTCGCTCCATCGCCGTAGAATGTTTTTCGACAACTCACAATGTTCCATTATTCAGAATGTACCGCAAATTTTCACTATTTTTTTTTAAATATGAATTTTTGTTTAGCTTTCGTAGGTTCAAGCCGCCTATGTTTAAGAATAGTCAATTTTGAGAACACTCATAATGAAACATCCCGTATCTTCGATTCCTTTCGGAATTCTTCAAATCTTTTCATTCGAGTAATCTGATAATTCATCATCTTTCAACATAACAATGTGAAAAGAGTATGTTGCTATTTGAGAAATGGCAGTTGTGAGCCTTTCTTTATGGGTACTAATCCGTTTTGAGGAAATGTTTGATAATTGATGGGAAATATGGTTGCTGCAATTACATGGGAAGCTCGATTTTCAGCTGTATCTTACCTCGAACCTTCCTCTCGTATATGCTGACGCCGTTCGTCAGTTGTGATGATTTGAGTTTGATGTTCACGGC
This sequence comes from Chrysolina americana, assembly GCA_958502065.1. NCBI lineage: Eukaryota > Metazoa > Arthropoda > Insecta > Coleoptera > Chrysomelidae > Chrysolina > Chrysolina americana. The sequence continues at coordinate 23,015,109 of OY293417.1, read as the reverse complement.
CAACTTTGTTCGATTGAACAATCAACTGTATCTCCGCCATTTTTCAACCGATTTTCAATTTTGGAGAACAGTGTTATCACAAATTGCGTGTTCTTCCTGATAATGAAAAAACTTGTACAGGGTGTCATTTGAAAAAAAAAGTTTGGGGTCACTTCCGGTTAAACCGGAAGTGGTGAATTTTCGGTTATGGAGTCAAAATATGCGTATTTGAGTAATATATCGACGTGCCAAATTTGAAACCTGTATCTTCAAAACTATAGAAAAATTGGGGGGCGTACCTCACCTCGTGGTCACCCGGTATATATAAATATATATATATATCTATAAATATATATATTTATATCTATAAATATATATATATATATATATATATATATATATATATATATATATATATATATATATATATATATATATATATATATATATATATATATATATATATATATATTGGGAGTCACTTAAATGAAAAAAATATTAATTTGAGTTAAGAAAACACATAGTTTGGTCCAAAGCCATGGCCTATATATAAATATATATATATATTTATATATATATTTATATATATATAAATATATATATATATTTATATATAGGCCATGGCTTTGGACCAAACTATGTGTTTTCTTAACTCAAATTAATATTTTTTTCATTTAAGTGACTCCCAATCCCTAGTCAAATATTTCATATTCATGAACCAATTCTATCAATTCTGAATTAACGTAAATATTTATTTGGTTTCAAAGAGCAATATTATAAGCAATTCTGTATTTATACTGAAATGAAATAAATAATGAAAGAAAACAATACATTTTTTGCCACGACAGTCGTGTCGTGGCTCTGAACCAAACTATATGTTTCCTTAATTCAAATAAATATTTTTTTCATTGAAGTGACTCGCATTCTGTAGTCAAATATCACATATTCTTGAACCAATTCTATCAATTCTAAATTCACCTAATTATTTATTTGGTTACAAAAAGCAACACTTTTCATTCAATACTATATATTCCCAGATGAAATAAATAAAAAACAACAACAATGCATTATAATTCTTGAATCAAACAAATCAATAGAGGTTGAAACAAATATAACACTCAGCGTTGTCCATTTTTTTTTTGGCTCAAACAATTATTTGTTTTGGAATTCAAATAAACTGCCGTTTTCTTTGAAATAATTAATTAATTTCGACGTATTGAAACAACGAATTTGTTTGGCTAAAATAAATTTTGTTTGATTTAATATATTTTTTTTTTGTGTAGATAAGTACCCACCTAAATTTCAAAGCGACAGGAAATAATCAACTTTCTGACATGAGAACGATACAATTTTTTATTTGTTCTCTACATATTATTTAAAACATTTAATTGTATGATTGACTCTCCAGATCTTTCGTGCTTTGTTCCCTTTCCGGTTCCTGCGAGGCCTACTAGGAGTACAGGATCGTGAATTTTACACATATCACTCAATTGTATAGAATTTCAAAATCTGAATATCACTTTTTTTGTTATATGATATGGTTCGACAATGAATATCGTTAATATGAAATCAAAAATAGATTTAAATATAAGAGTGTTTCGTCTGATAATTTTCATTATTTAACTTTCTCTGGAGAAAGTTGCTGAATATTTTTATAAAAAATTTAGGTTTAACGAAAAGGCATTTATCTATTACCAACAAATAAAAATATTGAATTCCGCAGAGCCATTGAAAAATATAGTATTTCAAGAACGGAGGAAGCCATCTGGTGCCAAAGATGTGAATCGAAAGCCCATACGCGAGTTAAACTTATATTTTGAAAATCGATATGTTCTTGCGGATACTTCAACTACTAAGTGGTAGGTGGCAATACGATATGAAAAGTAGTCATTGAAATGTTCTCAAAAACAAATCAAGCTGTTGAAACTGTTTCAAATTTAATGTACAATCGCTGAATATGTTTGTGTTCGTTCTTTGCAAGGAAAGTTGTATTTTCTGCAAGTATCATAGCACTACGATTGTCGATATAAACTGTAACACTTTTTTTGAAGTATTGACATGATATTCTCTGTTATTGATGGCATTATTGACAGCTTCTGTCAATTCCATATAGGTACTTATCTTCGGTGGATGAAGAAGCAACAGCTCGCTAATTATTTAGAATCTCAAGATATCAGTCCCCTAGTGAGTATTAGAAAATATTCGGTAAAGGAACTTCCATCATCAAGATTATTTTCCCAATTGGCATCGATACATTCTCTCAACCATTCATTGTCCAGTTTGTAAATGATTCTCACGTTTATACTTCCATTCAAGATTATATTTTTCGTTGGCACAGAATGTTTTCTAAAAACTTTTCATCTGAACAGAGTAACTACAAACAGTTATAGAATATTACTGCTAGCTAACACAATCATTGATTTTGTCGAGGTTGCAGTGATGCTTGATTGAAAAGAAAATTTTGAATTATGCATTTCAGAATATGCCTCGGCCAGCTATGGATTCAGCACCGCCCCCGCAGAATCATAATTCTCCATACTTTCCGTAATGAGGAGAACTATGTAACAGACTGAATGAAAAGTATAGAAAACTAATTAAATTTATGCTAAGACAATCTAGCTTTGGTTCCCTAATATAACTTATAATTAAAACAAGAAAATTATTTTTACATTTTAATTTGATACAAGTTATCTTCCAGAGTCCAGAATTCCTAGGAAATAGATAATTCCGATCGATTTTGCTACCAAGAGCACCACGTCGGCTACTGCACGGCTACTTGGTAGTCCCCACGAGCCCTAAGCCTCATACGACACTTTGCACAATAATTCGTTATTTATCGCGAAGCTAGCAAGGTCTTTCAACCCGTAGTTTCTTTTGGGAGGAAAAGTAGCGTTTACTACATCGATTACTAACTGCAATGGTATCTTTCACGTGAAATCAACCACAGTAACTATATATTGAGTTTTAGCTAAATATAATCCGCAACAGTGTTAGTCGTAGTCCCCCGGTCTCAGAGGAACTTGATGAGTGCCAAATTGATAATAACCTTGTGAGCACTGACGGCATCCACAAGGAGTTGGCTAATCAGTAGTTGCCGGCGGTAACAGCCTAGTCGCTTAACAGGAACAAGGGGAGAAAATACTCATTAGTAAATAAACAGTCGATGAGAAGTCAATCACCAACAGAATATAATAAGGGCTGTAGAGTAAACCCTTTTCTTTGTATTTCAATTTCTCCTGGGTTTCTTCTTTCTTGCAATAGATCTGAAAAGACCTGTTTGTTTGTGAGTCTATACGAATTATTTTTGAAGGGATTTGGGTTTTGTTCCTACGCAATCCCTTCAAAAGATTATGGTTCCTGTAATTTCGAAATACTGGCTGTAGATCGAAGCTTGCGACGATTGTTGATGTTTGTGAGAAAGTCTACTGTATTTACTAGCCTCTTGATATCCCATTATACTTGACTTGTTCTATATTCGCCCAGTGTTCACTGAAGCCTAGAAAAGTTTGGTCGACGTCAATCATATTGTTGAATTGAGTTGATTTTGTTTGATAGGAATTGTAAATTTAAATTGAGAATATCAATGTTCGAAAAAATTGTCGATCAAATAATGTTTTAGTAGATGAATTTTCACCTTTATCTAGCAGATTTCGATTGGTGCAACTTGGGGCAATCGGGGATATAAAGAGTGGTAGTGTTCATTATTATCATTATTATTCGGAATAGCGTAAGCGGAACATTTTTTTTTGCTATAGGAAGATAAGATATTGATTGGTGTGATGACGTTATTTTTTGTTTGAATTTCACCACAATGATTATTTATAATTTATATTGCTATTCCCTTACTCAAGGTTTCTTTTTTAATTTTGTCTGGCACAACACACCTCATAGATGTTTGTAGTGATGTCATTATTACCCTCGAAACCTGTAATTTTTTTCAGTCCCCGGTAACTTTTTTCAAACAGATCTAGATTTTTTTTTATAATGCACATATTGTTTGAACTTGTTGCTGACCCATAGACTATTTCTCCTTTAGAAAATAAAAATGGCTAAGGAAAGTTATCGTAAAAATAGTGCCGCAGTTATACTTACAAAAAAACAAACAAATGAACGACGTTAATAATACTTTAATAGAGTAGAGACAATATAAAAAAATTTGTAGAAGACTTTGTTGAATTGATTCTAACATATTTCACGAATCTCGAAAAAATGGTTACTTTGGCTACTCTAATTTTTAAATGGAGGAATTCTATCAATGAAGTGAACCCCTCCCAAATGAATCTGATACACCACTGAATGAACTTTTTCATGGGTATTTGAAAAAAAGAAGTGGCAATCAATATGAAGATAATTGGAATTTGCTGTTGAAAATTTCGGTTTCAGTCAGGTTCGGTGTGTGTGATCAACGGTAAGGGAGAAGAACGATAATACCTAGCTTAAAAAAGGTAAGTCTGCCAATAGGAATTTCATTTTTGGGACCAGAAAGCAGTGTCAGTTAACAAAACAATGAATGATATAATAATGTACTATACCAACAAATTGTGTATTCTTGAAGTTTCGCATTTGAAAGACATTTAAATGGATTCGCTTGATCAGTTGAGCTTATGATATAAACAGCAGAAGTTTTCAATAGAATTGAAGTAGGTTATAGTATATTTTTCAACAAGAGATGAAAATACAATATTTTTCGTGAAGTGAGAGTTTGTCCTTGCACGAGTGAAGCAGAGCGGAGCGGGTGTGGCAATCTCACAAACGAAAAAAACGTATTTCATCGAGTATGAAATGCTGTTTTTCTACGATAGATGTTGTTTATAAAAAACTGGTATTTTGCTATCAGAGTCCATATAGTTATAGAGAGAAATTCAAATATAACCATGAAAATGTTTATAAACTGTCAAACGAAGTGACATTCGTTTTCTGATTCAAGTGCCAAGCAGTGAGATTAACTGTCATCAGTGTCAAAAATCCATCAAATTGTTTTCAGTATATTTCCATCGGGTCGCATCTACAGTGAAAAACTATTACTTTTATGGATGTATCTGGTTGAAAATGACCAATTTCATCATGTACATATATGAGTAGAAAAAAACATTTATCTTTGAATGTGGTTATAGGCTAATTAACCTTATTTTCTCTTTTACCATTCACCAACCAGAACAAAGCACTAAATGAAATAAAAATTAAAGACCCTTCACACTTTTCATTTTACGGAAAATGACTTTGTGCGAATGTTTTGAAATATGGTACATGTTTTACATCTTGGTGTCCTTATACATAATATTGTCGTGAATTGGGGTTGTTCACTAACTAACTAGGCATATTCTGATCCTTGAAAGATTTAAAACACATAAAACAAATGATTATGTTTCCTGAACAACCGGACTCTCCATGGGTCATTATATATTTTAAAATGCGGCTCACGTGAATTACATCGGTTTACGCATTTTTTGCAGATCCTTTCCGATTTCCTTTTATGTGATTCCAGCTAATATGCACTTTTTAGATAAACTCCGAAATGATAGATTCGCAATGCATCTGTCCGTGCATTCGTTGGAGAACATTCATCGTCATGCTTCAGAAATGCATATGGGCAATCTTTCCTGGGATCAAAATTCCGTGGTGCTGAAAGAACACCGGGCGTCCCTTTCTTCCTTGCTTCGGCCAACGTATCGTTCATTTTTATTGGGGGGTAGGGGAAGTTTTCGTAAATAGTATTATTACATGTAGTTGCTGTCATAAACCGAATTACCCATGTATCAAAATTTTAAACAACTTATTTTTTATAAATATCAATAGGAAGAAACAACAAAATTGAAATACTTTCCTGAAATATAAATCATCAGTTGAACCGTAACATCAATAGCATTTATTTATTGTTCATAAAATTCTCTGAGTTTATGCTTCCATATATTGTATCTGCCTTTGTCAAAGTTATTATTCAGAAATGATATTGTTGTAAATACTTGGGAGAGATTCATTAACAACAAAACATATGGATCAGCAAATTCTACCTAGCTGACCGGATTCTACGTCAAGTTTAAAATTACTATGAAGTAAAGTTGATTGAACAGTATATTTTCGAATGGATAACAAAATATTAAAATGAGACCATTATGAAGAATGGATCCACAAATAAACCACGGCAGCCTCCACCACTTGTTGTGAATTGTTGTTGTTCACAAATAACTTGGCAGATTCTGATCCTTTTAATATTTTGAAACACTTTGGAAACAATATTTATCCATCTACTTACAATTAAAAATCACATTGTAATTATTCTGAATTCAATTACGATGGAAATAATTTAATGAATCCCTTGTTGTTCAATTTTAATAAATTTAAATTAATGAATTGGAAAAGACCTATACTTACAAACATAACGGGGATCCAACTTTTCAAACCATTTTCTAAATGTACCTACTCGATTTATGTACTTCTCAACTCCCCCATTGCCCTCACTAGCTCTGGGCACGGCAGAAGCCTAACTTCAACTCCCTGATCAAACTATAAGTGGCCTTCTTTCAAACTTGTTTTTTGTTTAGTAAACGTACGAAAGTAATTCGTCATATCTTACTTGTAGCTCACGAATCCTTTCTTTCGGATGAAAAATAATATAACACACCGGGGGAAATATTAATAACAGAATCACTTTGATTTCTACTCATTCCAACAAACTAGAAAACAAATGAAGAAGTGCCACAAGTGCTAGGAATCGCACGTTAAAAGGTAAGACCTTGTTAACCCTTGGCTCGCACAAGTTTCGACTTCTGAGGGCTGCGTTTGTAGGGGGACGACAATTTTAACAATTTTTTTTGTTCCAATTTTATTTTCGTAAATTCTGAGATACTAAGTCAGAATAAGCTAATGCCGAGATTTAAAGTCAGAATTCCGACTTAGTATATCAGAACTAGCTAATTTCGAGATACCAAGACAGAATTCCGACTAAGTAATTCAGAATTAGCTATTTCCGAGATATTAAGTCAGAATTCTGACTATCCCAGAATTAGAACATGTTCTGTCACTCCTAATTCTGACTCAACATTTGAGAATTAGCCAATTCTGAGATACTAGTCAGAATTTTGACTTAGTATCTCGGAATTAGCTTATTCTGAGATTCTCAGTCGGAATTAGCTAGTTCTGAGATACTAAGTCGGAATTCTGACTTAACATTTTGGAATTAGCTAATTCTGAGTTACTGAGTCGGAATTTTGACTTAGTATCTTAGAAATAGGTAATTATGAGATACATAGTCAGATCTGAATTAGTATCTCGAAATTAACGAAAAAAAAATTAAATAAGGAAAAAATGTTAAAATTGTTAATTTTTGGTAACCAGCTGTCGTCCCCCTACGAACGACATCCCGCAGAAGTCGAAACTTGTGCGAGCCAAGGATTAACGAGGTCTTACCTTTCAACTTGCGATTCCTAGCACTTGTGGTCCTTCTACGCCTTCGTTCTTCTGTTAGCAATATGTCCTCTGGTGTGTGATATTATCTTTCATCAGAATGATTCATGAGTAAGATATGACGAATTCCTTTATTGACTATTCATTGAACTAATATGAACAAATAAAAAATACGAGTAATTGAAGCATTATATAATATGGGGTGGCGCAGGGAACTGTTTTGGGGCCTATTCTTTTTATACATTATATCAACGGAATGTTCAAGTTGTCAATGCTTCAATAACTCGAACAAAGTTCGAAAATTGTTGTCGGAGAGTATAAAAAAAATTAAACAAATCAACAATGTCGAAGTACCCTTCCCTCCACACCTATCTACAAAGTGGAAAAAATGAGGTGAACATCTGTCAGAAAGCAACAATTCCTTTGGCTATTACAACTACGGACATTGAATTACATTTAACAGATAATTGTGTAACATTCTTCCAAGTACATCTAGTTGCAATTGCTTATCTTGTAATTGAACAATAGATTATTCTTCATTTTGCTAGAGACAACATTATAGTAGTCGGAAGAACGTTGCACAAATGTTTGTGTTTTGGCCGTTCCGTAAAATGGGATTTCATTCACTTCCCGTAAAGCAATAATTTTTGGCTACTGAATGCTCTAAGTAGGTAAAAAATCCGTGGTTTTTGAATTGCTCGCGCACCTGATTATATGTGCGAGCAGTCAGTGTCACTCAGATCGCCGCTCCGAAAATATTAGAATCGAACACGATCGATTACCGGAATTTAAAAATAATCGTGTGGTCTAAAATCATCATTTTTCCCAATTTTTTCCTAATTATCCAACACCCTCATTCCCCCATTCTCGGTGATATTTGAACTTCAACTGATTTTGCCGCCTCCAGCCTCCAACAAAGGGTAAGTCATTGAAATATAGCCTACTTCATTTGCCAAACCCGCCAGTTTCTCAGATGTAGTTCAATGCCTGTTTTGGTATCAATCAGGGAAGTAGTTGTTTATTTGTCAGATGTTTGTCTCATTTTTTCCACTTTGTGGAAACGTGTAGATAGAAGAGATCTTTAACATTCTCGACTTTATTCGTTTCATTTTGTTTCACCGGCACAAATTTTCGAATTTTCTTCGAGTCATTACAGTTAACTCTTTCTGGAATCTCAACTCATTATACTTATTCAACCAACAAGCCAAGAAATTGAATCATAAAAAACAAGAATGGCACTATAATATTCAATAGCTAAAATATTCATTGACTTTTTTTTCACTCCAGAGTCACATTTAATTGAGCCTATACCTAATTATCAAACTTTCAATCTAAATGTTTTTATTATTTTAACCATTACCATTGACTATATTCACATCCATGTGGTTTTCAGATTTATGATTTGATGTGGTAGAATAAAAAAAAATTCATGAAGAAAAAAAAATCAGAAATATGGTGGTAGGTGAGGGGTGGAAAGAAGGAAGTTCAGAACTTTAGAATGAAACCAAATACAAACATGCGGTTTTCAGATTTATGATTTGATCTGGTGATGATATAATTTTCATGAAGAAAAACAGGGGTTGGGGGTGGGTGAGAGGTTGTAAAGAGGGTAAACTATACAATTTAATGAAAAAAAAGGTGTTAAGGAGGTGAATAATTCAGAGCTTCAACATCCAACCAATAAGAACTAACATGCGGTTTTCTGATTTATGATATGAACTGGTGACAATTAATCGATGCCACTTTAAACACCTAGAGAAAAAATCAACGGAATGAGGGCGAGAGTGAGTGATGTAAAGGGGGTAAATAATTCAGAACTTTAATTTCCAACCAATAAGAGATACGAACATGCGGTTTTCGGATTTAGTGTTTGAGGAAGGGCAAGCTTATGTTGCATTGAGTCCTATGATACTGCTTGGTGGACCTCGGATTGAGGAATTGGATTGTACAAAATTGACAGGAAAAAACCTTGTTATAATGAGGCATTGGTGAAAATGGAAAGGTTGCGAAAGCAATAAATATACGTAAGTACTGCACTTTGTTTCTTTTTGATTGAGACTAAAAAGTAAAAATAAAATTTATAATTTTTTTTTACATTGAATGATTTTATCAAAGAATTGAACTAAAAAGTAAAAGATAATTTGGCAGATCTCTGTTTACTTTACAGTCTAGATTCAACAATGGCATAAACGGCACATTATACATTTTTATATATAAATCCTGGCGCGTATACATCTCCATTTGATGGGTATCTTCAATAATTGCGCCACGATTTTATATCGAACTTGAAAATATATAATGTGCCATTAATGCCATTGTTGAATCTAGACTATAGTAAACAGAGATCTGTCTATTAATTTTTTTCTTTTTAGTGCAATATTTTAATAAAATCGTTTAACTTAAAAAAATTATTTCTATTCATTTTACAGTTCCTCTTTGTTAGATAGGACTTGAAAAGAGTTTCTATACTTCTTCGAAATGACACAAGATATGTTAACTTTCCGCAAGGCAGGAGTTGTATTTGTAGTTGATTAACCGTAAAAATATGTAAATCACCAAAAAATTAAACTACTTTCAAAACACTTTCTTGTTTCATGTAAATCTGCTGCATTTCATATCCATTCTTGATCTACCAGCAGTCTTTCGGTTTAGTGATTTTGTTACATGCCCCATAGAATACGGGATTCTATGACATTTTGAATAGTTTATAATCAAACACTAGTTGCACTAATTATCGAATTAAGCTATAGGACTATGTTTATTTTGGTAAGCAATTCATGTAGATATGTAGACCTTCCTTTCATCAATATACTCTGGTAGGTCATTAATAAATGATAGAAAAATCAAAGGGCCGAGAACGCTTCCTTGGAGAACTTCCGAGTGGATAAGAAACTCATCAGACATCTTGTCATCAACTTTCACAATTAATTAAAGCCCTCCTAGGAAAGACTGAATCCAGTTAAGTATATTACCACGTATCTCCGTTGCATTTAACTTTGTAATAATGAAATCGAAATTAAGACTATCGAACGCCTAGAATAGATCAGAAAACAAGTCAAAGACCAACTTTTTTTTTCCATCTCATCATTTTTGAATGGAATGAAGTCAGTAGTATTTTATTCTCATCTAAGAATTTATTTATTCTTGAATATTTTTCTTTCTCTATATATTAATTTAGAAAATGCGCTCAGCAGTGCAATAGGTCCGTAGTTCGAAGGAGAAAATCTTACCATCCTTTTTGTAAATAGGTATCACTAATGACTTTTTCAAATGACTTGGGAATTGACCTAGTTCTAATGAATGCTAGATATTGCGCAATATCTGTTGCACAGTTTTTCAGTAGATGGACTGTTCCGGCAGGTTTCTTATTCTTCAAATTTCTAATAATTTATATTTTCTCTTCAGAGGAAAAAAGCTCGTAAAAATATGTATTTATGCGGTGGGATCGTGTCGACCAAGAGCTTCCCCTACTATTGTTAAGAAAACATTTCCAAAAATATTAGCCAATTCGGTTTTGCAAAGGACTCTTTCTACTATTTCCCAAATGGTTTTACTTTCATTATCCGAATCACTTGTGAGCTGTATATAATAGTTTTGTTTGGCTCTTATTATATTTTGCTTATAGGATTTGAACATAGGATAGAAAAAATAACTTTTGTCTAAGTGGAAATTAGACAAAAGTTATTTTTTTATCCTATGTTCAAGATGAATTTCCACAAAATAAATAGATCATCAATCGAAGAACTTATAGGATTTCTTGGAGCAGATAAGTGTTCTGAGTGAATTCATTCACTATGGAACAGTAATATTGATTTAGGAGTGGTTCAAAGTTCTTATTCTACCCCTCAGATCATTGCTCATTTTCCACTTCTTTTATTGTTCTTTCACTGTCTGATCTGATCTATTTCTGTAATGCCAATCTTCATATACATTGATGGTCTGTTTGTTTGTAGATCGATAGTTATTGAAGACACAAAGACATTGTTATCGTTGTGTATTGTTGATGAAGATTATTATAACGACATTATTAATGAATATTGTTATTTATATTGTTTTATTGTTCTTGTATAAAATTCGATCATATTGTATAGAAACTAAAGTTGACATGGGTAAGATATAATAAAAGGAAAAACTGAAAGTTGTCATTTTCAACTAGAAAAGTTAAATTTAGATGAAAAATCAGATTTCTATAAAAAACTATAGCTATTGTAAGCATTTGGGCTTACATTTGGTCCTTTCGAGCACAACGGTATTGGTTCTTGGAGAAATGACCCTTTCCAGACGAAGCGAGCGACTGAAAGAGAAAGGTAGAGAAAAGGATGTTACTTTAATACAAAGCAATAAGTTTGGTACAGGAATCGAAAAAGGCAAGTCTACAGCAACATCAAAGTTGAAAAGAAGATTGAAAAAATAAAAGAACTCAAAGCCAATTTGGAGTTTAAAAATGCTGAACTAGAAGTAAGAAGATTAGAACTAGAGTTGAAACAAGCAGAAATATGTAGCTCAAATTCAGAAAATGAGGAAGTAGAAAGCAGGCAAGTCTTAGAAAATGCATATGCGATAGAAGGTGTTTTATCAGGTAAACATCAATCAAATTCAAACATGAATTAACAGAATACCTTCAGAAAAATTATCGGAAATTGGGGTTAAATTTGATGAATCTGGAATGCATAGAGATTTCGGAAATGAAAATGCGACAAAAAGTATTCGAGTAATGAAAATAAACAATTTTGAAAGGTTTTTAACAAGACAGTCAGTAAATAAAGAACTTCCTATATTTTATGGTGACTCAAAAGAATGGTCACGTTTTATCAATCAATTTAAAGAAACAACACACATTTATAATTTCAGTAATCGGGAAAACATATTGAGATTACAAAAATATCTTCGTGGAAAAGCTAGAGAGACTATTGAAGTTTTGCTCACGTTCACGATGGAAGTAGATAAAATGAAAACGGAAATGATTGTGAACGATTTGATTAATGCAATCCAGAAATTTCCGAATGTTAGGGAAGATAAATTATACTCGATTATTGATTTTTCAAATTCTGTTCAAAATTTGGCTGTCACAGTAACGAGTTTGAATCCACAATAATTGTTATTTGTTATTGTGGAAAAGTTAACACCGAACCTCAAAATGGAATGGGCAGAAAATGCAAAGAAAATTTCCAAAACTAATAAGAATTGTAGAGTTTTCCACTTGGTTGTATGAAATTGCGGAAGATGTAAGTTTTGTATCAACTCCAGAAATGGATGAATAGAAAAAAAGTACGTATTGACCACTACTACATGTGAACAAACAAAAAAAGATAGAGTAACGGATGAGTGTCGTTACTGCAAGATGAAAAATTATAAAACGGATAAATGTAAATTCTTCAAAGATTTAGATCCGGCCAGAAGATGGAATTGGATAAGAAAATTTGTTTTTGCTGTTTGTCTTCAAATCACTTGTCTCGATACTATAAAATGAGAAAATCTTGTGATATTGATAGATGTAAACACTATCATCATCTACATGATGGAAGAGAAATATCGGAAAGTCACGATACAGAGAATGTTAGTCACCATTTTATAGAGTATAATAATGAATCACACAGTGACTGAATTGAATAACTTCTGAGTGATTCAATAAGTCGAGTGATTAATTCAGCTAATAACTGAGTGTGACATTTTTTGGCGGCTTAACAGAGTGATTCTTTCGCTCAATGAGAACTACAGAGTGATTAATTTACTCACTGGCTGAATAACTACTGAGTCATTGGTTCGTTGAATGGCTAACTCACTCAACGCCTGTTTGTGACGGTTCTCGGTGACTCAGAGAAAGACATCAGTGCCATCTATTAGTCTAGAATAAAAGTGTTGAGGGGGCAGGCGTCAGTTCTGTCGCGCAGACGCAGTCATCGAGAGCACACCACACTCTTCATAATCATACTCCCTCTTTCTCTAGTTCTAAGACGTTTCTCTTGCCATAATTTCTTCATGAATATCAACAAGTTTAGTCAAAGTTCCTCAGCTCACCGTATGCAACAGCAATCTTACCATTCCCTTGGCGCCATACTCAACTATACGGCCAATGGGGACATTGATGCTGAACATGTGAAGATATGTAATGCGGAAACGCCAAGTGCGCCGAATGATGTTGTCAATAAAAAATACGTTGATAATATCATGCGAAAGTTCAGAGTGGACTTGTACGCTGTCATTGACTCCATTACAGCCTTGGATGTTCGAGTGACGAAATACATGACAGATTCTTTGAAGAACCGTAAAATCTACAAAAAGAATAATGACGTTTGAATAGCTGACATCCCCACCAGAACGGAGAGTGTCAGGTGACATTAGTAGGTTGATAGATGGCGCTGATAGTCCCACGAGAACGGATAGTGGCAGGTGGCATCAAGCAACCGACAGATGGCGCTGATTTTTTATGAAAAAATGAGCACATTTTTGATTGAATTATTCGTCATATTTTGCTTCAAAAAACATGCTCATTTTTTATGCAAAAATGAGCACATTTTTATTGAAGTATTCATCATATTTGTAGCGAAAACCTGCTCTATTTTGATGCCAAAAGTGACACTTTATTAGATAAAAAAAAACAAAATTGACTTGGTGGAAGGATTTCAGTAAAGCGTTTTCGGTGATTTTTGAGTCACTCAGCATTCACTCAGCTTTCACTCAGCTTTTTCCACCATGTCAATTTTCAATAATGTTTTTATAAAAAATAAATTACCATTTTCCCATAAGAATACAGTATTTTTGGATGAAAATAAGTGACACCTTTATTGACATGTTTGTACGATTTCAGTGAAGCATTTTCAGTGAAAGCTGAGTGGCTAAGTGAAACAATGAAATTTCACTCAGCTTTTTCCACCATGTCAATAAAAGTGTCACTTTTTAGGGGCAAAATCAGGCACATTTTTGGCACAAAATCGATACTTTTGCATTTTCACGTTTTTCGATAAAAATAAACACCCAAAATTGACATGGTGGAAGGATTTCCGTGAAGCATTTTCAGTGATTTTTTAGTCACTCAGCATTCACTCAGCTTCCAGCATTTTCAGTGAAAGCTGAGTGGCTGAGTGAAACAATGAAATTTCACTAAGCTTTTCCACTATAAAAAAAGTTACAGTTTTTGCATAAAAAAGTGACAGTTTTTGCATAAAAAAGTGACACTTTTTTTGCACAAAAATGACCTCCAAAAATATGTGGGATTTTAAATGGGAGGCTGGGAGGGTGAAACGAAATAATACTAATAATATCCAGACACGGATTACATATTGATTTTATTCAATCATAAGTATAAAACATAATCGACTATTTGACTAAATATATGTACTGTGGAAAGAAACAAACAAAAGCACAATTTCTTGCATTTTCCTTAAAATTTTGTATGTGTGTGTGTGTTTGGCAATATTTCATCAAATTCTGATTCCTCATCTCTTGAGCCTATGGGCCGTAGGGCTCACCACCACCACGCAGATGTAGGTCACAGTAGCAACGGCTGCTCGTTTTCAAAGTAAATAACACTTCATCAAATCTGTTGTGATACCAAAATTTACAGCATTGATCTCTAAGTGGTCCAAATCACTGAAATTTCGTCTGACGCTCTGAGCCTGCTTGTAGATTTGTCCCCATTTTTCATTGGCAAACATTTACAAAATTCGATCAGTGAGCGTCCATGGCAGAGGTGAGGCCTCGATGAATTCAACTATTGATGAAGTACATCTGACTACTTGCAGACAGCATACATTTTTCCAAATGTCTACCATGGTGGCCAGGATGAGGGTGTGTGTGTGTGCGTGCGCATGTGCTCTCTGAAACAACATGCATTAGTTTTTCCTCAGTAATCCTTTTTTATACACCCTGTACATTTCAACTCGCTAAATAACCGTTCTTTCAATGAATATTCTTTGATACACCCTGTATTGCTGTCATGTTTTTTTCAATCATCATTATTATTATCTCGCTGTATATGTTGACACACCCACTACACTGAATTCGACAAGCAGCCGTCATGTTTTTTTCCTCATGATTACTGTTTTGAAACACCCTGTACATTACAACTCGCTAAATAACCGTTCTGTGTTGGCGGGGTATCCGCCATGTTTTTTTCTTTCTTATGATTATTCTTCAGTACACTCTGTATACTTCATTGAATACCTGTTGCGTCAATTATTGCTGCAATGTTTCGTTCTATATCTATTTTTTTATTTTTTCAATGATCATTATTATCTCACTTTGAATGTTGGCATATCTGGTATACTGAATTCGATGATTATTCTTTGATACCCTCTGTATACTCCACTGATTACCTATGGCGTCTATTATCGCTGTCATGATTTTTTGAGTCGGTGATGTCGTTCTCACGAACTTGCTCACTTCTTTGAATACATGACTTGAAACAACTGATATGATAGATTCGATCTTCCCGCCAATTGCAAATATGCGTCAAATGTCTTAACCCTACTACGCTACGGAACCATTTTGGTGTATTTGAAATATCACACACTTCACTCAAAAATATGCCAAGTCATCTTGATACTGTCTTCAGCATTTTGAAGTTATTCGTCTCGTTGGTGATGTCTTTCTCACGAACTTGCTCACTTCTCCCGACATGAGACTTGTTTGATTGAAACCCAAATGTCTTTCCCTACCTCGTTACGAGACCACTTTCACTCATAACCAATAACATGTAGTTCTCTAAGAAATATGCCAACAAGCCTTCAGTCTTTTGAAGTTATTCGTCTCGCCGGTGGTGTCGTTCTCAAGGGCTCGCTCACTTCTCTGGAACACTACACAAGACTTGTTTTATTGAATCCGATCTGAATAATTCCCGCCCATTGCAAGTATGCGTCAAATGTCTTTCTCCTACCTCGCTACGAGACCACTTTCACTCATAACCAATAACATGTAGTTCTCTAAAAAATATGCCAATATTGTTTTGTTTTTTGTTCGTTTTGAAATTGTTTTTTCCGTTACCTAGCTGTCATCCCCCTACGAACGACAAACCTCAGAAGTCGAAACTTGGCGAGCCAAGGATTACCAGGTCTTACCTTTTAACGTGCGATTCCTAATAATCAATAAAGCACCTAAGTTCACGAACTCGATTAACTCTTGTTCGATTACTTCTCTGAAATATTAAAAGATGTGCTTAACTGAAATCATCCCACTCACATGAATGTTTCCATTATTTTTTTTTCATGTATTCGTCAGATGTGGTGTCTTCCCAGGATGGTACTTTTTTTTATGCGGGCCTCGTCGCTACTAGACCATCGTTGTCTATTTGAATTAACATGGACTTCACTCAAAGATATTCCAACTTTCGGAGTCATTTATTTCTTCGGCGGAGGTTGGTTTTCCACTTTCCACGTCTAATCTGAATATTTCAAGTCTTTCCAATATTGTCTTCAGGTGTTAAATGGTAGACCAATACAATGCCCACGTTGTTCACGACCTCACTTGAATTAAAAAAAGCATGAATTTTACTCAAAAATTTTTGGTGATTTCCCAAAGGTCTTTCCACGCCATCTCTCGCCCATGTCTATTTTAACTATTCATTATTCAACTTTGTATGAATTCGCAAAAGTAATCGACAAGTAGCAGTTAGGCGCGATCTTAGTGTAGCTTTTACCCAATAGGTGCTGCTGTATCATCCTCCAATCCAGGTATCATGTGATCAGACTCTGATTTCCAGAACATTCTGAGCTGTTCGATTTCAAACTCTATTCAAATGATGAATGCAAAAGGAGATAGACATTAAATCCAATGGTATAAAGTGAGATGATATACACACCCAGAATCGGGTGCTTTGGTCTCAAAATCCGATTGGTTTTGTTTATTCAGGTGTTCGATTGCATCATCATGTTATCAAGAATTCTTTGGAACGCAAATAAACAAATTTCTGTACCAAATTTATTCACAAACACTTAAGAAATTCGCATAGGCATTTCAACTTCCGATTTTAGCAAAAGAATTCTTGGAGTGCGAAATTCTCTTGAAAAATCATCGCTAATGGCGTATTGAGGAAACAGCAATGACAAATATGCATCAACTCGAGCATTTAAACTGTTCCAGCCACTGGGCCTATATCTTCCTGCTGTGCCAGCAATACCTGCATGATATCGTTGTATGTATGCATCGCTGTGAGAACTATTTTATGAGGACATGTATTCGAGTGTATCGCTGCGAGGACTACTCTGTGAGGACATGTATTTGAATGTATTGCTGTGAGGACTCCCGGTACAGTCTTTTGAATTATTTCTATGTGAGACTACTTACTTTACTAGCATTATCTTTTCGGCATTCGTAGTCCAATAGATTATTGCACTGATTTTCCTCATAATAATTCATGGTGATTGTATCTACCTTTTGAAGATGAGTTTCAGATTTCTGAAAATAACTAAAGGTTTTGAAACTTTATCTATTATTTCAACATCTGAAAGAAATATTACATGTGGAGTTGGGCAAACTTATGGATAGGCCATGATTTAATCAAATGAAGATAATAATAATGATAATAATACTCCCTTTTAAACACTCGTAGAGTCTACCCAAAGGCATAGCCTGTGCGGGTAGAGGACGGCTATTATTATTATTTGCCGTGGCGCTCCGGGGCGACTTACTGATATTGTCGGTGGTGTATTCACTTTTCAGTTGTAGGAAAACCTGGAAAACCTACAGCACCACCCCGGTTGGTCGGTGCGCACTTCAAGCTAGCACCAGACGTCGGGATTGGCATCTATGCAACTGACATCACACTTGATTCACAACAAGGCATGTGGCCACCTAAAGAGACCCGTGTACATGAGAAAGAAGATTCCGTGTACCCGTGCCTCGAACGTCTGTCTGATTCCACTTTAATGAGTTCATGCCAAATCTCATCGAATTTCAATGACCTTGGAGTTTATCGAATTCGAGTAGGGTTTAAAATAAGTTGTTATTGCTTTTTTGGGCTCATTTTTCTTTTCATCTATTGAAATCTCAATGAACCAGGAAAAACTACAATGTCTTCGACAATTTTTAAAATGGTTTCCGACCACCACCAAACATTGATTTTTCAGATAAAGAAATGATGAAACAGACATATTTTGCTTTGGAGGATTTCTATAAAAATTGAAATAGTACTTTATTTTATTTTTTGGCAGAAGAACTTGATGTTAATTATTCCATTCTATGCCTTACTTCCCTATAGTTGTGTTCCCTCCGTCACTTTTCCAATAAATACTGGTATTTCCCAGTGATCTACTTTAGCACCAACACTGTTTCTGCCTCACAGTGTACAGCACTTAATCAATTTCTCTTCAAAAACTCAGATATAAGCTCATGAAATCAGAAAAGACCGGCGGAGGAACGTAAAAGACTTAAATATGGAGATCTTGGTGGAATTCAATGCAAAGGCCGATATCACATTGGCCAGCGTAATCATGTCAAGAGTATCCAAACCAATGACGTCCTTCATTTCAATGCTTGGTATCACCATCAGCAGTCCAAAAAAGAGCCATTCGTATGGTTGGTGATGCTCTGCTTACAAGATTGCTCACTTATCTGAAGCACCGCAAAAAGGTTGGCGATCTGTTTCTGTTTTATAGATATTCTCATACACTATGCTCTCCTGGAATATCATCTAACGTAAGCGGTTCTAGCGAGACTGAACCGTCGAGCTCAGTTTTCACATCTCTTCATCAGCACTCGTTATTTTGAAAAGCTTTTGAACTCACTAACTCGGAAGGTGATCCCTGAGGCATACAGCCTGGAAAATTAAAAGAAAAACACTACTATCCTACTCTTCCTCGGCACTCACGATGTTCTCTGAACATCACGGGATTCTCGTTTCATGGGAACAAGTACATAAAAAAATCGCCCTTTTGTTTGTTCTTTGTTGTTTGTATGTCAGAAAAAAAAAACTTGAATAAGGACATTCCAAAGTGCTTTTTACTGAAAGCTCAAAAATATGAAATGATCGAATAAATTGAATGAAAGTACGAATATTATTTAGTCATAATTTCATGGTCAAAAACTTATATTTAGAAGATGTAAATGAATCATCATATAGAAAAAAAAATCTGAAAGTTTTCATATAAAATATGTTTATAGAATTGAACAACTGTTTCAATTACAGATTTGTTTTCCACCACTTTGGTGGAGAAATAATAGTGGCTAAGTTTTGTAATACGGGTTCGCACCACCGAAAATTGGAGAAAAATTGTTTGTCTGTTTTTTCTTGTAATGCGCAAAAAACTGTATCTTATAATAATAATGATGCATTTGCTATCAGCTTGTTCAGCTTATGCGGTCCCAGCCTATATCCACAGGTACAACACGGCGCTACGAGTGCTGTACTACCATCTACGACAATCGTATGGTCTAGACGAGATACCGGTGTTGCTTAAGCTCCAGGGGATATTGAGTCAATTGTGAAGAATTAGAAGTGTCAAATATATTGGAACTACTCATTCCCCATATCCAGACAAATACAAGCCGATAAACCTGGAGTAGTCCTCCTCAACCATCAGAGTAAGATGATTTTCGTCATTGAGTTTTCCACTACTGGTGAAACGAAAATCATCTGAAGAGAGGAGGATAAGGGGACTCAATATCTAGATTCCCTCCAAACCTAAAAATTATACCGGCTTTCCGTAAAGTGGCTGAAATATAAGCCGGGCGAATGCAGAAAGCCGTCATACTTGGTTCACTCCGCCAGCTCAGGCACATGATTCTCGGACCCAATACTCACTCAACACACAGCTTGGGTAGTGGTTATTTTGGCAAATAATCGAGCGCACCCTTCAGAAGTATCGAAGATCCGGAGACAGGGCATGACTGAGAAATTCCTAACGGAAAATAATTAAAATGAATAATTGATTTATTGTCAAACTAGACAAATAAGAACAGACAATTGAGTCATTTTGGTAAATATACAGTGTGACCATGAAGTAACCCCTCCTGTTAACTTTTGATCGGATTGGAATTATCGGATAAATTTTTTTTGGTGAAATGTCAGTTCATAAGATACTTTTTGACAACAAAAAAAATATTTATCTCTCGAAAGGGCGACCCGACGACATTTAGAAATATTTTATTTATTGGCATAGGGGGTCGAAACGCCTTTCAATTCTCTATAATTTCAAACAAAAATAAAGATTTGAAACAAAATGACGGTGCATAATGTTAGAACTATCATAAAGTAATCCCACGCCTGTTAACTTTTAACGGATTGGATCTTTTCTTTAATTATTTTTTTTTGGTTAAATGGGAGTTCATAAGCTTAGTTTTGACAACAAAAAAAGTAATTTTTTTCAAAATAACGTCAGTCCGCCATTTTGAATTTTTTTATGGATAGAGTGATACATCATTTGGATT
This sequence comes from Chrysolina americana, assembly GCA_958502065.1. Taxonomy (NCBI): domain Eukaryota; kingdom Metazoa; phylum Arthropoda; class Insecta; order Coleoptera; family Chrysomelidae; genus Chrysolina; species Chrysolina americana. The sequence goes on along the minus strand of OY293417.1, from coordinate 22,994,364 downwards.
GTATGTCAATTCTCTAAACGACAACATTTTCCGATATATGGATCGGCAGGAGGGGTCCTATTGAATGGCCAGCTCGCACGTCTGATTTGACGCCCTCGGATTTCTTCCTGTGGGGATATCTCAAATCTCAAGTGTACAAAACCGCCTCAGGAACGATAAATGGATTGGTAGAACGCATAAGAGGTGTATGCAGGAATCGTACACCACAAATATTTGGAAATGTAAAAAGCGAATTTCAGAATCGATTCTTCATGCGCCAAGTCAATGGAGAATAATCACCTGCTTTGTCACTTAAATTTCATTCGAAGTTGGCACTCTTTTACAATTTTTAGGAAAAACTTTCATTTAATGATACCAAATAAGATTTGATAATTTTACTAGGGCTCATAATAGAGAAAAGATCCTCATATAGCAGAGCTCTAACATTATGTACCGCCATTTTCTTCTGGATAAATCTTTTCGTTTGAAAATTCGTGGACTTATAGAGAATTGTACGACGTTTCAAATGACGTGTCACTCGACCCCCCTACTATTTGAATGGCGTCAGGCCGCCGTTTTGAAAGATAGACAATATTTTTTGTCGAAATGTAGCTTATGACGTACCATGTGATCAAAAAAATTTCAAAACAAAATTCTAACCCGTTCAAAAGTTAGCAAGGGAGGGGTTACTTTATGGACAGACTGTATAAAGAAATATTTTCTATTCGGTACCAGTCTGCACTTTTCAAAGCGTAAGTAGAAACCCCTTCTCGTGATAGAAGGTAATTGACTGATTATAGGCGCGAAAATTTCGAGTTCTACTCTTATTCTGCAAGTTATTTTGAATAAGTGGAAGTGGTTTAAACATTGAAAACGGTAATTTTCAAGGAATATTTTTTATTATCATTTTGCCTAAAATCACAGTATGGTCGTGAACCCGTGAAAGGTTAACTGGTGCATTTACCCCAATTGAGGTGACCTATCAATTTTGATATAACAATATTCAGTATGGTTGAAAATGACTTTAAAATAATTCGTGTATCGTAAATCCATGTTGTGATACGTATTAATTTTTGAAAATTTTTCTCGAAATTGCCTTCATTTCTATTGAGACAAGCTTCCGCTCTTAGTTGAGCTTGTTGATATGCCTGAAATAGTATATTGTTTTACGAGTGACAAAAGTAACATTTTTTGGAGAGAGAGAGAATAGTTCACCAACCTAGGCTGGTAATGTTCACGAGCTTAATATTATACTTCTTCTACAACCTCGATTATATCATTGAAATATGCTAAAAATGAACAATGGACAAATATTTTGTTATTAAAAATAACAGAATTTATTTGAACATAATTTATAATACAATTATTGGTTAGTTGTTACATTCGAAGAATTATTCAAAATTATAGTAGTATTATCACCGTGCATGGCATCACACGTTGAAAGGTAAGGGCCACGTCTTCCCTCATTCGCACAAGTCTCTGATTTCTGAGGGTTGCTCGTAAGGGTGCAGCCGGTTGACGAATATTAACATTTTTAACAAATTTTTTATTCGTAGATTAGTAAACAGAAGTAAATTCACTCGCAACTATATTTGCGTCGAAATCCCTACCTTGAATTTTGCGGTGGGCCGATCTATGGAGCAACCAAAAGGAATCCGAAATTGAACGCCGTACGTGAGACCAAGTGAGACCGGACAACTTTCAGCAGATCCCTCTTACCCCACCGCATGCCAAAAGTCTAAACCCAATACATCAAAGGCGCCGACTGGGAGTGAACCTACTACTGTTTACTTATCTACGGTGGTATTACAATTAAGAATTTTATATTTTGAGGTAGACGATGTCACATCTGTTATGGTGTTAACTGACGTCACTCCAGATGAAGATGCGCCGTAGTCGAAAATTTTGATTTGTACTAACTGCACTAACTGATTGATCAACATATACTCCCTCAGCTTTACTAGATTTCTTGCCACCATGCCTTTTCAATTGCATTGTATTCAAGTACAAAATTTGCCACAACACTAACAACAATTTTGATTATGATTGAAAAAAATTTAAAAAAAAAACGAAAAAATGTTTCCCTACAAGCGTGCGTGATTCACCCTATACCCGCACGCAATTTAGTTTGAGAGGTGTCATTTTCCCGCACTAGTGTGAAAACAATTTTCCCGCACGCTTGAGTCATTTCAAGTGAGATATTCCCGCACTAGTGCGGGTAACATTTTTTCCACACATAATTTTTTTTAATTCGCTTGCAGAAAAAATATTGATCCTAACTCATACGGAAAGGTATTCCCCTGCCCTCGACTGCTTACCCGAACTTCGTTTTGCGTCGTTCAGGTAACGGCAGTCGCATGCGGGAAAGGTACTCTTTACGTTCTTGTTAGGATAATAACTCAGTAATCAAGTGGAATTGTCTATGTCGAATTTACTCCATTATTTCAGAAGATTTTGATTTATCATCCTGTCATGATTACTTTCAGTACCCTAATCTTAGATAATTGAAATTCTCCTACAGACTGTACGTGAAGTCCTCTCAGCGGTCAACTACTCATGAAACACTTTCATTTTCGAATCGATATTTATACACGAAATGTGTTTTTGATATTATGTCCTCGGAACTACCGTGAGCATTATACGTGTGTATAAAGAATATCCATCGAAAATCTCGGTGAGAGCCCTCTGTGAAAATAATGGCTAAAATCACTGAACTATGAATCCGCACAAGCCATAAGTTGTGAGGATCATTGAAGAAATTTGAAAAGTAGGTACATATGATCGCCAAATGAAAATAAACGTCGTTATTAGGACGAAACGCTCCGTGAACTGAGATGAAGTCCTCGCAATGAAATATGTCCTCACAAGCCCGTTCAGTTCAAACAAAATGGCGGCTCCAAAATGGCGGACAAGATTTAAAATTATGGTCCGATTTGATTCAAATTTGATAAGTGGTGGTTGTCAGGGTCGAATATTATAAATAATTGTTTGTCAATGCAAAAAAACAAGATGGTGGCTCCAAGATGGCGAACGAAATTTGTAATTATGGCCCGATTCGAATAAAGATTAGTATGTAGGGATTTTCAGGGTCGGAAGTTATGATTTTTAAAAACAAAATGGCTGGTGAAACGGACCATAATTACAAATTTCTTCAACCACTATCATGTTTTTTTGCACTGACATAATTTATAATTTCCAACCCTGAACCACCACTTATCAAGTTTGAATCAAATTGGACCATAATTTTAAATCTTAGCCGTCATTTTGAAGCCGCCATTTTGTTTTTTCCTTAGAAAAATTCCATAATGCATTGTCACCGAATTTATGTCAAATTAGCATGCAAATGAATATCATAATTTGGAATACGGATCAGTTGATTTTCCCGCAAGAGGGCGTCAAAATAGAAAGTTAGGTAGCGAAAATTGACATAGCTGAATTCCTCATGAGATTATCTTTTTAGTGATGTGTCACACTTACTACTTTCCCTATTCAAATTGTTTGGGTGATAGTGACCAAGAGGAGGGGGGAGAGGTATGACAGTTGAGGTTATGGTAGGGAGATGTCCCTTTTGAATTAAAAATCGACGTGTTTTTGCATTATCTCAGAACACATGTGTTTTGAAGATATTCGATCTGTTTCGTTTTCGGTGCCCCACCCTGAATACTGACAATGGAAAGTATTTTCAAAAAGCTGACAAGGAACTGAAACAAGCTCTTAAAGATAGGCGAAACGAGTCCATAATAACAGAAATGACATCCAGGTGAATTGAATGGCATTTCATTCCCCCATGCACACCACATATGGGTGGCAGTTGGGAACGGTTGGTGCGATCCGTAAAGACAACATTAAAAACTGTATTACGAGAACAAGCACCACGAGAAGAGATCTTATGGACCCTGTTGGTGGAAGCTGAACATATTGTCAATTCGCGACTGCTGGTGCATGTATAGATTTACCCAGAAGATGAAGAGGCTTTTACACCGAACCATTTTCTGATCGAAACCTCTAGTTCTGTCTGCTTATTCAGAACTTTTTCTGAAAGGGATCTGGTTTCACGAAAGCAATGGAAGATCGCCCAATATCTATTCGACTGTTTTTGGAGAAGATGAATAAGAGAATACTTGCCTATTCTCACTAGAAGAACAAAAAGGTCCCAGAAAGATCCTCGTACAGTAAAAGTTGGTGGCGTAGTTGTTCTCGTCGATAGTGACCTTCCCAGAAATCACTGGCCCAAAGGGATGAATATTGCTGTTTATATTGTTTTATTGTTCTTCTTGTATAAAATTTGATCATATTGTATAAAAATAAAATTTTTCCTGGGTAAGAGTTAATAAAAGGAAAAACTGAAAGTTGTCATTTTCCATTGAAAAGTAAAATTTATATAGAAAATCAGGTTTCTATAATAATAATAATAATAATAATACTCCCTCATAAACACTCGTTGAGTGTACCCAAAGGCATAGCCTGTACGGGTAGAGAACGGCTATTATTATTATTTGCCGTGGCGCTCCGGGGCGCCTTACTGATGTATCAGGTGATGTATTCACTTTTCGGCTGTAGGAAAACCCGGAAAACCTACAGCACCACCTCGGGTGGTCGGTGTGCACTCCAAGCTAGCACTAGAAGAGATTGACGTCTAGACAACTCACAATACACTTGCTTTTCAACAAGGCATGCGGTCGCCTATCGATCCGATATAGAGTATTTGAGAAAAAATCTCTTGTACCTACATCGGGCTCGAACCGACTATCGCTATGCTGGAGTTTCGAATGGCCTGTGCCATTAGACCGCTAAGCCACCGGCTACTGTATAAAAAACTATATCTATTGTTAGCATTTGGGCTTACATTGTTGAATTATCTAATAGTGTGGAGACAGCGTAGATTGCAGAAAGAGTTTTTATTAATTTTGCGACCCAAAGTTTCGATTTCTATTTCCCTATAATCTGTAAATGTTTCATTGAATATTTTAAACAATATACTCCTGAAATGTGTTTAGTTAATCTTCAGCTCCATGTAGTTATAGAATTCTGATCCGTTCTTTGACCTCAATCGAATTAGTAACTGATGTTGAAGAGTTTACTCGTAAAAATTTAATTGTTTTCATTTGATTCCAGAATGAAGTGGATTTTCGTCATACTCAATGTTTTTCTGGTCGAGTTGAACAAGGCACACGTCGCAAAGGATCCTGTAAGAGGCAGATCTGTTATAGAATATGAAAGCCAAGAGAAATCATTTTCTCAGAACGAATTATTTTCTCCGCTTACACCAAAGCAACATGGAACATTTTTGGGCTCTTGCAAGGGAGGTGCCGTATGTGTACCATTTGTCAGTTGTTCAGCACATGTTCGATCAACTAACAAAACCTTCTGCAATACCCTTGCAGAAAATAAAGGGATCTGCTGTAGTACCGGTAGAAATCTCACACGTAAGTATTCGGGAAAAGAAACTAAAACATTCTGTTGAATTGTATATCAGTTTCTGATTTGAGTATACTGAAGTTTTATCCCGACACAAAACCGCTATTTCTACACGTTAGCACGTGTTTCAGTCATTTGGTGTAAAAATATTAGTTTGGTGTCTGGATAACAATAAAACTTGTTATTGATCCAACAAACATAATGTTCATAAACCCAGATATGCCTGAAATTTTTTAAACAAGTCTTGTTGTATTTTTATGTCAAAGTCAGTTCAGTGCATGTCAACATTGTTGAGAAAATTTAAAAAAAATTAGAACGATCAGTTTTCTCAGAAAACAGTGTCCTTTCAGAAGAACGGTAGGCACACAAGTGAAAGTTAAATCAAAATTGTTTATCTCATTTTTAATATGAAAAAATAAAAAATTATGCAATACGAGTTTTAACAGAAAACTAACTAAAATGGATAAAAATCCATTATTCTTTGACATGGTATGTCTTGAAACAAGCCACATGTAGTGCAACAATGCATTTCTCACATTTCATTGAAACTTTCTCAAGGCATTTTGGATATCTTGTCTGTTTTTCCTGTGGTATGATCAGATGATCCATACGGTCATATCCAGAATCTGCATTGTCAAGTTGTGAGGATTTTGATCTTTTAGCAAACTTTCTTTGGTTACCTTCCAGAATTGATAAAACAATTCTTCTTCGAAAAGTCAAGTGATCAAGTTTACCTCTTTGCATTCTGTGAAGCTGCCATGCATTTTGTTCTGGAAAGTGCTACTCGATACAGACTTATATTCTGACCTGATCGGTCAACACCCCCCATACTTCGATTATAGAGAAAAATGTTTTGTTACCTCGTCACTCCAAAAAAATTAAAATAATTCACTGGGTGAATTGTTATTCAGAACATTTTGTTGGCATGTGAACTGAACTTCTTCTGGAATCAAATCTTGAGCAACCCGCTTGTAAGTTCTTTTTTGACTTCAATCTTCCTTTTCTTTATTCGACCTCTCAACTCTATTGATGGAATGTTATCTTCGCTGCTGTACCATCAAGATCAATGTCGGATACCAGAATTCTCTTGGTAATCGCCATGAGAAATTTCAGCATCTGCTCGGAGCTATGATCCTGGAAGATTATTCATATTCACATAATCTATCAACAAACAACTTTTCAAAAACTATAGACCAATCTCAAAATTGTCAATTCTACCAAAAATTTTGGAATCCATTATATTTTATAACCTGTCCTTTGACGTTAACATAATTTATAACGAACAACAAGGCTTCATGAAGAAACGATCAATGACAAACACCAAGTTGATGATATTTACACCGACTTCAGCAAGGCCTTTGATAAAATCGATCATTCAGTTTTGCTTCAGAAGCTCGCTGGAGTCGGAGTAAACGGCAATCTGCTGAATTGACTTGAATCTTATGTGACTGACCATTGTCAAGCGGTAACACTCGGAAACCACAAATCAGAATATTGTCTAATCACCTCTGGGGTGCCTCAAGGATCACATCTAGGGCCATTCTTATTCAATATTTATACTATTGATATATCCCAATGCTTTCGATTCGCAAATTTTTTAATGTACGCGGATGACCTGAAGATATAAAGATATACCTACCATTCAATTTCTGATGCTGACGACATCACGCTAATGCAGAAGGATATTAGTAACTTTTATGAAAACTGTGAGGTGAATAGTCTATATCTGAATTTCGATAAGTGTTACCAAATTTTGTTTATTTACAAACTGTCACGGAAATAAAAGACTTAGGAATAATATTTGATTCTAAAATGCTATTCGATAAACATATATTTTATGTTTCTGAAAGGGCTCATAGAATGTTAGGTTTCATAATGAGAAATTGTCGTGAATTCAAGAATATACAAACTCTCCGTACTCTCTATATGTCATACGTTAATAGTGTGTTAAGTTACATTTCTGTAATATGGAACCCTGGATACGACAAATAAACTTGAACGGGTTCAGAATATATCCTCAGACTACGCCAATAAAAAATGTTTTCCGTTCAACACCAACAACCGAATCTATGTTTAAAGAGAACTGAACATTCTTACACTAGCGAACAGAAGGAAAATCTCAGACATCAAGTTCCTCTTCAAAGTCATAAATAATTTAGTTGATTCGCCTGCTATGCTTGGTAGCATTCATTTTAATACACCTACATATATTATTACTAGGCATCTACATCCATTCCGCTACAAACAATCTCAAACAAATTATTTTTTAAACTCACCAATCCATAGATGCAACATATCTTACAATACTCAATCGAATTCTATTTTGATTGATATTTTCTCTAACTCATTTTTAAAGTTGTCCTACATCTTGAAAAAACATTTCTTTGCTTCACAGTCCTAATCGTCATAAAATATGGGTATAATATGGGTATATTTATTGTATTGCATTTTTTATTTATTTTTATTTTATTTTCTTTCACTCATCTCTTACACGACATTTACTTAATTCATTACTTGAATTCAATATAGATTTTTTCATTGATTTTATATTTACCGCCAGGTTTGTAACTCACATTAGAATTATATAGATTAACTACTTCGAGAAATTACCTGTCTGAGTATACTGTTTTAGGTTAGTCCTGTTTGTATTCCTCCATTCATAAATAAATAAATAAACTAATAAGAAACAATTGATTATATAGGGTCATAAAACGCACCTTTTGGTGTTCGTGGACTTCTTTGTACACTTGTTTCACTATATACCATTATCTGTTAAAAAAAAATTCATTTTTAAATCTTTCGGAATAAATTCATTCGATATTCATTTTACCACGATCCCTTCTCAGTTTCTGAATATCACAGCATAATTCTTCTCTCTACAGAGCCATTCACCAACAAGGACCGTGGCCATCACATTATAAAGTTAGATGAAGCTATGTTGGGCTCCCTAAATCACAAATGCCGCGACGAAATGTCCCAGCTCCGATTGAGAGAAGCCAAACTGTTAGTGTCGGAATTGGAGACTATATTGATGCCAGGGTCAGCGAGTTACAGCCATTTCAGAAATTCGAGAAGATTCGATCACTTCGATTTGAATGAGGTTACCACCGTCGCCAATAAAGCTTTGGAAATTGCAGTGGCCACTAAAGCTTTTAAGGATAGGTAAGTCGATTTCATAGATCAGGCTACAATAGAGCATTCTTGAAAAGTAAAGTGAAATAAAAGGGAAAATATGAATGTAGATTTTTACTAATTTTTTGGTTAACAGAACATAATATCAGAGCACAAATTTCACAAAAGATTCATTGATTTATCCAAAACAAAATTTACACGAGATAATATCTGTTCGATGGGGAAAGGATTCAATTATAATCTGAAAACAGAAAATTACAGCAGTAGGTAAAGAACCGTCACAAATCGAAACAGAGTTGGCTTTGAGGGGTATATTCAACACTAATAGAAATAAGTTCAGAGCAGCAAATATCATGATCAAAGACCTATATAAAAAGGTAAAGTTCCCGTTGGTTGAATTCATATTACAAGAAATGATTGAAAATTATTTTGTCATTACCATACACATTTTACTACGTGAAATGGCTTTCGGCCAATTCTGCTCAAATTCTGATATATTGTAGATCCTAGTATCCTCTTGAAGTAGTCCAATTAATAGAACGATTCTATCACAAGTTTTCGAGCTACAGGGTGTCAAGAATTCGTTTCTTGTTATTTTGGGTATTTTGCATTGATTTGATTATTGTCCTCTTATTCGAAATTATACTATCTTATAAATGAAATCACCACATCTCAGCTGTAGCTCATGAGTCCCCTCATTTGAATAAAAATAATATCTCACAAAGGATATTGCATGAGCGTGGCAAGACAATGTTCATAGAAATAGATGAATATCAATACCATACTCGTTTCGATTATCACTGAATCTATCACTGAATCTGTTAAAACTAGAAAACAAAATAGTAGAATTTGCGATTTTCTCTAAAAGTATAGGTGCTCATGTACCAACTACATGAGGATTTATATAATTTCCTGTCCAGCAGTTTATATTTTTCCATATACGGGGTGATATTTTGAATGCCTACAAATGCTGAATATCATGGAGAAATCATATAATGATTACGAGTTGTCCATTACTGGTACTAGAATATGGAAGAATAAACTGAAATAAGTCAAAGGATATTCCTTTCCATCAGCCCTCCTTATTTATTTTCAGCCACTCTATGACCAACCTGATACTTTCAATAGAAAAATCATCTCTACTTTTGATACCTCATTGAATATCTGATAAAAGAGCAGATACCAATAGATGTATATATAATGTGAAAACTTTCGTTTTCTATGTTTTAAAAGTTTATTTATCAATGCTATTTCAAGTAGATAAAATTATTCTGAACTGAATTCCATCAATCACTATTTCTTGTGACTAATTACTTGAAATTTTAAAATATCTTTTCATGTAATAAAATAATCATGATGCGTTTTTTCATTTCATTTCCATACGGCAGATCTGTTCAAAAATATAATATTTGATAACTTGTTTGATGGGGAGGGGGAAAGAAGAGCATTTCTACCAGCTGTTCAATGAGGTATCACAAGTAGATATTTCTATTGAAAGTATTTTAATGAGGATGGCAGTAAGTCAGTGGAAGTGACTGGAAATGAGGGGAGGATTATTGCATGAGTCATTTCGGATTAACTTTCATATCCTGGTAACAGTTTTGAAATATAGCATAAGTAAAAATTCAAATTATGGGGCAATCATACGAATCCTCATGCAGATCCTGTCTTATTTTCGCTGTGGTTCAATTGTCGTCAACCATTAATCTCACTTGGTTGATTCCTTCGCGACGTTCAATTCGTTCACAATGCTCACAGTTATCCGAACAAGGTCTTCTGGACAAAGCATCTGCATTGTAGTGCAATTTTCCTAGTAGATGTTTTATCTTGAAGTGATACTGGTTCAACTTCTCAATCCACCTTGCTATTTATCCTTCAGGGGTCGTCATTTCGAGTAACCACTTCAGAGCTGCATGACCTGTTCTAATGAGGAACTCCTTTCCAAATAGATATTTGTGTAAGTGGTATACAGCCTTGATTATTGCCAGTAGTTCTTTTCTTGTTACACAATAATTTCTTTCTGGCATGGTCAGTGCTCTGCTGTAAAACGCAATAACTTTTTCCTGGTCATCTTGCTCTTTTCATAGTAAGGCTACAGTACCATTGTTACTGGCATCTGTGTCCAAAACGAACAGGCCTCTTTGACGTGGGAAACTCAAAATCGGGCCGGAACAAAAAGGAATTTTCATTCAGTTCACATAATAAAAATTTTTATAAAAAAATGAGCCTTTCGCTTATTCCCTAAACAGCAAACGTCAATCAGAAAATATTTCAAGAGCCTCCATGCGACTGCCAAATCATTTCAGCCCAACGCCTGTCAAAGTTTTTCTAAACTTTGCAATACATCCCGTAACAACTATCAATTCACATAATAAAAATTGATTTGAAAATAACGAGCCTTTGGCTTATTCCCTATACAGCAAACGTCAAACCAAAAATATTTCAAGAGCCTCCATGCGACTGCCAAATCATTTCAGCCCAACGCCTGTCAAAGTTTTTCTAAACTTTGCAATACATCCCGTAACAACTATCAATTCACATAATAAAAATTGATTTAAAAATAACGAGCCTTTGGCTTATTCCCTATACAGCAAACGTCAAACCAAAAATATCTCAAGAGCCTCCATGCGACTGCCAAATCATTTCAGCCCAACGCCTGTCAAAGTTTTTCTAAACTTTGCAATACTTTCCGTAACAACTACCAAATGATAATCGAAAACAGGTGTGTCTACTGCATACTAGTTTCATGGTTCAACCCGATCATCAGTACAGCAACGGACACAACATGCAAACGATTGCCACCCAAGTACTTGGGTGGTCATAGGGCCAGTTGACAAAACCCAAACTGAAATCGAAGACTCGATTATTTTTAATCAATTTTCATTTTGTGTGTCCTCTACATTCAGGCACATGGAATTTTATAACTTTTAGGTTGAGTATTGATTAGCCTACCTGATGTTGAACACTCATTTGTCAATTCACTTGTTTAAAGAAAATATGGCTGCCGTTACTCTAACTACGCCACTGATTTACGAAAATTAAACACTATAACATCAAATTATTATATTGATGAACCTAGATTAGTGTACCAAATTAATTTTTTTTGCTTCAGGAGTTTTGAAGAGAAAAAAATTGAATCTTTTTTCGGAATTTTGACACATAGTATATCAGAGGGGATGCATGTTAGGATATACATTGGTAGGATCTTTTCACCTCAAAATGAGGTAAGGAATCTATGTACGAAGTATGTCGCTCTTATTATGACTCACCCTGTATATACCAGTTCTAGACTGCTACGGCTGATTCTCCATATTATGAGTGGTAGGATTTCTTCTTGCCTGCGCTGGAGCAGGGTAGGAAATATTCCATTAACTCCTTCAGATTGGATAAAACATTTATTATGGAGATTTGGCGGAAATTGTTCAAAATTTTAGGGTAATTTTTTTAACAGAGGTTACTCTGGACATTTTGAATCGTTCTGGGACGAGTTTTCAGATTCATCGATGGATAATGCGCATTCGTGATATGCAAAGCTCATCGATGGATCGATCCATCGATGAATCTAAAAATTTGCACTTTTATTGATACCAGCAACAAATGGTTCAAGAATGGTATCTAATATTAACTATATCAACAATACATTTTATTTCAGAAGCATGTTCTGAGCCAGATTTCTTTTTAATTTTCATAGCTGAAAGAATCTCGCTTGGGTTCTAGGAAAATACTGAACTTTGAATCGGGTAATTCTCCTAATAGAACACAAGTTGTGGGGAAATTCTCTTATTTTTCTATGACTTTCTTGGCAATGGTACTGAAATAATATTGAACACGTCTTTGGTGGTGTACTTGTCCAGTAATGTTGGGTGATACTCAACTCTCCTCTTATTTTTAATATGAGTTTAATGCTTGTCGATCCATTTTTTCGTAGCTCTCCTAGTTTGACCAACATACTTGATATCACAATACTTACAACTACAATAGATTCCAGATATTTCACACTCTTCTGTTTCATCTTTGAAATTATTTGAGATCTTTTAGAATTTGTACAAATAGGCCAGGCAAAATAGACCGGCAATTCACAATAATTACAAACATTTCTTTAGCACCGTGATATGTTAAGGTAGGTATCCAGTAAAGACTGAATATAAAAATTTACACAAAAATCCGGGGACCGGAAATTTGACAAATTCGCATAAAATGCTAATTAGTAATATCTCCTTGGGCAAAATTGTAAACATTGTGCAAATTGTAGATGTATCAAAGAACTTCTTTTCTACATTCCTCTTGAAATTTGCACCTGCCATTTTCAACTGGAATTACGAATAATCCTCGATTACGTTGTAGTTAGCGCTAATTACGATAACAAAATTGCAAACATTGTGCAAATTTGTGGTAAATCATGGTATAGTCACACCTAAAATGCTTTGAATTTGCACACTTGTCATGCGTACGGAACATCCAAAAAACATGGATAACGCTTAAAACAGTCTCAGGGGCAGAGTTTTAGGGGTCACATAATTGGAAACATCATTTTCGTGTTTTGCAAACTTTGCTGATATAATTTTAAGTCGCTAATTCAGTATGCCGGAAGATGGCAGGAATGAACAGTACCTTCAGGAGCAATTTTTGCAAATGCCACAAAATTACAAACTTTGTGCATTTTTTCCTTAAAATTCTGCTATGGCAAACGCGTCAATGTATAAATTTGCAACCCTATAAAACATCGGGATAGCCAGGAAATAGAATATTATCAATTAAGTCGATTTTCGCGGGCGACATAAAATTCCAAACTTTGTGCAATTTTAAGTTCTAGTATGGCAAACAAGGCTACTTATAAATTTGCAACCCTATAAACCGTCTGGAAAACAGGTCAATAGAATATTATCAATAGAAATTATTTTCTCGGATGATAAAAAATTCCAAACTTTGTGAAATTTTTTCTCAAGTTTCTGGAATGGCAAACAAGTCCACCTATAAATTTGCAACCTTATGAACCTTTGAGAAAGAAGTGTAATGGAATATTGTCGATTGAGTCGATTATCGCGCATGACAAAAAATTTCAAACTTTATTCAATTTTTTCCCATACTTCTGGAAAAGTTGACCTATGAGTTTGCACACCCATAAAACTTCGGCAAACCCTCCCCGTCCGGCTTTCCGACGCAATCGCCGTGATCACCCCTCCGTTCGCCTCGGACTAGACAAAGCGATTCTATGTTTGTTCTATTTTGGAATTTTCTTCCCTTGCCAAATTCTTCTCTCGTTTTTAAAAAGGAAGTATATTTATATTTTCGTTTGAATGAATATTTTGTCCAGAACAATTTATTGCTTAATAAGTATCGTTTTTTTTTTTAAGGATTTATATTTTTCATAAATTATGTTTTGAAATTACTCATATTTTGTGAAATTTTGGATTTCATTATTAGTTTCACGTCGATAACAGACATTTTTGTGTAACTTTTCGCTTTTAATAAATTCATAGCTACGTCCTCTCCCCTGCACCGCCCAGAACCAAAGGACCCCGCACTTTTCTTATGTAAAGTGGCGACCGGTCAAATTTTCTGAAACTTTGTTGTTGTACTTGACCTATTAACTAAAAGTGTCACTGTGCCCGACCCAATCCTATGACTAGTTTTCTAGATACGGGGTGTTGTAACTGATAATTGCCCTGAGTTTTTGAATTTTTTAGGTTAAATCAAGAACGAGATTGAATATCTGTTGCATACATATGTTTACTACATGTTTCATTAAAACAATGGTGAATACATATTACTAAAAATATTTATATTCACTCACAAATGACTGACAGTGATTTTTTGCAAAATCTCTTTTTCTCTACTGTGACCTCAGCAAAGCATATTTTCAAAAGGTACTTCTCGGTATATTTTGAGAGGAAATTATTGCAACTAAACATTTTTTATATAGGGTGTTTCATAGAGAGAACCACAATATCAAATAATTTATTTATGGATTAATTCAATATCCTTTACCTACCTATGGATTTATTTGAAGGTAAATTATTATCACTAATATATGAGTTTCTCTAAGCTTCAAGATATGAAAGGTGGTTTTTAAGGCGAAAGGTATTTTATTCTGAGATAAGTACAAAAAACATGAAAACTCTGTATTCTAAAATTCCCCTTCTCAAATTTAACAATTTTCTCAGCATTTAATAATTGCAATAACTTCTTGGAAGGTATGATTTCTTCATCCGATCCCATGACCAGTTTTCTAGATACAGGGCGTTAAAATGGAGAAATGCTGATTTCATCAGTTTTTTTTTCCTCAAATTGAAAAATTGCATTGACTTATTTTGCATATGTTACTTCATTATAAGTTTTGGTTGGAGGTACATTGGAACTTACGGCTAGAAATATTTACTGCTACAGGCTGATTCACAATTAATACGTTTTTTCAAACATTCAACAATTCAACATATGCGCCACAGAGAACTTAGGTATTTCTGGAAGAATATACTCACTTATTCGTTCACAATTTCGAGGCTAAGAGATTTCGATATCATTAGTTTTGTACAGGGTGAGCCATATGACAAACAATCTGATAATGATAGCGGAATCTTTTAGCTTAAAAAATTTTGTAAACTTGTAAGTATAAACTTGAAAAAATAAGTTCTCTGTTGCGGAAATATTAAATGATTGAGTGTTTCAAATGTATTGTGAATCATTTGTAAATCCCTCTGTAGCAGTAAATATTTAGCTGTACCTTTCAATGTATATCTAACCAAAACTCATATTGAACTTAAATCCGCAATATAAATCAAAGCAATTTTTCAAATTGAGGAAAAAAATTGATGAAATCAGTATTTCTCCAATTCAACGCCCCGTATCTAGAAAACTGGTCATAGGATCGGATGTGGAAATCATACCTCCCAAGACGTTATTAAAATAATCATATGCTGAGCAAATGGTAATATTTGACCGGGGAAATTTCAGAATACAGAGTGTTCATTGTTTTTATACTTATCACAGAATAGAATACCTTTCGGCAATTTGACCACCTTGTAGATCTTGAAGCTTAGAGACCCTCATATATAAGTGGTAATAATTTACCCTCAAATCAATCCATAGGTACAGGATTTTGAATTATTCCATGAAAAAAATTATTTGATATTGTGGTTTTCTCTACAAAACACCCTGAATAAAAAATGTATACTGTGCAATAATTTCTCGTTAAAATACTATATCGAAGAGAACGTTTCAAAAATATGCATCCCTGACGTCACAGTAGAAAAGGTGAATTTTGGAAAAAAACTACCGTCATACATTCGTGAATCATCTTGTGAATATACATTTTTTTAACTATACGTATCCACTAATTTCATTACTAAAACATGTAGTAAACATCTGCATGCAACAGAAATCCAATATAACATTTAATAAATAAAAAATATATTCGAAAATCTGGTCAATTTTCAACTTTAGCTATAGGATTGGGTTGATTCTCACTTTTTCCAATAGCTCAAAGTGTTTTAAACTTACTTTCTGATCTAATTATCTAATTAGTTTTTTCATTATTGGTTCAATGTTCAAAATTCTTGTCATCAAACTGAATATAAAATTATTGATTCAAACTTGCACACTCACTATTTCGTTATATTATGCT
Organism: Chrysolina americana; assembly: GCA_958502065.1. Classification (NCBI taxonomy): domain Eukaryota; kingdom Metazoa; phylum Arthropoda; class Insecta; order Coleoptera; family Chrysomelidae; genus Chrysolina; species Chrysolina americana. The sequence goes on along the minus strand of OY293417.1, from coordinate 22,978,214 downwards.
GGCTCATTTGCCATTAGTCAGGATTAATTAGAAGTTTGTTGTTAAACGTTAATTTGACAACATCCTGTGGAATAATTTTTCAATATTTCAAAAAACATCTTAAAATGAATGGCAGAAATTAGACCACATTCTCTATTATTTATGTCACTAGTGATATTTTTTTCAGAAGAAGTACTTCGAGAGATGCATCACTTTGAATTTTATCTTTGTTGAAAATAATTGCAGGGATCAATTCAAAATCGCACCGTCAAAGTGTTTTTTACTGAAACCCTGTATACTCAATTTTGGAGTATTTTTCTATAATGATTTGTGCGCCCTCACATAACTATGCACTTTTGCTGGATGCTATGAATATTTGAATGAATTTTAATAGCCCCCACCTGATTTTCGTTTTTACGTTTTTTCACAAGATGCATTTGGCTGAATCCCTATTCTTACCTGACCACTATAACTTTTGAACGATTTGATGTGAAATATCGAGTCAGACATTTTTTGAAATGAATGAAACGAAATTTTTAAAGTTTTTAGATGGTTGAAAAGATAATTGAATTATCTTTTCAACGATGTGACACATGACCCCCTATGCCATTCAAATTGTTTTAGTTGACGTGCCCTCCACGCCATCTATCGAGCAATCACAGTGTGTTCCATTTCAAAAAGTAGTATCGATGAAACCCTTCAAACAGTTTTTTATTTATGTTTGTACGTCAAACCGTTCAAAAGTTAACAGGGGAGGGGACTATTAGACCGAGAGATGGTGACACCAAATATTAGGTCATTTGTCTAATTACGAAATGACAAAAAAAAGGTTGGTCATAGCGCTGGTACCTGCGGCCCAATCACGTGGGCGTTAATCGAACGTGTCGGATAAATATCGAATGTCGAACGATTTGTTCCACAAAAATGCTTGTATTTTCCGATAATCGATAAAAATAGAAGTATGCGGTAGCGTAATGCCATACTTCTCCGGTATGACTTACAGCGCCATACCGATACGAAAACATTAATTTTAAAAATACAATTCAACCATTTGAACCATCAATCAATCAATCAAAAGTCGTTTGTGTGGCCGAGGCTAGATCAACCGGCGACTCCCAAAGCGACCAGTACCTGCCGTTAGGCCTATCTCGAAGCTAATTTGGATACGCCAAATCAGCACGCCGTGGACTACCATTTTATTTGCCAATGGTGAGGCCATATGATTTCACATACTACTGGCTCTGCAGTGTCAGTACCCGGGCAGGTGGTACGCTGCTCACCCGCCGAGGCCCCGAGGAGCCTAACCCTGAGACCATAGGGAAGGAACCCCGCATGTCTCTGCCATAGTACCCTGGAGGCCATACCCAATGGAGGGGCATCAAGTATCTTTGATGGAGCCGTTCCCACCCCCCAGGTACTCATGTCAGTCAGATTCCCCCGACTACGTTGGGTGAGTAACCGTCTGTAGTCGTTTTCACACATACTACATACCCATATTAGAGTAGATCCCTCTACCCAACGTTGGATGGGTATCCGTTCGTGATCAGCTACGGACACTACCATATTCACTGGGCGAAGACTCGTCTGGCTTCTTACCAGGCAGATATACCGCACTGGACTCCCCGCGAGCCTCTTCGCCCGTCGCCGAGGACACATGGTGTACCCCCGGCCAACCATTTGTACCAGGCTGATTTTTGGGCAGCTAATCATCGTTGAGTAGCCATTCACGGAAATCACCTTGCCCTACGTTTCCGACGGTTCCCAAAGGCCACCATACCACCGCAAGGGAGTACATTTTTTTTTCCGCTGAACGATTTGTACCAGTATTACATTTGGATTTTTGGAAAGTATTTGATAAACTGTGATCGTTATTATATTTCCCATGCGTCTAGTAGGGAAAAAAGTGCTGACATACTTGAAAAACTTATTTATTCGACACGTTATTTGTTTTGAACCATTTTTGTCTACCTATATGCCGATAAACGCGGTTTTCATATCATTTCTGATGTCTGCTCATACCTACCTATATTTTCAACTAATTCATTATTCGAAATATTCATCCTAATGAAGGAAATATTGAACTGGAATGCCATACCTATATTAGTTGAATCCTTCCCTTTAAATGTTACTGGGCAATGTCGTACATACAAATAAATCGTAAAAGCGGATAGCGTTTGATGACGATCATCGAAGACTCGAAGCGTTCAATGCCAAATTTACTATACGAGGATGTATTGATATCTAGTTCTACCAGTTCCCTGCATAAACAAAATATTTCGTTACCTAGCAACGAACCATAACTTATTAGAAGTGTCAGTGTATAATTTGATGTCAAAAAAGTAAACCAGAGTTACGCAATAAATTAAAAGAAAAAATATGTCCACAGAAATTGTGAAAATCGAAAAATTGGAGTATCGAGCCATCATCATCATACAATACCTGTATTTAAATGGGTTAAGAGGTAAGCAGAGTTACGAAGATATGCTTAATACCCTTGGAGATCAATGTCGTTCGTATGCGACCGTGAAAAATTGGACTGCCAGCTTCAAAAGAGGTAAATTTTCCATTGAAGATGATGACCGATCGGGAAGGCCAGTTTCTGTATCAGTCCCTCTTAAACCGAATTGTTACTATGGATGAGACTTGGGTACATTTCAACGATCCAGAAACAAAGCAACAATCGATAGAATGGCGACACTCCGGTTCTCCAAGACCTAAGAAGTTTCGTGTCCAAAAATCTGCTGGAAAAGTTCTTGCTTCAGTTTTTTGGGATTGCCATGGATTTTGGATAAGGGTAGAACAATAACTAGAGATTACTATCCGACATTACTGACCACTAAGGGAAAAAATTAAAAAGAAAAGACGCGGAAAGCTATCCAAAGGTGTTTTGTTTTTGCAGGACAACGCCCCTGCACACAAATCTCATGTTGCCATGCAAAAAATTCTCGATTTAGGGTTTGAATTAAGTATTTGAACACCCCCCTTATTCACGAGATTTGGCTCCGTCCGACTATTATCTCTTTCCTCAACTGAAAAAAAGTCTAAAAGGTCGTTTTTTCCAACGAGGAGGTAATAAAAGCTGTGGAGGTCTGGTTTGCAGAGCAAAAAGAAAAAGTTTATTTGAAAGGTCTAGAGACGTTGCAGATTCGCTGTAATAAATGTATCCAATTAAGAGGAGAATATGTTGAAATTTTGTTTGGTTCTACAGTAGGCTAAGAATTTTTTAATATATCCTCGTAAATGAAATATTTGACACCCCAATCAGTTTGAGTGGGACGCTATTTTTTATGATGGAGCTCCGCCTCCATCCATCGGTCGAAATTCTTATATCCCCATTTACACCTCAGATTTAGTTTGACCGTATGCTACAGACCTGTTTTCCCGACGGTTTATAGGGTTGCAAATTTATACATGGAGTTGTTTGCCATAGCAGAACTTTAAGGAAAAAATGCACAAAGTTTGTAAATTTGTGGCATTTGCAAAAATTGCTTCTAAAGATATTGTTCATTCCTGCCATCTTCCGGGATACTGAAAAGAGTGCAAACTCAATTGGCGACTTAAAATTATACCAGCAAAGTTTGCAAAACACGAAAATGATGTTTGCAATTTTGTGACCCCTAAAACTCTGCCCCTGAGACTGTTTTTAGCGTTATCCATGTTTTTTGGATGTTCCGTACGCATGACAAGTGTGCAAATTCAAAGCATTTCAGGGGTGACTGTACCATGATTTACCACAAATTTGCACAATGTTTGCAATTTTGTTATTGTAATTAGCGCTAATTACAACGTAATTGAGGATAATTCGTATTTTCAGTTGAAAATTGCAAGTGCAAATTTCAAGAGGAATGTAGAAAAGAAGTTCGTTGATACATCTACAATTTGCACAATGTTTGCAATTTTGCCAAAGGAGATATTGCTAATTAGCGTTTTATGCGAATACGCCTAATTTCCGGTCCCCGGAGTTTTGTGCAAATTTTTATATTGAGTCTTTACTGGATAACTTAACATATGACGGTGCTAAATAAATGTTTGTAATTATTGTGAATGCCGGTCTATTTTGCCTGTCCTAAAAGTTTTGTATATATTTTATTATATGGATTCTTAATAAACGTCTGTTTTCGTAAGTTCTTCTATCGAACTTTGTAAAACCTGACTGTGATGACATTTTTCCTTTGTCATAGAGAGGTTCCTGATGAGAACGGTGAGCGCTCAGAAGCCTGAACTGAATAAAAAATTGGTTTATTTTGTTGATTTTTCTCAACTGAAGTACCAACAATACGATAATTTCTAATTTAAAACACAAATGGTTGGCTTGATGTTGATTATTCCCTATGCATTTGTTGGATGTTCTAATGAAATAAATATGTTTGAAATTCATCTAAATACAAAGATATTTTGTATGTCATAATGGAAAATTCCATTCGTTTCAGAGAGGGTGTCAGCAACTCAGATTTAGAACTTGGGATGATTCAAGAAGATCTACGTTACACTGCTTTGGGACATAACTGCCCTTCGATTCCAATTTGTCCAGCCATTGCTGTAAAGTACCGCAGAATAGATGGATCTTGCAATAATCAGTACAACTCTCTTTGGGGTGCAACTCGTACACCCTACTCTAGATTGCTGCCACCTAGCTATGATGATGGTGAGTAAACTGTAATCATAAAATTACGAGGCTTCCGAAAACAACTGATGATTTGTTATTTTTCTGGTGTTTACTGAAGTACGATGTTTTTGTTTAATACATTCACCAACGTCTAGATTAGTCCAGATTTTTCAATTCTCTGGAATGAATGTATTACCATAGTACCAAAATTTTCATAGTTTTTATTCAGCCGAGATTTCATCCAAAAGCTGTCACCCATTGTGCATTTCATTTCCTCTCCATTTGTTTTTTTCGTACCCATTTCCTATACTCTGCACTTGGTACAAAACTCAATGCAAATATGTTATGCTCTGATATAATGGCAGACATCCAAATATCTGGGTTGTCGAAATTGTCATCCAAAGTTTAAACCTTTTTTAACTCCCATAAGGAACCAATTATTCTCCTAGCTGATACCACGACGGGTATTCAACTTAATCGAACAAATATGCAGAGAATACTATTGCAAGTGATCCATGTTACCAAAAGGACGCTACTTTCTAGGTTGTTGCCTTCCATCAGTGCATGGGTAGGTAAATTCATACAGCGTTGAGGCTATCTGTTTACTGTTCGAATAATTGCATTACTATTGATATTTCATTACGCTGGTGTCGCGCTGATGGAATGGGGCTAAGGCTGCCCCACCTTGCAAGTGATATGATGTAGTGATTCGAAAGGAAAAGAAATGGCAAAGGACTGATGAAAGGCATAAACCTAGAAACTAGATTGCAGACAGTTTTTCTGTCATAATATAACTCAAACTCTACTAGTTGGATACAGAAGGCACTCGTAATGATGATTAGTTAGAAAAGTTGCTGATTCCTGACAGGTATTTGAGAAGGAATCATCTTTCAGAAGAACTTTGTTCTTAAGAATCATCCAAGTTTTCGAAGGAAACTCATCAAAAACAGAGATTACGCGAGCAAGGGAGATCCGGGACCTACAGCTTGCGGAAAAGAATATTCCAAACCAATTTTAGCTCAGTGGCAGGTGGTTATATCGAACCCAGGCCGTGAAAGCAAACGCATTAACACCACGATCACTTCATTTCATGGGTCTGTGATGAGGAAAATGACCATGAATACGAATACGTAGCCCTCCAAGGGCCTATACTGATTCAATAGTTTCCAGGTGCTTGGTGGAAATTTTTAACCAGCATTAGTAGTAACTGTTATGTATTTTCAGTAAGTTAAGTAGTTTCAAAAGTAAACTTTATTAATGACATACATATTTTTATGACAGTCACATCAATAATCTTAGTCTGTTTTTGTTTCACTCAGCAGCTATGGAAATTATACAAAACGATCTATAAAAACGATCTATATGAACGAACCTAATATCTAACATTTCCCCCCTCGTTAAATCACAAGTCCAATCTTTCTGGTTTGACAATACGTCTTCCTGATCTAGTCACATATGCCCTAGTGGTATGTTCATCATTTGTATGTTCATCATTAGATTCTTGGTTGAGAGTTGGAGCAGGAGGTGTAACAAGTTCTTGGGTATAACTATTAGATGAATATCTATCAGATATTTTGGTAGATGGGTTCTGTTCAAAGTCACTGTCAACATTCAAAGATTCTTTCATATCAGTAGTATATGGAGTGCTGCTTGTATTTTTACGCAAACAATCGGCGTGCATGAATTTCACTACTTCACCCACTCTTACTAGGTATGTGTTGACGCTTACCAATTTTGTTATAACACCCCTTTTCCATTGGCGAGATCTTGAATTTTTGACAAAAACATTTTCATTGACATTAAATCTTACAAGTGATTCTTTAGGTATAGTTTTCTGTTCTATTTCAATAGGTGGTTTCAGTAAATCAAATCTAGATCGTGGGCGATTTTTTAGTAAGAGTTCGGCAGGAGATATCCCCGTTATGCTTGAAGGAGTATTCCGATAACTGAATAAAAAGTTTATCAGTCTATTGTGCAATACACTTAGTGTTATATCCACTTTTTCACTGAATAACGCTTTCTCCAAACCTTTTTTTACAGTTTGAACCCCCCTTTCAGCAATCCCGTTACTTTCAGGGTGATAGGGTGGAGATTTAATGACTTTGATACCAATTGCTGAACAAAAATTCACAAATTCAGATGAAGAGAATGGTGGTCCAATATCAGACACCAATTCATTTGGTAATCCAAAAACAGAAAAAATTTCTTTTAATGCAAAAATAGTTTCTTGTGCCGAAGTACCTCTACTCATTATTTTAACGTCAATCCACTTACTTTTATCATCTACAAGAATCAGGAAATTATAACCATTTTTGTGAAATAAATCAATGTTTACCCTGTAGAAATTACAAATAGTACTCGGCCAAGGTAAAAGTGGAGCAGCTTTTGTGAAATTTCTTGACATTTGACAAATGTCATACTGGCTGATAAATTTTTCGATATCTTCATTGATACCTGGCCACCAACAGTATGAACATTTTGGATCGAACAATACCAGTATGATCTTCATGAAACAATTCCAAAACTTTATTTCTCAAAGAAGTTGGTACAACAACCTTGGAACCCCATAGTAAGCAATTCTTTTCAACAGATAACTCATGTCTTCGACTGAAATATGGTTTGAATAGATCATTCACATTATGTGGCCATCCTGTTGTAGTCATTTCTATCACTTTTCCTAGCAAAATGTAATTTTTGGATGCATTTCAAAATTTAATGGAAGGTCATTCGTCATACTAAAAGAATATAAACTATCACAAACTTTTGTTTCCCCTTCTACAGGCAATCGTGATAGAGCATCTGCATTAGCAAGTAGACTTCCATTTCGGTATTCAATATCATAGTCATATGCTGAAAGAATTAAAGCCCATCGAGTAACTCGAGATGCTACTGTTACGGGTATCTGTTTCTTCCTTCCATAAATGAATTGAAGTGGTTGATGGTCAGTAATCAGAACAAATTATCTACCAAAAATATATATGTGGAATCGCCGAACACCGAATAAGAGCGCCAACGATTCACGCTCAATATTAGAATATTTCTGTTCTGCTGGTGATATAGTACTAGAAGCAAAGAGAACTGGACGCTATTCACCATCTACTCTGTGACTCAGTACGGCACCAACTCCGTAACTACTAGAATCACAGCTGACATGAATCGGTAAATTTGGATTATAATGGGTGAGAACCTGATCTGATGTGATCAAATTCTTACTCATTTCGAATATCTTATCATGCTCTGCTGACCAAATAAATTCCACATCAGCTCTACACAAATTATAAAGAAGTTTTAATCTTGAAGACAACATAGGAATGAACTTTCTGTAATAGTTCAGTAACCCTAAATATGATTTGAGCTGTGTTAAATTTTGTGGGCGTGGAGCATTTTGAATAAACTCAATTTTTTCATTTGTTGGATGAATACCATATTCATCTATAATGTGACCTAAAAACTCAACTTTAGATTAAAAAAATTTGCATTTACTTTAACATTGAAATCATTCAACCGTGACATGACTTCAAAAACATTTTTATTGCACTCTGAAAAATTTGACCCCGAAATCAAAATATCATCCAGGTAACAACTGGTTCCAGGTAGACCAGACAAAATTGTATCAATCACAGACTGAAAAATTCCTGGAGCACAACTGATCCCGAAAGTCAATTTATTGTATTTGAATAGCCTCATGTGTGTGTTAATTGTTAGCATTTCTTTAGAATTTTCTCCCATTTGAAGCTGTTGATATGCTCCCTTCAAATCAGTTACACAAAAATAATTACTACCAGATAGTTTTGCGAAAATGTCTTCTGGGAGAGGTAATACGCAATGACTTGTTTCAATAGCCTTATTCAGGGTTTGCTTAAAATCAACACAGATTCGAATATCTTTCGAATTTTTTTTTGGAACGACTACTATTGGACTAGCCCAATTACTTCAACTTACTTTTGTTAATATACCTGACTGAACCATTTTCATGATTTCAGTCTCCACTGCAGGCTTCAATGCATAAGGCAAACTATAAGCTCTATGAAAAACTGGCTTCGCATTGTCTTTCAATTTCAATTCTATTACAAAATCTTTGATAGAAGACCCCTGCACATCATCAAAAACATTATGAATTTTTTTTTTATTTCATTGACTGTCTGGGTTCTTTACTTCATCAAAATTTGCTTGATCGAGACTTGACTCATTATCAGGCTTGGAAAAAGAACTTGTTTCAGACAACAAATGTTTACAATTTAGAGCATTTCTCCAGTCAGGATTCAGAATATTCATCTAATTTCTACCCAAAAGAGGAATGAATTTTCTTTGACAACTCAACACTACCAATGGAAGGCAATAATATGTCTTTTTAAACAATACCCTAACTTGTATTTGACCCAAAATTTTTAACAGTAAGAAGTGGCATCAGAGCAACCCACATCATACTCGATTTCGAACAAATTAAGTGAGCGTCTTTGAGGAAAATCACATTGAACCGGTACACGTACTACCACTTTCCAGGCTAAATGACCTGCTATAAATATGCAATTGTATATGAAATAGTCAAATAAACTATCTATCTATCCATCTATCTATCTATGATTGGTTGGTTTGGTAAGATACCGTGTTAACCTTTGAAATGTACCTGAACGCTGAGACCTACAGGGATCTATTGTATAATAATAATAATAATAATAGTAACTTTGCCCAAAGAAATTCAGAGATTTCATTACCGTGTGATGAATGAAATTAATTGTCTAGATTCATCTATATGTATGAATGTCCTTATGAAATGTGTCTCAGCGTGGATACTGTGGTGTTTTTGCCAAGTGGGACTTTGAATTTTCTTTTTTAGCTTCACTCTATATATTCCTGCTTCTGTTCCTGTATCTGGTTTGGAGCCTCGTGTATACCAGATTATTTTTGCAGATGATAGAGATTCTACTCCCTAGTCCCATTCAACACACTGTTATCTGAAAGTACTGGCATAGCATGTAATCTGATATCTTTTCCAGTCCGGTAATATTGACTTCATAAATGATTTTCATATAAATCTTTATGTACTCAGCCACTCAGGTCTCATGTCTAAAGGTTGTAACAATCTCAGGGGGCTGGTAGGTCGGCTGATTGAAATGCTGTTGGTTCCAGATACTATTTATTCATAAACAGGGACGACAGTAGTTGTTGAGGTTGATCGTTGTGATTCACTATAAAGATAAATTTAGGCATAAGCCAAGTTGTATCACCAAATACAGAGTGCGTGAGAATATAGGCTTGGAAAGCAAGTGGGGTGATTTGAGTTTTACTTACCTATAAAGATTAATGCAGGCACAGGCCAAGATGATCCAAAAAACCATTTGACACATTAGTTGAATCGTCACATGCGACCGCGTACTGGAGATATCTGGTGTGAAACGGCCTGACCCGCAAAAACCATTCCGTATTACTTGGTAAGAAATGAAATATCAGTGGCGGTGTCATTGATTTGCTACAAGGTGGCGGGTTTAGGGTGATTTCCGTAGTAGCGATTGGAGTGCTAATCAAAGCGCTCATGATACAGAGAAAAACAAGGCTCTGGATTTTGTCAAGGTTACTTTTCGCCCTTCTCTGTTTTATTTTGGGCAACCATAAAAATAAACCATATGTAATTATGGGACATGATCGCGGTGTACAACCAGCTGTAATATTTTTCCAAATGCTCATCTGCACATCATGAACGACGAGGTTACTTAAGCATACTTTACTATGGGAAAACTATTTCTACAATGAACATTGATCTCTAACTGTTAGATATTTCTCTCTTTCCATTAGGAATGAATGTTCGGATAAACGTTTATTCTGATATCAAAATTATTCGTGTGATTCACTTTATGTTCTCCAGCAAACAGAATAAAAAATTTTCGTAATACAAAGTGTTGAAAATATGGAAAACAGCTTTTTACAGATGACTGTTTTGAACTCAACCAGTTTTATGGGGCGTGTAATGGCGTGTAATGAAAATTTTTTTTTGAAAATTACCGTTGGATTCTTGAACAACTAATCCTAGTAAAATTTTTGGTGGTCTCAAGTAATTTTGGAGATATAGGCCTATCTTTGAGTGATTACTGGCATTTTCTAGCACGCATTTCTATCCCAAAAAAACAGTAGAAACACTCAAAATTCTTCCTTCATATCAGTAGCAGAATATTAACACCCTAATTAACCTGTTTCACACTTTTTCTTTTGTGGAAACTTTCAAAGTAAAAACTTATCCTTCTTTTATGACCACATAACCAAAGTGAGTGAATAATATCCTATTCATGTTGAAGTCAAATGGCTCGAAAAGTTGGCTCTGTTACCATGTAAAGTTCAAAGTTACCAACCTGACATGAATAAATTTTCTAAACATTTCAAAATTTGTTGCTTTGATGTTTTTGAGAGCAGGTTGAATTTTTGGATAAACAATGCCGTTTTTGATAAAAAAATTATGTAAAACATAAGGGTGTGTAAATTGTGATAATGTTAAGAGGGAAAAGGAGTGTTTTTTCCTCTGTAGAAAATGCCAATCATCAGTCAAAAATGTACCCATATCTCCGAAATTACTTGAGACTGCCAAAAATTTTGATGATAGCTTGTGGCTATTGGTTAACGCAATTTTACTGATATGATTGTCATTCAGAATTTTCGCGCATGAATGAGGCAATATTTATATCAAATCGCTACACAAATTTAACAAACAATGAACAATGGCCAGTTGGTAAGTACCAACATAAAATTATTTGCATTAAAACTACTATGGATGTTGCCTCAAAGCTGTCTGAATGTTGTCAGTTGACACACATTTCTTGGAGCAAACTTATATTTTGCATAAAACTAGCAACATTCTTGGAAAAAGATTTTTTTAGTATGTAGCAAAATAAAAAGGTAAATAATCTAAAATTTTAACGGAGTTGATAGATACAGGATGATTATGGAGTTTTTTGAATTCTGCAATTATTATTGAGTTAGGCCACAAATAAAATCATATGAAGTAATCGATACTACTGATTTACGTTTATACTGCTCTGAATCCCATTATGAACACGTTCTCCATGCAGCCAACGACCATTTTATTTGATCATCTTCGCTCATATACCTCTTCATAAACCGAGTCATTTGCGGATTTTATTCACATGTACAAGATATACATTAACATTTTATAATATGCATTCATGCGTTATGGTCCTGTAATGATTTGTATTTGATAAATCTCCATTTTCGGTTCACTCCTCGACAAACAAATTCGAAATCTGTTGCTACTCATTTAGCCATGAGCTGAAAACTTTTGCCAGATGGTGGTGGATTCTTGAAATATTTTTCCACCAATATTTATTCGGTATCAGGATTTGTAACAGCAAAGTCATTCGAGCCTTTGAGGGCTGTCGAACTTCTTCTGGAGTTATCGGATTATGCAGATCATCAAGCTAAGTCAGACGAAGCCTCCTACATATAGCCTCGAGTTTCACTAGTGCTGGAGTACCTATGTTGAGTGATTGCGAATACTCAATTTCGTCTAGAAAATTGTCAGCCTATGAACTGCAGGCAAATTATCAACAGGCTCTTGGAATACACGAAGAGATTTATGGCAAAACTTTACCGTTCTGCGATGTTTCTTGCTGGCCCATTCGTGACTTCTCTGCAGCTACCAACATTCGTATTATATCATGACAGAGCTGTTTTACAGTGAACATCACACCATGATTCAATATTTGGTGAGTTTGTTTCAATTCTACGTCTATTTGCCGCACTGCGCCGTTGAAGGCGTATTAGTAGCCACGGGTCCACTTGATATGAGATGCGTGCTTTTGAGCCAGTTGTGGCTCCAGGAGTCTGGTGTTATGTAGCAGCCTGCCCTTTATTGGTGATATGATGCAAGTCTCCTCTACAGCTAGATTATCACTTCCACCACATTGTTAACCGGACAAGGAGGAATTATGATAATCTCTGAGGTTGTAGGCGAAAGAGGAGGCATGTTCTGGGTGTCTCTCACACCACAGAACAAGAAAAATATACATGCTCTAGTAGCAATTCATGTGTTCACTCGAAGTTTCCCTTATTGGGGATGTAATGATAATAATAATTATAATAATTAATGTCTTTATTATTTCCAACAAACAAATACAGATACAAATAAATGTAATTCAAAAGTTTTTCATAATAAAGGGCGAAGTGTATTTTCAGCTGTATATTACAGCAAAACAGAAAATATTCTCATGTAGTTCGTTGGCAATGCATCGTTTTGGACCCGACCATCTTGTTTTTTTTTTTTGGAATTCATAGTGGCATCAATTGCTAAGATTATTAGCCACTACGTGTTCTGGGTAGGCTGTGTTACTAACTCCATATGCAGAACTGTTAATTTGAACGAAACAGTGAATCGTACATGATTCACCCCAGTAAAGTCACGTGATTTAACAATTTAATCGGTGAAATCAAATTGAAAAAGTCCCAGTTCCGACTGCTGCTCGAACTCGGAACCTTTAGCCCCGAAGCCGGACGCCATACCACTTGCGCCATGCCCAGACACCGTGCCTTATTATTATTATTGTCATATTACCCATATTATATGTATAGACAAGCATAGTGGTACATACAATGACCCGGCGATTTTATTTTATCTGGGCCCTGTCCTCCTCAGTTATTTCTCCAAATCCATCATGCAATCTCTTCATTCATTTCCTTCATTTGATTCTCATCATAATTATACCGATCTAATAATGAATGTGTGCATCACGAGTCAAGCATATCATGAATCTTTCATTAGTAAGCAAGCAAATCAGATTGAGAAACAAAAGAGTTCATCTTCCACAGTTCCCAAATAATATTTGAACTTGGTGTTGTAACGCAAAAAATTGGGGACAGGCGTGTTAAGATTATTTATATATAGTGCCTTAGATAGCTAGATATGATTTTCGAAATTTAATCTATAACTAACAGGGGTAGTTCTGCTTTTTGCCGATAGATGACGTTGATTTGCCTTACTAGGATTATTCTCAAGGAATGCGTATACCGAATGATTTTATAAGAACCTATCAAAAAAATGAAGATATTTGAAAACAGTGATTGAGTTGAGAAAAGCACTTTGGTAGTCTTGGCCTTTTCATTTGTCTAGGCCTAAACGGACTTGTTGCAAAAACCTGAGCTCAGTAAGGATTGCTTATTCCGAATCGTTCGAAAACATATTCTAGCTTGATTGAGAATGCTTTGGCAATCGTTCAGAAACTTACCTCGACTTACTCTGCTTCTGTATAGAGTAATAATATACGTGCTAGGAATCGCACGTTCAAAGGTAATACTTCCAAGTTTCGACTTCTGTGGGGTATGTTTTTTTTCATTTTAAACTCGTTATGACAACGACATCAGCAAACCTAATTATTGGTTTGTGTTTTGATCTGATTTTGTAACAGGAATAACGAGAATATCAGAGGTTTTGAGTTCCGACATTATATTGATTGGATCCCCATGATATAAATTACAATATAATATCAATTGGCAGAAATAATGTTATTGTTATAAATAAAGGTATTTCGAAAAGTATCCCAGGACATTTTAAAACTGCAGCCAGGAAAACGAAGTTGAATTTGATGATAGTAAGTGAGGATTTCAGTTGTATCACTACTACTCTTATCTCATCAGTATCAGGAGCATCAAAATCTATTCAATCCAACATCACTTACTCAACTTAAATTCATGAGCTCCCAAAATAGTACATGTACACAAATCAAAACCTCAGTTGACACTTGACATTTTTGGATAGTTTTTGAACGATAACTCGCGGGAGTAATGATAAACGTACATTTTCAAAACGTAAGTTCATGAACGCAACCATGGTCTAGACCTTTACGGAGGCTGATTTTATTGAAGGTAGCAAATAAACCATTATGAACTCTGGACGGTTTTGATGAAGAACTTTTTTCATGATTTGAAAATTCGATAAATTTATAAACACTCATAAGGATATTTTTTTTTCTTTTCTCTTTTGTTGTCGGCTGTTGTCCAGCTGCTTGAAGAGCGAAAACAATCAGCAATAGCGTTTGACGACGAAAATGTAAATGTTTCGTTTCCTAACATTAACGATTATGTCATGTTTTCAGTTTGTTTCAGGTATTTGGGTTCCACGAACCTCCGTAACGGGAGAAACAGAACTGCCAAGTCCAAGGCTCGTGACGATATCGATATTTGACGACAAAGATGCCACTTACGAAGACCTAACACTACTTGTGATGCAGTTTGGTCAATTTCTTGCACATGAAATCACGCAATCTCTTGATTTCAACTATGGTGAGTTTCAAATAGTCACTTTTCACATATAGAAAAGTAGAGAATGATATTGAAATTTTAACATATGAGTTGTGGGAAAATACTAGAATTGCTTTGTGAGTGTACGCGAATTCAGGATTTTCTTCAAGGAGGAATCAATGTTGCAGAATTTTGTTAGAAAGTGACGTGGTAATCTTACCAAAATTCGTTTAGGGAAAGGGGTGCCATTTTTGAGTAATTCTTCAGAATTGGAACTGCTTCGATGGTGAGTCAGGGAGGAGAAATTGTCCCCTGCATCCACGCCAACTAGTGGAACTTTCGGTGATTCTACAATCTACAATCTGGAGAAAATCATTGCAGAGCGGGCGAAAGTACGCTTTGAAATTATTAAGTTACAGAAATCAGGTGAGAGCAAAGCATAAGCTGAATGTTGAGGAATTTACTTTTGTCCACCCCAGTCTAGCTTTGGCAATAAACTGAAATCCAGATAGTGCAAACGCGGTATGATTAGTGTTGCCACAGCTAGCTCGTTTCATCTATGGTTCACTTTTTCGAACCACTTGATGAGGGTTTGCATAGGTTTGCTATAGTCGCGTTCGGTATTTACATCGGACCACTCAGATCTATACCGTATCGTTCGTTTATTGCAATCGAATGTGTCTGAGCTAAATCCCGATCGTTCGGACAGCGAAATCAGATCGATCGGAGGAAGATCTATTCGCTCGAAGTGATTTGACCGAGGCCTGCGATCAATCTGAATTTGTGAGGTTGTGTTGGACCAAGATGGTTGGATATTGTTTATTTGTTCAGATTGGATATTTTTTTGGCTTTTTGACTTCATGAAAATAATGCAGGAGCTGGAACTGTATGATTCTGAACAGCAAAAAACAACAAATAAATAATTTAAATATTTTCGACACTTGTCTCTTAGATTTGACAGGATAGCGATGAGTGTTCAGCGTTCGTTTATTCATATAATTCGTCCAATCCGAGGTCACAAGACGAAAAAATCCGTCGCATCACCGATGGAGTTGCCGAACTCTCCTTATATAACGACATCACGAGCGTTTGGGAATAAACCAATTGACGAAGAAATCAAATGAGCTTATTGTAAGTTGGTGAAAAAAATAGGCTTGGTTGACGAGCGAAACATTATTATACTCAGTCGCAATTATCAGTGCGAGTATCTGGTCATCGTTCTGTCATGAAAAAAGTCAAGAGCGGCGTTATCCAGTGTTCTGACCCGGGTCCAACACCATTCCTCATTTACATACTAGACAGATGACCTGAAAATCTATAACAGCCCTGTCAAAAACGACCTGTTGCATCGAGAAAACCTTCGCAACATAATGAATCAATGAATTCAACTTCCAATGAAAACTGTCCTTTAACACATCCAATGTCAAACTGATCTCATAGTAACCCCCACATCTGACCCATAGTGGTCACCAAAAGTGAAGAAATTAGTTAAACGTGCTGACCCAATGTTATATCTTCTTAACAAAATTTTACACAAGCCCAGCGCGTCACTCATGGCAACTATTTACAAAAGTTACCTTGGTCTCCATCTTGAATTCGCCGTACCTGTTTGGTCGCCGTGGCTACTCCACTGCATCAGCATTATGAAAGGAGTTCAATGGCGTGCCACTAGGATTTAGTAATTCACCCACATGGACTATGATCGAAGGCTTATATACCTGCAGGAAAGGATGGACCATCATGAGACGGAAAAAGTTTTATATTAATATTTCGGTTATTGTTTTGAAAATATGAAATTCATTTATGCAGGGTGAATGAATAGAATCAAATATATAGAATATAGAAATAAAACTTTTGAAAAAAGTTACTTATTCATGAAAATTTTTATTTAACGTGCGCTAAAATAAGTCAAACCTTATAAAATAACTCAAAATCAATAGAATTCAGCGCATGTTTACTTGGCAAATATTATTTTCAAATTTATAATAGGATTGCAAGCGTTTTATGTTTCGTATTAGACTTGGTGTTGGCAAAATCATTTTAATGTCGTTAATTGAAATGACTGCAATATATAAAATAGCTGAAAAAAAATGTCCACCTTTGAATATTTACATAAAAAAATTATTTCTACTTCGTTTGATTCTTCTTCTACCCCCACCACCTTTCCTATGTAAAACACACCAGAACGAAATCGTTGAGCTCAGGATCTCTGTTGAGTTCATTAAAGGTTGAGGATGCGACTTCAGGAATTCATTCATCTTCATCAAAATCGTCATGAAGTGATATTTCACGTTCTTCTTCGCCTCTAATTTCATCAGAAGATATGTCTCTGGATCTAAATTTTTGTTTCTTGCACTCCTCTTTTTTTTTCTGTTTTTCACTCTAGTTGCACGATGACAGCTGTTCACGGCTGTTCATATAACCAGTTACGAACATGTCGCTTGAAAAGTTGTGGTTTTAGTTTTTTCTAATATGTGGGAAGATTGTTATAGTGGCTATGATACAAAAACTGAAAGATCTCTTGAAGAGTGTCGTGGTGTGGTGGGGAGCGGTTTGTCTTTGATATTCACTTCATGTTCATTTTTACGAAAACGAACTTTATCGTATAGATATCCGGGTAATTTGTTGGTAATGATATTATGAAACAAAGTTAGAGATTGCAACAAGAAACGATTCTTCATTGTCAACCATTGCAGCTGAATAAATTTATGAGAAATGTGCTGGAACTTACGAATACCGAAGATATAACACGAACAGGAATTGAGGATTTTTTTAATTTTATACAAATCTACATTATCTAAAACCGGAAAATATACAGGTGAGCAGAAGGTGAATTGTTGAAGGACGAGTGTTTGACATGAATTGGTTTTCGTCTCAGTATTTAGGTATGCCCAGTGAGGGTAAATTATGCGTAGGTTTACATAAGCTCTCTGGATATATGAGGAAACTTGATTTTTGTACCTAATATGAGACCAAGATTTTTTGCCTGCGGCACTATATTTAGAGTTATACCATTTAGTGAAATATCGACTTGAGTTAAATACCTTTGGCATATTGACTTTGGACCAAATAAAAGAACATGCGTTTTGTTAGGATTGAGTTGCAGTTCATGATTAGTAGAAGAATCATATATACTTTGTGAGTCAGTTTTGATACCAGCAACAGCTTCATCCAGCATTTCCGGTTTGAAGGATACAAAAAGTTGGGTATCGTCAGCGTAGGCATGATACTTACAATGAATAATCTTGGTCAATATATTCGAAGTATATAAGCTGAAGAGTAATGGCCCGAGTACAGATCCTTGAGGAACACCACGCATCATTCCTACTGATTCATACAAGTCGTCTTTGGGTTTTACCATTTGTTGTCTGTTAGTAAAGTATTTTTGCATCATCCCAACGGCTGGTTTCGAGAAGCCAATATAATTGAGCATGGATATTAGTATGTTTGAATTGAAGGAGCCGATCGCTTTACTGTAGTCCAGTAAGACCATCAACGACATGTTGCCTTTATCTGTAGCTGTCAGAATGTCATCTGTTATTTTGAGCAGAGCTGTTGTAGAGGTCTTAATCCCGACTGGAAAGTTGGCATTAAATTTATAGATGAGTGATATATTGCCTGATTTGTTTGTTCAAAATGTGTTCTAATAATTTAGACATGGTTGGAGTAATACTCATGGGTCTGAGATCTTTGTAATCCAGAACGTCAGCTGTTTTTGGGACAGGTACTACATATGCGATTTTCCATTGGGTTGGAAACAAGCTTTTAAGAATACAGCTGTTGACTATATGCAGTAAAACATTTTATTACCGGTAAACTTATTTTTATCATTGTCAGATTAACACCGTCTACTCCAATGGCATTAGTTTTTAGGCAGTTAACTGCATCGATAATGTCTTCTTCAGCTATAAGGTGAAACTCAAAATTATTTCTATCTGCAGGTGGGGCTAAGTAGTTATTATAAAACTCAATCAGATATTTATTATAATTGAATTTTGGGACACGATCAATGAAATAGGAGTTTATATCATTGGAATTATTCAAGTTCTCTGTAATTGCGACCTGAGGTGTTTTGTTTGGAACATTAAAGTTTTTTAGATCTTTCTAGAGTTGCTTCTGGTTTTTATTGGCACAAACACGATTGAAATCTTTTTTTTTCACGTCTAATGGAAGCTTGGTATTGTTTCTGAGATTTTTATAGTGACGAAAATTATCCTCAGTCTTAGTTTGCTTATATTTTATTTTTGCTTCATTTCTGAGATTCATTAATTTTTTCAGATCATTAGTCAGCCAGGGAGCAGGTGGTTTAGTAAATCTGACGACCGTATTGAGGCATGATGATCAAATATTAATAAAATATATTCATTGAGTATTTTCAATTTTTCATCAATATTTTTGGTATAGTAAATTCTATGTAGATTGACTTTTGCCAGTTCTGAGCAAATTTTATTCACATCCACATTTTTCAAAATTCTACAATATTTCATAATAGGTTTCGGTTTCGGAATGACAAGATCTGCAAATACTGCATCGTGGTCTGATAAATCACAAACTTTCACTCCAAAATTCGATATGAACTCTGTTTGCGTAACCATTATCAAATCTATGAGTGTTCAACTTTTTTCACAGACTCTATTAGTTGGGGAGTTTATGATTTGAGATAGCTCATGATCGCTCATAATTTTTTTAAATATTCGTTCGAATAATTGTTCAAGTTGTGAACATCAACATTTAAGTCTCCCATGCAAATTATATTATCAGAAATATTAAGGAAATGAGTGAATGTATTATTTAATTCATCGAAAAAATTTGCTACGTCTGAGCTGAGTGGGGATTGGTAACTCCACAGGTGAAGTTCTGGGAAGTTGTTGTGTGCACCATTAACCATAACTATTCAATGTTTTTAGAGGTTTCAATAAGTTTGAATTTAAGTTTATTAGAAAAGTAGATCCCTACCCCTCCACCGCGTGAACACCGATCTCTTCTCAGAAATTTGTACCCGCAAATTGTATTCACTTTTTCGTCCAACCATGTCTCGCTAACAGTAACAATGTCACATTTATTCCTTTTGATGCAATTCTTGAAATCGGAAAATTTACCCAAAATAGAACGAATATTCAAATGCATTATTCTTATACTCTGTATCATATTGAAACTATAATCTTTGCAATGAACGAACAATGAAAGTAAATATAAATAATATCAATTATTTCTTTGAAAAGTGACTGTACGACAAGAAATGAGAGAAATACTGAAATAAAAAATGCAATAAAAAATAGAATAAAGAAACTTCAACTTCTAGTTTGCCGACGCTATTATCTTCTCTATCCAGGTAGTAAATAATAGTGGGTACAGGTCTACTCTTTCCATATCTACTTCGGTATCAGGGATTCAGTTAATTCGGTGACATCATCGGTGGATAGAATTTTATTTACCTTGCCATTGAATTTTGCACGGGCTTGCTCGCCCATACTCCAGGTATCTGTGTTACCAAATGCAAGAACTGCCTTGGTTAACAGTCCGTAGCGAGTAGGCATGAGATCTTCCGTAATCACGACATTTGTTCCTTTTAATTTGGATTCGTTGTAGAATACAGAATTCCTTTTTTTGTCTGTCACCAGTAAGGGTTGTGGTCCACCTACCTTTGGTAGCTGTATTCTATATCTTCCTCTTTGATACTGAGTTTCATCTTGTTGTTGAACATGGGGACTACTTGTTTAACATGGCTTTCATCCACTTCTCTCTCGTCCTTTAAACCGTAAACACGTAGATCATTTTTGTTTGGGTTCTTGTTCCAGCTGATCTACTCTCTCTCCCAATGAGCTAACCTTTTCTTCATAGATCTTAATGTGTGACTCGATCATGGCAGGAATTTGGGTAGTGATCACTTCAACTAACTTTTTCAGAAAGGACTCGAATGATATGATTTTTTCACAGATTTGCTGTGCTTGTGACTCAATATCATATAGATGACAGAAATGCCACGTGTCGGTCTGGCTGTAGAGGACGTCTGCATCATATCACTAACGGAAGGCATCAAAACCCGCAGGGCGCATCATCACACCAAGCATCTCAAGCCACAATAACTGGCACAGGCAGATGCGGAAATCCACAATGAGAAATGTCTTTTTAGACGAGGGTGATTTATGGCAGATCAACTCTGCCATGTATGACGCCGCTCAGACCCTGTCCGAAGCGGAGAGAAGGCAGGCATGAGCAATGCATTCACAAGATGAAAGCTGAGATCAAGTCAGCGAGTCAACGCGCGTCTCGTATCCAGTGTGTGGCGGACTACGTGGCGGCCAATAGTCCCTTCACGCCCATAGTAAGGCAAATTGCCGCAAAATTAAGACGAGCTCACTACACACTAAATCTGGGCGTGCTGTTTGCCATCAAACAGCACTATCTTGATAGGATATGAATGCTAGTGGTTGCAAAAAGGTCACTAGTGAGGCGGGCGAGGAGCATCGCGATAAACATAAAGTACCGCGATAAACCTTCTCGCTTGAGCCTCAACGTGTTGTGGATAACCCGCATAAGGTAACCCATCTGTTTTATATGGATGACCTTGAACTTTATGCCTCCGGAGAAAAGGATCTTGATCAGTCCTTGAGGGTGGTGCAAGACTACACGCATGCTATCGGAATGGAGTTTGGTATCGACAAAAATGTGCCACATTTCATCTCACATCATATGGCTGTCGGAGAGACGTATACCTTCCTATGCCACATCCAGGAGGTAACTACTGTCAAAAACTCTCTCCGCGGCAGGTATTAGCCTAAACTCCGACAGATGTGGTCATCAGAACTGTCGGGGAAGAACAGAGTTGCTGCAACTAATATGCTTGCCGTTTCGTTTTTACTTGATGAAATGGACTTAGGGAAAGCTGCGACAACTTGGTGTTAGAACTCGCAAAACGATGCATCTCTATAGGAGCTTGCATCCTAAATAGTCCGTTCTACGATTAAACTTCCCCAGACATCAGGAGGACATGGACTTTTGAATTGGGAGTGTCTAATCAACAGAATGATGGTGGATGAAGCCTGTTGAGTCATCAGGAGTTCAGATCCTATTTTCTGCTTGGTAAGCGATCATGAAAATGTATGGATTGTTGGATTTGTTTTCAAGGCACCAATCCGCGCAGCCGATGAACTCGGTCTGGTATTCGATACTGAACGGACAAACCCAAAATCTGTCACCTTGGCTCATCCAAAAACCTGACTTTTGCATTTCCCAGGTCTAGTGGGCTGAAGCCGGAAACCCAGCGATCCATAATGGCCTGCCAAGATGGTGTCTTCAACACCCTCGTCTACCGTAGTGGGTATAGAGGTTCCTGACACTAGATGCAAAGCGTGTCGTGGGGTAGCTGAGACTTCAATGCATTTGCTGTCGGCTTGTCCAGCTTATGCGGTCTCAGCCTATATCCACAGGCATAACGCGGCGCTACGAGTGTTGTACTACCACCGACGACACTCGTACGGTATTGACGAGATACCGGTGTTGCCTTATGCTTCGGAGGATATTGAGTCCGTTGAGGAGAATGAGAACTGCCAAATCTATTGGAACTACTCATTTCCCACCCTCAGGTAAATGCAAGTCAATATATAGTCTTCCTTGACCATCAAAGTAGGACGATTTTCGTCATTGAGTTTTCATCTCCTGGCGTAACAAACATCATCCGAAAAGAGGAGGAAAAACGGTCTAAATATCGGGACCTACTTTTGAAACTCCGCAGGCTCTACCCAAACCATTCTGTTGAAATGGTGGTTCTGATAATGAGGGTGGACTGATGGATACATTGCTCTCAAATTTAAAAATCATATTGGCTTGCAGAAATATGGCAGAAATCTTAGCCGGGCGAACGCAGGAGGCCGTAATTTTTGGTTCACTCCGCCTGCCCGGGGCACATGATTCTCGGACCCAACTATCACTCACCCCACGACGTGGAGAGTGGTTGTCGGAAAAATGAACCAGTGCGCCCTTCGGAAGTGCCGGACCTCTGGAGACAGGCCCTGACTGGGAAATTCCAAACGGATGAAAAAAATTATAATTATCTTTATTATTTCATAGTACGCTGAGTGGATTGTTCTTTCACTAAAACCATGAAATGTCTCCACATAAGTCTTTACATAAGTACAGTAGTGGTATAGATTTCATCAAGATTGTAGATGCGAGTGCACTCAGATAATATTTTCGAGCGATCATATGCTTTTTTGAGGTTATAATAATAATAACTGCGGCACACCCAGCAACTGGAGGTATAAGGTCACCTATCTGTTTTACATGGATTACAGGGCCTGACTGGTACATTCCTTGTGGAAAACAAAACCTCCCTCATAAACACTCATAAAATAAAGTGTACTCAAAGGCATAGCCTGTACGGATAGAGGACGGCTATTATTATTATTTGCCGTGGCGCTCCTGGTCGACTTACTAATGATTTCGGTGTTGTATTCACTTTTCAGCTGTAGAAAAATCCGTAAAACCTACAGCACCACCCCGGTTGGTCGGTACGCACTTCAAGCTAGCACCAGACGTCGGGATTGGCATCTAGGCACGTGAGAAAAATGATTCCGTACCGGAGCCTCTAACGTATGTCTGATGCGAGCCAGAACTTGACATCATACTCGTTAAATGATGATGCTCTGGAAAGACTGCACCCTTCAGGATGTCGAATACTCACAATTCTCGATGGTATCTCTTTAGAAACCCTTTCAACTAGTCAACACCGGGTAATTTATTGTTTTCCCAGCTTGAAGGTTTTTTTTTATTGTTAATTTCTGCCATCTCCTAAGCCAACTGACGAGTGTCTCTCGTAATTTTACCATAATACATTTTAGAGCATGTGATGACATAATTCACCAGCTATGTTTCAAGGTAAACTAAAATCCGTGTCTCATGGTGGTCCATTTACACGTTTAAAAAAATCCATTTATATTCACAGTATTGATATTTCATACACTTGTGAAATACAGAAGAACTATTATGAACTAACCTTGAGAATAATATAAAAATTTACCTTAATTTCCAGTATGACTCCTGTGCCAGAGGAACGAATATATCTCTTTATAGAAAATTTGTATAATACACACTCACTGGCTATCATAACCCAACTAAACCGGGCCCACTGAGGTATATATTTTTATAAAAGAGTAGTCACGTGGAGAGTATGTATTGGCTTGAACAATAGAGGCCTCTAATTCACCTAAACAATAATATTGCAATGTCTTATCGTGGCCCATGTCCCATCGTGGCCCACTCTCTCTACCTCTCCTCTCACAACCAACGACGTACTAGAGTAGACCACCGAAATCACTAACAACCTTTATGATGTTAATCTTTCTGTACTTTACCAACGCAATGAAGATGAACGTCTGATAGGCCAACTGCTCAAATTTCAATTTGAAAAGTTCCGCAAATGTGTTCGGGAAAATACACTTTTCAATCGTTCATTTCTTGCACTGCACTGTTTATATTAATCTTCCTCTTGAAGATGATCACTTGGTGATTGAAACGCGTGTTTAACTTTGTGGTTTGCTTTGGTGTTGGGATAAAACTCCAGTATATTCGTTCCTTTCTGATATGGAATCGATTACCGACCAGTGCAGTGTAGGGGAAAGTCAATAGTTGAACGCATCCAAAAATTCTCTCTACACATTTTTTATAATAACTGCACACTCATCAACACGATACAGTAATTATTAATTCACATATTGATCCATACACCTTTTCGATTTGTGCACGAACATTGAAAATTTAACAAGCATTATATATTTCGAAAATGGACAAATCTACAATGAAAATTAAGAAATTTTAATTTTTTCCGTGATATTTAACAGAAAAAAACTACTTCTCCAGCTGGACGTTGAACTACATCTGATAGATTTTGTGAAAAGATCTATCTATAATGAGAAAATCTGAAAGTGAAAATTAGCATTTTCGTTCAGATTTTTTTATTATTCAGTTTTTATTGAACATTCATGAAGACAAATGAGAATGTTATTCAAAAGTCTCACTCACAGAAATCGTTCAAATCATCGATGCGAGAATTGCACCTCTTTCGTTAGGACTCCAATATATTTTTGTCGACGAAAATCTATTTTACTCTACAAATACCATCAAGGAGGTCGAAAGAATTGAGAGACATACACTTCTAGTTAGGTTCTTTTCATTATAGTTATCAGATGTAGTTCAACGTCCAGCGTTGCCCTAACCAGAAAGCTTGTTGTATTCTGTTAGGTATTACAAAATTTTTTTTTTTTATTTTTCAATTTTCAATTGAGATTGTTTCTCTTTTGCAACAGGTAAACCTCCTGAAAAGTCATCTTGCATGGGCAATGGAAAATAGGGACTAAATCTGAATAAGGACCAGTTTTTTCAATGTTTAGCTCAGTCTCAGTTAGCTGGCTGGCGGATAATAGTCCTCGGGCCAAGTACAGGGAGAAATGAAGTGATTACCCAACAGTTGAGACTCCGTATATCTGCTTTCAATGTCGACTTGGACTACATACTATCAAGAATTTTTGGTTATATCGCGTGGTCCAACTTGAATTGAAGAACAGATTGACGAAATCTCAACGGTTAGTGAATGATTCATTTTCTCCAGGTAATTGGTCCGAGGACTATTAGCCACCTGCCAGCTAGCTGGGACCCTCAACTGGACATTAAAAAACCGGCCCTGAGTCTTACTTGGCAAAAAATTTTCTACAGTCACTAGAATAATTGTTTTGTTAACATCCTTTTCTGTGATTTTCTTCAAAATATCGAGTTATAGTGTTACAGAGAAGCAAATTGTGATAGTGTTAAGTGGATAATGGTGAACATTCAATTTGTGACCTTCAACGCGATAAGAATACAAGTACTGTTTGTTTCCAAACTGATTAATTAGTAACTGGTTCGGAGAGCGACGAATATAAATAAAAATATAATATCATGGAGAAATTTGTTCTTAGACACTTGCCTTTCTCGAATTTTGTTTGTTTGTTCAATACAATCCAGAAACTGACATTCCGAGTAAAGCTAAGTTTTCATGTGCACGAGTTATTGGTTTCTCGTACGAAATCTGTCAAAAGCTGTTTAAATATATTTCGTGGTGGCAAATTTGCTGATGCTACGAATAAATTCAAGAAGTTGAAATACAGCTTGTCTGAAATTTTAAAATGAAACAATGATCAGTGGGGTTATGTATGTTTCCAGGCATATTGAAAATTTTAATGTTAAATATGGACACAAATGTAATGATTAATAATATAAAGTTAAGAACAACCGTAATATTTCATATTTTACTGATTTTATTGACGTATCAGAATTTTTAATTGAAGAAAAAAAGTGAAAGGTTCCCAAACGTTTTTGGGTGAGACCTATTATGGAACTACGAAAATTACATGGCAATACCACAGCCTAATTAACGAGCTGAGGAATTTACTTGAGAAAATGGACGGTAAGTTCGGAGGTTGACGTTAAAATTTCATTTATTCCGAGAAGGCATTTCGCACAAATGAAAACCGCTCTAAACATAGGAAAAAGTGATATTTCTTTAAAATCTCCTACGAAAAACCGAAACTTCGGATGCGTGAAAACTTAGCTTAATGTACTGCTTGATTGGGTGATAGCACACTAGAGCAACATTTATTACGTTCACGAACATCAAATCAATTTCGATTAATTGTCTTGTAGAATGCAGGAAGACTACATTTTGCATTGAGGAACTTTATTTTTCAATTCAAAAAACACGAAATAACTTTTTATCTGATTAATATTTTGACTTTTTTGTCTCAACATAAACAATAACCCGAAGTCATTGACAACCATGTTGGTTTTAGCACAAAAGGTCTTTACTACAACATTGTCACCATGGTATTGATTCTTCTTTTGTTAATACGTTGATATTCAGTAAGTGGAGTTTTCTCGTCGGTCGTTTGAAAATTTCCTGAGCCGTGGAGACGTCTGCTACTCTAACGACTCAATATTCTCCTTTGTAGACTTTTTCTATCACCCCGATAGGCCTCATACCTCTTGGTATGATATTATTTCTGAAGTTTGTCTCAATAAATATACTGACAGGATCTTCTGGGTATCCGGCCTTGGACTATTCTGTTTGTGAAATCTGGTCCGTTGGATGTCCATCTTTCAGTATAGTGTTGACAGCTCTTAAAACAGCCTATTCTTCTCTTTCCCAGCTTCCACCTAGGAGTTCATGGCTTGCTCCTCGATATTTGAATCATTGTCAGACCAAATAATTTTCATGACCCCTCTTCTTGCCAAAAATCTTCTTATGGTTATGATACATGAGTCGGTGCTGAGACTGGCTGGTTTCTACTTGAATAGCTCTTATTGTCAGGCATGTAAATATTACTCCATTGCGTTTTTCACCTCTTCTTCCGATTTTCACAGTGTATGGTCCAAAATAGTCCATTCATGTGCTGAGAAGGGTTATTCTTCTTTTCGAAGTCTTTCTTGAGGTGACTGACCCATTGAAAGTTGAGCACTTTTGGCCATCCTTGGCCCACAATACTGACAGCTCTTGATGATGTTTTTTAACATAGTACAAATTTTGAGATACAGAATTTCCTTCGTATATTCAGATATTAAAATTTGTGTTGTTATTAATTACATATCTTTCCATACCTGTCGAACAGAGTGCTCCAGAGAAAAGCCGTTCGAAAGAAATGTGTTTTTGCCGCATTCAAACCTTGGCTGGTTTTCATCTAAAAAATTCTTATTTCAGTTCTTTGGTAGTTCGTAAATTCCCATGCTTTGAATTGGATTATGTCTCTCAAAAAAAGGCAGAGCACCATCTTTAACCCGATATATAGTGTATATTCAGAAACATTTCATAATATTGTTCAAGACTAGTACTTCTGTGATCATAGGTGATGATAGCAATCTTAGTATTATATTCGTTCATATTAAGTCTAGGTTATACGAAAACGAATTTTTTTTATGAAATTTCATCATGTTCTCGTTTTTCAGTTAACGGAAGCGCCATTTCTTGTTGCTCTAAAGATGGATGGACTATGATTCCTGCTGAATATCGACATTTCGCTTGCATGCCTATCGAGATACCGAAGAACGACAATTTTTTCAGTGTGTACAAGCAAGGGTGCATGAATTTCGTTCGATCTGTTTTAGCCCCACGAGAAGATTGTACCCTTGGATATGCCCAGCAGGTGACTATTTATTTTATTTTCAAACATTAAAAATGCATATGAACTTGAACTGGCTCTACATCTCTCCACATCCCTTAATAGATAACTCCTAATCTATTCATTTATACTTTCACCGATCAACTCTGTATTTTGGGGGAGTTGTTCTCCCAGTAAACCGAATACCAATGGAATGATCATATTTCCACAATTATTTTCCTAATAAATTGAACATCCATTACACCGAATACCAGTTGACTGAACAACCACAGAAGTTATATTAAAAAGTTTGTTGCTGGGTAATATTCATCACAATCGGTGACTACGTAAATTTAGTTCGTTCTTAACAAAAAAAAGTGAAAAATTGCTCCTCGAAAATTTAATGTATTTACTTTTTTACGCCTTTTTATTTTTTGCCAGTTATTCACTCTCAATTTCTTGCCAGTGAGTCACTTTAAATTTTTTGCCAGTGCGTCACTCTCAACTTCATGTAATCACTTGCGAAATTGAATAAGTAGTTTTCCTACGACCACATGGAAAAGTAACGTATATCGCACTGTATAGTTACACAGAAAGAGGCTTTTTTCACAAGCGTGCGAAATATTTCCACACAGGCGCGGAAAGTAACTTTCCGCACGCTCCGTTAGCTCTGTTCGTAAAGCAGCGGAACATATTGATTTCTGACGAACCCGGTTTTTTGCATCAGCCTTTTCCGGGACAGCACATTAACAACCACCTCTGATCAAACTCAGACAAGTGCATTATCTACATTGAATGTAATCTGAACGACATGCATGAGCGTTGCAGGAGGCATGTATAATACGCACCACCACCACTATGGGTTGAAATGTTCGACCCACCGCCGACACCAGCGGGGGTGGCTACCAGCGCCCCTTTGTCGGGACCCTGTGTATCCCTCGGCACAGGCGCTCCCCCTCCCTTCGGCCAGAAATGGTCAATGGGAGATGGAAGCGTTCTTCAGTGTGTCCTCCCAAACCTCTCCTCTCCCGAGCCCTCTTCGGGCGAAGATTGAGCTGCAGTGTGCGGGACTTATGTATATATTAATCCTAGTGTAAGAAATGAAAAAATACTATGAAAAATAAACCTTTATTTATTTATTTATTTTACTTCTGATGAAGAGTACGCGGGTTCGATCCTCGCCCGCGGATTTTTTTTTATTATGATATTGAAAAAAATCACACTTTTAAATAGATTGCTTTGAATATTTTGTATTTCAAAGTAATTATTAAATATAAACGAAGTCAGAATGGTTCTCATTCGGACTATTCATTCTATTTTCTTGGATACATGTCAATATCATCTATATATCTTGAAGTTTGATTTAAACAACTATCCATTCAAAAGCATTCAGGATCATCTGAATAATGCAAGGAATTTTCAAAATTCATGTTTATTTTCGTTAAATAATTTCATATATCAAATCTCTACTTTAGTCAATCTTGTAATCATCTTGTCAGTTATTTATTGTACATAAGAAGCAGGCTTTGAAAAATTTGTGTGAAACGTCAAAATATTTTTATACATTATTTGGTAAAATTATTATGTGGTCGTAAGAAAAATATTGTAAATTACTCGTGCGAAATTGATTTTTCACTCGAGTGATTGCCGCACTCGGCTTACGCCTCGTGCCACAATATTTCCCACTCGTGTGAAAAATGTCACTTTTCGCACTAGTAATGTAATATACTATATAACCCCTATTCCTTTCCATCCATACTTATCTCAACCATATTTAGTTATATGATGTTTAATTTTCTTGATTATGTAACCTTTAAATTTATATCTAATGTTCAAGTTACTTTTCACTTATCATGTCAGAATTTGTCTTTGGGTGGGATGCTAGAACAAAGGCCTGTTTTTCTAGCGCCCAATTTTTTCTGTTAAGCTCAGCGTATTATGTCGCCCGATGTATACAAGTAGTATTAGTGTTTTTGTAAAAGATGAGTATCTTTCAAAAATGGATTGGTCGGTGTAACAAACAAAAAGTAGTTTAGGTTTACTACGTCTTTCAGGAATGTTTTATGACTGTTTGGTAATGTTTACAGGCCATGAAGTTTCATCCTTAATCAAAAACTCCGGACCTGACCACCAAAGGTCTTTTTGTAGCAATTCTTTAGGACTACACCCTCTCGATATAATATCCGCAGGATTTTGTTGTGAGGGTACATGTCGCCAAAAATTCCTTCCAGTCAATTTATGAATTTCAGTTACACGATTTGAAACGAAAGTTTTCCAAGTGCAAGGATCTGCTGCAATCCATGAAAGGACAATAGAAGAATCGCTCCAATAGAATGTTTGAATGTTATTCAGATTTAATGATTGTTTAACTTTCTTCATTAATCTTGCAAGTAATACTGCCCAGCAAAGTTCTAAACAAGGAAGTGTAATTTATTGAAGGGGCAATTCTAGATTTAGCCCACAACAATGTAGAATGACGAAAACCGTTCTGATCAGTAGACAAAAGATATATATACATGCTCCATACGCTTTTTGAATTGAATACGAGAACCCATGAATTTGTTGAATGGAGGACTGAGGAATTGTAATCTGCCAACGAATTTTTATGATATCAAGGTTCATTAGTTCTCTTCGATATTTCAATCAAGCTTTATATAAATCGTTGGGAACCCTTTCGTGTCAACCAATTTGTTCTTGCCAAAGTTTTTGTAATATAAATTTTGCTTGTACTACTATTGGTCCAATAAGTCCTAGAAGGTCGAATATTTTTGCTATATTGCTGAGTACTATCCGTTTCATGACTAATTTTGATTCTTCGAGATTAGATTTGAAAATTAAATAATCACAAAGTTTTGATGGTTTCATTTTCCGGAGTAATATGTTCGAGTAAATTCTCAAAATTATTTGCATTGACATTATCTAATAGTTCGCGTCGATTGGAAGCCCGTTTGCGTAAATGGAACTTGCCAGTTTCAAGGATTTTGTTTATTTGATTGTTCAGAATTGTTTCTTCTTCAATTGTTTCTCCGCCGCTAATCAGATCATTAACATAAAAACAATTTTTGATATTGTTACTTGCCATAGGATATTTTTCTTGGAATTCAGTAGCAGTTTGATTTAATGCACGACAAGCTAAAAATACAGAACTTGCTTACCCATAAACCACTGTGCATATATGAAGATGCTTTGAGGGATCTGCAGAATTTTCGCGCCAAAGTATTCTTTGCAAGTCTCTATATAATGGGTCTATTCTCACTTGCCTGAAACGTCTGCCGTAAATACAACATTATGCATACGAAAATTCAACACTATTGAGAATGAGTCTTGCTGAATTGTTGGCCACACTTTCACAACATTATATAATGACCATGCCGACGATGTTTTGCACGAAGCATCAAATACTACACGTAGTTTTGCTGTGTAACTGTCTTGTTTGAGGACCCCGTGATGTGGTATGTAGTATTTCAATCAGTCGGGATCATCATCATTTAAATTGATTTGATTCATGTGCTCAAGGCTTTCATATTCTGATATGAACTTTACATATTCAGATTTGAGTTCAGGATTTTAAAAAAATCGTTTTTCGAGCAATTCAAACCGTTTTACAGCGATTTCAAGAGATGAACCTAGTTTTATGAATTCTGATTTGAGAGGCAGACTTAATATAAACCTACCATCTACGTCACATTTAAAGGTGCTCAGAAAGTGTTCTTCACACTCTTTTTCTTCGCTAGAATATTTTTGTAGCCTACCTGCTACTTCTTGTATATTCCAAAAGTTTTCAAGTTGATTATTGAGTTCTGTGTTGGTATAATAGACATATTACAAAGTATATTATACATTATAAGCTGTATTGAGAGGCCCTGATAACACCCAACCCAGCCTAGTTTGCTGTAAAATTGGATGATTTCTTCCAGTTGTGATTTTGTTTCCATAAAGTAAATCGAAAAATACACTGGCACCTAATAAAACATCAACCTTGCTAGAATAATTACAAAATCATCTGCTAAGATGATATTACTATGAATAATCAAACTTGATATGTCGAAAGTAACTTGAGGCAAATTGTCAGTGATTTTTTCAATAAGTAAAAATGTTTCTCTAGAAGTGTAATATCCATGAGTTGAAGTTAGTTAATGTAGCATTGACTTTGGGTGATATACTGTTCAAAAAATCATTGAGACCCGACACTGGAACATTAATACTTACGGTTTTCAATTCAAGTTTTTTAGCTAAGTCCTTAGTAATTGAATTTGATTGGGACCCGCTATCCAACATTGCACGACATCATATTTTTTTATTGTTTCCCGACCATAAGTATATCAAGGCAGTAGCTAAGACCCCTTGACTTTGATTAGTTTTCATCGAAGCAGATATCTGTGAAGGAATATTCGGAAATGTCTGAGTTAGCGCCAGGGGAGAATCGCTGGAGCTGGTAGATTGGGAGTGTGAATGTGAATAATCGCTTGTTTGGCTAGTTATTGTACCATTTGAGTTTTAAATCTGTTCATTGTCATTTTCAGAATTATGAAGCAATGTAAAATGTTTTTTGTTACATAATTTGCAACCTCTAGACTTACAATATCTTTGAAAATGATTTAACCGCAAACAGTTGTTGCATAATTTGTGTTTTTTCACTTCTGAAATGCGATTTGAAACTGACATCGCCTTTAATTTCTCACAAAATTGATTATAATTTTCTCCGTTGCAAACGGAACAGATTGGTTTGTTTGTTGAAAAATGAGATAATGTTTTGTGTAATGGTTTTGCTTCGCTTTCAACTGTTTCTAGCCATTGGCATCTTTTCGATAGGAATGTAGTCAATTCGACAATAGTTGCATTATCATTATGTTTCATTTGTTGTTCCCACTCTCGTTTGGAGGATGAATCGATTTTTGATGTTAAAATGTATATCAGAAGTATATCCCAAGTACCAGTTTGTTGAACCAATGCCGACAATGCTCAGAAATGCAAAGATTTTTATTAAAATTATACAGAAGTTTTCTGAGAGAATTTAATGATTAAGTTTTCAAAACAGGTAGATCGAATATTGATTTTACATGAGTGTGAATAATTAGTTAATTGTTTTCATATCTTTCTTGGAGCATTATAATTTTTATTAGAAATATCCAAGGATTGTATTACTTGGGCAGCTTCACCCTTCAAACACGATTGAAGATAATAAAACTTTTGAATTTTAGAAAGATTACTATTTTCATGAATAAGGCTTGTGAAAGTATCATTGAAAGTCATCCACTGGTGATAATGACCGTAAAAATCGGGTAAGCTGATGTTTGGTAATTTTACTTAACCCTGTATATAAATTTCCTGTGTATCAGTTTTATTGGGAATAGTTATATCATTACCATAGTTAACTGTGTTAACATTTCGCAAATCCGCGCGCGCGAATTTGCGAAATGTCGGCCGGACCCTCTCGTCTTCATGTTACTACTTTCTCCTTTATCTCCAAGTAATATTAGATCTAGAACACAAGATATAACGCGAGCGCGGATTTGCGAAATGTCGGCCGGACCCTCTCGTCTTCATGTTAATACTTTCTCCTTTTTCTCCAAGTAATATTAGATCTAGAAAACAAGATATAACGCGAGCGCAGCGAGCGGGTCCGGCCGACATTTCATAAATCCGCGCGCGAGGATTTGCGAAATGTCGGCCAGACCCGCTCGTCTTCATGTTACTAGTTTCTCCTTTTTCTCCAAGTAATATTAGATCTAGAACACAAGATATAACGCGAGCGCGGATTTGCGAAATGTCGGCCGGACCCTCTCGTCTTCATGTTAATACTTTCTTCTTTTTCTCCAAGTAATATTAGATCTAGAACACGAGATATAACGCGAGCGCAGCGGATTTGCAAAATGTCGGCCGGACCCGCTTGTCTTCATGTTACTACTTTCTCTTTATTTTCAAATTTATACATCTTGATCATATAAAGTATATGGCCTGTGGAGCAAGCGATTGCTTCCATAACTGATTTCCAGTTGAACTATAATTTGCCCAACTTGGCAACCACGCATTTCCGCAAAACGGGAATGACATTTTTGTTTACTCCTCACTGTAGCTGTTACCATGGTAACCTTTTTTCCATAATTGAGTTCCTTTATTCTCGTTACCATAACTGATTTCAGTTAAACGAATGTTGAGCCTTTCAAAGATTTTAAATCTAAGTAATATATTTGTTCCAACCTGCACTACTACTCCTGGTCCACCAATTTTTCCGCTGTTTGACTGCATCTTTGAAAATGCGTTTGTGACGACTTCTCGACAAAATTTAATTCTTGCTGATATTGTATCGGTAGAGACGAGTTCAGTGTTACCATCAACTGCTGAGCATTCATTTAGGATTCGAGCATATGAATCATTCATTGCGAAACCGTAAAGTAATCTAAAATATTAGGATAATAATATGAGATTCGCAAAAGAAGAAGAATATGTGTTATCACCAATTCCCTATTTTTATTAAAACACTAAACAGAAAACTATAAATCAAAATAACGCTAGCGAAGCCAGCGCGCGCGGATTGTGAAATGTCGGCCAAGCGCGCACTTAAGTTTCTACCTTGTGCATTATCTTAAAATTGTATAAAAATTTATGTAGGTACGCTAATTTATTTGCGATATAATTACCTTATTTCTTGGTGAATGCCTTTCATTCGAGAATGGGCGAACCAAGTGCCTCCCGCCACCGAAATATCAACACGACATTTTTTAGATTTTAGACATCGGTACCATCCCAGGCCGAATACTCCTTGATCGTATCTCAAAAAACTCTCCGGAATACCTTTATGCCCCTTTACATTTTTTCTGCAAATTGGAGGAGGTGGTATCAGCCCTTGGCTTAGTGCGAATTTGTACCCTTCCAGAGGATCTTTTGGTAATTTATTTGCATTCCAAATGCGCCTGCTGGGGATAATCTCTTCAAAATGTTTATACATTTCGGATAGATTGCAAAATGATTTCAAAGCAGACAAAACTGACAAATAACTTTTTGTTTCCATGGAAATGAAATTGCTATCAAACTCATAATCATTTATAGTCCGTGAGCTGTAGTATGATAGTTTGAGAATCCAGAATTGGGCAATCTTAACGTTGTTTCACATCATTTAGTTACTTCAAGAATTTCTGAAGGTATATAATTTGAATTTAAAGTGGGATAGACTAAAATATATAAAAATGGTCTTTTGGACTATGCGCCATCAGATTTAATAAAGAATTTTCAAAAAATTATTTAAGATGAATATTTATATTCATATTCATTGACAAAAATTTCCATGAATCTATTCCAACGCCATCGACTTGGCGATAGCGCATTTCTACATGTTTCAAATTTAAGAGTGCAATTTATCTGATTGAATTGTATGGTATCCACTCAGAACTATCCCCATATCAGATATGCAGGAATCCAAAATGACCAAAACTTGGCAACGGCGCATTTCCGCAAAACAAAAATATTTCCAATAGAATCAGTTGAGGGTCCATATTCGCGACGTTCATTTGTATTTTCCATATCAGATTTCCAGTAATCCGAAGAGGTCAACTTGGCAACAGCGCATTTCCGCAAAACAAAAATAGTGTCGTTACAATTGGCTGAGGGCCTACAATCGCGACGTTCAATTGTTTTTTCCATATGAGATTTCCATTAAACCAAAGTTCAGCCAAACAGAGTACCTACTGCTCAAGGAAATCAGGAAAGGTTTGAAGGATATGATTTTATGGAAGGAATGAAGTGACTCACAGTTTATTGGGTTCTTCCTTTCCAACTTCGAGTTCGTATTGTGTCTGACGTTTATTTTGACGTTTCTTGTCAAATCTTCTCTTCGAATGAAATCCGGCTCGAATTGACCAAATGTTGGGACTGTTGTCCGCTTTTGCTAGTTCTGATGATTGCTGTAGTTTGTAGAATGAGGTTTTGTGGACTGTAATGTTTTTTTGTAGGATTATATCAAAATCAAAGCGAAGGTTACTCGATATATGCTTGCTTTATTGACATTGTTATTCTCGTATCTAAGCCACCAAAGTTATAACATTTTCCTATCTATAGGGTGTTAGAGAATATACACCACTAGGGTAGTGGTGAGTGACAAAGATTCAACAAAAGAACAACAGTAGTACGATATAATTTATGTTTAAGCACAAGATTATATTCAAAATGTTAACTTGCTACTTTCGTATAAAACTTATAGTTCCTTCAACATTATGTCTTCATCATTACATGCCATTTTCCATTTGATATGAACATGGTCTTTTTCTTTTGGGTTGAGAAACCTAAGAAACCTTCAATTTTTCTGTAAACTACCACTGGAAAAATATATGTTTGGACAATTATTGACACTCTTAACGCCACAATTTCCACCCATTGTTACGAACGAAAACGGCAAAGGAAAAGTATATGAAAATCCTGTAAAAATAAAAAATTGAAAATGTTGTGGTCTAATTAAGAATTCAAACAAAAAACAAATATAATATACATACCAATTCAATTCTGAATATAGACCTTTGATAAATTCACTATGGTTTGAGAATTTTTGTAAAAATCGTTCAGCAAAATTTGGTATCACTTCAGTTTTAAGCTATCTATTCCTAAAATAACATTACAGAATTAGACACTTGACGAAATGTAATTACTAGAAAAACTCAAGGCCAATGACAGACTTTTCCCGCCTTTTGAGAATGCAACATCTTGTTATTGATCTTTGGTATCTACATTGAATACAAACGAACGACATGCATAAGCTTCGCAAGAGGCAAGGATTATTCGGACTACAACCGCTTTCAGGTGGAATATTCGACTTCCCTCTAACACCAGGGGAGGCGAAAACCAGCGCCCTCTTACCAGGAGCCTGTGTATCTAGCCCTTAGCACAAGCACTCCCCCTTCCTCTGGCCAGCAATGGTCAGGAGAAGGAGAAGGCGGTTCTCCGTGCGTCGATCCTTTTCTCTCCTGAGCCTTCTTGGGCAAAAAATTGAGTTTTGTGGTGGAGTTTCGGTTATATTATTACCTGGAGTGTAGATAATACTGAAAACTGTGAATAGACCCCTTATTTTTATTCATTATTCATTCTATGCAACACAAGTCTGAACTGTTCAAATGTCTCTATGCAGTGGTGGATGCGCTGGTAGGGTATTCGAGACATTTTCTGAAAGACCGCTACGTTTTTACCGTTCCGGGTCAATATTTATCTATCGCTTTGACGAAATGCCAATAATGCAATCTATTATATGCATCATCCGTTTGATGCATGCATCAGATATTAGTATTTAATTATTTTCAACGAAAATGGACCGGGTCGGAGTTAATAGGTTCCCGTGTCGATTTGTCCCTGCCCATCCACCCCTCTTTCTATATGCGACGAGCCTGGAGATATATTCTGCGTTGAACAATGAAACACAACACCTAAAACTACCAATCACTGAACTCGCTCAAAACTTAATAGATTTTTGATAGTGTTAGAATTGATACATGAAAAATGCATGTGCTGAAGACCGCACGGCAGAAGTGAAATCTTCAATTTATATCGTATTATCATAAAGAGGGGCGACACCACTTGACGGAAGACCATCAACAAATTGTGAAAAATGGTCGATAACGTAATCCAATCTTCCGCCGGAAACCTATACAATAGGTATGGTCGTCGGCAAGTATTCAACAGGAAACAACTACTGCCTCCTACGACCGTTGAATTATATCTGTTTAGTACTTGGCAAAGTTTTCTACAAGAACTACTCTGCAATGCATTTTAAATATCAAAGCTGAAATTACTTTTCGATAAAATTGGGAGAACACCTCCGTACCGGTTTCATGGTCTTTGCCAATCATCAGCGAAGGCTAGTTCGACCCAATTGTTTTTTGTTTTGTTGTTTTTTTTTAAATAATTTTTTTCCGTTAACCAGCTGTCATCCCCCTACGAACGACAGCCCTCAGAAGTCTAAACTTGTGCGAGATAAGGATTAACGAGGTCTTACCTTTTAACGTGCGATACCTAGCACGAATCGAAAAATCATTTCACCCTAATTGGAAAATCCTGAGACAAACACCGAAATATGAATTCAGCGCCATCTCTGGGTTTCAGATTAAAATGCAATCCGACTACATGAAGACTTCAATTTAAACCCAAAAATGTTATAAAGAGGGGCGACACCACTTGACGGAAGACCATTAACAAATTGTGAACAATGGTGTTTTACGTAATCCAGTCTTCCGCCGGAAACCTATACAATAGGTATGGTCGTCGGCAAGTATTCAACAGGAAACAACTACTGCCTCCTACGACCATTGAATTATATCTATTTAGTACTTGGCAAAGTTTTCTACAAGAACTACTTTGCACTGAATTTTGAATAACAAAGCTGATATTATTTCTCGATTTAATTGGGGGAACACCTCCGAATCGGTTTCATGGTCTTTGCCAATCATCAGCGGAATACTACGATATACTGAACAGCGACAAAACAGTGAAGATCAACTGACTGTATCTTTCTCGCTTGGGTACACCTGGCGGTCCCGATTCCACCCAATCAAACCATTCATCTCAGAGCGTGACGGATCAGCCTAACTTACTACCTACGGAAAAATCTGTGTGCGGTGCGCCAAAAAAAATTTTCACTTCAAAAACAAAAAACATAAAAAAATAATCAATATGTTATCAATGAAATGCATATTGTACAAACGGATGAAAACGGATATTTTGAACTATACTGATGTGTGATTAGTCTCGTCTACTAGTAAATTTATAACTTCATAGTCACTGAACTCTTTGAAAAAAACTATCTCTTTCATATATTTTCGTTCAGTTCTACTTGATTTTTCTCTTATCAGGTTTCTCCCAAGTGAAATTGGTTTCATATGACAATGTGGATGTTGGTGGTCCAGTAGTAGAATCAATACTCTTATCAGAAACTAAGTCATTGTGGTCATTTGTGTCATCAAGGTCCATTGCATCTACTGTAATAATATAAAACTGGTATTTAATGATTATCATAAAATCAAAATCAGTTTTCTTCTATGTATATTAAAAATATAATATTTTTGTTATGATTCGTTCAAAAAGTCAGGTGGTCCATTCTTGCGGTATTTGCTCCTGTTTTTAATGTTGCACCCAATATATTTTGATGCAAAAAGTAGACACACTGTCACTATTCTGCTGAAGCTGGTGATTACACGAGAGCACTGCGTACATGCGAATGCGCAGCACGCGTGTCTAGTCTGCTGTATGTAATATTACCATATAGAGTAACATTCATAATATACAATCAGGAATTTTTGAAGCTAGATGACTATTCAATATTTTACAATAATGGCGAAATAAATAAAAATGATGGCACCGTTTTATCTGAAAAATAATATAAATTCACAATCAAATGAAATTCAAGTAGGTGAGTGGAAATTTATTGAAACAAAAATTACAATTGAAGAATCAAATCTATTAATCACTTCCATTTACCGACCACCTTCAACAGATTTTGAAGAATTTGTTTGCCAATTGAAGTCCTATCTAGAACAATGAAATAGAGGATCAGTAGATTATCATATAATAACCGGGGATATGAATTTGAACTTGAACAGTGAAATTGACGTAATTTCTAACTACTTGGATGTACTTGGCGAACACAACTTTATATCGATGATAAATAAAGGTACTCGAATAGAAGGAGACACAAGTAATTGCATAGACCATATCTTCATACAATTCAAACATGAAAATAAAAAGTCTGACTGTAATTCTGGTGTATTCGATGCTAACATTACTGATCATAAAGCAACTATAACTTGTATACCTCTGAAGATTGATAATAAAAGTCCGACAAAGGAATACACAAAAAAAATTATAAAATACGACAATCTGAAAATTGACCTCGCAACTCATGACTGGTCACCATTGTATGCATTGTTAGACGTTGAACAGATCCCCACTAATCTTATGAACCACTTAACATATTATATAACGAAAAACACTCAAATAATGAAAAAATTAATAAAAAAAAATAAGCTTCACCTTGAATATAAAAAAGACTCTACTGATCCCAATAAAAAAACTGCATACCTTAAATACCGCAATAATCTCAATAGACTAGACAAGAACTGCTAAAAGTGATTACTACATGAAACAAATAGACAAAAATAACAACAGTTCAAAGAATTTGTGGAAAATTGTGAATAGTGAAAATAATGAGAAAACCCTGAATATTAAAGAATTGCTCAATGAAGAAAATAAACTGTTAACTAATGAGATATCCTTATCGAACGAATTCAATTGATATTTCTCAAATGTAGGTCATTCCTATGCAGAAAAAATTAAAATACCTTCAACTCCTCCACTAATAAGGCGCGCCCTGCCTTGCAGTCCTTTTATTTCAGTCCTGTCACCAAAATGGAAATGGAAAATATAATCCTCTCCTTGAAAACGAGGAAAGCCCCGGGAATTGATGGTATTAAAGCAGAAACACTTAAAATGGTAGCAAACGAAATTTCACAACAACTAGTGCACTTATTGAACCAAATATTTAAAACAGGAGTATGGCCGTCCCAATTCAAAACGTCACTAATCACACCCATTTTTAAAAAAGGAGAAAAGAATAAATCTTGTAACTATCGGCCGATTTCTTTGATCACGACCATTTGCAAAATATTTGAAAAGGCATTAAAATCTAGACTATCTCAAAAAATACAAAATTATTTCCGAAAAACAATATGGCTTCAGAGAAAATTTGTCCACCAACGATGCGATATCAAAACTAATAGGCGAAATATATAAATCAACTGATGAAAGC
Organism: Chrysolina americana; assembly: GCA_958502065.1. Lineage (NCBI taxonomy): Eukaryota > Metazoa > Arthropoda > Insecta > Coleoptera > Chrysomelidae > Chrysolina > Chrysolina americana. Next base: position 22,937,485 of record OY293417.1, on the reverse strand, counting down.
AAACCAACGGCATGCATATTCTTAGATCTAGCCAAGGCATTCGATACTGTGAGACATTCGCAGTTGTTGGATGCCTTGGATGATGCAGGAATTCGAGGAATACCGCATAGATTGATGACTGATTACCTAAGAGGTAGGAAACAAATAGTGAGAATAAGGGATACTTTAAGTGAAGAGAAACATGTTAAACATGGAGTACCCCAGGGATCGGTTCTGGGGCCGCTACTCTTTTCCATATACATATGAATAATTAACTCACCACACATCAAACGAATGGTCAAATATTAAGTTTTGCCGATGACACAGTCATACTGTATACCTCCGAAAACTGGGAAGATCTAAAATTTAAAATGGAAAACGATATGGAAAATATAATAATCTGGTTTACCCATAAACTACTCACTATCAATTTTGAAAAAACTTTCTTCTTGCCCTTTACCAGTTACAAAAACAGCCTACCCCAATATACAGAACTCCATATCAGAAATAACCAGAATGCAATTACCATCAGCTCCACAAACCAAATTGAATATCTAGGTGTAATAATCGATCGACATATGCGATGAGATATGCATGTCGATAGAGTTGCAAAAAGCCTCAGATATTTATTGCACAAATTCAAATATCTAAGAACAATACTCAATGAAAGATACCTAAAAATCATTTATTTTTCACTAGTAGAGTCTCGCCTTCAATATGGAATTCTCAGTTGGGGAGGTGTAGCTTACAGTCATCTGAAAAAAATACTAAAAATAATGTTTTAAAAGAAAAACACTTACCCATCGAATGAACTATTTATATACGCACAAGTGTTAGACATAAGGCAACTATACAGTGTGTCCCAGCTAAAACTTGTCACCCCCCTACTATCCGAACTCATGAAAAAAATTGAAAATCGCTCAGACCCGTCGATTTTTATTTCAAGGGGGAACACTTCAACCAAATACACCATCATTGTGTTGTCAATCCCCTCAACCCCAGCACCCCCTACTTCAGAATTTTCAATGGGACTACTATACTTGTGATACATCATTTTGAAGGATATTCAATCCCAAATACATCGGTGTACTGAAATTGAGGATCGATCAAGTGTTGTCGAAGTTTTCATGAAAACTAATTTTTTCCAGATATTTTTATTTTTCATCACCTAACATGTTATCATCGTATGAAAGGTTCAAAATGTGAACCATTCAGTTCCATACAGAAGTATAAGCGACATTTCTTCGCACATTGCTCAACATTTCTGGAGTCACTGCACGACACTCCACAACAATTCTCCTGCGTAGATCATCAAGAGAAGTTGGCTGGGTAATATAAACTTTGAATTTCAAATGACCCCATAAAAAGAAGTCTAATGGTGATAAATCAGGAGATCCAGCCGGTCATTCTATTGGTCCTCGCCTTCCAATCCATCGCCCTGTGAAATTGTCATCTAAAAATTGACGTACAGATGCAACAAAATGTGGAGGAGCTCCATCTTGTTGAAAGGTGAGCTGACCGTCAAGTAACCTATCATCGTCTTCAAGTAACTGAGTGATTCTGGGGTTCACAGTTGTATCAAGAAGTTCAAGATACGTTTGTCCGTTGAGGTTACCATCAATAAAATATGGACCTACAATATGGTCTCCCAGAATACCAGCCCAAACATTCAATTTCTGGGGAGTTTATGAATGAGTTTTTTTTTTTTTTTTTCATAAAAACGTCTGTCTCACCTTCGAAACTATTATTTCTGACAGCATATTATTTTTCACTACAGTGGCGTACGCACAGTGAACCTTTCTTACGACGCTAACATTTGAGGTGATGAAAAATTAAAATATCTGGATAAAACTTAGTTTTCATTAAAACTTCAACAACACTTGATCGATCCTCAATTTCAGTACACCGATGTATTTGGGATTGAATTCCCTTCAAAATGATGTATCACAAGTAGGTATAGTAGTCCCATTGAAAATTCTAAAGTAGGGGGTGCTGGGGTTGAGGGGGTTGACAACACAATGATGGTGTATTTGGTGAAAGTGTTCCCCCTTGAAATAAAAATCGACGGGTCTGAACGATTTTCAATTTTTTTCATGAGTTCGGATATTAGGGGGGTGACAAGTTTTAGCTGGGACACACTGTATATGTATAGCATAATTATGTACTTATACAAAAACAAGGGTTGTATTATAAAGATAAATCACCCCTACTCCACCAGAAATAAAACTAAATCTTTTGTACATGTCAGCAATGCGAGGAAAACCATTGGTCAGCGCTGTTTCACCTTCCTATTAGGTCGAATTTATAATACTCTAGACGAAACTTACAAAATGTATCTAATGACTATTAACTCAGTAGCGATGATAAAAAAAGTCTTCAAAAACTACATTAAAAATATCGATAGAACAGTAGAAAATATTGTTGAAAATTTCTGAATAATATCATTATACCTTTTGATGATATTATATAGGTAGGCATTATCAACATTTCTATCGGATAGGGTTTTATATATTTTTAAATGTTTTATTAGTTATGTATATGATTGTTTCGGGTTGAATTATTGAAATACCATGTTATTGTTTTGTTGGCGGATTGTTTATGATATGTATTGTTGTATGAATATTCCAAATGGATGATAAACGACGATGCATGTTACAATCCCAAGTATATATCATATTGGCAAACGATTAAACAAATCCTCAGGGTTTTTTGGGTATTTCAATATTTATTTGTGACTAGTATGTATGATCGTGTTGAACTGCCTATATCTAATATGTACTATTATTTATTATTATTGTTATTATTGAAATCATCAAATAACACCACCATTACACAACCACTTAACACACCGTAATCATACAGGTAGACAAAGGCAACATCCCATCCGGTCAGGTATCCCAAATTCCCCAAGCAAAACAAATGAAAATTTTTCAAAACAAAGTAATACACCGCCGTATCATTATTTCGTCGCTCTTTTAGAAGACAAGATCCTCGCTGAAGATGCTCACCGCAATTGTGAGCGAAACTTCCGTAGAAACCACCTGCACGGAGGTGAACCAACCACGGCACCAAAATCCAGTAACCATACTACTTGATTAAATCAGTAATGGCATTTTGATTTCAATGAAAAGTCCGATGTGGAATCATATGCGACTGAAAGACAAACTACAGTCGCCTTTTTCGACTGTTCATAATTACCTTTTGGAAGGAATCCATGTTGAAAAAAGAAACAATCTCAATTTAAAATTTGGAAAAATATTTTTTTTTTATGGAAAAAACCTACGTTAGTAATGGAGATTTTCTCTGTTATAATTGAATAAAAATTATTCAAGTGGTTGTTTACTGATTCCAAAATATGCCCAGCGATAAAATAAAATCGTTTTTCTACGCCCATGTCTGTAAACGTCAAAAATCGCACTGTCAACATTCCTTGTAAATGACATTTAACAATAAAATGCACCTAATGAGATCTCATAACATACACGTGCGTTTTGAGAAGAAAACTTAAACTTCTTAGTTTAATTAAATTGCAATCAAATTTTTATTTACCTAAGACTTTATTTGGTCTATTTACACAAATTTAGTCAATTAAAAAACATATAAACTTTTAGCATTAGCGAGATATATTTTGGATTGAAAGAGTGATGCCCCTAAATATAGGCAGCACGTAATGCAATTTCATTAAAAATAGGACCGTTATTTTCCTACGGTTGTATGGGAAAAAGCAAATTTCTCTCCTGAAGTTTTGAAAATACCACTTTTCTATCAACTCTTTTCGACTTTTCCTGTCATAGCCGCGAGACAACGTTGAGGAAACTGTGTTTCACTGGCAAGAAAACAAATATCGTTTTCTTTGTCATTAAAAAATAGTCGCATCGGAAATTTTCTTCTCTTAATAATAGAACATAACATAGGGGGTCGGTAGCAACGCGATTATAGATGTCGGCTTTTGAAGCTTCTGCTTGCACTTCGCCAGGTTCGAATCCTGGGAATGAGAACATTTCTCTCAATTTTATCTGAGTCAATAGTCAACATGTCTTGTTTGAAAAAATCAATGGGGATGTGAGTTGTCAAGATGCCAATTCCGAAGTCTGGTGCTTGCTTGGATTGCGTACCGACAACCTGAAGTGGTGCTGTAGGTTTTCCTGGATTTCTTACAGCTTAAAAGTGAATATTCCACCAAAACCCAGTGAGTCGCCCTGAAGCGTAATGACTAATAACAGGCCTTAGGGTACAATCTATGAGTATTCATGAGGGGGTATAATTCCTATTTCAATAATCGAAATTAGGAGACAGTATTTTTTCCTATTTTTATTGTAATGAAAAATTACAGCTGATCAATACAAAAAATTCGTCAACTTTAATTGAAATTATTTCCAATTTACATACACTAATGTGAATAATGTGAAGCGAATTTGAACATAAACAGTACTTCTATTTTTAGATGAATAAAGTCACACATTTTATTGATGGGTCCACCATATATGGTTCAACTTCCGAACAAACTGGAGAACTCAGAAGTTTTGAAGGGGGCAAACTGAAAGTATTCAACGATTATGGAAGGGATTTGCTGCCACTTTCAAGAGATAAGGATGCCTGTCTTACTATGGAACAGGGGACGGCTTGTTTCAATTCTGGTGAGAATGATTATGATATATTTCGTCATGAAAAATATTCATTTTCATGTGGAATTGGGTGCCCCTGAGGAAGGTAATGATTTCCTACAATTGAAATTAATCATAAATATTCCAGCCTATCGCTGATTTACTGCTAGTGCATTTAAATTAAGAATGGAAATATATTTCATAATGTGACCGGGTCTTCACTGATGATCGAGTGAACCGTGGAACTAGTATGTAGATAGTCACTTGTTTTCGATTATCATTTGGTGGTTGTTACAGGAAGTATTGCAAAATACGCTCTAGAACTTTGTCAAGCGTTGGGAAGAGGTGATTCGGCGGTCGTATGGGGCTGACAATCCTATTGTATAGGAAGATGGGCAAAATAGTGGATTATTAAGAATCAAATTTCATTTGACGAATTTATTGCCATGCGTCAAGTACACCAGGTTCACACAGTAGATGAGTAAGGGCAGAGCACTTGCTCAAAAATCACCGCTAGATAGCGCTCGTGACATGGTGGCGTTACAAGTTGCAGTGGAGAGGAGCCAGTGAGTGGAAAAGAAACATGTGTGACGTAATCTGTGCGGAGAGTGATAGAGTGAGCATCGAAGCGATTCAGTTCAAAGATTCGTGAATTATATGACAGCGGTGCGTATGTTTGCGAACGCTACATATCATGAAGTTGACGTTTGAGAGTGAGTAGATTGAGATTGGGTGTTGCCGGTTGTAAAAATTAGGCATTTTGGGTTTTGGGAGGAGAGTTGTCGGTTGTAAAATTTGTCATTGGAGTTAGGGATGTGGGTGAACATGACATAATAACATATGATGTTTCGAAATACATCATTCAAGAAAAAAATTGTTTAGTTGAACAGTGGGGTGTGGATTTTCATCGTGCTTTTCCAATCTGAGAAAAATCGTGACAGTTATAAAACCAGCGTTTTAAAATTAGCGTTTCAACGTGCACAATGAGGAACGTATTTAGGGTGTCTCAAAAGCGTCAGGGCGCAACGTGTCATGGAGTTGACGTTCGAAGGTGGACAGTGTGGAAGCGAAGTATTCAGCAATAACATATATAATAATATGGTGTCTCAAAATACGTCAGCGTGCATAATGTTTTTCCGAGTCGATGATTCCGTTTTTTCGTGCGTTTTATGAACGCTTCGACTGTTCTGCGTGCGTTTATTCTTTTTTCGGTTCCGTTCTCGTTTTAGAGTTCGTATTCATCGATATGAGGTGAGTTGGTGATGTTGGGTACGTACTTGGTGAACTTGATTGGTAATACAATAGCTTCCAGAGAATACGGACTTGAATTGGAGGAATTTGAGAGCCTCATTCAAGATTTTAGTAGAGATATTCAATTTTATAAAGAAACGGAGATTCTTTCGAAGCATTTAAATAATTCAACCATTCAGGGCAAATTATTCAATCGAAATTCACCGCAAACAAGATATGCTTTGAGATGAATTCATGAATCCAACTCAACACCTTGTAGAACATGTCTCCCCGACTGAAAACTGATATTATACTTAACTGCAATGATGAATGGCGTTTTATATGTTAACGTACCAAGTAGAGTGAAATTATGGAGATTCAGTTTATTTCCTTAAAATGACAAATGACAAATTTTTATGGGAATTGTCAAGAAATACTTAATGCTAGGGAACGATAACAAAACATATGAGACAAAATGGTAAAATAAAAATACACCAAAGAAATACAAGGAATGAAATACAGTTGGATCTGTGAATTTACCCTTGATCATATAAAAACTCGTAATGTGTATCAAAATATTTATCCAGCAGAAAAGACTTCAGACTTCTTTTGAAAGTTAAAAGGTCATTTTTTGATTTTATTTCTTCCGGTAGACGATTGAAGATTTTTGGCCCAATGAAATTTGGAGAATTTTGACTGATTTTATATTTAGCTATTTTTGTGTGAATAAATCGTTTTCGGCCAGTATTGATTTTGTGGATATCGCTGTTGAGTGTGAAGTCGTTTCTGTTGATGAAAATGGATATTGACAATTCATAAATGAATAGGCTGATAAGAGTAAATATTTTATTACTGAGAAAAAGTGTTCTGCATGAGCTGCGTTTTGGAATTTTGAAAATGCACCTAAAAATGGATTTCTGTTTAATGAAAACATTGTTGCTCATTGATGAGTTGCCCCACAAACAAATACCGTATAGTAATCTAGCTTCAACCTTCGCATAATATATACATATCAGTTGAATTGAATCTAAAACAGTGTTTAGGTTCTTGAACATACAAATTATTGAGTTCAGCTTAGAAACTAACTGATCGCAGTTTGTGTTCCAGCTCAAATACTAGTCTGTATAGATTCCGAGAAATTTCATATTGCATTAACACTTAGTTGGAGTGCATCAACTTTAATTTGATAATTGTGAAAACGTATCACCTGTGTTTTCCCAGCATTGAAAAATAGATCCTGTATATTGAAATATCTGGTGGCTGAAGACAAGATTTCTTCATATTTACGAGATAATGAAAATGTTTCTTTACTTGATACTAGAAAGCTAATATCATCTGCATAAGCGGTAAATAAAGGATATAATATTTTTTCATCAATATTTCTGATATACAAAAGAATCAAAACTGGTTCCAGGATGGATCCCTGTGGCACTCCCATCTGAACCAGTTTCATTTCAGATGGATAAGAAGATAGTGCATTTCCATAATTGAATTTGAGAGATACCCATTGATATCGATCAGTAAGAAACGAAGAAACCCAAGTCAATGACTTTCCTCTAAGACCATATCTCTCCAAATAAATCAGAAGTTTAGAGTGATTGACATGCGTGAAGTCGAATGATTTCAACCTTGGATTCAATAGAACAGAATGGAAAAAAATACGTTTGACATCAGCAGCGGAATTCTTATCTCTCGGTTCGACTCCTACCATATCGACTAAACAAAATTCATTTAAAATGATTCATTATTCAAATTGAAATAACATCATCTGCTAAGACAAACGTTTCCTCTCGACTTTTCTTTTCGACACGTGATAAGAATCACTCCACTTAAAGAGTGGAAAGAAGACTTCTGAAAAATAACAGATGGTCGATAGGTACATATCGAATCGGAAGATGAGAATCCCAAGGCAGTTAATGAGGGATAGTTGGCAGCATTTGTTGGCACAGTTATGTGAATCTATCTATGAAGATCTGCTAGAAATAGAAACAAAAACTGAGCAGGCGGAAAACAAGACTAAAGTGGAATTTGAACTTTCTCCTTAGGTATTTCACATATTAACAAAAGCTACGTTGCTATCGTGATCGCTTGCGTCTACCAGTTAGTAATTGTTAGGCAAATTTGCCAACTCCAATCCCTTATTTGGACAGCGTGAATTCTTCAAAGGTGCATGAGCCTCATTGTAGTACCCTGTTAGCATTTAGAAGACAGAAATGTGTTACTATGTGTTCTAGGGTAGAGCGAAACTTGGGCATTCCTTTGTTGTGTAGTCATCACGTGTCTTGCCAAACAAGCAGTTGAACATAAATTACAAAATGTCATTAAATTATTTTCTAAAGAATACGTATAGGCCAATGACATCAACGAAAAAAAAAAAACGTTTGAAGAAACAATTTCCAGCAGGGTGGAAATCATTATGATACTTCCATTTGATCCTATGCGTGTAATCTGACTTTGCACAATCCCAGGTATTGAGCTCAACTTTTGGTAGTCAAAATCAGATGTATCACTTCCGTGAAAAATAACGTACCGTTATTCGCCATTTCCGTTGTTTTGCTATTACCAAGCAATATAATAATATGAATGTTAAAAACGAAGAAAATTCCGAATTTTGGTGCAGACTTACATTTTGTGGCATTTCAAGGCGACATGTCTTGGAAAAACTCCTATTGAAAGGAGAAAAAGTTGTAGAGAATAACATTTCATGATACCCAAGTGTTCAAATTCAGTCATTTGAAATTCGGAACTTGGCATCAATTCAAAATTGTTTTTTTTAACGTTTTGAGTCATTTTAGCACATTTGTATCAAAAAAATACTTCGGTGCAGCTTTGCAATATTAAAGCAATATGCACAACCTAGGTCGACTTATTACTATTACCATTAAATCTTCGTTAAGTATTTTTATAATTAATAATTCATTAATGAATTAATTAATCATAGTTCTTAATACTTAAGGTGCAATGAAGTAACAAAAACACTATATGATGAAATATAAATGTAAACATGGGATAAACCAATAAATATTATTGCAGCATTCATATTCGTTTTTCCTTTGATGTCGATGGCCCTTCATCTGATCAGCTCAGAAGGCGCGGTTGCATATCGGGGTCCTCTTTACCTGGATCATCTTCAAAAGGACTATACCCCACCTATTTCATCTACAACGACAATGAAGGTCACTTCCTCATCCTCGAAGAGTGCTGAATTCGAACATGACTGGCCGTTGCAGTCGAGGCATATTGTTGAAAATTTTGTACTAACTTTTTGACAGCTACATTTTCCTGTACACTCCTTTGTACATTTGCAGGACACCGTGTTGATAATTTCTGGTGGAGCCGTATCCTTGATATTTACGATGGGGACAAGGCCTAGTTCCATCCTCCTCGAATCCCAGCTCAGAGGATCATTTGATCTATCGTACCAGCCCTGGATTTGAAGGTATACCCGCAGAATATGTTGAGCGACGTTTGCGTTTGTTGGAGGTAAAGAGGACAGTTCGAAAGTTGGCTTTGCTAGGGATTTTGAAAATATCTTGTAGCGGATTTGGTCCAAGGAGTTCTCATCTGCCTCAGATGAATAGAGGGCTTCATGATGAAAAATCTTTACAGTCTCTGGTAATGTCGTGTTCTTTTCAAGAAGCTTGACAAACTTCAACATCTCTTGGCGATAGAATGCAGAGGTTTTATCAAATCCAGTGATTGCATGTTGGAACAGAATATTTCTTTTGACATACAGACAGACAAGAAGTTGAAGTACTTGGGAAAGTAGAATGTGTTCTGAGAGGTTCACTTTCTAGGTTTCATGACGTGAATGCTGGATGAATTTGTTGCTTTGGCGGTTATTAGGATCAATGAATCAGTATCCTCTCCGATTATGATGACCGTCGCGAAGTTACCTGCCAATTCAATGGCAATATTGACAATGAGGGTGTCAGCATCCTCAACACTTTGCATTACTTTGAAACCATGCTGCACCAATTTCTCATGCATTATGGAAATAAGCCGTTCTTCATTATTGTCATTGGAGAGAAATTGTTATTTCGGCATGGTTGCATTCATCGCTTCAGTAAACACCATATCAACAGAAGAGTACTTGCTTCCACGGCGAAGTCCCTCAGCTGATTTGATACTCTTTACTGATGCCGCATCAGGGTATCCATCAAAAACGTTGGTTGAACTGACAGGATTTTTGTATTTCTTCAATTAGTCCACATAATTAATATATGTGAACAAAATTGTTGGAAATTTTTTATTGAATTGCCACCGTACGCATGTGCTGCACCTTGCCATTGGAGTCTGAGGGTGTTTTTTGGAGTAGAATGCGATCCGGATAATTGGCGACTCGGATAATTGGCGATCCGCATAGTTGGAGTTCAGAAGTGGAGTTCCACTTTATCGATATAACGTTAAATTTTATTCATTACAACTTTTATATCATGGATTTTTCAATAGGAATATCTGTTTTCAAGATATGTCATCTTGGAAAGACGCAAAATGTAAGTTTGCAACGAACTAAGAAATTTTCTTCGTTTCTATCTTTCGATTTCGGCCATACCACTGAACCGAATTTATTTCATCATGTCTTCGACGTAGAATTCAGACCTCTGTATTATTGAATGAATGGGCATTTTTCGTCCGACACACCGTTTTCCAGCTACAAAGAAAAAGACGAAAAAAAGTACAAAAATTTTGCGGTTTTTTCGCTATCAAAAGTTAAGCTTACTTAGATTACACGCATTTAGGATCGAATAAATTTGTTTAAATGATTTCCAGCTTGATTGGAAACATCCCCTTCCTGCTCTTGTTTCTATGGTAACTCGATACTTGGCCTACTTCCGACAGAGAGACTACTTTAATTTATCTACGATATTGCTGGTACAAATAATATGCATTCCAAGATTTCGCACAGATATTGGGCATACCTAGTCTTTTCTTTAAAAGGAATGGGTGGATTCCATCGAGTCCAGGCGATTTAAATAAACAGAATTTGCCTAAAGTCAATCTGAGTATTCCGGCTGTAGCGATTTTGGTTGCTAGCTCTCAGTACTCTGGTGTGGGCCGACAAAGCCTCCTGTATGTACCTGTAGTCCATTTTTGAAAAGCTTTACTTCACTTGCAAGTACCCAATAAATTCTGAAACATGCTGGTGAATTCTCCCGATCTTAACAGAGTTATCTTTATGAGATTCTTTTTGCCTGCCCATTTTTATAGTCATGTAGGTATTCATCTAGTATTTCTTATTTATGGCTTTACAGTTCTTCTGAAACCGAAAATTCCTACCTTTCTAATTCATATTACTATTTTGAATTCATGTGACTTTTTCACGAATTCAATTTTGAATATATATATCGATGTAACATACTTCTCCCTTGATTCATAGTGTGGCATATTTCTTGACAAACTCTACCTATTTTAGCCTTTATCCCATATATTCTGAACAGCTGTTCTTCATGAGGTGGTCGGTGGCTCAGGGGCTAAGGTTTCTAGCAGTGAAACTTCTAGCTCGCATCAGACAGACGGTTCGAGGCTTCAGTACGGAATCTTTATTCTCAAGTACACGGGTCTCTTTAGGTGGCCTCATGCCTTGTTGTAATCAAGTGTGATGTGAGTCGCCTAGATGCCAATCTCGACGTCTGGTGCAAGCTTGAAGTGCGCACCGACCAACCTGAGTGGCGCTATAGGTTTTCCGGGGTTTCCTACAGCTGAAAAGTGAATACACCACCGAAAACATTAGTGAATCGTCCCGGAGCGCCAGGGCAAATAATAATAATAGTCGTCCTCTACCCGCACAGGCTATGCCTTTGGGTACAGTCTATGAGTATTTATGAGGGAGTATTATTATTATTATTGAGTACAAATGTGAAGGAGTGAACTGAGACAATATTATAGTTACAGAGTATTTGATAAACTACAAAAGGTTATTTGCAGTAATTGGAGAGATAAAAAATAACACATAATTTACCCTAAAAACAATACCGAACCTGAATGAACTAATAGTTACCACTTTTCACACTGTTTTTTGAAAATGGGAAAAAAGATGTAGAAATTGGTATTCCTAGATACGATTAAGGCATTCTATTTCGAGTCGATTTAAAATGAGGAAGAATCTGAATAACTCATTATTTGGTAGACAGTTTTTTTCTACATGCCAGACAAGAACTGAGAAGGTATTCACACAACTTTATGTAACGTATTGTGAATATTGTTACGAGATTGATAAAAGTCCCCTAGCTGCGCCGCTGAGTCGATTCCGCATGCGCTTTGTCAATAATTATTTCCTAGAAAAAATTATTTGGGTGGAATTCTGTCGTGAGTAATCTAGAGCAGAATCTGGAAGAAACTGGTTACACTACTTGAGTATTTAAGGGCGAGACATATCACTGGAAAGAGAAAGAAGTTTATGAAGAAGTGATAAGCAGTTTTTGAAGAAGTATATAAGTGATTGGAATATTTAGCAAGTTGTATTGTTGTATAGATCTAAGTGTTTTACTATTCAGTGAAGTTGTTGTATGTTTTTAGTGAAGTTAGAAATAAACAGTTTTAGTAGTTGTGTACTCGGCTTATTATTTAGCAAAATCGTAACAATATTAATGGTTAGCTAAACTTAAGAGGCTTCAAGATAATAGTCTTGTTTTTCGAATTTCTACGCGCATCAGCAGTGAGAGGCGAGGTTGATTTCACTAGAAATGAGGGATGGCCTTCAGCATTTGTGTAGAAGTTAAAATGATTCCTTCTTCGTCTCCGTGTCAGAAGGCATTTACACCGAGACATGACTTTTGAATTCGAACCCTTCAGAGCCTCACGATGCGTTTTACTTTGTGTATCGGTATTTTATCAAAGTATTCTTTATGAAAAATCAACAAATCATATCGACTTTTGATGAGATCTTCAGCAACCATCAAGTTACTCCCTCCGAAATGTTTCTTTGCAGTAAATATTTCATTTCTTCCTTGAAAATTGGTGAACTCCATAGTAACAGGTCGAGGTTTCAAACTAGGAAGCTTTTACCGATTCGGTAACATCGCTCTATAATAGTTGAATTAATTGATAGTTTAGATAAGAATATGCTTTCCTACAAAGATCAGTTTTGGGGCCGCTACAATTTATAATGAATTGCAAAGAAGTTGAAGCAGCGATAGCTGATAATACATGCTTTGTGTATGCAGATGACACATCATTTCTAATTTGGGACGAAGACGACCATTAAATTTATTAAAGGAACAATGTAAAATCGTGTCAAATAATTTGGCTTCTTTTTTTGGCGCTAATTCACTTCATTTTGATCTCCATCACACTTTACCAGTACGGTTTCATCACAGACATCCAAAAAATCTGTTCCAGCGTTGAAATCTGAATCAATATTGATTGTTTCAAAAATTGTTGTCTTTTCCGTTAACCAGCTGTCATCCTCCTACGAACGACAGCCCTCAGAAGTCAAAACTTGTGCGAGCTAATGATTAACGAGGTCTTACCTTTTAACGTGCGATTCCTAGCACGAGACCAGTCACTATGCTGGGAATCGAACTCACGTCCCTCTGAATGATAGACTAGCGCTCTTCCATCATAACCCCTGCAGCTGAAATCACCAATCCTCTAAGCACCCCAAAAGGTTTCTTCTTGATCATAATTTTATAATATCGACGAACTTTTTCATCTGTGATTTGATTACCTTCACCAACTCATTTATTGGATGTGAATGAAGTCGATGTTTCGTCCATTATATTGTATACCTATAACAATCAAACTTAAATAGTCTGTATGTTTTATTTTACTTTCAGTATCATTTATATACGTACAAATCTGACTTATCATATAACTTATGTTCTACAGGACCAATAAAGTTATTTATTATCAAAGGAAAACAAGAAACCTTTGGATCATTCCAGAAAAATACTGAAGCAACTGACAAATATTAGGTATTTTCATGCTTTCAACAACTATTTTGTTTTCAGGTGACACAAGAACAAATCAAATGATTACTCTCGTGGTATTGCACACAGTTTTCATGAGAGAACACAATAGAATTGCTGATAATTTATCCAAGCTGAATCCTGATTGGAATGACGAACAAATATTCCTGGAAGCCCGTCAAATTGTCATTGCCGAACTACAAGTAATCACTTATAAGGAGTTCTTACCGGTGGTGTTAGGTATGCTGAGAACATTATTTACCTATTCTCATTCATTATTTCGCAGTGACAGTTTTCTTTTCCTACAAGCGTGCGTGATTAACCCTATACCCGAACGGAGTTTAGTTTGAGAGGTGTCATTTTTCCGCACTAGTGCGGGTATAGTATATTGTGCAACAAGTGCAGGAAAGTGCTAATTTCTCACGAGTTTGAAAAAGTTGCGGCACAAGCGCAAGCGAGTGCTGCAATTCAAACGAGTGAGAAATTGCATTTCTGCTCGTGTTACACACTATACTTTTTCTACACCTTTTTTGCTAAAAATAATACTATACTATAAGATGGAATGAAATGTCAGTGACTCATTCTTAGCTTTATGATGCCCAAGAGAAGCAAGGGAAGAGGGAGAGGATTTTAAGCCGCTCTCATTCTTGTTTTTTCTGAACTGAACGTCGCTGACTATTAATTCCGTTTTATAGTATAATTAAGTTTATTTCCAAACAAATATTTATTATAATAATTAATTACATATATTTGAGTTAATTATTAACTATTAGTTGTTAATGGTAATAACTGAGAAACAAATTCCAAAAAATCACTCAAAAATTAATTCTTGGTATGATTAAAAAAAGTATTTATTTGTAGTTATAATTCACTGTAAAATTGGAACAATTTTGAATTAAAATTCTGGGAGAGTTAGTTTTGGAAACATTTTCTGTAATATTCAAATTAGATGTAGACATTGAATGTGCATTAGTCGCGAAATTTTCTACAATTTTAACAGAAGTTGAAGGCGAAAATGATGATGATAATGAAGGGTGTGATATCTGGTTCATATTTGTTCATGTTTGTGTTGTTCATATTTGTGGGTTAACTGAATGCATTATTTTATTTGAAATGTTCATTTTGGAGTGCAAAGAGTCATCAACATAACCTTCGGCTACGCTATTTGACCGCCAGCCACCATGGCGTTTCAGTGTTAACAGATCAGCTCCTGCGTCTGCTAACATGGTTGCCGATGTCCGCCGGAATGTGTGCCCTGTATACAAGTTTGGGTTCGGTAACTTTAAAAATGTTGCTATTTCTTGGGGCATTTTACCAAATTTGTTTATTCCTACCACTTGACGTGTACATCTTCCTTTTTGATAATTTAAAAAGAAACGATTTTCAGAAAGATTAGAAGGACGCAAAGAAATAGATTTTTTGCAAAGGTTATAAAAGGGTCCGGTAATTATGAAACTTCTCAGAACTTTTGTTTTTGTGTCCTGTAATTTTATTATTAGAGTTGAATGTAGGTCTTCTATGTCACTCATTTTTAGCTTCCATAATTCTCCTCTTCGACATGCACCACTAATTGCGATAACCATTGCAACCTACGATAATAAATATTAACGTTTTATTGTCAAATATGTAAATTTTTCTCTTAATATTACCTTTGTTGACAGGTATATTTTGTCCGGGGCTTCTTTTATAAATATATTTATTTCCTCGGATGTCAGAGTCTGTGCTTTCTTCGCGAAATATCCGTCAGACTTTCTCTTTAAAAAAGCTCGTAATTTTGCATACGTTGATATGTCAATTCCGTGATTAATATTAATAGTCGATTTTAGCATTGAATATATTGACCAGAGAGTAGAGGCTTTTCTTGATTTGGATAGTTCTTCAAAATATGCCAACATTATATTTTCAGAAATACTTTTAGTTTTGTATTTTTCCTTCTAATCCATAAACTGTTCGTATGCATTTTCATATTTTCCTCTTGAAGTTGAAGGTAGTAAATTCAACAATGACAATGAATTAACTTGTTCTCTTAGTTCTGGCGGAGTATTTTCAATTTCAGAACTGTCGCTATCCATTTTAGTTCAATCTCATTAAAAAATGACGGGACAAGAATATTTTACGAATATTTTATGCTTGACGTTTGTTGACATTCAAATGATTCGATAGATGTTGCTCCGTTGCCTAGCAATGGATAGTGTGTATGTGCGTATTTGAGACAGCAGTAGTGATGTCTATAATTTTTGTTCAAAATATTATGAATTTGTACGACAATTTCCCTCATATTATATAAACCAATAGACTTTGTCTATTCATTCTTGAAGTTGCCTGATCAAATATCCCTTCGAAATGCAGAATTTTCAAAATATACTTTCACCTTGCTGTCACGAAAACTGTATTGCTTAGAAATTAGGTACTGAAAAATTTTGGCACAGAAATGTCACTTTGTGGCACAGAAATGTCACTTTGCGGCACACTAATGTCAAATTTCAATTATTGTGAGAAATAATCATGTTTGCGAACGTAAAACTATGCAGAAAAGCATGTTTTGGAGTGTGGTTGTAGAAAAAAAATTTTCCGCGAAAGTTTGTTCAAGAGTGCTACATATTTTTTTTTCAATTCGCTTGTAGAAAAAATATCGATCCTAACTCATACGGAAAGGTACTCTCCCGCACTCGACTGCTTACCCGAACCCCACTTTGCGTCGTTCCGGTAACGGCAGTCGCATGCGGGAAAGGTACTCTTTCCGTACTTGTTAGGATAATAACTATATTGTTGCAATGGACATTTCACTAGAGATATTTCTCAAGAATCCTAAATATCTTATAACTTCAACATGCGATACGAATTCCAGAAGTATTGAATCATTTTAATAGAAAAGTCTGTCCATTAACCTTTTCGGTGCTAAAGGCGCATATGTGTGGCCTGACGAAATTTGGTAAAATGCGGACAGCGCACTCGTCTGTCATATCAAGTTTGTAAAAAATGTATAATACACATTTTTCATTATTTTCTGTAGACCCACAATTCTTTTGACAATGCTCCTCTCCTGAAAATGTTAACGAACCTCATGAATCGTCGTATTTTTTTCTTTGGAGTGAAGAAATATTCTCAGGAATAGCTCCGACAACTCGAATTAAAAACTCGCAACCTCATGAATCGTCATAGGAGCTTGCACCCTAAATCGTCTGTTCCACGGTTATACTTCCCCAGACAACGGGGAAGCCGTGAACATTTGCATTTGAAGTGTCTACATAACAGAATGGTACTGAAAGGAGCTTATAAAGTCTTCAGGAGTTCAGATCCCCTTCTCTGCTTAGTATGCGATCATGGAAAAGCAGGGATCCTCTACAAGGCAGATCTCGTATTTGATACGAACCCAAACTCCGTCACCCGTTCAGCAAAATGCCCACTTCAGAGCTGCGGAAAGTGAGAGTCTCCTACGACTTCATAGGTTTAAGCCAATTTATAGGGTCTTTTTCAAGAACATTGAAGACCTTGGCTTATCCAGAAACCTGACATTTGCTTTTTTTTAGGTCAAGTGGGATGACGTCAGAAACCGAGGGAACCATAATGGCCTGTCAAGATAGTGTCTTCAACACCATCGTCAACTAACGTCGCGTGATTGGTATAGAGGCCCCTGACACTAGATGTAGAGCGTGTTGTGGCAGCTGAGACCATATTGCATTTGCTGTCAGATTTTCCAGCTTATGCAGTCCCAGCTCATATCCACAGACATAACGCTGCGCTACGAGTGTTGTACTACTACCTACGACACTCGTACGGTATTGACGAAACACCGGTGTTCCCTTTTTCTCCGGGGATATTGAATCCGTTGTGGAGAATGGGAAGTCCCGATTCTATCGGAACTACTCATTTCCCGTCTTCAGACAAATACAAGCCAATAAGCTTGATGTAGTGCTCCTCGACCATCAAAGTAGAACGATTTTCGTCATATAGTTTGCGGCTTCTGGCGAAATAAACATCATCTGGAAAGAGAAGGAAAAACGGACTTAATTAATATTGAGATCTACTCTTCGAAGTCCACAGGCTTTACCCAAACCATTCTGTTAAAATAAAATGGTAATTTTGATAATAGGTGGAATGGAAGAAACACTGCTCTCAAACTTTGAATCATACCGGCTTGTCGAAATATGGCAGAAATCTTAGCCGGACGAATGCAGAAGGCCGTAATTCTTGGTTCACTTTCAAGGCACATGATTCTCGCACCCAGTAATCACTCACATCACAGGTGTGGGGTGTGGTTACTGCGCACTTCGATTGGAATATTATACTCCGGGGGTGATTGAGTCCGTAGTGGAGAATCAGAAATGCCAAATCTATTGAAAGTACTCGTTCTCCACCTTCAGGCAAATACAAGCAAATAAGTCGGATGTAGTCCTTATCGACCATCAAATTAGGACCATTTTGGTCATAGAGTTTTCGGCTCCTGGCACAACGTCCGAAAAGAGGAGGAAAAATTGAAACAAATCAAGGCTTACTCTTTGAATTCCGTAGGTTTTTTCTCGAACCAATCTGTCGAAATAGTGGTTATGATCATAGGGGTAGGACTTGGTGTAATGAGGACACTCTGCTCTCGAATCTGGAAAGGCCATAATTCTTGGTTCACTTTGCCTACCAAGGGCACATGATTCTTAGACCCAGTAATCACTGACCCCACGGACCTGGGGACACTGGGATTTATAAACGCCAGCACATCCTCCGGATGCATAGGGGATTTGGAGAGAGGGCCTGGCTGGGAAGTTCCTGAAAAAAAAAAACTGTACCTAAAGGCATATTATATGCGGGTAGAGGACAGCTAATACTGTTATTTGCCGTGACGGTCCCGGGCGATTTACTGATGTTTGGTGGTGTATTCACTTTTCAGCTGTAGGAAAACTCGGAAAACATACATCACAAACCCGGGTCAGTGCTCACTCCAAGTTAGCACGTTTTTGCATAATATTCGAACCCTTCGTCCACTTAAAATCAGTTTCAATAATCACCCATTTATTATAGTAAAATTTTAATTTTATAAAGATTATTTTGCAAATGAAC
Source organism: Chrysolina americana (assembly GCA_958502065.1). NCBI lineage: Eukaryota > Metazoa > Arthropoda > Insecta > Coleoptera > Chrysomelidae > Chrysolina > Chrysolina americana. The sequence continues at coordinate 22,918,710 of OY293417.1, read as the reverse complement.
TTTTACTTTCTTACCAACATATTCACTGGATTGGTAATATCTTGAAAGTCCCCTTCTGAGCTTGGTTCTCAACGTGAATATTAAATTTTATCAACAATTCAATCACACAGAGACTTTGTTCATATAAAAGAATATCAAAACAAATAGTTGAAATATTGATCCAAAGTACTTCATGGGCCGTGGTGGCGTGCGCGTTTTATTCAACTGTAAAAACGCAAGAGCTTTTTTTACCGGATAAATTCCACTCTTCAACGGAATAATTTTGCCATTCAGTAATTTCAAGAGAAAAACTGACATGAAGAAATTGCGAGACCGAAGGTCGAGCATTTCTGTCTAACTTTTCAAAATGAAAGACATTTTTAAAAGTTGAGCGATTATAACAAAACTTCATATTGCATTGTAAATGTTGATGATGGTAATGAAGACATCGTGTTTTCGTATGAATCTTAAGCCGGAATGTTTTTTTTGCAGGAGACTCTACTATGGAAGAATTTGGTTTGAATTTGGCAGAGAAATATGCCTACTCCTTTGATTATGATCAGCGAGTTCAACCATCAGTTATCAATGAATTCTCGACAGCAGCGTTCAGGTTTGGACACTCGATGATTGACGGGATACTAAAGTAAGAACATTTTTATTACGTGTATCAATGAGCTTACGTTGGAGCTATCAAACATTATAGTAACAGTGCCCTGAGTAGGCAAGCAATTTATTAATATCATTCCAAATTTTCCGGGAGATGTTGGAATATCTCTCCGTATCAGAAGGAATTTACCATTAACTACACGGTGATGTGCTTATGCGTATAGGTGAAATTAGAAAGTGACAAAATTAATAGTCAGTACAATATCAGATAAACTTATAGAATTAAAAAAAACACCGTACTTCAAATTTCGTTCCAATCTTTATTTATTTGAATAAATCCGAAATGCATGAAAATGTTAATTTTCCCAACCAAGTGTCAACCTACATCATTATTTTATTCATACAAGGGAACTATCATAAATAATTCACTGATAAGAAAACTATTTCAGAATATACGGAATGGACAGAATGGAGGAGCAGATTGCAATTCCAGAAGTAATGTTCTACCCTTCTGAAATGCGTAAAAGAAAATTCTTGGATATGATATTAAGCACTTTAACTACAGATCCAATACAAAAAGTTGATTCTTCCCTCCCAGAAGCTGTAAGTATTTCGTCATTCAAAACATCATTCGTGAGTAGGAAAGTTTTCCTCATTTTACTCCACTTGAAATTTTTTGAAGAGAAATATCATATTTTATCATTATCATTATTATGTGGCGGCATGGTGCTCTGTGGTTTGTACATCCGAATTATGGGCCGTAGGTCCATAGATTGATTTCTGGCTGGGGCAAGAATTTTTCATTTCATTCTAGTGGTAAAGTTAATTTAAAATTGTATATACTGGTCATGAAGAGTCGTCCACCATTCAATGATGGGTTCAATTAAGCACTGCTGCTCCTAAGATAGCGTATGGAATTATTAACAAAGCTTAAAAGGACCCTTTCGTTCGGCTGATGGACCTAGGTCGATGACTATTCGACTATATACTAGCACTTTTATACCGGGTGGCTACGGAAGTATTGCCTACGGAATATCTCAGTTATTGTATGAAGTAGGTTTGTGAAATTTGGAGCGTCGATATAATGACATAAGAGCTAGAATTTGAGCATATTGACATGTCGAAGTTAACTTCCGGTCTGACCGGAAGTAACATCAACTTTCTTATTTTAAATGGAAATACTATTTTTTTTTTCTTTTCGCTTTATTCAGCATTCAATTCCCTTTCTAATGACATATCACAAGTTGGTATCTATCCAGAAACTAGATCAGAAAAAATTTATTATTGAAATTCACCGAGTAGGCCGTGGAAGCAAAATGAAAGCCAAAAATTGAACAGTTGTCTATGGAAACCATACGTCACTTGATAACAGTTGCTACTACTGTGATATTTTATTTTCATTCGTCGGCGTTATAAAGAGCCGCCAAAAAAAATATTGGAAAAATTGGGAAAAAAACAATACTCTGTTGGTCCATAACTTATATAGGAACATACAATTTTTTCTTGCCTGTACTATTCAGCATAATCATTCCTTTCTAATGATATAATAGAAAGTAATTTTTTGAAATGAAATACCAAAAAATCCAATTATTATTATTCAAATAACAAAACAGATTATCGCCTTACGCAAAAATAACACATTGTGGCCACCAAGGTCACCTGATCTTACTCCGTGCGACTTTTTTCTATAGGGGCATCTTAAAAATAGGGTGTATTCCATACAGCCTACAACTCTACATGAGCTATAAGTAAAAATTCGTAGAGCTTTCCAAGATATCACGCCCCAAATGTTGAGAAACGTTTTACATGAAAATATCACCAGAGTCAATAAATGCATTGACGCTGATGCATTTTATCTTTAATCCTATCAATTTCAATTTTTTTTTTTCGATAAATCGTTTTTTTTGTTATTTGAATAATAATAATCATATTTTAGAAGATCATCACTTTGATGAAAACTTCGAAATTCTACATGGAAAATAAAGGTGTCAAACTTAATTATTTAGAATGTCTAGAAATAAATAAATTGAAGAATTCTAATTGTCTACTCAATGACCAATTGGAATTGAACAATTCTCCTTTGTTGAACCTTTTTTCTTAGTAACTTCGATTGTTTCCCAGGTTATCTTGTTTTCGTTGTTTGTGGACAACATTAATGAGGAAGATAGGAATCGGGATAGGTCAGGTTACTTAACATAACAATTCCAGGTAATGTGGGTATAGTTATGATATTAGTCTTCTTTATTTAGATATTTAATTAAAGCCTAACGAAGAGGATTGTAGTGAACCATCATCGCTTGATAAAACTACAGTGTAGTGAAACATGTCGCGAATGTAATAAAGTTTTGTGGAAATTTAATCGTTTACCTTAGTGCTTTATACTATGGATTTCCATCAAGTAACGACCAATTCAATCCAAAATTTGAAATATATTATTATATTTGATGAATGAAGCGGACTGTAAAGTGACATGTATATTAATTTCTGTGACATTACATTTCTTGTTGAAATCCTATTGATAAAATATCAATACAAGGCTATTGTGAGTGAGTACATCATACATACAATGTGATCCTTTCGCAAGTATTAAATTGAAAGTGAAAAAACTTTTTTAAAAACAAGCTTATAACGTCATCACACAATTAATCTTAATTAAAAAGCTTGGCGCGATATTCAAGTATTCGTATTTACTTAGTTTGGAATTTTTTTTGAATTAAAATCATATTAGGTCATTGAATTCACTTGGTCATCTACACAGGTAAATGTTATGACAAGATTAGGTATTATTACAATATTTGCTAAATAATAAGCCAAACACACTACTAAACTGTTTATTTCTAACTTCACTATAAACATACAACTACTTCACTGACTGATTAAACACTTAGATCTACTTCCAAACACTCATTAACTTCTACAAAAATTTATAATCACTTCTTCATAAAATATCTCCGCCTTATATACTCAAGTCGTGTAAGCCAGATTCTTCGCGACAATTCTGTTATCCCGAATATTCAATACCGAAAATAATATGCAGTTTTCCAGGTACCAATTATCGACGATTCGCTAGCGAAATCGACTCAGCGGCGTAGCTAGGAGATTTTTATCAATCTCGTAACATTATCCTCCTCTCAATTTTGATCGTCTCGATCAAACAATGTGTCGTTACTCCATTATATCGTTTGAGTCTTTCTAGATGAATGACCTTCATTTTCGCTCTCGGGCTGCGTTGACCTATAGACCACGTCTTTATTCTCTATACTATCTTATATGGTCCTTCCCAGGATGATGTTAATTTGGGAAGACACTCCTTTCTTACGACGAGTGTTATACAGCCATACTCAATTTTCTTTTTTAAATCCACCTGTATTGGCCTTAGCTTCATTCTGTCACTGGTTATCTTCAATCGTTCTCTTGCAAATTCGTGGATCCCATTCAAACTATCTCGCAGTTCGTCTTCATAATCCTATATCGGAACACCAAGTCGTAAGGCAACCGAAGTTCTCTCCCAAAGATAATGTTGGCCGGGGTGAGCTTTGTGGAATCGTGCACAGAGGCCCCCTATAAACCATCAAGAATAGTGGAAGATTTCGATCCCAATTCTTCTGGTGCTCCTTTATTTCTTTGGAAAGATGTTCTTCCATAGTCCTGTTGAACCTTTCAACCATGCCATCAGACTGTGGGTGGAGGGCAATTGTTCTTGTCTTGCTGATTCCCATCAATTCACAAACTTCCTTGAATGAGTTCAATTCAAAATTCCATCCTTGATCGGAATGTAACACCATTGGCACTCCAAACCTTGAAAACATGTTATTCACCAGAGCTCTTGCAGCTGTGGATGCTTCTTGATTAGGCAAGGCATAAGCTTCAACCCATTTGCTTAAGTAATCCCTGGAAACGAGGATGTACTTGTTGCCATCATTCGTCATTGGAAACGGTCTGGCTACATCGATGGAAATTTGTTCCAAGGGAGCACCTAGATTGTATTGTTTCATCACTCATCTCGATCTTGTCTTGGGGCTTTGGCTCGCTTCACACTTCGGACATTTTTGGCACCAACTCTCTACATCTTCACGATATTGTACCCAGTGAAATCTCCGCCGTATTTTATCCAAGGTCTTATTCACTCCAAAATGTCCACCTGATGTGCTGCCATGAATCTCCTCCAAGACATAATTTATTCTCGACGTAGGCACAACCAATTGAGAAATCACTTTTCTGCCATCTGCCGATCCCCAAGCTCTCTTCAATAGACCATTCTCAACAATCAGGGAATCCCATTGTACCCACAATGCCTTGAAAGCTGGTGATCGTAAGGAGATTTCCTTCCAAAAGGGTCTTTTCGCTCCAATTTCTTTCCATCGTAGAATATCCACTTTCCACTTTCTTGGTCATTTCTCATTTTCGCTGTGGTTCAACTATCGTCAACCATTAATCTCACTTGGTTGGTTCCATCGTGACCTTTAATGTGCTCACAATGTTCACAGGTATCCGAACAAGGTCTTCTTGACAAGGCATCTGCGTTGTTGTGCAATCGTACTGGTCGAAGTTTTATCTTGAAGTGATACTGGTTCAACTTCTCAATCCACCTTGCCCCTTGTCCATCAGGAGTCTTCATCTCGAGTAGCCACTTCAACGCTGCATGATCGGTTCTAATGAGGAATTCTCTTCCATATAGATATTTGTGGAAGTGGTCTACAGCCTTGATTATTGCCAGTAGTTTCTTCCTTGTTACGAAATAATTTCTTTCTGGTTTGGTCGGTGCCTTGCTGTAAAACTCAATTACCTTCTCCTTTGGTCCCATCCCATTATTACTGGCATCTGTGTCCAAAATGGACAGGCCTCTTTGACGTGGAAAACTTAAAATCGGATTGGAACATAAAGAAACTTTCAACTTTTCAAATGCCCGTTCACTTTCGTTGAACCAGATGAATTCAACTCAATCTTCTGTCAACTCATGTAGGGATGCCGAAATATCAGCAAATCCTACAAACCGACGGTAGTAGGTGCAGAGACCTAGGAAGCTCCTCACTTCATGTTTGTCTTTAGGTCGCGGCCAGTCTCGGATCGTCTGTATCTTCCTTCCGTCTGTTCGGATGCCGTCTGATGTCACTGTATGGTCCATAAAATCGACTTTTTTCTGGAATAATGAGCATTTCTGGGGATTCAGTTTGAGGTTGGCATTCCTGAATCGTCGGAGTACTTCTCGTAAGTTTTGCAGATGTTCTTCAAATATCTGTCCCATGACTAAATCGTCGTCGAGGTATACTAGGCAAGTCTTCCAAGTGAGCCCACGCAGGATCAGCTCCATAAGTCTTTCGAATGTTGCTGGAGCATTGCACAATCCAAAAGGCATAACAGTAAACTGATAAAGTCCACTTTCAGTTGAAAATGCTGTCTTCTCCCTATCTTCTTCATGTAGGCCCACTTGCCAATACCCGCTCTTGAGATCTAGTGTTTTGAACCAACATGATCCTGCTAAAGTTGTTAATGTGTCATCTATCCTTGCTAAAGGGTAGCTATCCTTCTTCGTAACATTATTCAATTTCCTATAATCCACACAGTATCTCGTGGATCCATCCTTCTTAGAAACTAACACAACAGGTGCAGACCAAGGACTCGGTGATTCTTTAATCACACCATCTTTCATCATCTTGTCAATAAACTCTTTCACCTCTTGTTGTTTGGCAAATGGAACTCTTCTTGGTGGTTGCCGAATCAGATGGGCTTGGCCAGTATCGATTCTGTGTTTGACCAGATTAGTTCTTCCTGTTGTGGTTGTTGAATCAAAGATGTTGCTTTCACTTCTGATCATAGTTTGCTACCCATGAAGTAAGTTCACAGATACCAATGATATCGCCTTCTTCAGTTGTTATTTCTTCGGAATACATGTTGGCAACTCTCACAGGAATAGCTTGTTTTGTCTTCACCAAGGCTCGTGTGAGAACCAAATTGCTTAGTGTTCATCACATGGCTGTACTATTCTAACGCAGTACCCAGGGTTTTCATCTAATGTAGCGCAAAGTACTTTCTCATGATCCCCTCATCATTGTCAAATGAAAACCCGTAGTCCCGTATATCCCGCTTCGGACATCACTGTTACAATATTTGCTAATAATAAGCCGAGCACACTACTGAACTGATTATTTCTAACTTCACTATAAACATACAACTACTTCAATGACTGAAAACACTTAGATCTACACAACTAGCTAAATATTCCAAACACTTATTAACTTCTAAAAAAACTTATAATCATTTCTTCATAAAATGTCTCCACCTTATATACTCGTGTAAGCCAGATTCTTCGTGACAGTTCCGTTATCCCGAATATTCAATACCGAAAATCATATGCAGTTTTGCAGGAACCAATTATCGACGATTCGGTAGCGAAATCGACAAAGCGGCGAAGCTAGGGGATTTTTATCAGTCTCGTAACAATATCATATAAATTGTGTAATGACGTTGATAGTAAAAGTTTTAAAGTTTTATTCTCTTTAGTGCATTTGAATAAAATATTGTTTTTTAATGTCTTTTATTTTATTTTTTTATTTTTAGTTATTGTTAGACAGGTTTCTCAGTTTGTTCATCTCATTCAACGTATCATTATTGCGAGGTTTTTTGTCGGTTAATTTCAAACAGTCCAGCTCTTCAATAATGATTTTCCCTACTTAAGGCTGGCTACGTATGCTTGACCAGCAGCGAAAAGCATACAATGGCTTGAATTTTGTGTACTGTGCAAGTCCAACATAATATAATTGGCATAACATTTTTCGTTTTGCAATGCCGCGACTATATGTTGCTGGAAATTGCAAAGTCTTGAGTAAACTGTAATGAACATCGTATTTACCGAAGTCTATACGGACGGATGGTATGTCAGTATTATACATCTTCGGAAGAAGGGCCACATGATTTCTGTGATATGTTCAATGGTATCATTCACCAGACCTTTGAACAAATCTATATTTCAACGCAACATCACCTTGGCCTCAACGAATATTTCTAACTCCTTAGATAGCTACCCCAAAAACCTCAGGACATCAAAATTTAAGACTGATTTGAGTAACGGGGTTCATGATTACCATATTTTTTCAACTCGCATTCTTATTTCCAGCGGGAAAGCATAAGAAAATTATTCCGCCACCTTTAAAAGTTCATTTAGGGTGACCTCACTTCATTTGTCGAATTATTCTCAGCAAGCCCTTTAGTTTGATACCCTTATTGTAGGAGTGCATTGAAAATAATTAGTCCGCTATCTTGGGTATTCTGCCATGTTGTATTTAGGATTACGTTACACACCTAACCATACATTTTTATACCAACTAAACTTGTAAACAAAATTTCAGCTCAATCGGAAGAAGATATTTGCTTCAAAATTGAGTTGCAAGATTCCACTCGAACATAGTTACATGCATTGCAAGCTAAATAAAATCATCTAAAATCTGATATATAGTTCAGTCGACAGGTTGAAAAAAGTGGGGTTAGGTGGTAACAGGTCGGAAGTTAATGAAACTTCAGGAGGTTCTTCAGGGATGGTTAATCAATATTGTCTCAAGTTTTGGACCTCGAGGACCATGTGCGAAAAAATTAGGGGGGGGGGGGAAACTGCAAAATTTTTGACCTCTCTCCGGTTTTTCCTCGGTAACTTTTTTCTCTTACGTCCTACGGAAAATACATCGATACTTTTTTGTAGAGCGTAAAATTTTATACAATTTTGACTGAAAAAAACATGTTTGTATGTAAATTCGCTACCGAGATATGGCAAGTCATAAAAAAGGTTATGTTTCAAAATTTGCTAAGAAATGACAAAAAAATGCAAAATTACAGCTTATTTCATCTGTTATACCTGAAGTATGATGAAATGTTGTAGTAATTATGGTTCTTAGTTGAAGTCACCAACTTTGGACACCCCACTCCTCCTTCCCCCACCCAACCCCAATTCTCAAAAGCTAACTTTCTGATGAGTGCCAACCATACCTATTCACATCATTTTGGTATTGAAATCAGTTACTTTTTGGATCGATATCTCCCCGTTCCTCTACATAATTATCCCAGGACAGGAAGAAAAAAAGACTTAGTCCTTTCGTGAAAAAAATTAATGTAATTAACAATATTAAGTTATTCTTAAGACATATATTATATTGAGGAATAAAGATATTATAGCTAATCATAGTGGGTAGGTACTCATTTGTACTCATTACATTTCCTGCTGAAATTTCTTAGCCGCTGGTTCTGCTCGTAACAGCTCGTCGTCCTCCTGAGCGATAAGGCTGTCAATGAATATTTCTGGTAAGTCTTCCTCGATCAAATCAGTTGGGGGCGTTTTCGCAGGAGTGACCTGTGCAGTGCTTGCACATTGCTGAACATCGGAGACCTGCTTTCTTGCAGCCGCAAGCTCCTCTGCTAGGATGTCATCCGGCGCAGCATTTCTGATTGTGGGGATTGGTAGTACCCCTCGTGTGGTTAGGCTCCAGCCCCATACTGATGGGAGAAGATCATCACCCAACCATGCCTGTACTTGCTGGTAAGTGCGGAGGGATCTGATCGTGTGAATAATTGGTACCTTAGGTCGTCGAGATTGTCTCTGTCAATGTTGCCTCCATAAACTGCTACCAGGAACTTTTCTCTAGCGTCACTGATCTGCTGAAGAGTAGCGTTTGGTGCTAGAAACGGGGCCACTACTACAGAGAGGGAGGTATTCTTCATGTAGGTACTGCAAATTTTCTTCTTCCCCAATCCAAACGGAGCTGAAGTGGTATCACCCATTCACTGCGTGAAGAAAAAGTATGTACTTGGGAGGAAAGGAACTTGGCTAGTAGAGGACACTGGGACCACTGCCTCTTCCACTTTTTTGAAGGTAGATGTTTTTTGTGGACGTAGCTAATGCTGTCAACAGAATAAGTATGTCCACATCTTCAGCAGTAATTATGACGTTGTTGAATTCGCTGGCCTTGAATATGGATGTGTTGACGATCATCACGTCGGCGTCCTCATATGCCTGCTTCACTTCGATGCTAGCATCCGTCATTCGTGTCATCAACATCGAAATGAATGCGCTCTTATTATGATCGTTTGCCAAGAACTTTTTCTGTGCTATGGTCACCATGGTAGATGAGGAGAACACGACTTTGGTTGCTGATTGTAATGCAGAACGGCGAGCTCGTTTTGCGGCTTTGATGCTTTGATAGCCTGCGTTAGTGGGGTATCCATCAAATACAACAATCACATTGCTCCCAAAGTGTCTCTGCACGTAGATGATGTACATAGAGCATAGCTTCTCGAATGTGGTTGTGGGAGTTTTGTTCCACACCACTTTACGTAGCAGGTATCCTCCATCAATCACGTTACTTTTCCTGTTGCCAAAGTTGACTTCGTCTATGGGAGTGAAGAGTGGGTACATTGCAGACTTCGTTCCCTTGCGCATTCCCTCCTCACTAAAGAGTGACATGGGGAAGGGTGCGAGTTCAAGCTTGAATAGTTCTTTCAGATCTTCTTATAATTTGTTGGCAATGCAGACACGCTGGAAGAGAGTGAGAGGATCGACAGTGAATTTTTTACCAGCAATTTTCAACGAGCAAGAAACGGAAGTGAGAGTGACGACCTTATCCTTCCGTTTCAGTTCCAATTCTTCAAAATTTCCTCCCACTACTTTCTTTATGCATGATATGCCTATCTGTCGCGCTAAGTGACAGTTCACTTCGTCATGACCAATGAATCCTGTGCTCAGAGAAACTATCGCCTGAATGTGAAGGAATGGGTGATGTTCAGTGAACCATGCGCGAAGTTTCCCAATGTCCATGTTGTCTCTCACTACTCTGGTTGGTCTCATGTCCATATGCTGTTTAGATGACTCTGAGCGAACATCAGCGAACGATTCTATTTGTTCACAAATGCTTTGAAGGCACAACATGCCCAATGTCCATCTAGCAAGCACATAATTGCTTACACCACGTCCACGAGTGAGTCCTCCATAGCTCTTCATAGCCCGCATGAGTACCTGCTCAATACTCATATCAGACCAGATGCCCGACCAAAATTTGTCCGATCGACGAATGGTGGAGTAGCCATCTGTGGTAAACCTCACATATTCGTGAGGATCCATCCTGTCCTGTAGAGTGACCATATCTTGGTAATAGAGATTAGCACTTTTGGCATAATTCAGGAGTCCAGCAGCGTGAAAGTACGGTATCATTTCCTTGACGCAATCTAGATGGAGTTTCCAATCACCTATTCTTTCAACTTTTATGAAGTTCTTCAGAGTACACATTCGAAAATATTGGATTCAATAGTGGTCAGCATCTCTGAAAATCGCTCAGTCACAGCATGGAAGTCGGGATCATCAGCTGCCCTCAAGATAATGGACCTATCCGAAAAATTAAGCACATGGTCTAGCGCTCTCAAGTCTTGTTCTATGAAATCAATTTCTTCAAAAATTTTGCCTGCCAAAGCAGCATGTGCCAGGATGTGGATGTAAGGATTTTTTCAACACTGTTAATGGCGTAAATTGTGCTGAATAGCTCCTTCAAACCACTCCCATCCATGATTGTGCCCATCGCCTCCATAAATGACATCAATAGGTGAAATGCGCCTAATCTAACAACCACATTTTTCAGCTCGGGTTGAGTGTCGTTTGCCACTACATCAAGTGCCTTCCAGTACAATGGCTGGTCAAAAGTCACAATGCAAGTCTTCTGTTTAACCAATGTACACTGTTCAAGGGCAGTTACAATAGATGTATATACTGTATTATATTTGCTGGCTGGAGCGTTGACAAACGGGAAGCAAGTACGGATGATGAATATAAAGAGATTTTTCCATATAGCCAAGCAATGTCATCGGACGAGGGTACAACACCTTGTGAATAGCTTGTATCTATATCCGCTATTTTAATTGATTTCAGACCTGCATTGGGTGGTCGGTGGTATGACATCACCTCTACTGTACCAGCATCAGCAATGACCATCAGGAGATGTTTAGAGCCATACTTCTTGTAAACAAACACGGAAACAGCAGTCATGATGGAGAATAGAAAAATTTGGGACGCACTGCTATTATGATTGCATGAGCCAGAGCGAGGCATTTATTTTTCCAAGAGTCCAAGGTTCGTCGTTTGTTGGTCAAAACCAAGACATGGAGTAGAAGAAGCAGTGTCTCCGAAACCGCAGTTCGTGCACTATCCAAGAAGTTGCCTCCACAATTCGACGTCTTTCTTCCTGTGCGTCTACTTTCCTTTCGGTGAAGTACCAGTTATCGTACAGAATTTTGTCAAACCCTCTTCAGACTGACAATAGGCCCTCTCCTTGATTCTGAAATAATGATTTGGTCCCCATATTTCATCCGAAGACGATTTTTGACAGTTTTGAACTGTGGTCGACGGTCTTCCTCAATGGACCGTCGGGTAGGTGCAGGAGAATGAGCTTTGGATGTGTCACATCCACGACGTGCAAATGCAGCAATTAATTTCTCATTGTTGTACCTTGTTTGGCAAGCACTATGTACTCTTACTTCACTCAACTCACGCAGAAACTGTTCATCTGCCGAAAGTTTCCATTTTACAATGAACTCCAACAGTCTGGCAACTCCTCTGGCTTTCACTACAGTTAGTTCACCTGCTTCAACTCCTCCTTTACAAGTAAAACACAAGTCTGATCCACGAGATGTAGACGCCATCTCAGAAAATTACCCAAAAACCAAAACTGTCACCAACACTCGATGCTCCCTTCGCTAACAAAGTTATTCATTTCAAGAGCTGAAGGTTTCTAATGATACTTATCTAACTTAATCTTATATGTACTCTGAGTGGTTAAACACTCTCTGTCCCATTTTTACCAATCCCCAATTTTAATTTTCTTATTACATAATTTGACTATTCTACCTGAGGTACTTATACCCTTCTAGAATTACTATCCTTCGATTTCTTCTTGGAATTAATGAATAATACAGTCATGTTGAAAGAATAAAATGAAAAGTGATCTATCTAATATAACCTCAAAAATCGAAAACAAATAGGTCTAGGTAGCGCAGGTAGAATAGACAAATTTCAGTCTTCTATGTTGGATATTGGCTCATCGTTTGCATTCCGCAGTTCCACAGGAGCAGTGTTCTAACATCTATTGTTTTCCAGCTTCTTACTGCTAATTACGCTCCCTTCGGCCCGACACTCTCTTGTCCTAGGGAGGATCGACTTGACACCTGGTGGGCAAGCAGGGGTGGGGTTATCTAAAGTTGGTGATTTCAAGTAGGAATTATAATAAATTATCATTGTCAGCTACTTATATCATCAGTGACGTTTGCCAATGCCGTTGCACAGCTGAATCCGCTTCTGAATCCAGATTGCTTGGAGGGTAATATAGCATTATCATTCAAATATTTTCAAATCTGCATTTCTAGATTCAAATATTTTGAAAATAGTTGGTAGTATACTTAAAGAGCAGAGATCGTCATATCTTGTTGGGTGCGATACTTTCGGAATCACTTTAGCATTCTTCCAGGTTGAAGGGAAATTTTTTTGCCGAATATGTTCATTTATTATATGGGTTATAAATGTTATGATAAAAGGGCATCATAGTTGCGCAAGACACATATTGACTTCATCACTCCCAGTTGCCTTCGATTTTATTGAAAGAATTATTTCAGAAACGGTTTTTTTCATCAACTATTTTCCAATGATTATTATATTAAAGAATAATTTCCTCATCAACTTCAACCTCGCTACAGGATGCATTGATGAAGAAGTCCTTCATATGGTTAGCATTTCATAATTCACTAGGTATTTCATACTTTTCGTTCCTGGCAATATTAAGTTTTTTGAGTTCCACCCACTTTTTTTGATGTTACAATGCTGGAGTATTCAAAATCATTACTTTATTATCAATATCATCAGTTTCAAAAAAGATTAACCAAGGAAGATTTATTAAATCATGTTTGAAATTCTCTAGTATAATCCGATTCAAATGGCCTGACAGAGTTTACTTGGAATCTGGTTTGTCCATTCCTTAGTTTAATTTTACGTTTTATGAGAGAGTGGTCAGAAATATTGCAGTCTTCAACGGAAGCTGAATAATTGTTAAAGTCCAAATTAGTGATAATAAAATGAATTAAAGTTAAAGAGGTATTAGTTACTCTAGTTGGTGTCGCAAGTAGTTGTGCGAAACTGAAAGTTTCTAGAATATTGGTGAACTGTGACGTAAGATATGAATTTAGATTTATCATATTTATATTGAAATCACCTAGCCAAAATATAATAAGCAATAAGTTTTCAAATTCATCTAAAGTTGGGGACCACTCGAACTAGGCGGCCGATAGATGCTTCCTAAAATAAGAACATACCTGTGTATTGTAATCTTCACCCAAATTTGCTCAATAATTAGATAATTGCTTTCCTTTAAGATAACTTCAAATTTAAAATTTTCCCTAATAAAAATATCAACGCCTCCGCCTCGGGTTGGTCTGTCCTGCCTTACTAATACATAATCTTCCAGTTTAACGGATCTATCTTCAGTATCCTGACATAGCCAAGTTTTAGTTACACATACAGTGTCACTATTAATTTCAATGATCTTGCGGAATTCCTGAAAATTTACCGTTAGAGACATTTACATGTGATACATTGAATGTCATTATTAGTTGGGATGTATCTGAATAATTTCAATAGCCGAGAGTAATAATATGGATTGAGCAAATATTAAAGAAGAATAGGAAAGAAAAGAATAGGAAACAAAGAAAAAAACAATAATTTTTATATAAAAAGTTGAGAAAAAATCAAAATAATGGGAGTATCAGTATACAATAGTTCACTCCATATGCTAGGAGCAATGAACCGATTTTAAAATCGATTTTCCATCCTAGAGAAATCATTTATTTATCAGAAATAAAATTTTATATGCATCTCGAGCGTAACTAGATCCTAACACCTGGAGGGTAACATTCAGCCCGAGGTCCTATGGCCCAAGGGATGAATGTTGCCCGATGGATATATAACGCACTTGGTACTTGAACTACTAGATTGCTATATTGTTGATGCAAAATACTTCGAAAGAATATTTTATATTTTCAGGTGACCCAATACCTCTTCCGAGCAGGTAACCCATTTGGAGTCGACTTAGCCTCACTCAACATCCAGAGAGGAAGGGACCACGGTTTGAGACCCTACAATGATTACCGAGAATTGAGTGGATTGCCACGTTACACTTCTTTCAGGGATTTTGGTCCCGAGGTAAGCCATTTGGATCAAATATGTTTGCGCCATTCAGGGCATGTTTTCTCTAATGAATTGTCTTTAACCATGTTTCTCTATGCACTATTTATACAGTGTGACCCACTTTAAAGCGGGACAACTCCCTAAAATTTGCATGTCTTCTCCGATTTCAAAGAACTTTTTTTTTTAAATTGTGTAGCTTGAAAAACTGTACTTTGAGACATAATACTATTTTCTTCCTACAAAAACCAAGGCCTGCTGCGAATATTTTCAGAGATAAGATTTCAAGAAATCGTTTAGGCGATTTTTTGAGAAAAAATTTTAAATTACCATTGGATTGAGCACCGTCTCAAATGGTGGTATATTAAATTCTATTAAAAAATATTTAATATTAATAATTATCTGGTCGAGTCAGGAAAGTTTTTATTATGAGTTAATTCAAGTATCTAATGGACTGAAAAGTGAACTGAATAATCGTTGATAACTCTGTGGCAAATGAAATAATCGAATGAACACATTTTTCTGATCAATTAACTATGAAACGAATTGAATTTGAAAAAAAAAATTCAACAAATTATTTTTGACCGAAACGGAAATGAACGTTCATCAAACTTTTGTTGTTTCAACCAATCCGCCATTCATTGCAATGCACTTGTCGTACCTTCTTCTAATGATCAATTTATTTATTCATTTATTAATTGCTGATATCTTATTGTAATGATACACAGTCTCTCACTGTTTGTATAATATTAAATATCTTCAAGTCATCCGCGAATAGTAAGCATTAAGAATATCTCAGAACTGTTGGTAGATCATTAATAAATAGTAAAAATAAAAGGGCCCTAAGTTGGATCCTTGTGATAAGTAGGGGAGACTAGGGAGGCTTGATACACTCAACACTCCATCTAAAATAATATTCATCGTGCAAATTCTCTAAATGGGTTCCCACACAACTGAATTGCAGTCAATTTCGGATACTTTGCAGATGTCAGTTTAGAATGTGCAATAAGTTATTAACTGTTTTACTAAAATATGCAAAGTGTATCAGTCCTCCCATAGCAAGGGAGCTTTGATACAATATATGGGAGCTTTGATACATGACTAGGTTTTTACAAATATTATAGACATAACTTTATTTACATCCGCCTTTACCTTTCAAACTTTCAAATTTTGAATCTTAATCTAAATCATCTAGCACTTTAAATTCTTGTGGGTAAGGGAAACTCTGAATAAACCTGACAAATTATTTACAAAACATTTTTTATTCTTCAAAACATTACAAACTACTATGCAAAACTTTCACAGAACATTATTATATTTTGAAAAATTAATGGGAAATCTCAACTTTTTTGAAGATCTGGCTGTTACGCCTACAAAACTCGGTGGTGGTAGAATAATAACATCTTCCTCGGGCACAAAAAATGCATCTTTTACATCAGGATATGCAAAATGGAAAGCAGGTTTTTATAAAATATTCATCCTCGACTTTTTGTTGGACTTGGCCAACGTAATGTGCTATTGGTGCTCGGTAGCGAGGCGGTTAGATGCCGGCTTTCTGAACCTCAGCTTGTATTTAGCCAGCCCCTGGACTCCGATGATTACAAATGTTTTATAGAATCGAAATATGACGTCATATTCGAAATATCGGTACTATGCTTCCCATGTCTAACGTTTGAATATGACGTCACATTCTCGACACATTTCGATGCTATGAAACATTTCTAATCACCGGAGTCCCAGTGCTGGTTCGAATCCTGAAAAACAAGAAAATTTTTCTCAATTCCGTAGGAGTCGATAGGCAATGTGAGTTGTCTACATGCCAATCCCGACTTCTGGTGCTTGCTTGGAGTACACGCCGACCACCCGGGTTGGTGCTGTAGGTTTTCCAGGTTTTCCTACAGCTGAAAAGTGAATACGCAACCAAAAATCAGTAAGTCACCCTGGAGCGACACGGCAAATAATAATAATAGCCGTCTTCTACCCGCACAGCCAGAGTCGGTGAATACTTAATAGTTGTATGAATCAGTGTATCTTCTCAGGGTCATCTTGTCTATGTCATGTTTTGAAGCAGTTGTTCTGAGTGGACATCCATCACAGCAACATGTATCAGGTCTCCCCCACATAACATGAATCAAACCTTCTTCATGTGGAATATTTAACAAAACTTGGTATTAGCAAAACTCTAATTATATTGTGAATCTGAATCATATGATAAATTAAAGCTAAATCTATGTATTACTACTTATATATTGAATAAACATGATATTCTGAAACAGTTTTCTGCAAAAGATTTACACTTACCTTTATAAAATGTACAAAATATTCACTCAATTACGATTTTTTGTCACCGACAAGTTATCTTTGCAAGGACTCAGCTGTTGCCAAATCTAGTAATGGCAAAATATTTAAGACAGTTTATTTTAACGTGTATCATACCTCCCACAGTATCAAGCCCCCCTAGTCTCCCCTACTCCAGAATTTGCATGATATTTTCTCGAGGTAATCCCATTATGTCTTACAATAAAGTATTTATTTTTTGAATAATTTGAAACAGTTTTCGAAAATTTTCCTGCTAATCCAAAAGTACCAAGGTTTTCTAGAAGAGAATCGAGGTTTACTTGGTCAAAGCTTTACGAAAGTCCATAAAAATTATATCTAATTGTCATTTGTTAATTAACGTTTGTTCGCACAATTACTAAATGTTAATAGGTTTGTGTTAATCGATCTCCTTGACATAAACCCATGTTGCTCCGATGCTATACATTTACTAACAGAACTGTAAAGATTAGAATAAATAATTTGCTCAGATAGTTTTGAAGGGGCACTACTTTAGTTTTCAATTCCAGCTGTGTTTCCCGACTAATGAATCGCTGTAGTGATAGAAGTTTTCCAAAATTGTGGGAAAATACTGGTCGTTATCGTCAAGTTGTAAATTTGTAATATTGGTTCTTTATATTATTTGTGACCTCTTCAAAATATATGGAGGTATACCATCGATTCCCGCTGCTTTTTTAGGTTTAGTTTTCTAAGAGCTTCACGGTAGTCTGTTTAACTTATTAGTTCTATTAGAAAGGTACGTGGCTTTTTCTTGAGAGTAAAGTGATGAGAAGAAGTTAGCAAATGACTCAGCTATTTTCTTGTTTTCTGCTGGCATTTCCTCAAACGTATGTTTATTTGTATTTGTATCATTTGCTATTTGCCTCCTTATAAAACTCCAAAACTGATTGATATCTTTAGTTACATTGTTTATCAAGTTTTTTAGATGTTATTTTTCTTCCTTCCTGATCAAATTCGTTACTTTTCTACGCAACCCTTTGTATTTTTTGTTACTATGATTTGAATGCAAACTGGTTTTCCTGTAACAAATAATAATTTTATTTCAGTAGTAAACCAAATTGGATATTCATTTGCGTTTTTCGTTGTTTTATATTTGGGCACACAAATAGAAACAATATTCTTTCAAATACTATAGGAAGTATCTAAAACTCTATTCACATCTCTCTCTATCAATACCTGGTTCCAGTCAGCATCTCTCATTTTTATACTTAGCTCGAGAAAATCAGCTTTTTCAAAATTAAGCCAGGATTCTTGAAAAATTTTGTCGCTACTGTTATAGCTTTTTATATTCACGCTTATGTTGAGTGTTGGATGGATAAACATCCTCTTTTACAAAAGGAATAGCATCTCTATTCACTGTATAATTGAAAGTTTCAAGCCCAATAATGAGATCCAGCATCTTTCCCTGTATATTAGATATATCATTGAATAATCCAAATGAATTGAAATCCATAAAGTCATTTAACAGGTTTAATTTTTCATAATTATTGTCAATATTATTTATATTTGGGATAGTTATTCCCTGTATGTAAAAATCACCAACTATAAAAGTAAGCTCGACGACTGTTATTTCATTCTGTAAGAAGTCAGAAATACTTTCATAGGTTTCATATGAACTATCAGGAGGTATATAAATGTGCTAATGTGTACTTATTTTCAGTTACCTTAAATTGGATGATGATAAATGAAAAAGAACCAAGCGACTTTGATCATATTCTATGAACATATTTTATAATGGGCAACTGCGTTTGCCTTCGAAGTCGCTTGGATTATTAGTCAATAGATGTCGCCAGAGTTCTAGTAGGCGTTTAATACTTTTACACATAACGAATTAAATTAACGTTGTCCTTTGGAACCTTTATCTCAGTTCTTGCAATTCGTCGCTTGGTTCCTTTTCAATTATCATCATCCAATTGAACAGTGACAGCTCCAAAGCATTGTCAAAGTATTACTTTTCTCGGTTGTTTTGTTGTAATATCTGCACAAGCTGCAGATGTTCTGATGCCTAGTTCTTCTACTGACTGCGGTCTGGACTTGTAATCTTTTTGCTTCACAATGCTCCAAAGAAAAAATCTAGCGATGACAGGTCCGGTGATATTGGCGGTTATTCAATGTGAAGACTATTTCGACCTATCCATCGATTTCCATAATTATTATTCAGCCATTCTCTTTCCATAACTGCATTATGTACAAAAGACTCATCTCATTGAAACTTCGAATTCAGGCCATCTTGCACTGTAAAGTTATGGATAGTGTCCAAAATCACATTTCTCAAAAGTTCTAAATATATTTCTATCCAGATTACTTCCAAAGAAGAATGGACCGATATTCTTATCACGGAGTATTCCACACCACAAATTTATTTCGAAGGAATATTGCCTTGTCGCGTTTACAACCCATTTAAGATTATTCGCAGACCAGTAGGTTCCTTGAATTTTGGAATGAGACTACTCTATTTGTATTGAACGTAGCTTCATCACTGAATAGAATGTTTTTGAAGAATTTTAGATGATTCAAATATTCTCCTTGAACCAACAAACAGAATTCTAACCTTCTTTTTCCATCTCCTGGTTCCACCGTGTGTTAAATTTTTGGTTTGAATGGTTTAATCTTATTTCCTACAAGACATTTCCTGATATTTTCTCTAGGGACATTTAAGTTCAAACAAGCCGTTCGCAAGCTTGAATGAGGATTATTACGAAAAATTTTAAATATTCTCACGATGTGGATTGTTTTGGAGCATATGCCTCGATATACAACCTGTTTCGTGCGCATTGGAGAAAATGAAAATCAACACAAAATTGTGAATTATGGGGTACCACAGGGATCTGTGTTGGGACCTGTGCTATTCCTGATGTATATATCAATTCTATTTCTTTTTTGGAACTGAAAGGGGCTCTCAAATTATTTGCAGTTGATACAACAATAGTTTATTTCGGACCTGATCTAAAACTCATTGAAAATAATTTCAAGTAGGTATGATCTATCCAGAATCTTCTCATAGTTACAGTATCATAAATTGATATTAAATTTTTCTAAATCCTAATACATATTCATATCGGAAAAAAATGAGAATCACCTTTCCACAAATACAATTTGAAAATAATCATTTAATATACAAAAACTCTATAAAATTTTTGGGCCTTTATATTGATGAAATCCTCAGTTGGCAAAAACATTTAGAAATTATCCGGAAAAAATATCACCAATAATCGGAATTCTTTAAAGAATTAGAGGGTAGTTTGACAGAAAAATTTTGATGAACATTTATTTCAGTTTCATACATTCTAGATTACAAAATTTAGTTTCTATATGGGGATCTGCCAAAGCATCTGTATTAAAACCACTTAAAACACTTCAAAACAAGTTAATCAAATGCATATATAAATTACCTCACCTAGAACCTACTGAAAATGTATTTATACCAAAAACTTTATAGGAATTGGATTCACTTTATGAATTGGGGGTTTGTTTCATTTATTTATCTTAACAGAATCAAAAAGGAATATACCAGTTTGAATTTTCATAACATTGCAATTCATAATCACGGAACAAAGTTCATTTGTTACTTCATTTATTTACTGATTTATTACGATATTTCCCTATTATAAGCAGCTTATGTTTCTTAGGAATGAAAAAAGAAAACATAATACGGAATGTTTACGGTTTACCGTACTGCTGCTTACTGGAAGTGATATCTGTTATGGAATTCTTTGGCAGCTTGCTGATAGTGCATTATCTTCAACAAGGCGCACAAGTTAAATTTTATATCGCATACTTAGTTCTTCCATGATAAATCACTAATTCCCACCGATACGCAAAATGCTCACCAACCAGGTATTATCTGAAGATTCTGTTTCAATACAGTTTTAAACAGCAGCAATAATAATCATCAGTCGTTTATTGTTTCCAGATCCAAATGAGAAGAGCGCGATTTCGCATATTCGCATGGTGTTAACAGCCAACTCACCAGAATTTAAAAACCGTGTTAGAGGTGTGCAGTTATAATTTTATCATGATAAAATGTGAGTGTTAATTCGGCCACAGGATTATTGATATTCAATACTGTTTCATGAATTTTGGTATACCATCAGTTGAGACAGTGCTCAATCCAATGGGAATTTTAAATTTATACTAAAAAAATCGCTAATACGATATCTTTAATTCTATCATCTATAAATTTACGCAGCAGGCCTGGGTTATTGTAAAAAAAAAATTTCCCAACGTACAGTTTTTGAGTAAAAAAAAATTCTTTGAAATTGGATAAAATAATACAAATGTTAGGATGGGTGTGAAAGCAGCAACGATTTTTCTAGCAACGGCTTTTTTACTTTCGCTTATGGCATATGTAGGATTAACTTCTATTGCTGGTGATTTCTTGTTGTGAGATCACTATTCTGCAGGTTTGATAAATTTGATCTAAACTACCATAACTACCCCCAACACCCTCAAAAATCTTGAAACAGTTGAAATATCCGTTATTCGAGATTTTTTGACTGGAATGAATTATTCTAAATCTGCTGAATACGCTCCATAGGGTGGAATAATTTGTGAACCAAAAACTACCCATCAAAAAATCTCAGAATTAAAAAAATCTTGGAACAGTTGAAATCTCCGTTGCTCACGGATTTTTGAGTGGAATGAATATTCTACACCTGCTGAATACGCTCCATAGGGTGAAATAATTTGTGAACTAAAAACTACCCCTCAACAACACTTCGAATTAGAACAATCTTGGAACAGTTGAAATATCCGTTATTCAAGATGTTTTTGACTGGAATAAATTATTCCAAACCTGCTGAACATGCTCCATGAGGTGAAATAATTTGTGAACCAGAAACTAACCCTCAACATCCCTACAAATTAGAAAAATCTTGGAACCGTTGAAATATCCGTTGCTCACGGTTTTTTGAGTGGAATGAATTATTATACACCTGCAGAATACGCTCCATAGGGTGAAATAATTTGTGGGCCAAAAACTACCCTTCAAAAAACCTCCGAGGTAGAAAAATCTTGGAACATTTGAAATATCCGTTGCTCGAGGTTTTTTGAATGAAATGAATCATTTCACACCTGCTGAATATGCTCCATAAGGTGAAATAAATTGTGAACTAAAAACTCAACAACACTTCTAATGAGAAAAATCTTGGAACTGTTGAAATATCCATTGCTCGAGTTTTTTTTACAAGAATGAATTATTCTACACCTGCTGAATACGCTCCATAGGGTCGAATCATTTGTTAACTGCAAATTACCCCTTAACAACCCTCCCGAAAGGTGAAAAATTTTAAAATATTCGTTGCTCGAAGTTTTTTGATGGGAATGAATTATCCTACACAATCTGAACTTGCTCTATATGATGAAATAATTTGTGAACCAAAAGTACCCCTCAACCACTCCCTGAATGGGAACAATCTCAAAACAGTTATACAGAAATATCCGATGCTCATAGTTTTTTGACTGGAATGAATTTTTTTTACACATGCTCAACATGCTCAACATGCTCTATAGGATGAAATAATTTGTGATCCATAAACTACCTTGTTGACAGGTAAAAAAATCGCAAAACAGTAGAAATATCCGTTGCTTGTGGTTTTTTGACCGGAAATTAATTTTTCTACACTTGGTGAACACGCTCTATAGGATGAAATGAGTTGTGAACCAAAAACTCTCCCTCAACAACCCTCCGAAGGAGAAAAATCTTAAAACAGTTGAAATACCAGTTGCTCTAGGGTTTTTGACTGATATGCAGTTTTCTACTCGCTCTAATAGCTGAAATAATTTTTAATTTTCACTTGAACTGTCGTTATATATTGATATCTATTGGTATTCATGCATGTGGATTAAAGTATAAAAGATATATTGGAGGCACCTACCTACCTTTTGCTCAACTTTGGCACATCCTGTTTTTCTAATAAATTCAAACATGAAATCTGGTAGACTTTCCAGAGTTGATGAGAAGACTCTTGGTATGTTTTTGAGGATGAATTATCCAAAGCGACAGTTTCTCGATTTACAAAAGTTCATTTAGGGCTATTTATCATAGGAAATGTTTACCAAAACTGTCACCAGTTCAACAGAAATAGATGAAATATTACGTGACGGAGGACTCGCTAATAGTTATATATTTTTGTCAACAAAAAAAATACATTCCTTGAAGTCAATAATGTTTTTGTTATTATTTTCAAATTTGAACGATATATAAAATCGAAGGATGTATACAAACTTTATGCATATTGTACAAATAAGTGTGAAAAATTCATTTATGCGATAGAAAAAATACATGCGATCTTTAGTTCGTCAGTAAATTAGAACCATTTGGCTATATTCAGTTACGAGATATTTGAAAGAGGTCGAAAGGAAAATTGTGATGGGAAAGTTGAAAAATGCCAAACCTTCAAAATACAGAACAACGACAGTTCTTCAATCAGCCCCAAATATTCTTTCAGAAGGGTAGTTGCAGAATATTAAATCAGACGCTGTCATCCGCAAAGTGAGGTCTCAACAATTAGGAAGTAACGACCTCATTGATTTGATATTGATGCAACGAGTTAATACAGCTTATATTGAAGAAGTGGGACAATCTTTTCATGTGTATATGTTTAGTAAACAGCAATTAGAAATTGTTTCCAGATGTGGTAAGGGCGGTATTTGACTTACACTACATTTATATGCCACTGGCAATGTGGTGAGGAAACCAAAGTTTGTAAACAAAAGGGTTTTTTATTATGCCGGAGTCGTACATACCGTATTCAATACAAGGATTTTCCCAATCACGGAATTAATCAGCTGTCGACACGGTTCCGTATCTATTGGAGTGTGGCTCTCCAAATTCAATTTTTTTTCGTAAACATATATCATAAAGTGGCCCCTTTTTTCCAGAGTTGTAACTGATTTTAGTTTTCCACTGATGAATGCTGTGATGATATTTGGAATTCACATTTGCAATGGTTTCTTCAGATACGAACAGCAATTTGATAAATATCCAACATATATTACTCCAGTATTAATTTGTTGTTCACATTTTTTTAAATTGTTTTGAAGATTAAAAAAAGTTCTTTTGTCGAATCTGTAATAAGCTAAATCAATGAAATAATGGCTGAGTCATTCAATTCAACAGCACTATCATCTTTGGTGAAATGGTTTGAGAACCTAGTGATAATACTTTGCTAGTGAAATTATAATTCAGAGATCCAATGGCGTTGAAAGATCTCGGCATTTGCTGTAATGGGGAAGAATATGAGAACGAATTCAAATATATTCAAACCCCCTTCAATGAACCCAATCCAAGTGATTCCCTATACAAAGTGAGTCCGTTTTATAGATTATTTGAATCAAAATATAACACAATTAAATGTAAAATAAATAGTCAAAGACAATCTGGAAAAAATATTGAATATTATAATGAAAAATACCTACAAAATGTTTTGAGTAAATATGTACCATTTCTACGTTTATCGACGAGCCTTATAGCTGGTAAGAGACAGATTAATGCTCCTGTGGAATACTGGTTTTTGGTGGTGAAGCATCTAGTTCTTGAAGAACTAGAAAACCAAAAAACCAGTAGGGTGATCCGATTGATCAGAAGGAGAATTGTGGCTTTTCATAAAGAAATAACTTCAAATATCCCTAAAAGACACTTGAGACGCGGGATGTGGAGAAGTGGTCCTAATAACAGTGACTTCCACAGTGGAAAAAAGGTTCGATCATGAGACAATGTAACAGCTGATAGGTGCTCCCTTGAAAATCTCATAGCAGAAGAACAGTGGAAGAAAAAACTGCCTTTGTGAAGTAATACTTTCAAAGGCACAATATTAAAATGGGCTCAGGATAAACTGAAAACAATGGATGCAAAGAGGAGCTGTATTTACAAAGCGATAAATTATTTAACAGACGATGAAGGTTCCATATTTTTCGTGGACATAGTAAACAACTCCCAAGAAATCACTTCCATGCTGGCATCGTCGTCCTCGATTTCTCAAACACAACTCTGTTTTCATGAAAATGGGCTTGTGTGTATTACGAATTATTATGAAGAATGTAAAGAATATGAAAACTATGTTGTGGCTAAATTTAATTCGGATATCTATACTGAATTACAATTTGAAGATTTTAAAACCTTGTATGATAATCAGTGGTAACAGACTTCGCTCTCAACTACTGTCTACGAGCAATTTCAAACGAAAACACCAACGAAGGGGATTACAAGTTATTGAATACTAATCAAACTTACGCAATTTCATATCAGTCTGACCATATTATCAAGGAATTTTTCGATGACTTCCAAGAAATATCTGAAAACTCAGAAGTGATTCTTTTAATTATTGTTGGAACTGTGGCCAGTCGTAACCATTGGGTTATAGCTTTTGTCAATTTCCACCAGAATACATCTACTTTTATATATCCCAGAGAAAAATTTCAATGCGCTCATATTTTGGAAAACATTCAAGAAGTTTATTATTATCTGAAATAAATTTAAAAAAATCGGTTTCAACTCCAATCTAAATATTGAAGAAATGTCTCATATCAAACAGAAAGAAGGATATAACTGTATTACATAATATACTTCACGTGGGCCATAATAAACAGAATAAGTCTTCTGAAGCCAGGAAACATCATAGAAATGATCTTAGACAAATTTTATTGAAAAGTACAGATATTTGTCAAAATAGTGTTTTTCTCGATGTGGGGATGAAAAGAAAACTTCTAAATACCAGTATAAAGCTTGTTTAAGGAATTTTCACAGTGATTGTACCACCTTGGAAAATATTTGACAACTCTGTAAAAATGATTTCCTAAAATGTCAATGATAGCTAATATTCAATGTAAGTTCAAAAAAAATAGCCAATAACTTTTATTATAAATTTTCATCTAACGTTGATCGCGACCCCAATGAATATTAAATAAAAAAAATTTCTTTTATTGAACGAGCTGAAAAGTATAAAATAAAACTATATCCGACCCAAAATTTATATGTATCTGTATATGTATAATCTGTCACCAAATTGGAAAAACACAATTTTTGATACCCATTATTTGATTTGATTTTAACAAAAATCAACGAAGGTAGGTAGGTATCATTGGAAGTGAATAACTGATTTTTATTGTTGATGTGGTATACAGTGTGTTTCACTTCTCATAGAAACATCTCCGTAATTTTCAACTTAACACCATGATATTTTCAGCATCGATAAATATTCTAGAAATGAACTTATTGCACAAAAAATGTCATACTACATGATATGCACTGCACGCCAAAAGCGATGGAACCACCCATTTTCCGGAAAGTTGTATTAGGGGACTCCTGTCCAGGATCTACTACTTCTGAAAAATTATAATTTGTTTCAATTCTCATGGAAACGCTACACTACTACACTAGGAATGAACTGACTGCACAAAAGGGGCATCATACGTGATATACATGGGCCGTGATGTTCATGATGGTAGAGCGCTTGTCTCTTAACCTAAGGGTCATGGGTTCGATTCCCAGCATGGTCATTGGTGTCGTGCATGGCATCACACGTTAAAATCTAAGGGCTGCGTCTTCCCTAGCTCGAAGACTTTTGAGGGTTGTACTCTTAAGGGTGTGCAACTGGTTGACGGAAATAACAATTTTAACAATTTAACATGGGGGCGATTCCATGGAAAGCAGTGACACATATTATAATTTTTCAGAATTCAAATTTTTTCACGAGACAGGTGTATGAGTAGTAATTTGGGCATCCTGAACACGAATCCAAAAAAATGTCCAGCCAATTTTGCCCCCTTGTATAACTTTCCTGAAAAATTGGTGATTTCATCGCTACTGGCATGCAATGTATATCACGTAGGATGACCCCTTTTGTACCGAGAGTTCGTCCTCTAGTGTATCTATCGATCCTGGAAATTTCATGATTTTTTGTCAGAAATTGCAGAAGATACGAAGGTGTTTCCTTGAACTGAATGTAATAAAACAATATTTTCAGGGGAAAACCGCTGAGGAAATTGTGTACACTGTAATACCCAAGTAATTCCCTAGTAATTCCCTAGTAATACCCATCTAATGCCACTAATGCCCAACTAATGCCACTAATGCCCAACTAATTCCTGTAATACCTCTAATTCACCAGTAATACCTGTAATTCCTGACTAATACCGACTAATACCGACTAATTCCTGACTAATACCTATCAATGCCTACTAATTCCTTACTAAGTTTTATATAGATTCACTATATTTCTGAGGTTTTTTACATAAACCATTAATTGATTTTGTTAGAAGTCTGGAATTTTATTATTTCATGCCATTATACTGCACCAACCAATATATTTATTATTTCTTCACAACGAAACAATACTCATTTCATATTTTGTATTCGCAAAGTAGTTTATGTAATGAATTTTTTTTATAATACGACCGTTAGAAAGTAATATACTACGGCCCTCCAGATGACACCACAGGGGGCCTAACTCTTTTATTTTCAGAGTTAGGCCCATAGTTACTGAAAACGAAATCCTGATCTGGAAAAAATACGCATTTTTCAAAAAAGTCTGTTGTTTGCCTGTCTGTCTGTCTGTCGGTCCGTCTGTCGGTCCGTTTGTCAGTCCGTCTGTCGGTCCGTATGTCGGTCAGTCTGTCGGTCCGTCTGTCGGTCTGTCTGTCGGTCCGTCTGTCTGTCCGTCCATCCGTCTGTCTGTCCGTCTGTCCGTCCTGCCAAGAAACCATCTTATATCTCCGGAACCGTTGGTGACTGAAGGATGAAATTCTAATGATGCCAATGACAAAAATAAAATGTATCTCGAAAATTAAACATTTTCGCTATCGGAAAACTCGGAAAAATTTCAGGGCTGTTTTTCCAAAAATCGAATGTTACTTGATAGGGGTCGAAGCTTTCGTTTTTTTTTTTGAGAGACGTATTTTTATGCCCTTCAATAGCCTATAGTATTTGGTGGAAATCGAAAAATTAATAACGATTTCCCGTCCGGTTTTCCGAATAAAATGTGTTGCGGCTGAACCGATAAAGAAAATGAGAATTCGAAAAGTGCAATCGATACAGCTCAAACCGGAAAACAAATGTCAAAGAATCAGTTTTATTTTTTAAACGCTCGGAAAATGATAAAAAACCGATTTTTCCGAAAATCGAGGTCCTCAGTTTGGAAATATCGAATAATTGGAAAACGGCTGCGAATTTTCAAATTTCCCAAGATACTTTTTCTGATCGCCTTTCATAAATACAAGAGTTTCAACATTTCTTCCATAAAATGAATAGTGCAGGAAATAATCCAAAAAAAACGGAAATATCAATATATCTCCCGAACTAAGAGGAATATAAAAAAAACAATCTTGCTGAAAATAGCTATTTACGAGTTCTACCTACTTTCATAATTTCGTTTCTTTGAATTCATAAACAGCGCGGGAAAAGACTTAAATACCAAAAAAATCAGAGAATTTTTTATATAAAAGCACCTAAAACTCGAAAACTGAAAGAGATGTCGAATAATTTTATACTTATAAACAAATAGATTGTACTCGTTTAGATGTAACCGATATGAGTTTTTGGTTTTTCAAATCCGAAAAAAAATAATTTTGGAAAATCAAATATAGTTATCTCCAAAACCAATTCTGATTTTCAAATATTACATACAACATTTCTTGATCGCCTTTCACTGTTCTATAAGTTTTCAAATTTTTTCTGTCCAGTATCGATAGTCCGGGAAATATCCGAAAAAAAACGGAAAAATGAGTCATTACCAAAACTCGAAAACTAAAGGAGATAACGAAAACATTTTTTTGAACACTTTTATTGTTCCATTTAAAAAATAACAACTCTGATATGTTTCGTGTTTTTGGCAAACCCTGTACAACATGAAAATATTTTTAAAATGTCCCTAGGTCCCTCCATCATAAAGAAAAAACTTTCAAAAAATCAAATGCTTCAGCCATAAGGCTTCGTGTCGAATAACGTGAATAACCCTGTATAACTTTTTTGTCCAATACGAACTTTTACGAAAAAAATTAAAATTATAGACTCATGAAAATCTCGAAAACCATACACCTGACGAAAAACTTCATGAGAACATTTTCATGGAACTTGCATAGGTGAACAATTAATGAATGTTCATGATTTTTTTCTCTAATACTGGTAGTTTAGGAAATAATACGAAATTTATGACAATTGACAGAATTACTCCTCACAAAAATCTCAAAATCTTGAAAATCTCAAAAACAATACTCTTGACAAAAAATTTCATATGAACATTTTCATAACACTTGAATAGGTGAACAAAAAACGTAAATGTTTTTTCCTCTAGTTCCGATAGTTTAGGAAATAATACGAAAATTATGAAAATTTTGACATATCAACCACTAGGCCTTGAGGAACCTCAACTTCCGAGCTATAGGTGGATCCACGTAGGTCATATTATCAAAAAGTTATTGTAAAAATAATTATAGTTCAAACACATGCCCAAAGATCAACTCCTATATGCATATCAACCATTAGTCACCTAAACTTCCTTGCTATGGCTGGATCCGAGCACTCACTTGTTATACTAGGATTTTCTATTTAATTTTTCAGGACACAGGTGTATTGGTAGTAATTTGGGAATCCTAAACACAAATCTGATGAAACTCAGGTCCAAGTTTATCCCCTAATAAAACTTTCCGAAATAATGTATGTTTCCATCGCTGCTAGCATGCAGTGTATATGATGTAGGATGGCCCCTTCTGTGCAGTGAGTTCTAGTGTATCTGTCGATCACGTAAATTTCATGATTCTTATATTTGGATGCTTAGATGCTTTATTGATTATTAGGAATCGCAGGTTGAAAGGTAAGACCTCGTTAATCCTTGGCTCCCACAAGTTTCGAATTCTGAGGGCTGGTTAACGGAAAAAGCAATTTTAAAAACAACTTTTTATTAGGAGAGTTGAGAGGCGAGTAATTAAGTTTTTGCCGGAATTGAATTAATCAAAAATGAAATGATCAAGAAAGATATACATTCTTCCCCTCGGAATCATTTTTCCACATTGACATTTTTCCTCTGCATTTGAGTCAAAACACGTTGTTACCTTGGTGACTGTAGCAGTTGAAAATAAATGATTTAGAAAAGTTCTTCTATTTCTGAATTCGTAAAAAAATTTTGGAAAAATTCACTACAATTCTCTTTCTACTCCTAATCCTGTTCTGATCTTAGGTTTTTGACAATTACTAAATCTTCAAAATATACTCTTTGTCGTGCAATATTCATTCACCAGCTGATTTCAAGATCGAAGTGAATTCATTGAGTTGGCCCAACATATAAAAAATATTTCGTTGTCGTAGTTATTCCCAGTCATACATTTATAGCTTAATTGTGAGTTCATTGAGTTTCAACTTATACTTTTTCATCACAATGATTTCTGAAAAATTTCCCGAATAATTCCTCTAATTCCCTAATACTAAAAAAATTTCAAGTAATACCTCTAATTCCCGAGTAATGCCCAGTAATATTCAATAATTTTCAACTAATTCCCGACTAATACCCAACTAATGCCACTAATACCCAAGGCATGTACACCAAAATTCCATAGCGGTTTCCCACTCGGTTTTTTATCAGTTGATTTCAAGTGGATTTCATTATTTGTTATGTTTTGAAATGTATATTTGTTTTTGAGTTTGGTTCATGGAATCTGTTTTTGAGTTCAATTTATGAAATCTTTTTTGTTTTTGAGTTTTCATTTAATGTATTTGTTATTCCAGAAAGATTAGAAAAAAAAATAAAAAAATTTAAATTTGGGTTAGTAAAGAATTCTCTCTCTGTATGGAGCGTGCGCAATAAGAGCAAAATCATTGTTCCACGGAAAAAATCACCATCAACGGATGTCCCAAATATATTCAAGAAATTTTTGGATTTGGAGTATTTTTGGATTTGGAGAACAGTCAGCTGATGAAATATTGAGCACCGTTTATGAAATGTCTTGATATTTTTCTCACTTGAAGGACAATTTTGGGGTCGGTAGATTTTGGGTCACAAATCATTCAGAAAGTGAAGAGAAAATTTATTTACGTCAAAAATCTTGGTACAATTGGTATTTCAACTGTTTTGGAACTTTTTTACTCTGGAGGGTTGTTAAGAGGTAGTTTTTAGATCACAAATTAATTCACCCTATGAAGCGTGTTCAGCAGGTGTAGAATAATTCATTTCAGTTCAAAAATCTCGAGCAACGGATATTTCAACGGTTCCAAGATTTTTCTACTTTGGAGGGTTGTTGAGGGGTAGTTTTTGGTTCATAAATTATTTCACCCTATGGAGCGTGTTCAGCAGGTGTAGAATAATTCATTCCAGTCAAAAAAGGTGTAGAATATTTCAACGGTTCCAAGATTTTTCCACTTTGAAGGATTGCTGGGTGGTAGTTTTTGGTTCACAAATTATTTCACCCTATGGAGCATATTTAGCAGGTGTAGAATAATTCATTCCAGTCAAAAAACCTCAAACAACGGATATTTCAACGGTTCTAAGATTTTCCAACCTCGGAGGGATGTTGAGGGGTAGTTTTTGGTTCACAAATTATATCACCCTATGGAGCGTGTTAAGCAAGGGTAGAACAATTCATTTCAGTCAAAAAAATCTCGAGCAACGAATATTTCAACTAATTTTTGACGGTTTTGGCGGTAGTTAATTGATCACAGTTATCTTACCTACAGAATAGTGATCTCACATCAAGAAATTTCCAGCAATGGAAGTTATTCTTTCACATGCAATAAGCGAAAATAAAAATAAACCGTTGCTGCTTTCACACCCGTAATGTTAGAAAAGTGTGCCGCTATAGGTCATACTGTACGTAGACGTTACAAATTTGGGCTTCTGTACATTTCATTTCGGATTTTTATATTTGCAGATAGGCGAAAAGTTAGAAACCATCTACGCCTCTGTGAATGACGTCGACTTGTGGGTAGGTGGCTTACTGGAGGAGAAAGATGGCGACGGGATAGTTGGTTCAGTATTTGGAGATATTATAGCGGATCAGTTCTCTAGATTGAAGAAAGGAGACAGATATTTCTTTGAAAATGACCCCAGTGTTAATCCCGGACACTTTACGCCAGGTGAGAAATTCCTTTTTTCTCATTGATGCATTCAGTTATCTCCCAGGCTGAAAATGAAGTGGATATTTAATGAAGGGGTGTCAAAATTAAACTTGAGGAGACGGTCGATTTCAAGCCGAATTAAGTTTTATGAATTGCTTTGATAGCTTTTCATTCCACTTTTTCAACCACCAGGACTCTCAACTAATACTGATATTACACCGAAACCCTACTCGAAAATACCCTTCTGCGTGAACGGATGATGATGAACGGATTGAAACGAAACGCCGGAGCTGCTTACAAAATATTGAAATAAGGAATTAGCGGATATGCCTCATTCCTATCTGGATCCGTGAAAGCCAGAAATTGTAATTTTTTGCCTTTGTAATTATAATACTGGTTCAATCACTCACTGATGAATGAGCTTCGCAATTTTTTCACATATGATTTTATTGACCCAATAATATCTTATGCCACGATTTTAGATGAATGATTTGGTGAGATATCAGCGCTCCCTCTGAAAAAAAAAACTAATTATTGCACTGACAAGGCATTTTCACAGATACCATTAGTAACAGTATTGAATTAAATGTTTCGTCCTGTGAAGAAAACACAAACACAAGAGTTTTGAACTGTTGGGTCGAACCGGTGTGAAGTTGGCAGTAAATTTTCAGCAGTAACTTTCGATCCAGCAGTAAAACCAACCAGCAGCGTCGTTAAAAATATAAATTTCACTGGTTCGGATCAAAATTGAATTACTGTGAAAAAACATTTTCATAATTGGAATATTTCACATAATGCATATGCCGTATCAATTTCATGCACTTGCAAAGGTTATGAAGGATTAAAATCGACCAAACAAAAGAATTGAAATGGACAAATACCTTCGTAAAAAACCTGCCAACTTAAAATTCACAGAACAAGTTTGTATACATGGAATGAACGGTCTGTATCAAAGGTAAGTGTACTAGTAGTGAACACTGACCCTATAGTGGACACCCTGAATTTCATACTACGAAAATAAGCAAACAATGCAATTTTTTGGCAGTTTGAATTATGTGGCAACAATGTATAACCTTGCGAAGTATATATCTTCAACATTCATCCCTTGTCGTCAGATGAGTCCAAACCAGTCATACTGATAAGTGACAGTGGATAATATCTGATAAATTTTATTGTTTCTTTGAGCGATTTGGTAAGAGGTGAGTTATAAAAATATACGTTTCACATTGTAATTTCAATAGCTCCGTATAATTTCATGTATTGGGTAATTGGAGAATGTATTACCTTTTTTATATATGGATAAATTATTTGACATAGGCTAATTAACAAAAAGCACAGAATTGTGTTCTCTATTGGAACAAAAAACTACTGTTTCCTATAGTGGACATGGGAGACCACAAAAGGAACATGAACTTATGTCTTTTTTTCTTATTTCAGCTTAAACTGATGTAATATCAAACTGCTATAAACGGTGTAGACTACATGGCGTTTACCCTTAAAAGTTGTCATTGGTATACACCATCTCAGCTATCTGGGCAACGTGCTACCGCGGCTTCAGCAGATATGTAGTAGGCTGTTACAGGGAAACCTGGGCCGAACGGCGACCATTCTCGTCATGATCGGAGGTTCATGGTTAATGGTACTGAGGGTGGAGGGGAGCCCAGAGTATCGGCTAGCTTGCCTCTCCGGCTGGTATTGGTCTCTCAGGGGCAAGTTGTCCGCTAGGGGGACTGCGGGGATTTTGGGGGCCCGTTCATATTGTTGCGCATGATCCTTGGGTATTGATGCTGTGACAGCTCCGGCAAGATCTTAGAGTTGAAAGTCAGAGTTGTAGTGAAAACTATGTTAGCGGTGAGCTAGAGAGGTGTGGGATGGTCCGGAGGCGGTTCGGGGTCCACACGGCAACCTACCTTGTGAAGATTAATTCTCACTTCCCACACTGAAATCGTTCGCGATCGTAGCTAGGGCGCATAGCTAACACCCGGGTGAAATCATAATGGGGGGAAAAGTTTTGGCTCGCTAGAGAACACCAGCGTAAGCCCACCCATCTTGTATGGGAGCATGGGTGAAGCTGGTGGGGCCTGACCTGCCCCCCAGACCCCACCGGTGCGGTCGTAACTATGACTCTATTAAGGTAGTAGCAAAAATCCATGGTGTTCCCCGGGTAACATTGATACGAAAACATAAAGGACAGGTCCCATTGAAAGGAAACATGGGACCTGAAGGTACTTTTACTGTTCACCAAGAATCGATATTGGTACATTGGTTGAAATCAATGGCACTTGCAGGATTTCCGATTACCAAAGATACTTTTATGGCAAGTGTAACGAAGTTAGCCAAGGAGTTGAAAGTAACATTGAAGGAAATCCATCCCCAGGCAGGACATGGATGAAGCTGTTTTTGCAGAGAAATCCTTATATCAGTTTTCGAGTCAAAACCTGACAGCAATGAGACGTGCTGTAGGACAGGAACATATAGATCAATGGTTTAGGGAAGTAGGTATTTATTTAAAAGATTAAAAACTGGAACATGTATTTCAAGATCCTACCAGAGTATTCAATGCAGATGAGACACCTTTTTTTCTGAATACGAAACCAGGAAAAGTTTTAGCTGGTAAAGGCTCTAAAACCGTTTACACAGCTGCTGAAAATGATGAAAACTTCAACGTAAAAACACTACTCACTGCTAATGCCAATGGACAAATTGCACCACCTTTAGTAGTCTACAAATATACCAGGATTCCTCAGCATATTGCTGAAATGTTTTCAGTTGACTGGTCCATAGGAAGGACATTGAATTCTTCGAGTATATTGCAAACATTTTTTTCCATGGGTCCAAAGAGAAAGAATTGAACTCCAAATAGTTTTTTTAGACGCTCACATTTCACATTTGTCTTTGCAATTAAGACAGTTCTGTGTTGAACATGGAATAGAATTAGTGGTACTATACCCTAATGCTACACACATTCTCCAGCCGATGTACGTCGCTGTTTTTCATTCATTGAAAACTGCCTGGAAGCAGAAAGTGCATGAATGGAGAATGGAGTATGGTGGAGAACAGCTCAAAAAACACCATTTTGCTCCAGTGCCCAAAGAAGTTCTGCCGACCATTAATGAGTCCACGATAATTAATACTTTCAAAAATGTGGACTAGTTCCATGGAATCCCAACAAAGTTAAAGTATGGCAAGTTCCAGCTGAAGCTGCTCTACAAACAATAACCAAAGATGACGAATTGTTCTTTACAATCTCTGAAAGGGAGATAGTAAAGCAGAAAATTTCATCTTTTTTGAATAGTACAGACGAATGGATTGGAGATCTTGAAGACAAATCATTATTTGACCTATGGAAACGATGGAGTAGGAAACTGGAACAAGCTTCTGGAAATATACCCATTAAATAAAGCCATGTCACTTCAATATGTTTCTTTCTGTTGAAGGACAAAACTGATGCTGACACTATTACTGATAGCGCACCATCAACATCAGAATATCCTGAAAAACGTCCAGAAGAGTACTCATTCGGAGATCCATTAACATCGTCTGAGAATAGTTCATCGACTGCTGAAGTGGATGAACAAATATATACTGAAAATCCGGATCCTTCAAGATTCGAACAAACCCAAAGGAATGCCATATACAGTATATCAACTCCAATCGACGAGGCTATTACAACAATAGAGTGTTTTGCAAATCCGAGTTCTTCAACAATGAAAGAGACACAAACAAATGTAAGTGACATATCCAGCATAACCACTAATACGGCTACTACAACAAAAAAACATATTTTAATAACTTATCCTGATCTGATCTGAGTACTCCCACGAAGACGACTATTCTTGGTATACAATTAAAAGAAACGTCATCTCTACCAATAAATAAATAATCCCATCTCCTTTCAAAAAGCCCTATTTTGGGTGCAACCAGTTGGTAAAGAACCTACCAAGAAGAAAAAGTAGAAATTACCCGCTGTGGTAACATATTTTAACAAAAAGAGCAAGCTAAGAGAAAACAAGAACAAGAGAAAGAGGCACGAAAACTAGCGAGAGCAGAGAAGAAAGGAGAAAGAGAAGTAAAAGCAACAGAAGCAGAAAGAGAGAAAAGAAAAAATTACAGTAAGTAAAAAACGAAAATGTATGATATCAAGATCTTCCGGTTCGGGAAGCGATTTTTCTGACCAAAAATCCAGCAAGTCTGAAGGAGAAAAAGAAAATATGAGAGAAAACAAAAGGCCAGAAGCAAAACGAGGGCAAGAAAAGACTGAAGTATTTAGAAAAATAAACTACCAGCCAACATCTTCCGATTCAGTTAGCGATTTTTCTGTATACGACAGCTCCGAATTGGAAGAAGAAAGCGATGAATAGACGAAGGATCTTGAGAATGATGGATCTGATCCCAGTTTAGACGAGCTAAGGGAGGGTGACTACATTCTCGCAGAGTTTAGGGGAGGCAAAAGGAATTCCTCGGTTTTTGTTTATCTATGTGTGATTCAGGAATTGATTTCAGAGAAGTCAATTACCCTTGGATATAACACCACTGACAAACTGAAGGAGTTTGGCAGACGATAAGGATATATCTGAAATTAATTTGAATCAAATTAAGTGTGTTCTTCAATAACCTGAACTAGTTGTATAGTTGTAAAGGGGGAAAGATTAAGCTACAAGTTTCAAAATTCCCTCAATGTAACGGCTTAACAATAAAAATATTCACTTGAAATCCTATTTTAATTTCAAAGAGTGTAAAACGTATATTCTATAACACAAACCGGGTGTCCACCATTGAACCAAAACTAGTGCTCACTATTGTACTAGTCTTACCAATGGATGTTCACTACTGGACAATTTACCTCAACTCTAAAATATATTTTTCGCAAAAAAACATTTTCAAAATCTTAATTTAGAATAGGGCAATTTTAATTATAATAGATAAAGGTATGTTTGTTTCTATCATAATGACATACTTCTATATATGCATCAGAAATTTGCAATAAATATATTTTGGTTTTCTTAACATGTCCACTACTGGTCCATTTACCTAATTTCATCCACTTGCAAAGGGAAAGAAGGGTGAAAATAGACAAATGCCTTCGGAAAAACCTACCAATTTGTAAATCACATGACATGTTTGTACATGGAATGAACGTCTCGTATGAATTTCATCCACTTGCAAATGGGATGAAGGTTCAAACTCAACTGTCCGAACGAAATTAAGTTGTATAAAGGCCTTCAGAAAAAACCTGCTGACTTGAAATTAACAGTATATGTTTTTGATCAAGAAATGGACGTTCTGTATAAATTTCATCCATCAGCAAAGGGGATGAAAGGTCAAAATCAACCCTCCGAAATAATTAAAATGAAGCAGAGGCCTTCAGAAAAAAACTTCCAACTCTAAATTCACAGATAACCTTTTCGTTCGTTCATCCACTTGCAAAGAGAATGAAGGGTGCAAATCAACCCTCCGAAATAAATGAAAAGGAACAAAGGCATTCAGAAAAAACTTTCAACTTGAAATTCACAGGAAACGTTTGTTTACATAAAATGAACGTCTCGTA
Source organism: Chrysolina americana (assembly GCA_958502065.1). Lineage (NCBI taxonomy): Eukaryota > Metazoa > Arthropoda > Insecta > Coleoptera > Chrysomelidae > Chrysolina > Chrysolina americana. Next base: position 22,881,000 of record OY293417.1, on the reverse strand, counting down.
TTAATGTCATACACTTGAAAAGGGTATGACGGGTGAAAATCAACCATACAAAAGAATTGAAATGGGCAAATGCCTTCAGAAAAATCTGCTGACTTGAAATTCACAGAACACGGTTTTGTTAACGAAATGAATGCCCTGTATCAATTTCATCTATTTGTAAACAGTACGAAGGGTAAAAATATTGACGACTTGTTTACAAAACATTGAATTTTCTCTTCTATATTTTATTTGTCCAAGAGGATTGATATGGACCACTGTAACGGATTTTCATACGGTTTTTGCCTATTTTAACTCTTTTGGAGGGTTGATTTCACCCCCTTTGCAAATAGTTGAAATTGATACAAGGCGTTCATTTCGTGGCCAAAAAGGTGATCTGTGAATTTCAATTCGGCAGGTTCTTCTGAAGGCCTCTGTTCCATTTCATTTCTTTCGAAGGGTTGATTTGGACCCTTTATCCCTTTTTCAAATGAATGAAATTGATACAGGACGTTCATTTCGTGAAGGAAAACGTGTTTTGTGAATTTCAAGTCGGCAGATTTTTTCTGAAGGTCACTGTTTCATTTTATTTCTTTTGGAGGGTTTATCTTAACCTTTCACCCCCTTTGCAAGTGGATGAAATTGATACAAGACGTTCATTCCATGTATACAAACATGTCATGTGAATTACAAATTAGTAGGTTTTTTCAGAAGGCATTTCTCTATTTTCATTCTTGTGAAGGGGTGATTTCAACCCTTCAACCTCTTTGCAAGTGGATGAAATTAATACAGAACGTTTATTTCATGTATATAAACTTGTCCTGTGAATTTCAAGTTGGCAGGTTTTTTTTTGATGGCATTTGTCCATTTCTGTTCTTTTGTAGTGTTGATTTTAACCCTCCATACCCTCTGCAAGTGCATGAAATTAATAGGGCGGAAACGTTGTTATTATAAAAAGTTTTTTCACAGTAATTCAATTTTTATGCGAACCAGTAAACATTATATTTTTACCGACGCCATTGGTGGTTTTACTGCTGGATCAAAAGTTACTGGTAGGAACTGAATGCCAACTTCACACCAGTTTGAGTCGATAGGTACCTATGTGAAAATATAGGTACAGGGACAAGCTTTTTGAAATTTTCTTGAATATTCTTCGAAAACGTGTTAACGAAAGTTATCCTAGGAGCTCGTTCCCAATAAACACACACACGTGAAATATACGTTTATATGTGGTAGCTGACGTTGATTAAACGTTACTCGTTGGATTTAGCAACGTGTCTTTCACAACCTGAATTCAACCAAACGTTGAATCTACCTATAGTTAACGTATATGATTCAACTCGTCACTGTAGCCTCCATTAACACAGTAAACAAATTTTTGTTCCTGTTGTGTTTTTGAAATGTATATATAAAAGTGTCGATTCGCTGTTATGTTCCTTCCAGAAGTTCAGGAACATCCCAGAGACATTACATAAACCACAGATGTCCGACCTCAAATGAGTTCCAATTGAAACATTTCGCATAAAACTTTTTTTTCGGAGCAGAGTTGTTTCGTTAACAAGCTATTTGTGTTCTTGAAACGTTTATCTCAAGCGTCAAGAAACATTTAACTCAAGCGTTTAGAAACATTTCATTAACATAATATTAACCATCTTCAGATGAGTTTCACTAGCAACATTTCAAACGAAACTTATTCTGTATCAAGCAAATTAATTAAAAGAAATTACGTACTCGTAAGTTGTATCACAAAGTAAGCAGCTTCTCAAAATTGTTAGATAAGGATACCATTTAACAGAATTGAAACGAACAACAATGTGATGAAAACAAAGTAACCATAAGAGTCCACCACATATTTCTGTAAATGAGGATAATATCGAAGTTTTTCAATGATGGATGAATAAAATGACAAGTAAATAAAAAAAAAATCACCTACTAAAACGAATTCATTAACAAAATAAAGGAACAAACTCATGAAAACATGTGTTAAAACATATGTTATTTCCTACGTTAATTGAACGTTATCAAATTACGTGTTTGATCCATTGAATGACATCAACATCATTCATGCAACTTCAAGACTAATGTTTTAATTGCTTGATTTCGGTAGAATTAGTCTTTTTGGACCATTTCAAACTTCATTCAAGTGGATATAACATCGTAACACCACTATGGCCATCATTATGAAATTAGTTCTTATCGGGGTTTGTAAACGTATATTCGTATAACCAAGAATCATTTTATAAACATTTAATATGACACCATTCAACAACCCAAAGCTTTGGGCAACCTAGGTTCTAGGTTTCAGTGTCTCTTGTTTCTCCGTTAATTTAACGATATGAAATTACTCGTTCGAGTCGCTGAATGAAGAATTTAATAACTACTACATTGTTCACGTAACTTCAAAAACTCTATTTTGTTTCAACTGATTTTCCTCAGGTACCTACAATGAATATCAATTGCATTGTTTACTTGATTCTGAATTCGTATTCTCTTCTTTATTTTAGCACCTATTGAAAATGTAATAGAGCTGAAAACTAACATATAGGAATTATCATTCGTGATATCTGTGTTGCAAACGAATACATTCAAAACATATATTTAACCGGTATTATGATTTTAAAATAACCAATCCTCAGCTATTATCATCTCCCATTCATTGAGTATTTGACTTTGAATATATGAGGCTTATAATTAGAACGTTTTCTATTACAAAAATAATATCCGTACTCCATTTATCGAAAATCATTATGAATTGTCCCGATGCATTCAGAATTACTCACTAATTGCTAATCACCAATCAATTAAGTGAATATAATTATCAAATTTTGAAGTCGAAGTCAAATAAAATGTTTCTCGGTCAGCTCTTCTGATAGATTTTGTTGCACGCATGTCAGTGATGTCGATTGGGAAAATCATAGAGTGTTCGTAGGAAAAATATTGTTCCTTAGTCAGGATTAGTACAGCGCTTTCTCCATTTCGAAGTTTTGTAACAATATTCTGCATGTGGGAGACAAGGAATGGAAACAATTCATCGATGAAATGATAATTCTATCATACACTCAACGATGAATCATAAATTTTCCATTGACTTGAAAGTTTTGACAGTTGGAATTATTTTACAAGGCTCAAATTGTGGGTTGGGACTTGATTTGAATGTATGCGTCTCCCGAGTCCAGAAACCCTATAGTTCTCAGTAAACGAACAGAAATAACGATTGTGAATGATGATATGAAGGGTGATATACATGACCCGTGCATTAGAAGTTTTTCAACTTACAGACGAAGTAGAAACTTGAATTTTAATACGGTGTCATAGTTGGTTTGGTCATATCCGTGCTATCGGATCTGTCGAGTAGACTATTTATGGACTTCGCGGTACGGCGGTAACAAAATAGCAATGAATGATATATTAAAATTGAGCAGGATTAGAAAAGGAAGTGCTTCATCAGAGGGCGCCATAAAATAGGACAAATTTTAGTAGTTTTCTCAGGTTCTTAGGCACGTTTGGCAAAACCACTGAATATTTTGAGCAACAAATTCTGTGTATGTAGTTGAAGTTTCAAATGGTTCTTGTTGAATACTTTGTTCTTGATGATTTATTTTCGACTGGAGGAAATATACGTCTAGATTAAAAATTTCTTTTATTGAAAATAAAAACAAGAGGTAGAGTGTATCAAGTATTTATCTGCAGATACTGACCTATACTTTGATGTTGTTTTGAAATAAGTATCATTTTCTATTCAGAATCTTCGAGATAATTCAAATAAAGAATGTAATTTAAAAAAATATACAAAAAGAAATTCTGATTTGTGATAAATCTAAAGTGTTCATCGAATACTTATCAGAATGCAAAGTTAATTTGCTATTTTATGAGGTTACTTGATGAAAATTTGATCGCTGACGTCACAGTGCCTCCATATTTATTTGAGTAAAAATGTAAGCTGCACCGCGATTGAAAACAAAAGCCTATTTGTGATGTGTTATTGGAAATGGATTTTTTTGCTTTATCGAATGGTTCAAAAATATCTACAGGATTCTATTGGAACTTCTCGACCAAGGTTTCGTCAATGGAATGCATTATTTCGAATTGGAGCCTCTGGAGACACCATACATCCTATTTTACGAACATCTCCAGAAGTTTTTCTTCAATTATTTCCAACTCTTCAAATGTGGTGTTACAGGTTTTTCCGAGTTTCCCTGCAGCTGTGTGCAGATTAATTATTTTTCATGTTGATTTTTCACTGTTGCTTTAAATTTTTAGTGCCAGAGTTGAACAAAGTTCGAGGAATTAATCTCTATTCAACCCCTTCGTAATTATATTTCACATCGATATGTTTCAATCTTCGATGTTCCCATTTACTCAATAAATGGATGCGAGATTTATTGTCCTCATATAGAACCATAGAATTATCAATTGCCATTCCAAAATTGGTACGTACATTCTTTAACCGAACCAACTCTGTTGAAGCGTTACCTGAAGCAACCTACTCGAAACCTTTCATCTCTAGTTTCCTCACAGACAGTATGTTGAGTTCTAATTCGGTTGCAAATAAAACTTCGCAGATTTTAACATCATCTTCTTTCAATCGACGATGGATTTTACATGGACTTGAACCTTTCTTGTTGACTAATAGATGCTGTCCTGATTTGGACGCTTTCATAAATACTGCTTTTTCCATCGTAACTACATTTGTCAAAACAGATTCATCATTAACAAAATCCAGAGTCCGAATACCGATGAACCCTTTTAGCTTTTTTTTCGTCTGCAGTCTGACCTCTTGTGACCAATAATTCCACAGTTATGACATTCGAAGGAATAACTATTACTATTCCAAGAATCAGTATGCTTCGAGTGAGATTTTGAAAGCATTTCATATTGAATTCCTTGGTCTAAGCGTATTGAGACAGCTTCAGCTGGTAGTCGTTAATTTTCTATTCCGCACCGTTCATTGGATAGACGTTTTGACTGCTCATCAATAAAGCTATTCTTGACAAAAGCTAGAGTTAGTTGATCACTCGATAATGTCAATATTATTGTAACAACATCATATGCTGGTGGTATAGTGAGCTGGAAATGACAGACAATTTCTGTTTCTTCTAACGTACCTCCAGTCGACTTGAGCTCGCGAACCATCAAATAGAATTTTAGGAAATGAGCTCCCATTCCTTCGGTCAGGAACAATTTCGTGATTGATTGAGCTTTCCTGAGACGAAGCTGACTAGCGACTTCCTTCCTTTCAAATGTGTCCTGCAGTTCTTTCCAGATAAAATTAGTGGTTTGATTTTCTTTCATGTACTCCAGATACCCTTTGTAATTTTTTCTTTTCTGGGCATATCTGATTTTTTTCTGGATCATCTGGTATGACGTATCTCAGTAAGTGACCCCGGTGCGCCAAGGCAAATAATAATAATAGCTGTCCTCTACCCACACAGGCTATGAGTGTTTATGAGGGAGTCTTATTTCATTTTATTTTTTTCTGTTAGGAATTACCTAGACAGGCCCTGTCTCCGGAGCCCCGACACTTCCGGAGGGCGCGCTGGTGTGTCGTCGACCCCAGTAAACGCTCCCTAGGTCCGTGGGGTGGGTGATTACTGGATCCGAGTCATGTGCCTTGAGAAGGCGGAGTGAACCAAGAATTACGGCCTTCTGCATTCTTCCGGATAAGTTTTCTGCCGCATCATGGCAAGCCGGTATGATTTTCAAGTTTGAGAGCAGTGTGTCCATCATTTCACTAAGGACGTCTATTATCAGAACCACCATCTTGAAAGAATAGTTTGGGTAAAGCCTGCGGAGTTCAAAGAGTAGATCTCGACATTTAGTCCGTTTTTTCCTTCTCTTTTCGGACGATGTTCGTTCCGCCAGGAGCTGAAAACTCATTGACGAAAATCGTCCTACTTTGATGGTCGAGGAAGACCACATCAGGCTTATTGGCTTGTAATTGTCTGAGGGTGGGGAATGAGTAGTTTCAATAGATTCGGCACTTCTCATTCTCCACATCGGACTCAATATCCCCCGGAGCATAAGGCAACATCGATGTCTCGTCTATACCGTACGAGTGTCGTAGGTGGTAGTATAACACTCGTAGGGCCGCGTTATGCCTGTGGATATAGGCTGAGACCGCATAAGCTGGACAAGCTGACAGCAAATGCATTATGGTCTCAGCTGCCCCACGACACGCTCTGCATCTAGTGTCAGGGACCTCTATACCTATCACACGACTAAAGTAGACAAGGGTGTTGAAGACACCATCTTGGCAGGCCATTATGAATCCCTCGATTTCCGACCTACGCCCACTTGACCTGAGGAAAGCAAAGGTCAGGTTTCTGGATAAGCCAAGGTCTTCTATGTTCTTGAAGAAGACCCCATGCATTGGCTTTTCCTTATGTAGCTGTAGGAGCCTCTCACACTCCGCAGCTTTCACGTGGGCCTTTTGCTGAACGGATTCCAACTCGGTGACAGAGTTTGGGTTCGTCTGTTCAGTGTCGATTATGAGACCGAGTTCATGGGCTGCATGGGTTGCTGCTCCGAAAAGAAATGCTCCAATCCCTGCTTTTTCATGATCGCATAATAAGCAGATAAGAGGATCTGAACTCCTGATGACTTTACAGGCTCCATCCAGTACCATTCTGTTATGTAGACACTCCAAACTCAAAAGTCCATGGCCTCCCTGTTGTCTGGGGAAGTATAACCGTATCACAGACGATTTAGGATGCAAGCTCCAATAAAGATGCATCATTTTGCGAGTTTTTACGTCGAGTGTGTCGCAGCTCTTCTTGATTCCATTTCATTACTCCAAAGGAGTAAAGTAGAATCGGAAAGGTAAGCATATTAGTTGCAGCAACTTTGTTCCTCCCCGACAGTTCTGATGACCAGATCTGTCGGAGTTTGTGCTGATTCTTGCCACGGAGAGAGTTTTCAACAGTAGCTACCTCTTGGGTGTGGCGTTGTTCCACCCTTAGGTAGGTATACGTCTCTCCAGCATCCAGATGATGTAGAATGCTTGCGTCTACGAGCTGAACGTAATCTCCTCTTTTGAGGTGAACCGTGGCACATTTATCGATCCCAAATGATTAAGGCTTTTACGACCCTCGCTCAATATTCTGTATGCCTTTTGGGTTTTCGGCCCTGTATCCATTTTTCTTGGGATTTGACGTTTCGCCTACACGTGCGGTAGGATTGAAGACTTCATAAAATTGAACAATACCTGGATCCCAACCTTAGAAAGAACAAGATGTTTACCTGGCCCCTCGAACTTAATTACACAAACAAATGCACCTGGGACCAATATTCAACTTACGATACCGGGAAACGTACCTGGGAACAAAATTACTTCATCTGTTAATGAGAAATCAGGTGTATTATAATCTGAGACCAAAAGTACCACTTCAGTGATAGTAGAATAGTTACACTCGTAATTTTCTGAAGAAGCCTACCACACGTGTAGGCGAAACGTCAAAACCCAAGAAAAATGGATACACGACCGAAAACCCAAAAGCCATACAGAACAGTAACTCTCCATTTTTGATGGTTCAGTAGTTGAAAAGTTGAAATGTTTTATTGTGTTTTCCCAGGGACTTACATAAAAGTGATTCTTATATTTTTCCTCAAAAACAAACCAAGATACGAAAAAAATTCTCGACGTTGGAAAGTTGTAATTTCAGTTGCTCAATGTGAAACAAATACAAAAATTGTAAAAAATCAGTAACTTACAATTTTTCTAACAGAAATTTTGTCACGGGCCACCTTGTCTCATACTGATTATTAGAAAGGATCCGTCATCAAACGAGGTCATGTAATTCGCAATTCTCGAGTATTGGTCAAATATATCGAAATGATAAACAATGTTGTATGTATCTCTCTTCTGTTTGAGAGCGAACTGCGCGATTATCAAGTTCACCGCACTTTTTCCCCCGCGACCTACATAATCAACGAATTCGCAGATAATTATTATCTCTAGATGATTCATCCTACTCCCTCAATGGCGCTTCATTATACCGGGCCTTGCGTAAGACAATATCAATAAATTAGGGTTATAAACTCATCTTACTAAGTGGAATATGCCATAAATTACAATAAAAGTGTCAACTTGACGCTATTAAAACATGATTCACCTATGCAGGTGGCATGATTTATTGCTTAGGGGAACAGATTATCGACTTTACGTGTTAAAACGTGAGGGGTCAAGATCATATAAATATGGAAAATTCAAGAGACAAAGTCAGTACAGTTTATTCAGTGCCACGAATATCTTCTAATTACAAGTCATACAACTGCGTTTGTCGGTTCGTCGTCATGTAAAAGTGCAATTGATTCGCGGATTTCGAGGTGAACGAATTATTAAAGTACCAGTGCGTTGTTAAAATTCAAAATACCGAAGATCCGCTCTAACTCTACTAAAAACCAGTGAATCCGTGAAACTCCGTCGACAAGTCAATCATAATCAGGCATCAAATAGCACGAAATCCCAAAGATGAAATTACCGCTCCGTAAGTCCGCTTAGGTAACAACAACTATGTTTCAGTTGTACGGGAGTTCCTGTCTACTATTTTTATAACATATGTAGTGTACTAGAATATTGGCATATTGTGTTTTTATTAATTGCTGTGCTTTTTGTTGTGCAAAAGCTGGCTGCATAATTTTGACTATTTACTATTTTATGTTTGTAGTTGAAAAATATTATGACATTGTCCCAAGGTTATAGATTGGGACATATGAGTAGATATACATGGTACAAGTCAAATGGAAATGTTTTCGATTACTTATGTTGTATTGTTGACAAGATGATTTTTTCATTATATTTAAATACAATGTTTACACGTTTTAATATAAAATTGGGTGCAATCTGCACACTGCACATTTCATATTATTAGCCCCTGTATGCCTTATAATTAACGAGGTGATATTCTAACCCAGACATTCGAGTAACTTACACGAATAGTTCTACAAGGATGCATGAAAATCTGTTTATTCTCTAGTGTAGGTAAGGTAAGATCGGGTAAGTGTGAATTTGGGGCAAGTGTGAGTTTGCTCTCTATCTTCGCTTAACCGGGCGACAGCCCAATGCTATCTATTGAGGAATAGCCTATTCTCATAATGAATCCATAACCATCAAATAAAATACAAAAGAGATCTTGTGAATTCCAAATATTTTCCTGAATTTCCTAACCTACAATTCATCAATCCGAACGAGTACAACGAGTTCATTTCAAGCTTTGAGTTTATTGTTAGAATCTAAGGTAAAAATCCATTTTATATACTGATGTTTTGCCTGAACAATAAATCTGACTATAGATTGCCGTTTTTTCTTGAAATTGTTTTTTTTTTTCATTTTATCATTGCATGTCACACTTGCCCCGAAAAAAAATGTTATTGGGGATAGTGTGACCTCTTTGTCGGGGTACGTGTGGTTCATTTGGTTAATCTGAACAGTAATATTTTTTCAGCTGTAGTACTAAATTATAAACGGAAATCTCAGAGAGCCAAACATTATACCTGGTCAGATGTGGAAGACATTGATACACTCTCGAGGATGCAATAACAACTGTGCTTCCATCACCACTTGTCAGAAGATGGGATCAATGAAAGTCTCATTCGATTTTTCAGATTCAACATCAAAGAGATCATAACTATGTTGTGAATTAATATATTTCAAAACAAACAAATTGTGGTGAACGTTCCTTCAATGTTCACTCACACTTGCCCCAAAGAGATATTTACGTGCATTGATATCTTTAAATTTGGCAGTCACACTTGCCCCAAATTCCCGGGGTAGTGTGACCTATGGACATGTATATGAATATATAAATGAAATATATGGAATACGTTTCTCGATACTTTTCTGTGGCGTATTACAAAGACTGAACTTCGAAGTAAATACCTGCAAAATTTCATTGTTATATCAGTTCATTAGATAGACTTACTTAAATACGAACAAATGAAAATCAAGGTCACACTTACCCGAGCTTACCTTACTTATAAGAGTATCGTTTAATGACAACATTTTTGGTGGAAACCCGAATGTTATTTATATACCTTGAGTTGATTAACTGAAAGTATTAGTTGAAGAGGTCTGACTTACGGGGTAGCATTTAGATATAGATTGGTGTTACTGAGATGTTGATTTGAAACCTGTTTATGTTTTCGTTTATTCAATATACCTACTTATCAAATTAATCTTGTCTATCTATTTCACTTATAACAGGACGTCACGTACTTTCTAGAACCGACAGGTCTATCCACCTCACCCATCATAAAACTAAGCTCTGATGGAGACTGAAACATTGCGTTAGAGACTCTAGGATATTCTGAACGAAGTAGAGACTAAGGTCGAAACCCGAAACCACAATTTTGGTTACGGTGCCTTCCGGGACATGATACTTTTGATGAATCAGCCCTTTACGACCTTCAATAACACTTCCAAATTTCAATAGAGTTGGTTGAATGATTATTGAGATATTTAAGAAGAAACTATCACTTTTAAAACTTTTGACACCCTGTATCTTGAAAACGAAGCATTACGGGACCTATGTTTGAATGAACTTTTAGTCTTAGAATCATCCAAATAACCAATCCTTCAAGTTTGGCCACATACTTAAGTTTTCTTAAGCTGAATTGTGCATTTCAAAATAGATGAGTCTATGAGATAAAATACTATGTCATAAATGAAATTTGTCAGATGGTTTTTCAAATTTAAAGTTTGAAGTGAAATTATGAGATGCTCACGATAAACTGTTGATAAACTCATATATGTTATGTTACAGAGCAGCTCTTTGAGCTTAGAAAAGCGTCCATGTCGAGAATAATATGTGACAACAGTGACCACATATTGTTGATGCGGCAAGCGAAGAATGCATTCAAAAAACCAGGCATACCAGGGTAAGTTTATAGTTTGACTGGATATCGATCACATAGAAATGCATTAATTTTTCTGTTACAGAAACGAATTTACCGATTGTTCAAGTGAAGTAATTCCTGGAATAAATCTGAATCATTGGACTGTGTAAGGTTATTCGCATTTTTTTATCATTTTTGTTAAATCGTTAATTGTTTCGTGATATTTTATTGTTTAGTTAATAAACTTGTCTCAGATGTTATTTTGTTTTCTGATTCATTAGATTGATCCATTGATTTGACTCATAGAGTTTCTTGGAATCTTACAATCAATCGATTTCACTATGGTTAGCATAGGCTATTCTTGTTATCATCGCGTAAAAAGAAAATTGAATAATAATATAATAATATTAGTGTGAATTTGACATAAATTTAAATAGAATCATAAAGTTAGGCCTGCAGGAAGTGGAAAACATATGGTTCTTTGAAAAGTGTGTCCACTTCAGTTCGCAGTATATAGGAAACTATTTTATTATTGAAAAGTTATTCAATATATGATGTCGTGTGTGATCTAAAACCTATAACTATCAGGTATGAATATTTTTCAGTCATATACGAGGTTTCTTGTAAACTATCAACTCCATGCAAGGGTAAATTACCTTTATTTTTGACAATGTCGAAAAAAATTGTTCGGAATTGAAAACTACATTCAGATATCCATGCAGATTTTTTTATGAACAATACGTTTTTTTGCAAAAAAGAATTAAACAAAAAAAATCATCAAGATATATGTGATTCAATATCAAAAATTGTTATGGAAAGGAGTTATTCGGAATTGAAAACTACATAAAAATATTTGATCACATATATCTAGATACAATCATTTTTAATTTTTTTTTACAATTTTTAGGAAAAAGAAATATTTTTCATAAATTATGAAATGATTATCTGAACGTAGTTTTCAATTCTGAACAACTTTTTTCCAATACAATTTTTGGCAATGTTATATGTATATCGTATAATATGCATAGAATTCATAATTTTCAAGAAACCTCGTATAGGTACGACTGAAAAAACATGTATATCTGATAGTTTTATTTCAAGTTTTAGATCATGCAGAACTCTTCATATAGAATAACCTTTTTTCATAAAATTAATAATAAAATATTGTCCCATTTCCTGCGAACTTAAGTGGACACACTGTATATTTCATACAATTTCTCTACATCAGAATATTTTTAATTACTTATTTCTAGAAAACACTGGTATGGCAGCAAATTTAAAAATATGGTCCATCAGAAGTAAATTATAATAAATAAATACAATGTTTATGAATTGCCATATCATCCCAATAGTCGTGTCTAGCATGTTGTTTACATCAGAGTCCTGTCTGATGTAAAAAAAATGAGAAAGCTGTCATCATCATCAAAATACAAATATTCCACCATAGTCAAACTTTTCAGAAGAAAAACATTTGAGATTTGTGTATAGATTTATTGCTCGAAACTCCAGATACATTTCCAGGACTACATAGCGTTCTTGTTTCATTACTTATTAGGTATACGTTTATCTTGTGTTATTTGTTCTTTAACATTTCACAAGCAACCTTTGTGATAACTCTTTCATATTTTTTCATCTCACTCCACTTTTTGGGATGGTAACTTTTTTTAATTTTACGCGCTACCAGTAAACAACTGATATGTTTCAAATAAATTTTCAGGTTATCAAACGTACACGATCAATCACTCAATTTTTTTTAATACTCTGATAATAAATGTGTTGTTCAATGTCCAATAATTAACAAGGGAATTATTTGTTTTGTATCAGAAATTGGTCTCATACTTTTCCTTTTGTGACAGATGTCAGGAGAGTCTGTATTACTGGGATCAATTCTGGACCCAAGGTTCACTAATGATGGCCAGGGACTCTACTGACAAAAGATGAGGACTTGAACCCTTACAATTCCTTTGGATATACACAACAATAGTGAGGCACTTAAGAGCCTATGAAGCATTGCTATGGTTGCCGAAGGTAGAACAATTCATAAACAAAAAGAGGCTGGATAGCTCACAAACACTGACCATACTAGGAGTCATTAGTGCTATGATCAGCATATCGAAGATTAGCCTAGTAGTGATCCTGTACGCCACTTTCTGTATATTGAAGCGGAGTTGAGGACTGAAGCTTCTATCAGACTAAGATGTTTGCGACAATAGGGGTGCAATAATGGTCAACTCCACCAAGAAATACTGAGGAGTGCTTTCTATTCTACTTAAGTAGCGCTGCAACTTTTCTATTCTACTGCAAGTAACAGTTCATTCGTTGGAAAATATTATTGAACAAAGGATTGTCATTCATCGAGCGAGGAGAGGTCGATTGTGATGTTCTTCGACCCTCCCTAGCACTGACTAAAAGCAATACTCTCTAGACATGTCTGCAGAGCCTAATGAAGGTAATATCTGTTTAACTGAAATGACCACTAGCAATTCAATTCTTCTGGAGTAACGTTGCACAAATATCTGTTAATCATAGTCCATAGTGGTTTTAACCACGGAAGTAGTTGGTTTCTATTGGATATTTGGAGATAGTGTGGAACAAAGGGTATTTACAACTAGAGTTTTTTGTTTAACTTTTTATTTCAAAATTGTCTCTCTACAAAAATCAACTTTTCCTGATTACCTATTCAAAAATAAATAAAAAATGTATTTCAATTATTCCATCTCTATCTTGATGGGACTGCAATATCCTCTTCCCATCTAGAACGTTGTTTCTTTATCCATTCAGTTCTAGTCTGCAAAACTTAGTAACCGGACGGCGATAGGTATTTTTTGCCGTTTCCACATCTGCAACCCTCACTTTTCCGTCATTCCCTAGAAATGCTCCTGTGACTTTAATACCCAATTTCTAGGAGTGTCCAGAAAGATTTTTATCAACTACAATGACTATATTTTCCGAATTTAGCAATTGATTATTATCGATCCATTTATTCCTTTAAGAAAGTGTTGGAATATATTTTCTCGTCCATTTTTTCTAATAACCGCTAACCACGATCTGCAATTTACACCATTCCTTATTCAAATGAGTTCCTGAATCGAAATCACCTGGCGGTCCTTCCAAATTTTGGTAGATATCCTGTAACGAAGTGGTTGGGCGTCAGTGCTTCAGGGTCATCTGGGCATGTTGATACATAAGTGGCCTGTAGAAACGAAAGAAAATTATAAAAATTATAGAAACTGTCTTAGTAAAATTTTGAAAAATACAAAAAAGCATAGTTTCAACAAAAACTCATTGAAAGTAATTCTAATTACAAGAAAACATGACAAATTATAAACCAGGCAAAATATCTCGACCATTATCCATAATTGATAATTTCTAAAGATTACGAGTATTGTTCAAGAGAAAGAATAATTAAATATTTGAATATGAACAATGTGTTAACTGATAACCAGTTAGGATTCAGAAGAAACTTGAGTACTGAAAATTCTGCCCTGAAGTTATCAGAGCATATTATATAAAATTTAGATAACTTTAAGAAGTGCCTAGCTGTTTTTCTTGACTTAGCCAAAGCATTTGACACGGTTTCACACAAAATTCTGATAGACAAGTTAAATGACAATAGTATAAGAGCCCCAATACTGGAAAAACTCCGTAACTACATTCAGAATAGGACACTCAGGGTCAAAATCCAGAATGCTCTAAGCGATTCAGCGGTGGTTTCTGTGAGTGTTACTCACAGGTTCAATTCTTGGTCCACTCCTTTTCTTATGCAGACGATACTGCCATCGTTTTCTCTCATAGCGGTTGGTCAAAACTATATCAAGTTACTGAACATAATATTGACAAACTTTACAAATGGCTAAATCGAAACCTTTTTAGCATTAATATCTCAAAAACGAAATTTATAGCTTTTTCACTAGTCCAAAGAGATCAACCAACAAGAGAAAACTTGTATATTCATATAATTGATTGCCAAAGCTATGGAAATTGCACATGTCCTAATATAGAGAAAACCAACACAATCAAATACTTATGAGTAATGTCATATCAACATATGAGGTAAATCGAACACATAAACTATGTCGTCAGAAGATTTAGAAAACTCATACTTAAATTTTATATTTTGAGTAGAAAAGTTATACTAATAGTTTACCATTCATTCAGATACTGTATAACAGCCTGGGGAGGCGTCTTCAAAAACGTAATTCACAGACTGCAAACAACTTAGAATACAATTATGAAAATGATATTAAAAAAGTAGATTACACTCCCCTGAACAACTTTATCAAGAATCGTCTATCCTGAATATCAGGAACATTTACATTTTGCAGAGCAAAATTTGGATTTTCAATAAAAAGAACAGGATTATTAGTAACCCAAAAAATACAAGACATACCACTGATCATACTTTGTACATTCCTAGATTAAAAAAACACATTTTCAAAAAAGGAGTATCTTTCATTTCGGTCCTATAATATTTAATAGCTTATCGACGGAAATGAACAAGTGCAATAATTTTAGAGTTTTCAAAAAACTTACGAAGGTACACATTCGGCAAAATCATCTAGAAAGGAGATATTTCCTAAAAATATCACTTGTATAAAAATAACGACTCATAACGTTCTATAAAAAATATACATCCCCTCCATCCAGCTTTTTCATATCCAGTCAAAAAATACTTATAGGCAAATATTTACTTTGATCTACTCCATTGTCTTAAATACTCACCGATTGGATACTTAGACTTTAATCCTCGGGCTAGTAGTAGGTGTAGCTGTAACACAAGCCACTTAGGCTTAGGCGGTTACTCTAAACTACACCTCTCAAATTGACTTGACTTCAACTATCAAGTATATGTGTAAGTATATAAAAATATGTATTATGTATAAGTATCATTGCTGATTTTGAAAGAATACAGGGGTACCCTTCTCTCTAAGCGTTTCTACCAAGTGGAAAATAAAAGGCAAACATCTGTCAGAAAACAACTACTTCCCTGGCTAATACCACGACAGACATTGAACTACAACTGACAGATATTTGTGCAACGTTCTTCAAAGAAGACCCAATTGCAAGTGCTTGTCTCGTAATTAAACAGAAAATTATCCTTCATTTGGCTGGGAATGACCACCTGCATGCATGTCCTGAATAAAAATTTATTGATTGATTGAGTTAACTATATTCTCAGCCTCTGCATATAAAGTGAGGAGTGTCTCATAACCAGTGCTATGAATAATAGTTCGTTTCTTAAGCTGTTTTCGTTGATCTGACCAGACGTTCCCAAGCTCCTCGTATGTGTGGAGCTGCTGGAAGTATGCAGCTGAATTCAATTCCTTTTATTCTTATAGAGTGTATTATTGCATGTATATCCAGTTCTTGCAAGGCATGATGAAGTTCTACAGCTGTTTATCTGAAATTGGTCCCATTATCAGAGTATATTTTCTGTGGTTGTCCACGTCTTGCAATAATTTTTTATGCTATATATGCTGAAACGGTGGTGGGAGAATTGGCTATTTCTATATGTATGGCTCGCACAGCAAGACATATTAGACAATATTACACCTCACCTCTTTTCCCGATGTCTACCGACAGTTAATACTATGGGGCCAAAGTAGTCACTTCCTGTACCACTAAATAGACGAATACTCTTGTTGGCGGCAATTGTCCAACTGCTGCAGGATTCGGATGTGCATTATCAATTTTGCACTTCTGACAAAAATACTTGATTGCTTTCATGGCTGCTCTACCATCCATCACCCAACATTTCTGGCGAATTCCATTCAAAATTGTTTCATCACCATGATGTGCATATTTTTGATTATAATGTAATAATGTAAATATAATCTGGTGAATGAATGTTTTGGGTGATAAATAAATGGTTGTTGTTGATTAATACACTTCTTGTATACTGATCTCTTTAATGAATCAGGTCACAAACATTAAACATTTCACGTAAACGCTCAAAAACATTGAGAAAACTCTTAAATATTGACTCGTTACTTTGGCAGTTCATAAACCCACGCGCAAGCGTTGCTCAGCTTGCTTGATTTAACAACAATGCCTGTCTGGAACTTCGACCGTGATTGGCGTGATTCACGTTATCGCTTGGCAGAAGTAGGCACAACTTGGCAAATGATCTTCTGATTACACCCTTAGCAGTTTTAATTTCTGCTACCCTTGCTTGGCCATCAGATCCTTTGAACACTTTCACGATACGCCCAAGTCGCCATTGCATCGGAGGCAGATTGTCTTCCCGAATAATCACTAATGAACCAGGAATTAATTCGTTATACGATTTTGTCCACTTAGCACGTGTTTGTAACTCACTAATGAATTCTTTAGACCATCTTGTCCAAAAGTCTCTTTGTAACTTTTGTAAATACTGAAAGCGAGATAAGCGATTGTCTTTGATATCAGTATAATCTTTATCCGCAACACTCGTCAGCCGCCGTCCGATTAAAAAATGTCCTGGGGTGAGCACGTCCATATCATTTGGGTCACTTGATAGAGGAGTAAGGGGGCGGGAATTAAGGATTGCCTCTACCTGGTGGAGAATCGTTGCAAACTCTTCGAAAGTTAAATGGGCGTTTTTCAAGACACGTTTAACATGAAATTTGGCGCTTTTTACTGCAGCCTCCCACAAGCCACCGAAATGGGGAGATTGCACAGGTATAAAATGCCATTCGATTCCCTCATTAGCTAGTTTAGTTTGAATTTGAACGCTGGCCCTACTCAAACATTCGATAAAGGAGTCAAGTTCTTTTTTGGCCCCTACAAATGTGGTACCATTGTCCGAAACTATTTTGGACGGTTTACCTCTCCGGGACACAAATCGTCTTAATGCAGCGATAAAGGCTTCAGACGTGAGATCGCTTACCAATTCTATATGAATAGCTTTGGTTGTGAAACACACAAAAATTGCTACATAACACTTATTAGTTTTAGCACCTCTTCCTTTTTTATTCACAATAACGAATGGACCGGCATAATCTACACCCGTTACGTTAAAAGGAAGACTTTGGTGAACTCTGTCTTTGGGTAGTGGACCCATTATTGGTTGGACTGAGGATGGTTTGAATCTTTGACAAGTGACACATTCACGAATTATTCGTTTTGCCAATATTTCCCCCGAGTTATCCAAAAACGTTCACGTACTGAAGCAAGAAGATGTTGAGGACCTGCATGAAAAAGAACTATATTTTCTTGAGACACAATTAATTTTGCCAGATAATGATGTCCACTTAATAGCATAGGATGACATTTCTCGTAATTGTAATCGGAGTTTTGCAGCCTACCTCCTACCCGGAGGACACCCTGAGAATCAAGGAACGGATTAAGACGTTGAATGCTGGAAGACTGGATATCTGCTCTTTGGTTAAGCTTGGTAATTTCTTCTTTGTCTCTGCCTGAGCCATTTTCACTAATATAACCTCACCCTGATTGAGTTCTGGGACACTTAAAATGCCTGTCAAGCGAGG
The DNA here is from genome assembly GCA_958502065.1 of Chrysolina americana. Lineage (NCBI taxonomy): Eukaryota > Metazoa > Arthropoda > Insecta > Coleoptera > Chrysomelidae > Chrysolina > Chrysolina americana. Next base: position 22,862,722 of record OY293417.1, on the reverse strand, counting down.
TTTCGAATTCACACAGTTATTTACAAATCGTTTCATGTACGCTACCACTCGCTTCAAACTCTGAATGTTACTGAACCTCTCAAAGGGAAATTTGTTGACAACACTTGAAACCAAACCACACGTTTTCTTCTTTAAATCAGGTAGTTCCTCCAGTGCGTATATTTTGCTCTTGGGCCATTCAGATTGATGGTATGACAACCATTCCGGCCCATTCCACCACAGAAAACATTCGTTCAATTTACTTGGAGAAACACCTCGAGAAATCAGATTAGCTGGGTTGGAAGTTGTACTAACATGACACCAATCGTCCACATTCGTCAAGCTTTGAATACTTGAAACTCTGTTAGCTACAAATGGCTGGAGTTTATGAAGTGATTGTTTGATCCAACATAAAACGACTGATGAATCAGACCATAAGAATTTCTCAGAGATTTCGCAACTGAATGCTGACTGAACTCTCTCCATGAGTTGTGCAAGTAAAACTGCTCCACACAACTCCAACCTATTAACGGTGTGCGATTTTAACGGAGCAACTTTACTCTTAGCACACATAAGACTGACCTTCACATTACCTATTCCATCTATACTCCTAACGTAAATTGCACAACCATACGCAACACTTGAACTATCACAGAATCCATGCAACTGTATATCTACTGGATTATGACATATACTATGTCTTGGAATTTCTAACTGATTTAAAATTGTAAGCTCGTCTCGAAATTTCATCCATCTTGTAGCAAGATCGAAAGGAACTGACTCGTCCCAACTCAATTTAAGTGTCCACAAAGTCTGGAGAATGAGTTTGGCCACAATTATACATGGTCCAAGAAGACCTAATGGGTCGTATATTTGAGATATTTCTGATAATATTAACCTCTTATTAATCGTTCGACCTGTAGCAACCTTAACTGAGTATGATAGAACATCACTTTGACTACACCAAAAAAGGCCTAGAAGTTTCGTATTCGTTTGATCACCTAAGTGAAATTTATCACAAAGCGTATTCCCACTGGGAATTTTATTCAACACTTCTTGACTATTTGAACACCATTTTCTGAGAACGAATGAACCTGTTCTGAGCACTGACGATACATCAGAAGCTAGTCGAATAGCCTCCTCAACAGACTGAGCCCCTGAAATGAAATCATCGACAGAAATCTCTAGTAATCACCTTGGATGCTTCTGGAAATGAGTAACGATTATCGTACGCTAACTGATTTAAACAACGAATTGCTAGGAATGGGGCTGATGCTGTACCATATATTACAGTAGTAAGCTGATATACCTTGATATCTTCCTCTGGATTTGACCTCCAATAAATACACTGAAGAGGCCAATATTTTTCATCAACTTTCACCATTCTGTACATTTTTTCTACGTCGGCACATATCACAACTGATTATTGCCTAAACCGTAAGGTAATGTTTATCAATTCATCCTGAATGGTTGCCCCAACTAATAAAATGTCGTTTAATGAAACACCATTGTCTGAAGCACATGACGCATCAAATACAACGCGAAGTTTCGTTGTGATATTACCCTCCTTAAGTACCCCATGATGTGGCAAAAAGTAATACTTTTCGTTTGGAGACAAATTCTCAACAAGAGACATATGACCCAAATCACGATATTCGCTCATAAAGTCGACATATAACTGTTTGAGAGTAATATTATTCTGAAGTTTCCTTTCCAGATTGACGAAACGTCTCATTGCAATTTTACTAGTATCACCTAACACTTCAGGAGATTGTCTTAGCGGTAGATTAACTACAAACGCACCCTTTTCGTCACGCCGAGTTGTTTTCTCAAAAAATGTTTCACAAGTTTCCTCGTCCTTCGACAGTACTGAATGGGGTTTTGAAGTTTCCTCCAACACCCAAAAATTCTCTAACTGTTTCTGGATATCTATTGTTGAGAAGGAACATGAGGTTTTATTGACATTACCATAGCCTCCAACACAACCTGATACTATCCAGCCAAATACTGTTTTCTGCAGAATGGGTTTATTATTTCCCAAATGTATCTGTCCTACACATAATAACTCGTAAAACACCTCTGCACCAAGAATAAGATCTATATTGCTAGGAGTACAAAAATCTTTATCAGCAAGTAAGATATTTTGCGGAATGTCTATCAGCTCTCTATTCACAGGAAGGGATGGCACTCGATCAGAAATATTTGGCAAAACGAGACATGTGACATGTGTTTGGAAATTGTTATATATTGACCTAAGCCGAACATTACACTTGAACTTTATCTCTGAGATTACCTGAGTAATTCCTACCACTGACACATTTATTGTTTTCCGTAGCAAACCCAATTTTTCACAAGTTTTTTCGCTAATGAAATTACTTTGGCTACCCGAATCAAGTAAGACTCTGATTTGATATGAGTTTCCCAAATCATCATAAGCAATGACAACTGCAGTAGATAACAACACTTCTTGACCCTGCAAAAAATAACAACTGGTAGGGGTTCCAGGGTTTATTTCTCCACCTGAGTTCGTTGTATGCTCACGATGCTCATCTTCAATTGTGATTGTTTTAGAACCACCCTGTATGATACTCGGACTGCTGCTAGAATTTCCATATTCACCGCGATCATAGTGTAATAGTGTATGATGCCTCATACCGCATTTTCTACATGGTCTCGAATTACAAAATTTACTGATGTGGTTTGCTTTCATACAGTTTAGACATAACTTGGAATATTTGCAATGTTCCACTCGTTTATTCACAGCTAGTTTCAAAAATTCCGGGCAATTCATCAATAAATGTTCATTTTCACAAAATGAGCATTTGGAATTGAAAACTGCAAAGGTTTTGTGAAGCATTTTATTTTTGTTGAATGCAGTTTTTTGGTTGGCTTTCGAACTACTCGGTTTTTCTTTGAATGAATCTCTATTTTCCAATTTCTCTAACATGTCTGCACGCGATTTTAAAAATAATTTGAAATTTTCCAGAGTTGGGAAAATATTGCCCTTATTATTTTCTTCCCACGCTTGTTCCGTTTTTTTATTTAATTTATCACACATTAAGAAAATAACTAAAACATCCCAACCATCAGTCGGCAAACCTAGCTCTTTCAAAGAATTTAAATGTTTCAATATTTCATTGTTCAAGTTTCGCAATCCAGCTGCAGAAGGTGGTGACACTGATTCGATATTCAAAAGTTGTTTCAAATGGTTATATACCAGCAGGTTTTTATTTTCGAAAGTTTCTATTAGTAAACTCCAAGCAATTTTATAGTTTTTTGCCTGAAAACTAATAGATTCGATAGTTTGCTTAGCTTTACCCTCTAAATTTAATCGTAAGTAGTGAAACTCTTGAGTATCGTCCAGGTCTTCTCGCGAATCAATCAAAGACAGAAATGTGTCACGGAATTCTGGCCAACTTTCATAAGAGCCTTTAAATACCGGTAATTTTATCGGTGGCAATTCAATACTTTTCTTTTTAGTGACTGGTAAACTTGAACCTTGTTTTAATGACTTCACACTGTTTTGTTTTTTCGAAGTATGGGATGAACCAGAGTTCGAATCTGACTCAGAACCTAAATTTTCAATTTCTAATTGTCGATGTTGAGCTAATATACCCTTTGCAATAGAAATTAAACTGTCATACTTATTTTCGAAGTCTTCCCTTTCTGAAAATTGTTCATCTGTACACTGATTATGAATTTCTATTTCGTCTTGAACTAATTCAAACTGACTAACAAAATTTTCAACACGTTCTATTTTATTTTCAAGTTCAATTAAACCCTCTCGTTCTAAACCCTTTTCTTTTTCAACTTTGTCTTTTAGGTTGAGAATGTATTTTTCGAAAGCTGTTAAACGCCTCTTGAATGATCCCCTTTTTTTCACCAAATCGCCAAAGTTTGGTTCGTCACTCATTTTGAATTTAAAATGTACCAAACTGAAAATTCAAAATCCACCAAATAGTGCACAAGGTTTGAAGGGAAGGAATTGGAAAATGTTATGAAATGAAAGGAACGGACTTACAGTAGGTTTCACCCAATGTTTATGTTCGGAACACTATTTCCAAGTCCATAAGGTCGTATACAGCTTGATCGCTGCTGTTTTCCCCTGTATCTCGAAATGTCCTCAAATACACCTCAATATAGACTTGCTGTACTCACAAAAGTTCACGTGTTCGCTTTCACAGTAGAATTCTCAGTTCAGCTTGGACAATTTCAACAAATATTTCACAGTATCGCAAACACCTATCTGATAACTGCGAGTCACTTCTACAAACACGACGTCACACTCATCCGGCGCTCGTAGGACCAAATTATGTTGTTGATTAATACACTTCTTGTATACTGATCTCTTTAATGAATCAGGTCACAAACATTAAACATTTCACGTAAATGCTCAAAATCATTGAGAAAACTCTTAAATATTGACTCGTTACTTTGGCAGTTCATAAACCCACGCGCAAGCGTTGCTCAGCTTGCTTGATTTAACAACAATGCCTGTCTGGAACTTCGACCGTGATTGGCTGGGTGATTGTTGCCTCGAAGACAGAGTCGGCCCGGCTCCTGTGGCAGTGGAAACAAAGACGATATTTCTCAACAATGGTCTTCTTGCGCTTTCTTCTATAACTGTGTCAAACTTGATGCGGATTCCAAGAAACAATAGCATGTTTTCAGGGACTGTACTGAGCTGAATCAACTTACTCATTTTGCCAACTGATTTCTTTTTATGTAACATTGTGATATCTTCCTTGAAGCTCTGGAGCTGTGATGTTCTTATCCAGTATTTTTCAGCCTCTTCAATAACTTCAATACTCAATTGTTCATGTATTTTTTCTACTTTTCTTCTCACGATTTTGAGGAATCGTACCCAAGCTGTTGTTCGAATAAGTTTTAAAAAGTCTGGCTCTGTGAACAATTTTGCATAATTCGTTCTTGTAGCTTTGTCAGCAATATATTCTTTGCTAGGAATCCACTGCCATTGTGCCACATCGGATCTTTTCTGTATAAAATTCCCTTTCTCAGAATATTTGATCAAAATCTTCTTTGTTAGTGAATAATCTAACAAACTTATTCTAGAGCCATGCACCTACCATAAGATCGTGCATTACAGATACTATAATAGTTATTTATGTATCAAGGGCGTAAAGTAGGCGTTTATGGCCTGCGGCGTGGATAATGGCCCGAAGGCGTTGGCCAAGGGCCATTATAGGCCGAAGGCCATAAAGGCATTTTACGCACGTGATACATACAAAATTTCATGCACTAGCGGTTTATACAGTGTCCACCAAAATCTGGGAACAGCATGGGAAACTAACTTTTATGAAGAATGACATTTTCTGAGAAACTATTAATAAAAAAGTTTTCCATATGGTTCCAAGATTTTGGCGGACACTGTATATATATTTTTATCGCAATTATCGTGTCAATAATCATCTCTGTATACTGAAATAGATTCATTTATTCAAATTGTACACAGAATACCCAGTATATACCCACCTAATTATGACGTTGTTAAGCAAGCTGGTTGTTGTCTAGCAACAAATTCAATAAACAAGGTAAACGGTCATCTTCATGTTTATCTGAAAAAGTGCGTGAGTGAACTCAACAACAAAATTATGGAATGATCAGTAATTGATCTGCAAGAGTTCTGCCTCATTTCATATGGAAAATAACATGGGAAATCGTCAAGGTCCATCGTGGTCATTTTTGTCCCCTAAAAGGGAGGGGTCACGGAACATCAGTAACCTAACCTAACCTCTCATCTGTCACCTAACCTGTCATTTGTCTGTTCGTTTTCTTTGTCACGGAACATCAGTAACCTAACCTAACCTATCATCTGTCACCTAACCCACCAAACCTACATTTGTCATGTGTCACCACGTTGCCAGCTGTCAAACGTCATATCGTCTTCCTCGTCATCAGTCAGTTGTACACCTAGCCAGTGTTATGAGCGACTCCAAGATGGCGTGGTGACGTCATCATCATGGAGCTCGTCGTCGTCGCGGAACATCAAGTTCTTCTTCTTCCCACCAGATGGCGCAACTCGGGTATGGTCCAGTGAGCGGGAGATTTGAATTGGTTGTGTGATCAGTATCTGAAAAGAAAAAAGATTTGCGCTGAGATTTGAACTCGCACCGGCTCGGTTGGCAGGCGGAGACCTAAACCACTACACCACGGAGGATATTGATTAAAGAAGGTGAATAGTATGTAGTTGTGATAGCAGATGGCGGCAGGAGGGTCATGAAATATGTGTTACACATCATTCCAAAAAAAAATTATGGTGGTTCAACGGTGGTCTAGCGTTTCAACAAGCAATGTGTATAGGGTGTCTCAAAACATATCATTTAAGAGAGAAAAACATGGAGGGTGCTTGTCTTATTTAGTATACAGAGTGTCTCAAAACATATCATTTCAGAGAGAAAAATATGGCGGCTGCTCGTTACATTTAGTATACAGGGTGTCTCAAAACGCAAAGTTTATGAAAAAATCATATCGTTTGAGAGAAAAAAAGACATGGCTGCTTAGGGCAGAGAAAAAGTTATCATTGGGGACATGGGGATTTAAAATACGAATCATCGAAAAATAAGCACTTTCGGTTTGAAAAAATTGAGGTAGAAGAAAAGTAATAGTGAATTCGGATTATCCACATCCAGGAGAGTTCAAATATGCAATAAAATGGTCACTTCCGGTTTTCACTTCCGGTTGTCCGATTTCGATGATTTTGGCATCAATGGATTCGTTTCGATGTCAAGAAACATTTGTAAGCATTTTCCAATGCCAAAAGGGCATAGGAGGCTATCTTCGTTATTAGTAAAGATACAGAAACGTGCGGCTACTCTAATAAGACAACTTTTATGGGGATCAAGAATGAATTTCCTTCCGTCAACTGTCATAAGTGCCATAAACCTCACATTTTAATGCGTTATGTACTCATCGCTCAAATGTTAGAAGTCGGTTCGTTAACGTTTGACATTTTTTTGTATAGAACGTCGCTCAATATATCGGCGGCGGATCCTCACACTCGACATCTGTCAGTTTGGTAATATCGTTGAAGAAAAAAAAAATATGTGACAAATAAACATGGTTGTACAGGTACATAAAAACATGGCTGCTACATGTATGTGTCGGATGAAAAATGTGTCATTGGGAGTAGCAAAGTATTCAGCAATAGTATATACAGGGTGTATTACACGTTATTTAAGAGAAAAAAACATGGCTGATGCAAGTGTCAAATGTCATGTGGAAAATGGGACGCAGAAAATACGTATCATTGGGGATATGGGGACCCAATAGAAAAATATGGTGATATTTCATACTGAGTGTTCCAAAAATTTGTTAGACATACACAGAGTGTTCAAAAACTATTCAAGATATGAAAAAACCGCTCATAGGACGTTTCAATCCTAATCAAGAAGGTATACAGAGCAACTTATTTATAGAAAAAAAATATAGTATTTTTCAACAGGAGTTTAGCGTTTCAACGTGCGATCCCAATCGGAAATGTATTACATGTCATCGAGACCGAATACGTCAGTGCTATCTATCATCAGGAAGGTGCCCAATCATTGAAAATTGAGATAGAGCATTGATAACGGTCCAAATTTTGTTACTATCGGTCGTACGATTTCAATAATTTCGACACCAATGGGTTTGTTTCGATGTCAAGAAACATTGTTAAGCATTTTCTAATGCCAAATAGGCTAGGAGGCTATCTTCGTTATTAGTAAAGGTATAGAAACATGCGGGTACTCTAATAAGACAACTTTTATGGGAGATCAAGTTTGATCAAAGCAGAACGAACTAACCTTTTAAAAAACGCTTTTTGCGGTCGCATTTTTACGTGTTTTAGCGTTTAAAATTTTAGTTGTTTTTTCAAACGCAAAAAACGGTTATTGTAGTCACATTTTTGCGTGTTTTAGCGTTATGAATTTTAGCTGTTTTTTTCAAACGCGAAAAACGTCTATTTTGATTAGATTTTTGAGGGGAGGCAGACCAACTTACGTTATAAAGTAAAAATAAAAGAAAACAATTTAAATACAAATTTATTGAGTATTTTTATTTTGGTAACATATCACATAACCATTTGTATAGAATATCTACGTTTCGGAGACTGCAATTATAGTGGGGTTGCTTATCAATGTGATGCATACAGGGTGATATACCATCATTGTCGCCGAATGTGGGAACCATCCATGACGTATTATCATAGTCCTCCAAATTCACAACACGTGTAGGTTGGTTCAATTGATGAAATTTCTCTGTAAGATAGTCACGTTTTTGGAGTCCTCGTACATAAATGATATCAACATTCTGTAAATTTTTCTTGATTATGGAATCTAATTGATGATATTCCACAAAGCCAGAGGAATATCTCAATCCATGAACGTTTCGCTCCAAGATAGTAGTTGACGCACGTTGAAGGTCTTGGTGAAGACTGAAGGGGGGTATGGTGGTGAGTTATTCTTATGAATAGTTAGCACCATACTTTCGCTTCAATTCCAAATGAACGATTATTTCTTCGTTTCGAAAATCAACGAGTTGAGAATGCTGGTCCAGCACTCGCAGCGTAATATTGTTTATTTCGTCTCTATGAGCAATGGGTAGATGAATGAGGTTGTTGGGTGTTTCGTCGATTGCGTAACCAGGATCAACGCCAACAGCAAATTCGTATATCGTATGAGACGGTGCGTCGTTGTAGAATGCTCCGAACGTAATGTTGCTATCTATGTGTATGGTACGTACTTTAATGATATCTACAGGTAGATCTGATGCGTAATGCAAGTTGGGTTTGAAAAGAATAGACGAAAACCCTAAAATTCGGGCCAAACTGTTTTCAGGTCGGAAATCAATTGAGTGTTTAAGGCAGAATATTTCGCTTTTCAGCGTGTTATTGTTCGGTTTGAGGTAGAAGAATTCCTGGGGGTTTACCTTGTACGTTTTGGGTGTGATGTGTTTGCTGATCAAAGCCTCAATATCACCAATTTTGTAAGAGCCAGTAGGGATATCGATACTCAGTTTAGTTTTGCCGCCGTTTTCAAAGTAGTAAAATTTTGTACCTTCTTCAATGTTGGGTATACTGTTGTACGAATGGAAGCTGAGCAAAGCCAAACTGTATTCTGAATCAGAATCCAATTGAATGGGCGGATTGAAATCGATGGAAAGCGTTGAAGAACGACTCGTTAACGTCAATATCATAGACATGACTGATATAGTGTCGGAAGCGACCCGCCCTAAATAATGAACAACAACTTGGATGAAAAATCATTTATTATTACAATAATAACATTGAAATTGTGCACTAACTGGTCCATGATACTCTGCTTCGTTTAGTGATGCCGTTGACAGTCCAAACTCATTTTGATAATGAATGAAACATGGTAGACGAATCTGCAAAGCGAATCGATTTTTGTAGTCCTTTGGTAACCTATGCCATACATCCAGCAACTCCCAAGGTCCTGCGTTCCCAATCAAATATTCGATTGACAAAGCTCGCAGTTGAGTATCTGTGAAATCTCGCAATGATTTATATTTATGCATTTCAGCCAACGATTGATACATCTCAGCGGTGGACATTATGAAGTAGAAACTTTAGGCAGAGATGTCCGCAATTACTCTGATTGTAATTTTGATATTGACTATTATTATATGTAATTCTTACGCCCCTCCCAAAATATCTTGCCAATTCCAATGGAGGTTTGAGATTGGCAAAACTATCGAAATATTGTGCGACATTGCCGTTTTTATTGTAAGCTACCCAATGAGTGCCCGCATTCAAGTGAGAATCCAAGTTCAATATAGCGCATTCTCGCAGCCAAGGACCACAAGTTGGCAACGTATCACGCATAAAGACTCCACGAAAATGTGGTATTTTCATCTGACGAGCACACTTCTGAATTTCCGAATCGTATAATGCTCTATGGGGTAGCTTATCTAGCAGTTTTTTTCTTTTTCAGGTAAAGACCGCGTCCTTTGCGTTGATGTTGTTTTTGTAGGAACAGCCCAAATCCTCGAGGGGTTTTCCGCAGGTACAAACCCGAACCCAAATGCTCCATGGATTTATTGTGACGCTGATCTTCTTCAAGTTTCATTTTAGCATTTTTTGCGTCTATTACGGTTTTTGCAATGGAGCTCGCTCTACCTGCCAACGCACCCAAAGCCGAAAGTGCAGCAAATATAGGTATAAGTGGTAAAATTCCTCCAGACTTTGCATCGAATAGAATTATTCTAGGCACTCGTATTTTCTTACGTCCTCCAGCTTGACTCAATGCCATTTTAGCAGCTCGCAAAGCCGAAGCACTAGATTTCTTAATATTAGCAGGATTGTGTTTCCAATTTTTAATAATTTTTTGAAGCAAGTTACGGCGAAAGGACACGCCCATACCTAGCTTACGTTTGGCTTTCATGGTGGAAGTAACAAGCCAAGCTGCAGCCCGTTCCCCAAATGTAGCGTCTTTAGATTTAACTCGTTCCCAAGCTCTATTTTCCAATACTTGATCTGCTTTATGACGGTCTTCTAGAAAGTCGGATTGAGAGTATGCAATATCGTGCTCTCTGCAGCTTTCGTCCAAAGGATTCACGCCAGTTTCTCCGCGTTGTAATCTCTGCCTCAATTTGGTGCCAGGCCCGCAAAACGAATAACCTGGTAGATGCAATTCCAACGGGAGCTTATTGATGATTGAATTGACAACACCTGCACCAGAGTAAGTCAACATTGATAATGATGAAAGATACCTTCAATGCGTTTATTTATAACCGTGGCGCACTCATGTTTTTTCATCACATCATGGAGGTCGTTCAACAAGACAAGACACTGCCTATTGAAAATTTAGATTTTTTGAATGGAGACCTCGATAGCAGTATGGTTGGGAAGCATGGTAAATTATTACCGAATTCGTTTCGTGCAATTATTTGCGGGCCAAGTGGTTGTGGAAAGACAAATGCCATCTCAACACTGTTATTCCACCCGAATGGAGCAAGATTCGAAAACATCTACATATATTCAAAATCTTTGTACCAACCCAAATATCAGGTGGTTCAAGAAATTTTGGGGAAAGTCAAGGGATTGGGATATTATCCGTTCAGGGAAAATGAGGAAATCATAAGCCCTCACGAGGCCAAATCAAATTCCATATTCATTTTCGATGATGTTGCATGCGATGGTCAACAGAAAATTCGAGAATTCTACTCCTTTTGCAGACACCCAAATATTGACGCTGCATATCTTTGTCAGACATATTCAAAAATTCCAAAACAATTGATACGAGGCAATTGTAATATGATTGTGCTTTTCAAGCAGGATGAAATGAATTTGAAACATGTATTCGATGAACACGTTTCCCCAGACATGACGTTCGAAGAATTCAAGGCAATGTGTGCAGAATGTTGGCGACAGCATCGATATGGAACCGTTGTGATTATGAAAGATTTTGATATAAATGCTGGACGTTATCGTCAAGGATTCGATAAATATATAAGTATACAGAGAGATTGATGTATCCCACAGTTATCATCATGAAACCGTTGAGCAAAGAAGTTGATGTTATTCGAAAGACTAAAATCAATGAAATTTCAAAAGCTATTTGAAAAAAATATTTGGCTTTGAAATTGGGTAGATCCGAAGAAGATGAGTCATTGCAAAAATTCTTTAAACCTGTATCTGTCCCATTGAGGAAAATAGCAGCAATGCCGCCGCCGACGTCGCAATCTCCTACTACCCCAATGAAAAGTGAGGTAAAATCTGAACTCAAACAAGAGAAAGTGGAAGAGCGTAAAACGTCTCCATTCGAATCCATCGAAACGATGACTCCATTCCAATCCCTCGAACATGTTGCAAGTACAGATGATAATGATGGTGATGATGAGGATATCTTTAGCGTAGGCACACAAGAGGAACAAGATAAGAGCTTTGTGTCAGACATGAATGAACTAGTTTTACAGGAATATATCGATCAATATCCTATAATGGCTCAACCGTACATTATAAAACATTGGAGTAATGACAAAGAAATAGATAAAGTATACGGTACTGTATATGATGGTGTATCTTCAAAATGGTTCCTAGGTAACAAAGAAATAGATTTTGACAAACGCAGCGGATACATTAAAATGGGTGGATATCAGTGGAGAGCAACACCCGGTATATATGAACTCATATTTTTAAACACACCTGAAAACTATAATAATGAAGATATGCAGGTATACAAATCAATTGTAGATTTGTCGAACATTCACAAAAACTCCCTAGGCTATCCGAAAGGTAGTAAAAGATACAAATATACCGAAATAATTAAACCGATGTTTCCTATACGAAATCAACGTAAAATATCGACACGTACCGGTTTACCTGAAACATCCAACCCTGCAGCAAAAGGTAGCGGTTTACCTAAAAATATACCTATTGCAATGACATTCAATACCAAACCTATGGAGTTTGTTTATTGGGATGACCCAAACGAACTATGCGAACGCCTCAAATTATTGATAGCCTCTCGGGATGCCGGAAATACTTCGCATGACAATGAGATTATTGCCATTTTGAGTGAACTCAAAGAAGCAAATATAATTCTATAAGATGACATACATCTATGCATACATTCACATTTTCAAAATGGTTATCGATAAGTTCGGACGTAGCGACAGTAACACCAGTGATAGAAAGCGAAAATCACCTACGCCCTCTGGAGGCGGCGGCTTGCTGCACACTCCAGATGGTAACATCGATTTTGATAATTTGAATTTGAGTAATGTAAAGAGGCCCACCAAAAATACTGATGCTGCCAATAAATAATATGTGGATGAAATCGATAGAAAAATTGCTGCAACTATACAACATCAAGGTGAACAACACCATTCGGAAATAGTTCAACTGAGTGACAAAATGGCAAAGATGCAACATGAAATTGAAAATGAATTGATTGCAACAAAAAATTATCTGGAAAAGAAAACACGAACACTTGCAAATAATTTTATTGAAATAACGCAACTAAGTGAGGTACGCTATAATGAAACAAGGTCATTTTTCGAAAAATTGAACCTACAATACAAAACTGATATTGAAAATATTCGTGGAGATTTGTTGAAAAAAATTTCTGAAATAACCGATTCGATTCATGCACACAATTTAAAATGGGATATTAAGCACAAGGAAATGCTGCTAACCAAGAATGAGTTAAACCAGTTTCGAATTGATATTTTACAGCAAATCACCAAAATAAATTCAGATATAGCGAGTGTAAAATCTGCTGTCGATGACATCATTAAAAGACAAAATGTAGTGTATACATTACCATGATAAAATAGTAGGTTTCACAGTTTCGCCATCACATATGTGCGTGATGGCTTCCAGAGACAAGATTCAACTTGTCCGTGAACTGCACAAACCAATTAGAAAAAATTATCCTCGACGTCGCACCATTATTAAAGGCTTAGATGATTTATGGCAAATGGACTTGGCCGAAATGAGACCTTACGCCCATCAAAATCGTAATTTCAAACTCATTCTAGTCGTTATAGATTATTTCTCGAAATTCGTGTGGACTCGTCCGCTGAAAACGAAAACGGGGGAGGAAATTACCAAAACGTTTGCAGATATTTTAACACACACGAAACGATGCCCAAAAAATCTACAAACCGATCAGGGAACGGAATTTTACAACAGTAAATTCCAGAGTTTGATGAAAAAACATGAGATAAATCACTACAATACGTACAGCATCCTCAAAGCCTCTATGGCCGAACGGATTATAAGAACTTTGAAGGAAAGATTGTACAAGTATTTCAGTTTGAATGGCACCTACAAATGGCTGAATATATTACCTGGAATCACAAAATCTTACAATGATACGCGCCATTCAAAGACGGGTATGAAACCTTCGGAAATTGATAAAACCAACGAAAAAGAAATTCTCAAATCAACATACAGCCACTTGAAAATAGCTGGACCGAGAAAATTCAAAGTCGGCGATGTTGTGCGAATTAGTAAGGCAAAGCACGTTTTCGAAAAAGGTTACACACCCAATTGGACTACGGAATTATTCAAAATCATCAAAGTCAATATCACCAACCCTGCCACCTTCATGCTGGAAGATATGCAGGGTGCTCCTATCAAGGGTGCTTTTTATGCAGAGGAATTACAGAAAACTGCAAATCCAGATATATATCTCGTGGGAAAAGTTCTGAGGAAGAAAGACAAAAAAATGTACGTTAAATGGCTCGGTTTGGATAACAAACATAACAGTTGGATCGAAAACGTTGATTTTGTATAGAATCCTATGGGAAAGAAACACAAATCATATAATTCCGAGGGGTCTTTCAAATATTTTTTTCACATCCTACAAACATGCAACAACATTTTTAAAATTTACCACGTGATCTGAAGCTATAAAAGCGTATGCAAGCACAGACGAATATTCAGTTTAAAAACGAAAATGTCTCAAGACAGTGGTTACATCAGTGAAGTTGAAGTAATGTGCGATAGTGATGGAGAAGATTATAAAGAAACTCTAAATGCCATCGACAGAGCATTGAGGCAATACGAAATGGCAGCTCGGAACGAACATCAGTTGATGTTGATGGTCTTCCCTATGCCATCCTACGAAATTCGATGTGGCATAAGTCCCTCCAGGGATTTTAGCTCATGCATCATTTTGAAGCAGCAGTTCTCCATTCGATCCATCAATTCTGCTTCTTTTGAATGGGCAACCCTCATTGACATCCTGCAAGAAATAAAGGAAAATTTCTTTGAATCACAAATCGATGAGTATGTAGATGAGTATGATCCAATCACAACACGTTGCGGGGATTACATTTACATCACACAGTACATCGAAAGTAATACCAAACAAATTTCCATTTCCAAGGATATCACGAACATGGAGTTGTCCCAACAAGATGTGAACAACATTCTCAATACAGACTTGGGGGTGCTGTCTGACCGTATCGCTATGCTGGATGCTATGAACTTTTGTGACTATTATCGAGGTGTTTTTGATATTATTCAATCATGGTTACGTGACAATAAAACTAATTTAAGTTTGGAAGAAATTATAGAAGGTTTTTGTCAAGCTTCATAGATAGTATGTTGGCTAATGCTTTGCGTGAATATTTATTCTATTATAAGCAAAAATTTGTGTATGATTTATGTAATAAATGAGAAAAAAAATTATGTGTGTTTAATTTCATCAAGTTTAAATTTTTATTAATTTGCAGACACTCAAACATAAAAACATTTTTAACTTACCTTTTTTTGCTCAACACTATCCTCCATTGTAAGCTCTATCACATTTTCAAAAAAATATTTCATTTTCTAATTTTTGAAACCTTTTGATATTATTATAAAAAAACACGACTACTTGTCCCCCAGTATTACGATCCAACTTTTTTTTTTTATTAAATTCAGTTCACAAAATTTCGAAAATGAAATACATTATTATGCACTTTTTCAAAGAAAAATATTTTACTTACATCTTATTATTGATGATTGTGCACACACGCAAGTAAGTCTAACATCTAGTACTGCTTGGGTAATCGAAAACTGAAATTTATCGCTCATCCTCAACCACTTTTTTGACCCTAATGTGAGAACAAATTTCTTAAAAACATTCGAGAATACTTGATATAAAATTTCAGAACAAGCAAAGCAAATAATGCAATAATCGTTACTCTGTGGTTTTGATAACTAAACTGCTGGCCTGGGTCTTTCGATAATCGTTAGTTCGATAAACACATTTCAAGGTCAACTGATTATTTATTCCAGCATAATAACCAAGTTTCCTGTTTGCGCGGTTTTTCCATAATTGATAACGCCGAATGGCACGTTTCAATGCCAACTGATATGAAACGAATAACAGAAATTGATAGCAGAATGTTTGTATGGTAATAATAAAAATAAAATTCAATTTTCGAATATTTTTATTTAAACCAAATTATGTGAAATTCCAAAATTATATCTTGTATAGTTCTAATTAAAATACATAAAATACATGCTAATATTATAGATACTATGATTGGAATTCTATAAACGTTATATTCCATTTGCGACTTCTTTTTCCCCTGTCCTGCTGGAATAAATTCGGTGGGTTTTGTGTCTATTTCACAAAGATCTTCAAATATCAGCTTCAATTTATACTTGAATGCTGTATTCTTGGGAACATCGCCAACAAATACTGCTAACTGCCTCTGATTGACCCGAGTTAAACGCATTGTTTTCCATTGTGTCCTATTACAATGAGGATCGAAATAATCTGCCTTCACGCATATTGCCATGAATTTCACTCTTTTCGGCACATTGACGTATGAAACATTATTCAATATTGCAGTCAGAAGAATAAAATTTGTTTTCAGTTGAGGAGACATATTCTACGATGCTTTAGGCTGGATTTTTTCTTAACGGATATCTCGTTTGCGGTAATTTTCGATTGAACACTTTGTCTTGAATACCCAAATCAGTCAACTGTTTCACCACATTCTCCTTTTCTTCATAAAATTGAATATCTTCCTTTAACTCTTGGACACGTCTAGAAAAATCTTCAACCTGTCTGTATTCTTCAGATGACATTTTAATACTGATTATTTCAACTGTTCAATGGCAATAACATACTTTCCAAAAAATAAAGTTGCCTAGCCCTCTCCCCACCCACCTGATAATGAATACTAAAAAAAAGAAACAGAGTCAAAATGTGATTAAAATATACGTTTTTCACGTTCCAAAAAATAACTGAAAATTGAAACGCTTCAACATGCAAAAATGCAACCACAATAAACGTTTTTCGCGTTCTAGAAAAACAGCCTTAAATTAAACCAAAAAACTCTGTTTCTTATGGAGATTTGGCATTTCAAAATTGCTCAAAATACACGTTTTTGCGTTCGAAAAAACAAATGAAATTAGAAACGCTAAAACATGCCAAAATGCGACCACAATAACCGTTTTTTGTGTTCGAAAAAACAGCTAAAATTTGAAACGGTAAAAAATGCAAAAATGCGACTAAAATAGACGTTTTATAAGGTTAGTTCGTTCTGCTTTGATCAAACTTGATCTCCCATAAAAGTTGTCTAATTAGAGTACCCGCATGTTTCTATACCTTTACCAATAACGAAGATAGCCTCCTAGCCTATTTGGCATTGGAAAATGCTTAACAATGTTTCTTGACATCGAAACAAACCCATTGGTGTCGAAATTATTGAAATCGTACGACCGATAGTAACTAAATTTGGACCCTCATTAATGCTCTATCTCAACTTTTAATGATTGGGCACCTTCCTGATGATAGAGAGCGCTGACGTATTCGGTCTCGATGACATGTAATACATTTCCGATTGGGATCGCACGTTGAAACGCTAAACTCCTGTTAAAACATCATATTTTTTTTCTATAAATGAGATGCTCTGTATACCTTCTTGATTAGGATTGAAACGTCCTATGAGCGGTTTTTTTCATATCTTGAATAGTTTTTGAACACTCTGTGTATGTCTAACAAATTTTTGGAACACTCAGTATGAAATATCACCATATTTTTCTATTGGGTCCCCATATCCCCAATGATACGTATTTTCTGCGTCCCATTTTCCACATGACATTTGACACTTGCATCAGCCATATTTTTTTCTCTTAAATAACGTGTGATACGCCCTGTATATACTATTGCTGAATACTTTGCTACTCCCAATGACACATTTTTCATCCGACATATACATGTAGCAGCCATGTTTTATGTACCTGTACTACCATGTTTATTTGTCACATATTTTTTTTTCTTCAACGATATTACCAATGACAACTGACAGATATCGAGTGTGAGGCGCCGCCGATATATTGAGCGACGTTCTATACAAAAAAATGTCAAACGTTAACGAACCGACTTCTAACATTTGAGCGATGAGTACATGACGAATCCATTGATGCCAAAATCATCGAAATCGGACAACCGGAAGTGAAAACCGGAAGTGACCATTTTATTGCATATTTGAACTCTCCTCGATGTGGATAATCCGAATTCACTATTACTTTTCTTCTACCTCAATTTTTTCAAACCGGAAGTGCTTATTTTTCGATGATTCGTATTTTAAATCCCCATGTCCCCAATGATAACTTTTTCTCTGCCCTAAGCAGCTATGTCTTTTTTTCTCTCAAACGATATGATTTTTTCATAAACTTTGCGTTTTGAGAAACCCTGTATACTAAATGTAACGAGCAGCCGCCATATTTTTCTCTCTTGAATGATATGTTTTGAGACCCCTATATACTAAATAAGACAAGCACCCTCCATGCTTTTCTCTCTTAAATGATATGTTTTGAGACACCCTATACACATTGCTTGTTGAAACGCTAGACCACCGTTGAACCACCATAATTTTTTTTGGAATGATGTTTAACACATATTTCATGACCCTCCTGCCGCCATCCGCTATCACAACTACATACTATTCACCTTCTTTAATCAATATCCTCCGTGGTGTAGTGGTTTAGGTCTCCGCCTGCCAACCCAGCCGGCGCGAGTTCAAATCTCAGCACAAATATTATTTCTTTTCAGATACTGATCACACAACCAATTCAAATCTCCCGCTCACAGGACCATACCCGAGTTACGCCATCTGGTGGGAAGAAGAAGAACTTGATGTTCCGCGACGACGACGAGCTCTATGATGATGACGTCACCACGCCATCTTGGAGTCGCTCACAACACTGGCTAGGTGTACAACTGACAGATGACGAGGAAGACGATATGACGTTTTACAGCTGGCAACGTGGTGACACATGACAAATGTAGGTTTGGTGGGTTAGTTCACAGATGACAGGTTAGGTTAGGTTACTGATGTTCCGTGACCCCAAAAAGAGCAATGGGTGTGCCGCAAGGATCCCTTTTAGGGGACAAAAATGACCACGATGAACCTTGACGATTTCCCATGTTATTTTCCATATGAAATGAGGCAGAACTCTTGCAGATCATTTACTATGATCAAATGAAGAACATAATATATACATACCAATGGAAATTTTGGAATCGGCTGAGAGTGCCAAACTCGAACTGCTACCAACAAAGTCAAAGAAACTTTACAAAATAATGAGTTCATAAAATGGCGCAATGAATATAATGTGAAGGTGACTACAGAAGATATATTACTGGGATATTTTTTGGGAAGTCCAAGAATCGAAAACCATCTTCTTTGTGGTCATACTATTCGATGTTAAAGTCTACTTTGAATTTGTATAATAAATTTCCATAATTTTTTAATCGAAAGAATGATGGATATAAGCCCAAGAAATCCAAAATATTGAATAGGGATGAACTTTTTCTAAACGAAGCTCCAGATAATGTATATCTGATGATGAAGGTATGTTATACCTACCTATATTTATTAAGTAATTGAAAAACTTATTGATTCTTTTATAGGTTGCATTAATATTTGGGGTACATGGTGCTTGTCGTAGAGAAGAATTAACAAATCTCAAGCTTGATGACATTCAAGACCTAACTTATGCTATATTGATTACAATTCGAGAGTCAAAAACTAAAATACAACGAACCATTTACCATCTGCAGTACTGAAAACCAGTCAGTTAATCATTTGGATATTTATAGAAGATATGCTAGTCTACGTCCCGAAAATACTAAACATGGGGTATTTTTATATTCTATAAGAACAACAAATGTACAAAACAAATTGTTGGGAAGAATATCCTCGGTCAAATTTCAAGAAAAATTGCAGCATTTTTGAAGCTACCAGGTCCAGAAGAATATACGGGTCATTGTTTCAGGCGTTCTTCAGCCACTTTATTGGCTGATGCTGGGGAAAGTATCACCAATATCAAAAGACACGCTGGTTGGAAATTAACTATAGTAGCAGAGAGCTACATCGAACAATCGATTTCAAATAAATTGAATATTGCAAAAAAAAAATCCGGCGATGGTGATGGACCGATACCAAATAATAATTATTTGTACCTACCATCCACATCTAAAATGAGTGGTGAGGATGTTTCAAAAGGGAATAATTATTTTCAAGAGAAAAGTGAATATCCCACCCTCAATATTCAGAATTGTAACAATTGCATAGTTAATATAAAATTCTAATTTTCAGGGTTATGGAGCAAAAATGTAGATTATGAATAAAAGTTGTTAAATGAGTATTTCTTTATTGAACTGAATTCATTGTTTCGTGGTAGGTCTTCCGTGAAATGATGTGCGTAGGTATATATGGACAATTTTAGTATATTGTCTACTTACCGCCCGCGGGCCATGATGCGCCCACGGGTGGTAAAGTGCCATTTTACTCCCGGCAAACCGGGCGGTAAAGTGTACATTACCGCCCGCTAGTGCATAAGGGAAATGATATCCATTAGGAACAAAGCCTCTCGTAGGTTTAAACGGACGAAGTCGGAAATTCATCTTCAATTCTATAAAGATGTGCGGAACTACGTGAATAAAGCCATCAAACGGGAAAAACGGGTACTTTTTCAATTAAATTCAATAATAGTATATATAAGGTTATGTGGAAAACCCTAAAACAAACCAATGTTGTCGCTGGAAAATCAATCAGCATTCCAGAAACACTGAAAAACCTCAGTGAAATCAATGTTTTCTTCATCAATTCTACACCACACTTGTAGCCACCTGAAGCACTGCTGAATTTCTACAGACAAAACCGCCTCGTTGATACAGAGTTCCATTTCAAAGAAGCAACTGGTTGGGATGATTCAAATATCAAACTAATCAGGCTCTGTTGTCCAAATATAATTGAGTATATTACCCATATTATAAACATTTGTCTTCTAGGGGGATTTTTCCCAGCACTATGGGGTAAAGCGATCGTCAAAATACTGCCAAAAAATCAAACCCTGTTGAATATAAAGATCTCCGAGCTATCAGTATTTTACCTACTTTGCCAAAAATATTACAGCGTGCGATGGAGAGGCAGTAAACAGAACATCTTTCGGAATTCAATATAGTACCACCTGTTCAATTTGGACAAGGATACAGTTGCACAACCGCTCTCCTACAAGGTGTTCATAACATCATCTGAGCAACTGACCAAGGACTATACACTATTCTCATTTTGTTGGGAATTTGATACCCTTAATCACACACTTTACTTGGTATACTGAATTATATAGGACACTCGGGTACAGTTATTCACTTAATAGAACATTATCTGAGAAATCAATTCCAGAGAGTTTCTATTGACAACATAGAGTCTGGTTATCTTCCACCTATATCTGGAGTGCCACAAGGCTTATTATTAGGTCCCGTGTTGTTTCCCCTTTACTCAGCCAATCTTCTTTGAAACAATTTTTTTGAAACAATTTCTCAGAAGTATTCAGTAATGTAACATCCATTGTTATGCGCATGATGCCCAAATTTCCTTAAATTTTCCACCTCAAAGAACGCATGATGCATGCAACATAATCAACTGGGAACTTTATATGTTCGTCAAAAATGCTGTACACCATTTTCTGATAATAAACCCCACAAAATCGAAGGCTTTTTTATTTGGACCCAATAATAAGCGAGTTGATATTTTGAATTCAGTAAATATCGAAATTAATAATGAAACTATCGACTTAGTGGACGAAACTAGGGTTCTAGGAGTAATATTGGATTTCAACTTCAGGTTTGAGAAACATGTTAATACATCAGTACAACGAGCATAATACTAATCCTAACGAGTTATATATGGTGAGTTGTCTTCCTATCAAATTGAAATCCTTACTCTGCGAGACCTTGGTTTTATCTAATTTTAATTATGCGAACTCGGTTTTTGGACCAAATTTAACCAACCAGTATAAACAAAAAGTCCAGAAGGTACAACATTCTTGCTTTCGGTTGACATATGGAATAAGGAGGCGTGAAAGAATTTCTAACAAGATTCGTGCAGCTGGTTGATTGGGTATGGAAAACGGAAGAGTTCTACATTCTGGAAACCTTTTTCGTATTCTCACTGGGAGACCTTCTTATATCCCCGTGTGCAAGTTGATGATTGAGTATTGCGGGTGGTTTTATCCCTTCAAGTACTTCTGTACCTTGGAAGGAAAAGGGCCAATGTCCACATTGTGCTTAATTGGGTTATTTGGACCAATATAATTATAATATTTCAATTTTCACGTAGAAAAATGCCCAAAGTCTCCAATGAGCAAAAATGATTCAATACTGAAGGCTGATGTAAATTCCTGCGTAATAGAATAAGGGTCAATGTTTGACATTGGCCATTATTGTTACATTGGTTGTGAAATGATATTCCTGTAAATATGGACATTGGCCCTACTAGCCCTTACATCAAGAGGCCAATGTCATCTTGAACGATGTATTTCTCACGGCCTAAGTCCGATATTAGAAGCCAATGTCCTCTCGAATGTTATTTTCATCACGGCCAATGTGCAATATTTTCCGCAAATTAAGAAAACAGCTAATATATATTTAATTAATAGTAAAATCATACAAAAGAAAATGTTTTAGCAATGCTCAGACTCATGTAAATTTATACAGTTCTTCAAGACGAGCATTATTCTGTATAAAAATCTTTACCCTCTTGTTTATGGAAACAGCAGAATTGGACATCGGCCCTTTTTCTACCAAGGTACAGACTTATTGGAGATCATGAAATGCAATGGTGGAGGTCTCACATATGCGACTGGCTAATAAGGTGGCCATTCCAAGACGGCCGCCAAACTACATATTTGAAACAGCCATATATCAGCCATTTTTTAATCGATTTTGAAACTTTTCATTAGAGCTATCTTTTAGCTAATTACACATTTCACGCTGAATACGTCAACTTCTCAGTTATGGTGAAAACAAACGATTTTTGAGCAAAAAACTTTTCATTATTTGGTCTATGGAAAGTCGCCAGTAGTAGTACTTTGGTTCCTTTGAGTAGACAGAACAAAGATATTCTTCTAACCCTCTGTAGATTTCATCTGTTGAGGACAAAGTTCTACCAAGAAGTACTCTTTCATTTGCATCCATGAAGCGGTTCCAAAAAGCAATTTCTGTTTGTCAACTTCAATTTCGATGGGTTTGGGTCCCATTAGACAGAAGGACGTCTTCTTTGGGAGCTGTTAATACTAACTGACAAGCAGGACCAAAACATCAGTGTCAGGTGTAATGCACCTCTTTTAGTGGCATGTAGTGCATGCAAGATCATTTTTGTGTCCGCCTCTTCTTGAGTACTCTTCAAACCTGCTGCACATATCTATGTTGCCTGTGCGGTATCCCTTCTTCATTTGACCTCTTGATTGGTTCCTAACTCAAATATTCAGTCAGGGAATCCTTATAGAAAGAATTCTTTTTAAAGTAACTGATTTGATTGTGTTAGCTCCACTCCTATACTGGACAGGTGGCTTGTTATGTAAACGGTTTTGACGAATTTTCAAAGTATTTTTCAATAAATGTTCGAGGTACGTGTCAAACACATCATGAACTTCAGAATAGTGGCTGTATGATCGGAAGACCTTGCTGCAGAACTGATCTGCCAAGCGTGAATCATTATTTGTGTCCTTTTTCAGTTTCAGATAATTGAGCTCTGCCATTCCATCTATGAATGCAAAAAACATGGCTGTGTTGGTAGCAGCTACAGTTTCTTCAGGTTCACAAAGATCTTCATGTAGCTCTTTCTCTTTAAGCGCCTCTAGGTGAGCTCATACAGACCCAAGCAATCTTGCGAATTTATATCTGGACAAAAAGAACAATTCGAGTAAACAACTTAACGTTCTTACTTCTTCTTCTTTTGTTGTCACTTTGACTCTTCTTGTCATCAAACTGAACAGTTTAAGTTTCTGTATAGGCAGAGTATCCCAAAAGTTTTCAGTCTTAATAGTATGCGCCTTTCTACGAAAATCATGTGCAGTTTGAAGCCCTGGACTGGCATGGAAGTGACATCTTCGGCATGCTCAGGTGGTGCGACAGTCATTGTTACTAGATTAATCAGGTCAGTCCTGTCATTTGTGAAGGGCAAACTCACTCAATTTAGTCAAGTTCCTTCTGATTTACTCAACATACCATGAGTATTTTTCTCCTTCAGATCCAGTGGAATAAGCTCCATTACGTCGGAACAAATCCTAACTAGTTCAAGTGACACCAAAAAGAACTTGGTGATGGTCTGTGCACTTTGTGTATTGCCAACTACCCCATCTGTGATCTCCATTTCTCGGTTTTCTTGTTTCAGAGCTTCATTGGATCCAAGATTACAGAACGGAGTGTCAGATTGGCTTGGAGCTCACGTGTTTTTAATATTGGTCCAAGTTTCTATATCTGTGATTTTCAAAAATGTTATTTCAGTTACATGCCAAGCACACGAAGTACTGTAGTTTTGCATGTTCAGTGCAAAAAAATACTTTGTGAAATCTTCCAGAGCCAATAGTCTTAGATCCCAGTCACGACTGCGAACTGCGCTCTGAAAGGCCAACAGTTTAAGGACAATGTCCATGTAGTTCCTGACAAACCTCACATACTAAGAAAGAAAACTGCTATTAATCACCAAAAACTGTATAGACACGTTTTTTATGATTTTTTCTTTATTAAAATAGATACACATAGGTATTTTTCAGGGTTAAATAGAAAAACGACAAAGTAGCACTTTCCTCTGCCGAGATGAAATTCGCTCTTCATTTTCTGAAATGTATTTTGAATGATTATTATTTTTATTCAGATGTACTGAAAGAGGAAAAAATGAAGACGTTAAAACTATCCCAGTCAGGCCCTGTCTCCGGAGCCCCGTCACTTCCGGAGGGCACGCTGGATCACTCATCCCAATAACCACTCCCCACACCGTTCGTTTCGCCAGGAGCTGGAAAGAAACTCATCCTACTTTGATTGAGGGTGGGTAATGAGTGGTTCCAGTAGATTCGGAACTTGCCATTCTCCAAAATAGACCCAATATCCCCCGGAGCATAAGGCAACACCGGTGTCTCATCTACACCGTACGAGTGTCGTAGATGGTGGTACAACACTCGTAGGGCCGCGTTATGCCTATGGATATAGGCTGAGACCGCATATGCTGGACAAGCTGAAAGAAAATGCATTATGGTCTCTGCATTTAGTGTCAGAGACCTCTATACCCATCACGCGACTACGGTAGACGAGGGTGTTAAAGACACCCTCCTGGCAGGCCGTTATGAATTCCCCGGTTCCCGACTTCAGCCCACTCTACCTGAGAAATGCAAAGGTCAAGTTTATGGATAAGCCAAGGTGTTCAATGTTCTTGAAGAAGACCCCATGCATTGGCTTATCCTTATGTAGCTGCAGAAGACTCCCACTCTCCGCAGCTTTGGCGTGGGCTTTTTGATGAACGGGTTCCAATTCGGTGAGAGAGTTTGGGTTCGTCCGTTTTAACATCGAGTTGTAGCAGTTCTTCCTGAGTCCATTTCATTACTCCAAAGGATTAAAGTAGAATCGGAACGGCAAGCATATTAATTGCAGCAAATTTGTTTTTCCCGACAGTTCTGATGACCAGATCTGTCGAAGTGGATGCTGATACTTGCCGCGGAGAGAGTTTTTGACAGAAGTTACCTCTTGGGTGTAGTGTTGTTCCACCCCTAGGTAGGTATCCGTCAGTCCGGCATTTAGATGATGTAGGATGCTTCCGTCTCCGAGCTGAACGTCCTCTCCGTATTCCACACATCTTCCTCTTTCGAGATGAAACGTGGCACATTTGCCGATCCCAAAGTCCACTCCTATAGAACCCTTGAGGACTGATGAATATCCTTTCCTTCGGAGGCATAAAGTTTAAGGTCATCCATGTAAAACAGATAGGTTCATGGGAGTATTATTTTTTTTTTCGTAGTGCAACGGACAATGGCATTAGTGAGATGCAGAAGAGAGGAGGGGTGAGGGAGTCTTCCTGAAACACCCCTTCTGAAAATAACCAGATGTTATGGTGAAGCGACTCCTCCAGAGCAACATCAGCTGTTCAATGCATCGCACTATTTGATCGGGTACCACGAGGCATCTGATCAAATGCATGATGAGCTCAGGCGATGTTGTATCAAATGTCTCGCGATAATCGATTCAGGCCATTGGAAGGTTACACTTATACTGCACGGAGTCCTGCGTGATGCATATGTCGATCAGCAGGTTCTCCTTGCAGCCAGTGACCCTTTTTGACCCTCTTCGCTCATTTATCCGTACCAGTCAGGCCCTATCTCCGGAGCTGCGATACAACCGGAGGGCGCGCTGGTGTATCATTTACCCCAATAAACACTTTCCAAGTCCGTGGGGTGAGTGACTACTGGGTCAGAGAGTCATGTGCCCTGAGGAGGCGGGGTGAACCAAGAATTACGGCTTTCTGTATTCTTCCAGCTAAGTTTTCTGCCGCATAATGGCAGAAGTTTGAGAGCAGTGTGTCCTCCAAGGACCCCTATTATCAGAACCGCCATCTTAACAGAATGGTTTAGGTAAAGCCTGCAGAGTTCAAAGGGTAGATCTCGATATTCAGTCCAGTTCTCCTCCTCTTTTCAGAAAACTCAATGACGAAAATCATCCTACTTTGATGATCGAGGAGGACTACATCAGGCTTATTGACTTGTATTTGCCTGAGAGTGGGGAATGAGTAGTTCCAATAGATTCGGCACTTCTCATTCTCCACAACGGAATCAATATCCCCCGGAGCATAAGGCAACACCGGTGTCTCGTCTTTACCGTAGTCTATACCGTAGTCTATACCGTAGTACAATACTCGTAGCGCCGTGTTATTCCTGAGAACGCCTAAGCTGAACATACTGACAGCAAATGCATTATGGTCTCAGCTGCCCCTCGACACGCTCTGCATCTATAATGTCAGGGACCTCTTTATCCATCACGCGACTACGGTTGACAAGGGTGTTGAAGAAACTATCATGTCAGGCCATTATGAATCGGTTTCCGACTTCAGCCCACTTGACCTGAGGAAAGCGAATGTCAGATTTCTGGATAAGCCAAGGCCTTCAATGTTCTTAAAGAAGACCCCATGCATTGGCTTATCCCATATTATTATTATTATTAACTTCTCCTGCTTGTTCGGATTCGTATTAGCAAAGTACGTTAAATACCAAGTACGAGGTGTTTCAAGGTTAGCTTCTGATGCTGATAATTTCCTCAAAAATCCCTTTGGTAGGTATGAACTGATCTTTTCGTCGTATGCTTCTGAAAAATCTTTTTTGACTACCTATTCAAAAATAAATGAAAAACGTATTTCGATTATTCCATCTTTATCTTGAAGGGACTAGAATAACATGTGATTGAAGTGTGACTACCATATTAGATTATATTATCTGTGGGAATTGAATAATAATGTGGCAATGGACATTATAATATGAACTAGTGTCTGTTTTCTGTCGGATACTTTCCCATGGAAATGCCTTTTTTGTAGGGTTCTCTGCGGAAGATTTGATTTATAATATATGTTTCATTACTAGTTCAATGGTCTTCCGACACGTATGTTTCGTCCATTCTTTATGAATTGATGTAATTTATTTATATTGTACATGTACAAATTATTGAATTTGCTACGCAAATTGTCATCATTAATCACATTTACTATTTGATTGTAAGTAATTTTGTTGTCTTCAGTTAGAATAATTTATAAATCTTCAAATAATTTATTACTTTATCTCTGGAATGCAGGATCTGCTAACCAGAACTACAAATGAGCGTCTGGTACATCTTTATGACTTTGCAAATGTGAAACTCGATAAATGACTACGTGTTGAAACTTGAGTACATAAAAGTAACTAGTTTCCAAGGTTTTTTTCTTTGATATTACTGAATATAAATGCATAGCTCACCATCTTTTCTTGCGTTCTTTGGTAAAATTAGACTTTCATTATCAAAGTAATTTAGGAAAGATTGTGAAAAAAATAATCAAGTATATAAATCTCACATAAAATGGCTGTAACAAATATTTGTCCTTCAATAGTGAAATAAAGATATACAAGAATTCTTATAAAAGTTGATACCAAACTATCTAAAAAGAATAATATATCTCATTCTAATGTACATTAATTCGAAAATATTGTTTTACCTACTGAGCTACGCACAAATGTCATTAAAGCTGTATATCAATCAATCCAAATTGCTGTTAATTATATCTGATACCGAAGAATACTAATTCTCAAAACTATTTATCAATTTGTCTGCCATAACAACGGATTCAGACAGGATGATATTGATTTGGATCAATTGTATCCTACACTGTAGGTCTTATAGGTCTGCTACAATGCCAGTTTCATATTGTTTAAATGTTGAATCACACACTTTCTATATGAATATATCTAATAATGATTTACTTTCCAAGGGAGCTTTAATGATACGGCTGAAATGGTGTGCCAAGTCATGAATGTTCGCAAACGCATCACGAAAAAACAATAAAAAGCTGGAACTTGCGACTCCTGGCTGTAATGAATTAGAAAATGCGCCTTTGGTGAGTTCTCTATGGCTAACTACCATTTAATTCATCTTTGAAATATGCGTCACATACAAGATATGTTTTGTGAATTCGGTCAGTCGATTTTGTTTGTAGAAATGGATCTGGTATTGGAAACCTGCCAATTTACTAAGTGAATCTCAACAGAAGGGGAC
The DNA here is from genome assembly GCA_958502065.1 of Chrysolina americana. Taxonomy (NCBI): domain Eukaryota; kingdom Metazoa; phylum Arthropoda; class Insecta; order Coleoptera; family Chrysomelidae; genus Chrysolina; species Chrysolina americana. Next base: position 22,834,202 of record OY293417.1, on the reverse strand, counting down.
AAAACACCTTTTGCAATAAGAGGTTTTATTTGCCATTATCAGATGTGCGCTGGAATATCCGTCCAGAGAAATAAGATTATTGTACCAAGCCACCCTATACCAGATTCCATTCTAAGTCTAGTGATCTGTGGCTCTCACATATATCCCATGCGGGGTAGCCTGGCCACTAGCACTTAGCTGAGACCATGCTTCAGATTTCAAAATTATCAGGCCAACTCAGGAGCGTTCGAATAGAATTAGGTCAAATGCATTACATCTAGAATGGTACATTGTTGGCGTCTACTTATGCAGCTAAAAGGGCACCAACCTAATGGTAGTTTTAGTATTCTTGTAAAAATTCTTTCAGGAATGGAGTTTCACTATGAATTTAGCTGATTTTTGTATATTCTGTCATTGAAACCCGCTATAGAATAAAACGCTGTGGTCATGAGCATATTTTTAATGTAATTTCTTCATTCAAACAATTTTTTCAAATGTTGTATTGCATTAACAAATGGAACAAAACTATGAAACAGTCTTGGCTAAAATATAAGGCAAGTTATATCATTCAGGTTTGACAGATCATCAGTGGCATATCTTCCATACAATAACAATATTTTTCGTTCAGTTGACTTTATGCATAAATCAATGTTTTTCCAAACGTATAAAAATAATGATATCAAAGCACGTTTTCATGCTGTGGATTCTCCACTGCTAACATGTCGAATTCGAAACCTTGAACTTGAATCATATAGCGCCACATAGTCGAACACATAATTCAAGGTGATGAAAAGTGATGACAACCAAATGTACATACAAAAAATATTGAAATAGAGCCCTATCATTTGTTTCCAGCCTATAACAATCAACAGGGCCGTGCACCAGTAACTAATCAGTCATTTCGAATAATACTACATTATCAAGAGGGGTTGATAGTGATGGAGCAGAATGAGCGATTGATGAAGTCCTTAGTTTTGTTTCAGAGAGCGTTTTTCCTGAAATAAAAAAAAGTATTAATATGCGTTACTTGTTCCAAGATCTCACACCGTTCAACTAATTGGTCAATATTCACTTGACGTATTGTATCATTAAGTATTTCACCTTCAATTATTAGTATTATTATAATCAGTAGAGTTCGTCTATCTTCACGATTTGAAATGCAATGCAGACATGAAGGCTTATTATCCCTTTGTTTTCTGCGAAGCCTTTGTTACGTTCTAATAGACTAAAATAGAATTAAACTATGATGTCTTTCTAAAATATAACTTGTTCGTTCTGGAATAGTGCTGGAAAAAAACTACATCAAATTTCTTTGGGGATCGAATAGTGAATCCCAACAATATTAAGTGTAATATTGGAAGAATAGTAATCGTTGAATAGACAACTGAATTACCTGTCGAACCAGCTATTACATGATCCCTCTATATTTTGAAGTTATAGGACCCTTAGCACCACCTTTGACATTCAATATTATCGAATTTCATTGGGATATTTTCAAATTCGTACTATATTTATTCGAAATCTTCATAACTGATAATAAGGAACTCAATACAAGTGGACAAGAAATAGATAATGAGACGAACAATGACACCGCATATTCATTTCGTGAAATGGCTTTCTGCAATTTTTCGTCAAATGCGGATATGATGTAGATTCTGGCATCCTTATTACCTATTACAATTCACAGATAAATCCTATTGTTGTTTCATAAATAAACTCTCCGGCATCTAAATTAGCCAGGCATTGAATTCTATACTTCCCTTATTAAGGTTTCTTTCCAACCGTTCTTCTATGAAAAATACTGTAGAACTTACAAACAAATTTTCATATATCAACATCCTTCCCAATTATATTTTAGTCTCTTTTGATGTTTCAAATATTTTCCTCTGCATAGATCCTGAAGACTGTCTGATGTTGGTGAAACGACAATCACTCTTTCCCAATTCTAATCAACCCACCGTTCACGTATTGAATTTATGCTCTCTAGTAGATTTGGTTCTTGAACAGAATTTTTTTCAATTCAACAATTCATATTTTCTTCAAAAATCATTTTCAGCCATGGGCTCTAATCTCAATCCACTGTTAGCTGAAGTATTCTGTACAATTTTGGATCGACCATTTCTAAACATCCAACATTTTCAAGTACCTATTCAATTTTGGCACCGATATGTCGATAACATACTAGCACTATTCAAGAACACTCCAGATAAACTTTAAAATTGCTTAATATTTATAAAGTCTTCCAACCCAAGAATCCAGTTTATCATGGAAATTGAATCAGTCAATAAACTACCGTCTTTGAATCTCACGATCCACAGAATTCTCGACTCTTAGAAAACCTACGAGCACTGATAATATCATACCTTTTCACTCTAATACTTATAATCAGAAATTTTCAACTTTTCATTCACTTTTATATCGACTTTCGACGATACCTCTTATTGATTCCAATTTTTCAACAGAACTCAACATCATCAAACAGACTTCCTACAATAATGATTATCCAATCCACTCAATTAATAGATTACAGATATCTGAACAAGTTTTGAAATCATAGATTAAGTCGATCAACAAACTCCATCTAAATATTTTTCTTCATCCTATTTTCATTTACAACTTTCAATAATCTAATACATTCTTTGGTAAATTCCAAAGACAAAATTCCAATGTTGGATAAGTTGGGTTTTTATAATTTGAATTGTTCTAATTCTGATTGTGGAATGTTACATTGGTTAAACAGGCCGCCGTACGATTACAACTCTTGCTGAACATGTTAGACCAATAGATTCCAACACTGAAAAAGAACAGATTAATTCTAACTCAGTTCTGTTATTTTTAATAATATCATAAATGAAAAACACAATTTTGTTCCCAACTCTGACTTAAAAATTTTACATGTTTGCAATAAAGGTATTAACTCAATACTAGGAACTCTTGAAATAAACAAGGCTATTTGGAATTCTGAACAAGAATGTATTAAAGTACAGTCAGTTTGACAGCCTTAAACTTTTTAATTCTTTTCTATTCTGATATTATCACTTCATTCTATAAATTTCAAAAGTCATTATGTCAGTCACGTACAAAAAAAATTGTTGACTAGTCTTTCATTGATTAACTTCTTGTTTCATGAGCATGGACCAACCACATCTCTGTAACCCTGAATCGGGACTTTTCATGGTTTAATATGACTGATGTCAAACTTCACCTCATAACCTGTTACTTTCTGAATATTAAGTCACGTAAGTACATGGTCACACACCTTCATTGATTATTTTCGAATAATATTGTTCTGGTGGCCCAATCATGGTCCCTAACAATCCTAACAGGTGGATCCCGCACTAGTAGCGGACCACCTACCTAGGCGTAATTAGGACTCAGTAGATATAATTCCGGCTACGGCCGAAAATACCCTTCTCTCCACACATTTCCTCAAAGTGGAAAAATGAGGCAAATATCTGACAGAAAACAACTACTTTCCCCTACGGACATTGAATTACATTTGTCATCCATTTGTGCAATGATCCTCAAGGAGTACACTATTTGCAAATGGTAATGATTATAGTAAGTAGTAATATTCATCTTTTTTCTATAAAAATTGTCTTGCCATGCTGTAAAGCATCACCCTTTGTGAGATATAATTTTTTTATTCGAATGGTGGAACCTATGAGCTACAACTGATAATTATGTGACGTGTTCATTATCAAGAAAGTACAATTTCGAGTTATTATACAAATCAATAATACCCAAGAAAGCAAAAATCGAATTTTTGACACCCTATAGCTCGATCTGCCACTTGGACTACTTAGTGAGAATACCAGGATCTACAACATATCAAAGTTGAGCAAAATCAGCCGAAAACAATTTTGTAGTAAGTGTGCGGGGTCCTTTACCGGCGAACCCAACCTATGTAGGGGTGTCTTCACAAATAATCAATATATCTCTCTTAATACGGCCACGGCAAATAATAATAATAGCCGTCCTCTACCCGCACAGGCTATGGCTTTGGGTACACTCTACGAATGTTTATGAGGGAGTATTACTATCTACTGTATAAATTCCACTTATAGGTACGAAGTCAATGTCCTACTTTTGAGTATCTGAATCTGTATAACTAACTGATTACTTACTAGGAGTTGTGGTATCCTCATTATGCTGTTTTCTTCAGCTGGTAGAAAGTTGTCGTCAAAAAGTTGATCATCGGAGTCGGGCATCATTTCCTGATTGGTACGCCATTGTTCATGTTTGCTGAAAAGGACCAAGAAGTATAAATTGATGGAAAAATTGATTTTTCAGGCGTATATAGGGTCCTGCAACAAGAGCACGGTCTTCCATATCTCCATTATGGTGATAGATAGAGGAATGATTTTAACAGCAATATTATATTATTTTTGAGCGTTACAAATTGAAAATAGTGACACTCACATAGGGTTTTCAGTTTTATCTGCGTGGGTCCCAACTTTGTTTTTCAAATGGCATCCTGAATTTTTTGCCAATTTTTTGGTCTTTATGAGAAATGAAAGATATTTCATTTAAATCTTTTTTTTTTCAATAATATTGACGGTTTTCGTGATTTTCAGCATAACAGCATTGTTTTTCAAAATTCGTCACTCGTAATATTTGAAATCATAAAGTTGTGCCAAATCGAGTTCCAAATCCTATCAAAATTCATATTTGGTCAAATATTCTACGTTGGTGACTCTTTCAAATTATATATCTGAAATCAACCTGTGATATACAGGGTGCGTAAAACAGCTTGGCAAACACTGTAAATAAAAATATGCAAAATCTTCTACAAATTTCATTAAATAGTCCGTATGATTGAAATCAATAGTTTTTCTTTAAACAAATATTTTTCGAAAATTGGAAATTATTTTATTTCTTCGCCTTCATCTCAATGAACGACTTTTATACAGCGAAATATATATTTGGCGACTCCGATCGAGAGAAATGTTTTGTTTTCAACACATTTCTTTGATGCAACACCTTCTGACCACTTCATTTGATGTATAGTTTTGGTTCAGCCCCTTCAAAATATCGCTCCATGGCTATAATTGAGGCTATGAGCGCAATAACGGACTAACCCCAATATTAGCAGCACAGCGGACTATCTGAGCTTAGTCCACTTTGCTTCTAGGAATTCACACCTGTTATGAAAATCCAAAACAAGATCAGTGCTGTTACCTAGTGACGGGAAGAAAAAGGTTGGTTGGTCCATTCACGAGTTAAGAATTTTGACATGGCGATTGAGATTCTGCAAAAAAACCATTTGTTGAATTATTGTGGGTTAGTCCGTTATTGCACTCATAGCCTCAATTATAATATATCCAAACTCAGTTGGATATGACTTCACAATTCCCTATATGAAGAAAACAGTAGATCAGATTGAGTAAATTATTCATGTAACCGTTTGTCGCCTGGACACCAATCAGTGAGGCACTGACCGCCAGTTGCCTGTTGTTCGGCAGTCTGACCTTATTTATGAAAAGAAGAACTGTAGCGTACCGTGTATAATATTTGTTATACTTTTTGTTGAAACAAGTGTAGTGAATTTTGTAAACCTATTTTCGTGAAATCTCTAGTGCTCAATTAGTGCTTAGTGTTTTTTTTACTTTAGTATTTGTATATTCAAATTTTGAATCGTTGTAGACGATACTTCTTGATGAAAATCCATTATGACGTTTATAATAAAACTGTTATGTTGATTTTCACAGTTCAAGTTTACATATCCGAGACTTATGTTTCGACAATACAATGGTTTCTTCAAGGAGGAGTATACTGAGTTACCACTACAATGTCCTTTTATATTCCAAAAACGTTAATTAAACAGGAAACTCGCAAAAAATCATACTTTCGATCACTATTTTGAAATACTACATGTGGAAGTAAAAAGGTTGAAATTGAACCTGCTTGAATGTTTGGGAATTTAAAAAGAGAAGAATTCTCAGAACTCAATATTTTCACTCTACTTAATTTGTTTTGCCGTTATACTCGGTAAATGTAATTAATTATCGACAAACAATATTTGTTATCATGGAGTGATCCGAAAACTGGTATAAAACTGTTCGTAAATTAATTAATGTAGTAGTAACTCAGTATACTTCTGCTAGACTATGGTTTAAAACAGAAAAAACTAAATCAGCGGATAGCAATAATGGAATGCTCGTTCTGCAAAGGCAAGATTACTTGCAACAAATAAAATAACATCCGGAATCGAAGAGACATATAGTATATTTTGACGAGACTCGGTTCGATAGTCATGATGTGATTTGGTATGGACGGGTAGATAACTCCCAAAACTGTTGACTCCAAGCACCATGTTCCAGAGGAAAACTTATAATTATTGTACACGCGGGTAGTGAAGATGGTTTTGTACCGAACGCGCTGCTGTGTCAGCAAAACAAATAAAAAAAATGTTCAGCAGATTATCATGAGGATATGACTGCAACATTATTCGGAAAATGGTTCAGTGAACAATCATTACCAAATATGCCACCAAATTCAGTTATTGTAATGGATAATGCGTCATACCACTAGCGTCAAAAGATAAAAATACCGACGAAAGCAACAAAAAAAAGGAGACAATTTGTAATTTATGGCTTATGCCAAATTGAATACTCCCCAAAAAGCCACGAAGGACGAATTACTACGTATAATTGAAAATGAAAATTTCAAAAAAGAATATACCGGGTGACCACGAGGTGAGGTACGCCCCCCAATTTTTCTATAGTTTCAAAGATACAGGTTTCAAATTTGGCACGTCGATATATTACTCAAATACGCATATTTTGACTCCATAACCGAAAATTCACCACTTCCGGTTTAACCGGAAGTGACCCCATACTTTTTTTTTCAAATGACACCATGTACAATTTTTTTCATTATCAGGAAGAACACGCAATTTTTGATAACACTGTTCTCCAAAATTGAAAATCGGTTGAAAAATGGCGGAGATACAGTTGATTGTTCAATCGAACAAAGTTGGCCGTGAACATCAAACTCAAATCATCACAACTGACGAACGGCGTCAGCATTTACGAGAGGAAGGTTCGAGGTAAGATACAACTGAAAATTGAGCTTCCCATGTAATTGCAGCAACCATATTTCCCATCAATTATCAAACATTTCCTCAAAACGGATTAGTACCCATAAAGAAAGGCTCACAACTGCCATTTCTCAAATAGCAACATACTCTTTTCACATTGTTATGTTGAAAGATGATGAATTATCAGATTACTCGAATGAAAAGATTTGGAGAATTCCGAAAGGAACCAGAAATACAATATAAGTGTTCCCAAAATTGAATGTTCTTCAACGAAGGCGGCTTTGAACATAAGAAAGCTAAACAAAAAAGCATATTTTGTCAACAAAGTGACAATTTGTTCTACTCATTCAATACAAGAGAATTGTAACTTGTTGAAAAACATTCCGATGGAGCGAAAATTTACTAGAAATGAAAAAGTAGATTTACTGCTAATTTATGGCGAGTGTAGAAAAAATGCAACTGCGGCTTGCATTCTTTACAGTGAACGATTCCCTCTCAGACAACGCCAACCAAGTAGAAACTATTTCGCACGTTTGGAAAGGCAATTCAGGATAGAACCAGATGACAATGTACATGATCAGGATAGTTTTATTATTGATGCAGAGACGGAAACTAATGTTTTGGCTGTTGTTTATGTAGATCCCACCATATCACTTCGACAAATCGAACATGAATTACCAGTTGGACGAGAATCAGCTCGAAAAATTCTAAAAAACATGGGTTTAAGCCGTATAAATATCAGATACATCAGCGCCTTTACGAAAATGATCATCAAAGAAGGGTCCAATATTGCAATTGGCTACTTGAGAACCACATAAGGAACCCGAATATGACGAGAAACATTATATTTTCCGACGAATCAAGATTTACGAATCTTGGTATGATCAATAGAAACAACACCAGATACTGGGCAACTGAAAACCCCAGGCTCATAAGACAAGGGAATTTTCAGGAACGCTTTGGATTCAACGTGTGGATAGGTCTGATAGGAACTCGAATCATTGGGCCCATAATATTTGATGGTATGTTGAATGGGCAACGCTATTTGGGATTTCTACGAAACGAAATAGAAGGATTCATGGAGAATTTACCTCTCGACGTCTACCAAAATATGTATTTCCAGCAGGATGGTGCACCTCCCCATAATTCCCGAATAGTAATCAGTTACCTAGATGAAACATTCCCAAATCGATGGATTGGCACGAATGGTCCTACAAGATGGCCTCCGAGGTCACCGGACCTCACGCCACTGGATTTTTTCATATGGGGTTACCTGAAGAACAAGGTTTACTCTTCTAGTCCTACATCAAGGGAGGATTTGGAACATCGCCTTAGAGAAGCAATTGCAAGTATTACTCAAGCTCAGTTAAATGGAGTTATGGAAGCAATAGTGAGACGTGCAATTTTGTGCAGAGAACATAATGGAGAACATTTTGAACAGTACTTGTAAATCATTTTTTCATTACTTTGATTTCTGTTAGTGTAGTAAGTGACCAGAACCAATAAACAATTTACTTCATACCTTTTTTTTCGTTCAGAAATTAGTTGTATCAAATGTTAGAAATTGGAATAAATATCTAATACATTTTTTTACTCTGCAGGTATATTCTTATGGTGGATTTATACAGCAGTTCCAATTCATGAGTTTTTAGTCACTAGTAAGAAGTCATAAGAATGTTCGTTAATGGAATATTTATTCCAACAACGATCTTAAAACTGCTGTATGAATCCACCATCAATTACGATTAGCATACGAGTAATGAGAAAAAAGTTCGCTCCATCGCCGTAGAATGTTTTTCGACAACTCACAATGTTCCATTATTCAGAATGTACCACAAATTTTCACTATTTTTTTTTAAATATGAATTTTTGTTTAGCTTTCGTAGGTTCAAGCCGCCTATGTTTAAGTCAATTTTGAGAACACTCATAATGAAACATCCCGTATCTTCGATTCCTTTCGGAATTCTTCAAATCTTTTCATTCGAGTAATCTGATAATTCATCATCTTTCAACATAACAATGTGAAAAGAGTATGTTGCTATTTGAGAAATGGCAGTTGTGAGCCTTTCTTTATGGGTACTAATCCGTTTTGAGGAAATGTTTGATAATTGATGGGAAATATGGTTGCTGCAATTACATGGAAAGCTCAATTTTCAGCTGTATCTTACCTCGAACCTTCCTCTCGTAAATGCTGACGCCGTTCGTCAGTTGTGATGATTTGAGTTTGATGTTCACGGCCAACTTTGTTCGATTGAACAATCAACTGTATCTCCGCCATTTTTCAACCGATTTTCAATTTTGGAGAACAGTGTTATCACAAATTGCGTGTTCTTCCTGATAATGAAAAAAATTGTACAGGGTGTCATTTGAAAAAAAAAGTTTGGGGTCACTTCCGGTTAAACCGGAAGTGGTGAATTTTCGGTTATGGAGTCAAAATATGCGTATTTGAGTAATATATCGACGTGCCAAATTTGAAACCTGTATCTTCAAAACTATAGAAAAATTGGGGGGCGTACCTCACCTCGTGGTCACCCGGTATATTATTGTTGAACTTTTTAAACATTCTGGTCATACGCTTCTGAGCATATTATTGTGCTTTCAATCCAATTGTATGGTTTGGACATGAATAAAAAACAATTAAGAAAATATGCAATCAATGTCCAAATCTAAGCAGAGAAGAAGTAGAAAACGTTAGAAGAATCTCAAGTGATAAAGATCTTTGGACAAAATGCGTTTTACGCGTCAAAAGAACGTGAATATTCCCTTTTGCAATCCATTCAACCAGTAATCATAAACCTGGGTGATTCGTCTGATTCGGAAGATTCTGATGGTTGAGTCTTGCCATACGACTTTGATGTGTATAGTATGGTCGTATCATCAAATACATTTACAATATTTCCTGATGTTTTCCCATTGTATTTCAGATAACTTGTCAATAGTTAAGAGCAACGTCCTGTACCCATATATATGCAGTTCTTGATTTCAATTCATTATAAAAACAAGAAACATATTCGCAAATTTCTCCGTTTTCACCTTTAGCTGATCTATGACGGAATATTTATTATACAGCAATATGCAAAGTTATACACAGTAAGAGAAAATATCTTCACTGATGGTCGGTAAGTACGTTCAACAAAAAACTCCCGTGAAACAACTTCAACTTGTGGATTTTTTCCCGCCTCATCAAACGTTATCTCGTGAAGGGTTTAGGTTGAATCAAACACGCTTGTAGAAAAACACAATTTTATGTGATTTGTTGAACTGCTATTATGTTCCCGATAATCATATATGACCATGAGTATTGATAAATATTTTTTGTAATATATATGATGATTGAATTGATTCGACTTGGTGATAAAATTCATGAATATATCTAATTCGAAAGTTGTGAGGAACTGTAAACTAGATTATTCAGTTCAAGAAATGAATACCTAAGTTTCTTCATCATGAACATTTGCACTATTTCTCCTAGTATGTCAGTTCAAGAGAATGTATATAGTTATTATCTTTTGCGATAATATAGCAACATTACATAACATAAAATTTATGTTATCAGTAACTTAGTTTCAAGCAGGCTTACACACTACTGGATACTGGATATCAAAATTCAAAGTAACCATTTAAATACCCTAATAATTGTAATCACAAGCTACCTATATGAACTCTGTATTGCATGAGAACACACGGAAGAGGGTACAAATAATTGGAAACCATGAATTATTTTCTTTTACCGAAGTTTAATTCTGGTGTATTATCAGAAACGTGATATTGTAGTAAAATGAGCGGGAGTAAACTGAAGACTGTCAAGGATTCAGTTTCCCAAAGGAATAATTTAGGTAAGTTTGGCCACTGTCGGTTATTTTGTTGGATTAATGGATGAGACTAAAATAAATACTCGACAAGCAAAGTTGTTCTTTGCCATATTTCATAGAAAGTTTTTGAAATATGAAAAATATGAGTATAATGTATCTTGGATGAAGGGAAAAATAACAATTCTTAGGAAACTGATGTGGGAGGGATCAATATTCTTGAGATTAAATGAGGATAATTTCGAGAGCTATAGTCACAAGTAGAGGTACCGAAGTCTGCAAATTTGTTAAGGACCAAACACATTGAGAAAGATGTTCGCGTACAAATGAAAAAATGTTAGAAAATGCAGTTATTTCGATTAGGAATAATTCTTACGAAAGATGAATCAGACAACTCTACATTCAGAGATTATCATCGTGATATTTCTGGTTGATAAGGGTTTTTGTAATCAATTTGTTTGAAATTATTTTAAACACTTGAAAACATTGAAAGGGTATTCGCCGATTCCGGTGAACACATTGATAAGTTTTTGCATAAACTTGTATGTGCAGACATTTTAGGGATATGACATCTTTTTTTTATTTTACCTTGAAGTTATATCAATCTGCCATGATAATTGAGGAAATTTTAAATTCTTGAAATATTTGCAAGGAACTGATCATTAAATAAATCAGGTTGGAATACGCAGCTGACATATTATTTCATTACTAGGTGTGATTTTAGAAAAATGCGATGGAATTTGTGATATCTGTGTATACGAGAGTGTTAATTTTTGGCCGTGACTACAGGTCGAGGTCAAAACTTCTCTCTCATGAAAACACGAATTTTATGAACGAAATCAAAACAACTTTTTTTCATTTATGTGAATGTGAATTTATATCGTCTGAAATATGTTACAAATAAACACTTTCTATACATATCTAAGTTTTTTTGTTCCAATAAGTAACTGCGTTTGAATAACTGTTGTCTTTATATTCGAACTTAAGTTCGAATATACTGTGCCAGAGAGATACCAACAATGTGAAAGAATACGAGGTACCCTCATCTCTAAGCGTTTCCTCCAAGTGGAAAATTAAAGGCAAATATCACAAATATCTATCAGATGTCCGTCGTGGTATAAGCCAGGAAAGTAGTTATTTTCTGACAGATGTTTGCCACTTGGTGGAAACGCTTCGAGGGAAGGGTACCCCCTATTCTTTCACTAATTGTTGTCGTAATAAATAATATTGAAAAAAAATATTGCGTGTTTTTTGTAATAAATTTTGTCATGCTTTTTTAACGGTTAATAAATTCAACGTTTTTGATAGCTGTGAAGAACTGTGATTATCCCAACGAGTATTGAAATAGTATGTTTGCCGCATGAAACTTCTGTTATAATATCGACGCAAAGCGCACTAGTGCGGGAAAATATCAATTCCCAAACTAAATTGCGTGCGGGTATAGGTTGATACACGCACATTTGTAGAAAAAAATTTACGTTTACGTCAAAACCATTGACGCATTCGGATCAGATCGGAAATATTGGATAAATGCTCGATTTCCATCACTTTAGTTGATGAAGAAATTATTTATGCGTGATGGCAAATAAATGACAGTGAATTCATGGTAATCTAAGTAACCATACTCAATAGTGCAGAAATATGAGGCAAAGCTAATCAAACAAATATCCCGAGTTCGATATCTGACCTTTTTTTAATCAAGCAACAGTTATTTTACCTTTTCTTTTTTTGTGAATTAAGGATTATTTGGACGAGTTACTACCCCCGTTGGCTGCGGCGCGTCAGCCACCCTTGTGGTGACAGTTTACGTAAGTTACATATCGCTCCGTTGATAGATGAGTGACACAATTCAAAATTCCACAAATCTGAGTCAACCCTTTTAAACGGTGTGCTATACCTACGTATTTTCATGTACAAAAGTGGAATATGTTTGCCAGCGAATGGCACCAATGTCGCTTTTCCATTTTTGCAAGATGGTACCTACATCTGCAGAAAAATTACAGTTAGGTCTTATTGAGTATGAACATATTCACCACAATATTTATAGAACAACGTCTCATTTGTTTGTGTAAACTGTTTTTATGAAATATCTAATGGCATAACTAATGGCATTGAACAGGCAATAGAAGAAATGACAACCTACTGCAACTCAAATAAACTTATATTGAATTCTCGAAAGACCAAAATCATTTTCTTCAACAAAAACAAGTTAGCCAACGAATTTCCCCATATGCACCACTCCACAAAGTTCCTAGGTGTGACGATTGATAGATCACTTTCGTGGTCTGACCATATCGAGTTAACATCAAAAAAACTCTCTAAGTCATACTTTGCCATCACTCAATTGAGATACGAGCTTCACGAATCTATCTTAATTCAGGTATACTATGCAATTTTCTACTCTGCCATATCATTCCATCTCATTCTTTGGGGAAATGCAAGCGAGGTCAACAGAATATTCGTAGCCCAGAAGCGAATTATTAGATTGATGTTCAATATGAAGCCACGTGACTCATGCAGAGATACATTCAAAACCAAAAAAATACTGACTGTTTGCTGCATTTTTATTTTAAAGTGTTGCTTACTTATCAGAAAAAATGAGCAAAAATTCGAAAAAAATAATATCCATCATCAATACAAAACAAGAACTGGGAATAATTTACTGACCACTGCTCACCGAACAACCTTATTTGAAAAATCACCTTCTTATGCGAGCACTAAAATATACAATAAGATTCCTAATTATATTAAAAGTTGCCGTACTATCAATACATTTAAAAAAAACTGAAATATCTGCTTTACTCGAAAGCTTATTATTCATTATCAGAATATTTTGATAATACTCATATGGCAGAACCCATATTATGAATTTGATGGCCAAAATGTACATTTTATACTTCATTCTTATAATTTTTTCTTTTATTACTCTTATACATATTCTTATACTTATTTTAATGTATTACTCAATTATCCATAGGTATGTTTATTAATTCGACATTTATATATTGTATATGTTATAATATTTTACTCAATTATCCAGGTATATTTTTTATATTTTTTATTTTTTATTTTTGATAACAGTCTCTATGTTTGTGCCTATGTATATGTATATACCTATGTGTGTATATGTGTATATATCCTTAGAATATTTGTTTTTATATCTTCTATACTGGTTTTAAACGCTAGTTTTTAACTCTTGGACCTGTGCAACACCATGTATGTGGTTTTTATGGATTAATAAAGTTCTATTCTATTCTATTCTATTCTAACGCAACTTCAATAGTGTATTCGACTGGCTGCACTAATGTGCATTTATTCCAATATTTAGGGGCACACAATTCATGCATGGAACTCACTTATCGAGTCTTCTCGAATTGTCTGGACATACACATGACCCGACAATTAAATTTTTTTTTTTCTGCCCGACATGAGCTCGTATCCTACCAATTTTCAACTGTTGCACGAAATTGCATGATCCCGAACCTCTCTAAAATTATTCAAGAAATATTATTTTTTTTCCATAAGAAAAACCACTTCTAAGAAAGTCCTGACAAATGGGCAAAATGACACAAGTGTATAGATTTCTCTTCCTGGTAGAATTATCAGGACACGGTAGATGTCTGATTGCTAGCGCCCTCTACCAGGTGGCGACGGAAGTATTGCCGGGAGTATTTACGGAATATCTCAGTTATTGTATGAAGTAGGTTTGTGAAATTTGGAGCGTCGATATAATGACATAAGAGCTAGAATTTGAGCATATTGACATGTCGAAGTTAACTTCCGGTCTGACCGGAAGTAACATCAACTTTCTTATTTTGAATGGAAACCCTATTTTTTTTTCTTTTCGCTTTATTCAGTATTGAAGAGCTTGATTCCTTTGGTTTGACAGTATTGGAAAAAGTCTGAGGATGTAAAAGATGATCCAGCATCGCAAATGATCCTTGTCGGGTTACTGAATGTTGAATACTTCATCTAGTTCCTGAATGACGTAATTTGTTTTTGTACTTGGAACGGCTCGTATAAAAACAAATTTAGTAAAGGCGTCTTTTACTACTAATATGTGCTTGTTTCCTTCATTTGATTTCACAAACGCTCCTACGTGATCCATATGAAGTGTGTGAAATGGTTGGGCATGTTTTGGAATGGAATGGAGTAGGCCTGGTTTCTTTCCACTGATGGTTTTGTGGTAAAGGCAATTAAGACATGAAGATATGTATTTCTTGATGAATCGCTTCATTTTGGGGAACCAGTATCGTTCCCCTATTCTCCCGAGTGTTTTTTCTAATGCAAATTGACCAGCGTCATCATGGTTCAATTTCACAATTTGGCACCTACATTTCTTCGGTACTAACCACCTTCGTCCATGCTCGGTATCATATTCTTTAAAAATTGAACGGTTTTCGTCATAATTTCCGGAAAGTAGAATTTCTTTTATATGGCAAATTTGGTCGTCTTGGTCTTGGGCTTTCTTTTAACCAGTCCTCTGATATTGCTAGCACATTGTGGTTGGGAATTTTGGGATTTCGGCTCAACGCGTCAACGTGCTGCATTTGAGTACCAACCTTACTTAATGTGGAAAGTATATTCTTGCAGACTGAGAATCCATCCTGCTATTCTTGGGATTATTTTGTGATTTGTCATAGCATTTTTAACTGCACTACAGTCTGATATAATAGTGAATTCTAAACCAAGCAGATAATGCCTGAACTTTTTTAATGATTTAACTATTGCAAGGAATTCGAGCTCAAATGAATGATATTTCTGTTCGTCTGGAGTAGTCTGCTTGCGGTTTCTCACCGGCTTTCTTAAGCTGCATGAGTATACCTCCCAAACTATCCTTGGCAAGCGTCGGTATAAAGCAGGGTCTTGAGATTTTTTTCAATTAATCTACGATTTCAGAGTGAAATTGTTCCCATGTCCATTTTCTGTCTTTTTTCAATAATGCTGTTAACGGACGTGTCTTGGAAGCGTAGTTGGGTATGAATTTGCGGAAATAACCCACGAGCCCTAGAAACTGCCTCAATTTATGAACGGTTTTAGGGATTGGGAACAAGCTTACCGCTTCTAGTATATCCTTATTCACAGAAACGTTGCCTTGTGATATTACATTACCTAGGTATGTGATTTCTTGCTGCAAACACTTTGACATGGACAGTCTTATGGTTAACCCGAAGCTTCGTACGATTTCAAGAACTCTCTCTAGTAATGCGAGTCCATCCTGTACAGAGTGTGAAGGGATGATTATATCGTCTAAGTAAGGTACCACCCCAAATTTTTGCAATGGCTCAAAAATTACCGTGATCATTCATTGGAACACGGCTGGGGCATTGCATAATCCAAAAGGTACCCTCTTGTACTCATAGAGCCCCTCATAAGTAATGAAGGCTGTCTTATGAAATTCAACACGACTGGTAGCTTTACTCGGCCTCGGTTGTCCTTGCGGCAACCCGGTGGAGTTTAACTATGCAAATAAGACGCCATATCATTAATATTTTTCACCTGAGCAGCATCTACTGCAGTTTTGATATATTGGTCTCCAATCGCCCCTAACACTAGGGAAATTTTGTCACATTCGGAGAGGTTTAGTCTCAATTTGTCTATTTTGGCTAAATGCAGAAACAAAAATTCGTAGAGACTGATCTCTAGCCGGTTTATGATTCATTAAATCTTGAAAAAGAAAATAAAGGTAGCGTCTACTTTGAAACGTTTCTATTAGTTTCTCTCTCCAATCTTTCCACGTATAGTGAGACCAGTTGACGTCAGTCGACATTAAACTATGATACCATATTTGCGAGGTACCTGCTAGATTCCTTGTTGTTTGAAAAATCATGTTGTCTTCTGCCCAACTGTAAATACGTGCATTATGTTCGATGACATCGCTCCAATGCGAAATATTGTCTTTGAGAGGGTTGAATTCCGGTATTACCACGGATATGGTCAACTGTTGCGGGGCCACAGGGCACGATCTTAATGAAGCTGTGTCACTTACCCTGCTATATCGGTACTAGTAGTTCTTTGTGGCTTTGTCTCATGGTGTCTCCTTTTTGTCTTATTGCGTCTGGTTCTACGGGCGTCGCTTGATGAATCCGATTCTTTCGTCTTGGCATAATGTCCGGATATTCACAACACAATAAAACGAAAAAAAAAATAGCACTGATGTTAGAGATAGAACTATCTCTGACGGAAGGTAAATGAATAAACGCTACTAGACAGATAAACTATATTCACGGAACAGTTCACAACACGTCTTTCCCTTCAAACAAAACAGTATATACTAAACTTAATTAATAATGCTGACTCTAAATCTCTTGTCGTCCCAGGCCTTGCTCAGCATCTGTTTTGGCATGTATACGGGGTAGGACAATATATGTCACCTTTCAGCCAGACTGAATCCAACCTGTACTACAGTGGAACAGACCTACTGATTCTTTATCTAGTCAGACTCTCCATGGCGAGCTTCGCCTACAGCTACGTACATAGATCCTTGTGAAGGTCATGGGTGTTTTTCTTATCGGGTAAACCATTCTACGCCCAGTCAGACCAACTTACCTTCCATCGTTTATGCTCAAGATATACAGAGTAAACAATTTTTACGAAGTACCAACAAGCTTGTCATCCTTAAAAATTCTGTTATACGGCACTACACAGCCTAGTCGGCAGGATTAAGATATTTCTCTCGAATATAGTTATTAACATTACAATGACGATATGTAGCAAATAACGGACGGGGTTGAATATTGTTATCCGTAATAACAACCGAATCCGTTATTTGCATATCGGCCGTATGTCGTTCAAGACTTTTCGTAATCCCGCTGAAAGATTACAGTTTGATTTCTAGGAAAGAACAATCCACGTACCTCGTAATTCTACAGAGGCAACTCAATATCGCGTTGTCATGAAACAGCTTAACAATATCACAACAATAAAAAATTCAGTTTTTTGTGTTCGCGAGTTCGCTTCAACAACGACCATGAATGGAATTGAAGAAATATTGGGAGAATCATATGCAGCGGGTGTTGATCTACTGCCGAAAATAACTCAAGAGCGATAACAAAGGTAATATGGAAATTTTGAAGAGTGGCGTAAAAGTAAGAATGTAAAGGTGGTCAATTAAGATGTACCTATTATAAGCCTATACGAAAGGAAAATCAGAGGTTTATTCTTCTAACTCGCCGTGTAATTTCGATGTTGAAACTTGCTTTGAAAGTTTATGACAACATTGACATTTCAAGGTAAGTTATTATAGATCGTACACCATATTAGAGAATTACCTACAGAAATGGCATTTTCAGTTTTGGAAAATTATTTCTGCCCTTGAGACGAAATTCTGATGGATACCCACCAAAGAAAGCAAAAATGTTGTTTGATGAAAAAGTAACTGAGTTTTTCTTGGAAGCAAATGATCAGTCGTGGTTGCTTGACAAGGTTGTATAATGTGTGGTATTTTTGGCGCCTGTAGACGTGACGAACTTATTAAGCTGACTGTGGATGATTTTGAAAGCATCAGTACCAGAGTTTTGGTTACAGTGAGTTATACCAAAAATAAAAATAACAGGGTATATGTCATTCCCAAAGAAGGACTTCCTTCTGATGCCTATGGTTTATACCAAAAATACGTAGATTCGCGGCCATCAAATTTGGAAAATCGGCGATTCTTCTTTGGTTATAGGAATAGTGAACGAGTAAAAAAAATTGTGGGCATTCATATTATTGAAGCTGTTCTGAAGAAAATTGCAGCATTCATAAAATTGGGAAATCCTCAGCTCTACCCAGGGCACTCGTTTCGCAGATTCGGCTACTATGCTTGTAGAAAAAGGTGGTGATCTACTGTTCACACTAACTTTTCAATTGTCATCTGAATACCGTTAGGGATTACGAAATAGTTATTTAACGAACAAGTGTATTAATAAGGGTAATTAACAACTGAGATATTTTAACGCGTAAGCGAAGCGAGCGCGTTAATGTTCGAAATCAAATTTTTGGAATGAGAATTTGACATCCTTTCAATATCTATCATCTTCCACGCTCAATTCATCTTTAATATTCCAGTAAGGCATGAGACAACATTGGACTTCATTTTTAGATTCCGGAAAAATACGTTTAATTTGATTCATCAATAACTGGTATTCATTGTCTTCTTTTGCAGATTCTTTATGTCCAGTATAATTGGATCTTGGGATGCTAAATCATCTTGAACTGTATCATCTTCCATAATTATTTGGCATAGTTGATGATCAACGAAGAAGATAAAATGTATTGTAGATTCCTCAGCTAATAAATCACATACTACTGGATATAGCGTAAGGGCTCTGGATAACGCATCTGGTATCAAATTATCCTGGCTCTTGACCCCAAGTCGTACATTCTGGTCTGGTTGGTTAGGATTGGAATCAGTGGTTTATGATCCGTTTTTATGAGAAATACATCTAAACCCAATAAGTATAATCGACATTTATTTACTGCCCAGGTAATTGTCAACATTTCGAGCTCAATCATAGCACACCTTGATTCTGTATCTGAGATGAACAATGATCAATAAACTAGTTTCTAGAGTCCCTGTATGCAATTTGACATTAGATCGTATATTAGAGTCGGGACACTCTTTGACAAGACATCGAAAAAGTGCGTTTTAGGTTATGTCTGCTTTGTGAAGCCGAATGAGCACAAGGACGTATGGTCAGGGAGGGAAATGTGTGAAAGTAATATTTTGGGTTCACGTTACCCGAATAACTGTGTCAATCAATATCTTCTAAATTCGATTATTTGTCAAGTTAATCTGCCAATATATATTCAAACCATTAATGTGTTCGTTTCAGAACTGTAAAATCAATTCCAAAGATCTATACAATTTTCCTGGTGATACAGGTCAAATTCAAACATGGAAGTCGGCGCTCAACAGACCCGTGTGGAATATTACATCAAAAGCGCAAATTGGTCAGGTGAATCGAAATGATGAATAGGTCGCGAATAATATTTATTGGATTGGCAAAACCACTGAGTTGAAGAGTTGTCTCCGATCGAGAAAAACTCCTCTGAAAGTATACATAAGGTTATTCAAAGTTTAAATAATATTTTCCAACAAGTACATTTCGATGAAAACGATTTTGAGTGGTATGTAGCAAAGAAGTTGAAAAGTGAGGCTGTTCCTGTTTCAAGAACGACTAACGAAACTAAATTACTGAGTAATAGACTTTTCCAAATTTTTTGTGCATGGACGAAGATGTATTTTCCAATGTTTTAAAAGAAAACGAAAAATTAAAGTCGCATTTGGCCCAGTATGAACTCTTCATACAAGAAAAAAATATTTTGAATGTTTTTTTGGAACAAAGGAGAGAACGTGTTGAATTTAGAAATGAAGATTTGCAGACAAAATTGAATGTTTACGGAAAATTTGGCTTTAATTCGGACCAACCCACAAATAAAAATAGACTCCTCAATGGAGGAAGCATTAGTTATTAGATTTGCATGTGGTACTTCTGGCTATGAAACCTTATTAAAACTAAATTATGCGTTACCTAGTATAAAAACGTTGAATCGTAAAATGAATCACATACAATTTTCTCCGGGCATATTACATGAAATACTTCATTATTTAAAGATCCAAATTCAAAATTTTTCAGATTGCAAGAAAGACTGCTGTTTATTTTTGGATGAAACAGTTATAGAACCTGGAGAAAAGTACTGTGTAGCTACTTGCGCAAATATGGGAAGGGAAACTTTATAAAAAGGAACAGAAATAGCTACTCATGTTTTGGCTGTCATGTTAGGTGGATTTTCGAGTGGATGGAAACAACTCATATATTATCATTTCACATGGGATAAAATAAAGGGGGAATCTTTGGCGAAACACTTATTAGAAATTATAAATATATGTTCATCGATTGATTTCAATATCGTCAATGTAACCACAGATATGGACCCTTCTAATCAAGCTATGTGGAAATATTTCGCCCTGAAGTCGAAAAAAATTAAACTCTTGAATCCACACGATGACTCCAAAAAAATTAATTTCATGGCAGATGTGTCACATTTATTCAACAATATTCGGTCTTCATTGATAAATAACAAAAAATTCATTATTTCCAATTATTTCGTCAAAAAATTTTATTTACCAAGTAATATTGTCAACTATGATAACCTTTAGAATTTGGCTGATATTCAAGAGAATTGGGACCTTAAATTAACTCCTAAATTAACAAATGCTGTTCTCAATCTGAATCATTTCAATAAAATTAAAGTATCATTAGCGACGCATGTTATAAATTCTCACGTTAGCAGCGCAATGAAATTTTTGAGTATCGAAAAGCGCCTTCCGGAATATCAACAAAAGCTCTTCGATGAAAACGCTGCAACCACTGCTTGGTTTATCGAAACAGTAAGTAAATGGAAAGAAATCATGGCATCCCGAAATGAAACTTCAGCTATCAGCAAAAATAAATGTGACGAATACAGAAATGTTATAGAATTTTTGCATGATGTGTCGTTCCTGTACAAAAATATGAAAATTGGGGAAAAGGGTTACTGGAAACCAATTCAGACGGGCGTCATTTTATCTACAGAATCCATTTCGAATCTACAGTAATATTTCCTGAATTTCCAAAATTATAAATTTCTACTCACATCTCGGTTTTCTCAAGACAGATTAGAAAATTTATTCAGTCAAATGAGGTTAAGTCAACCAGTACCCAATGCTCTTCAGGTTCGAAATCTTAAAAAAAAATTGTGTATGATACAGTACATACAAATAGAATCGAAAGGAAATAGTTACACAACGATTTACGATCACAATTTACTAGGACTTCAAGAAAAACGAACAGATGGTCTCAATAAAACAATTCTGACCAGTTGAATGGAACGAAATAGATACATTTTTAGGAAATATTTCACAAAATTGTTTGTATTATTGTTCGGGATATATTTTAAGAAGCATATATAGAAATTTAAAATGCAGAATATCCAACAGAACACTTTTCTCTGATAAAATTGATAGACATTTTTCGAAATTAACAGTGCTAAGAGAAAACAAAAAACAAAATCACCTATTATATCCGAAAGTGACTGTTTTTGACTTATTTATTTTAATGGACAAATTGTTTGTGAATTTGACTAATGCGTTGTCCCAGTCTCTCACGAATCAAAATAAATTAGATCTGAGGAATTTATATTTAAAAGAAATGAGGAAATCCACCAAGTTAAAGAATATTATGTTAGAACTCCACAACCTCAAAGAAAAAATTTTGAAATTATTTTCATTATTTCGAATACGGGTTTACTTCAAAAATAGAACGAGGAAAATTAAGCGTCAAATATTAAAAACAAGAGGAGAGAATAAAAGTAGTAAGAGTAAGAGGATGAGGGATAAGATAGAAAATGATAGGAAAATAAATGAAATTTGTAAAATTGAAGACTATTAAAGAAATTTTCAAATAAATTAGACTTGTTTCAATTTTTACACATAATGGTAATGGTGGACAGTTTGATTTGGCTAGCTCCTTCAGAGGTCTGTTCATCTTCGATGTTTCCTATTTCGTAAGCAGGTATGCCTTATTCATTCTCCACAAGCTGTCGATAAAATTATACGTTATGAAAACATAACGCCTATGCGAATACGAAAATGATATTCCCAACACCGTGGAGTAAGATAAATGAATGATACGATTATCGGTCTTTGGAAAATCTCTTTCATTACGTACTAGTTTGAAAGATGATGAATTATTGATTTTTCGAAAACAATTCGAAATGATCATTAACAAAAACTGCGAGCGTTATACGATCAAAATCACCTGAAGTTGAACTCTGCAAAGTTCATGTAGTAAAGGCTCTGTTGGAAAATTCCCCTGTGTAGATATTCTGCTTACAAGTTTTGACCAATGGGATTTTTTTCGTCTCTTTTACGAAACGCCACTGTTGACAGAGATGGAAATTTATTTTGAACTGTCAATACTATTGTTCGACCGTTGTCACATCAACGGTATAGATATATTTTCTGTACTTGTTTAACCTTAAAAATTATTTTTTCTACAAACGTCAATAAATAACAAGGTTCGCGCATTAACAACAATATGCGGAGTGACCCTTTATTTCATTTTCCTTCGTTACCATGACACCGTGCGCGAAGTAGTGTGCGAAATACTTACCTCGTACACTGCATGTAAACTATATGGGATTTTTATATTTTAACCTTTATGTTCCTCAATCAAGCAAAAATCCAAGAAATCATTTATTCATTTTATTTCCATAGTTACAGTGATTACATGTTTTGGAAAAACAGTTTAAGCCAGTTCAATACTATTTTTCATATTAAGCTTAGCATGTTACTTATTTGAGAACAATATTTTTGACGTTTGTAGAAAAAATTTTGTTTGCATCTCATGCGCGAAATACTTTGGTGATCTCGACTTTTTTTTAACTCGGCTGCGCCTCGTAAAAATAACTATTGTTTTGCCTCAATTTTTGAGACATAAGCTAAAACGCCTTTTTTTGATGTCCTGTCGAAGAGTGTCCCGACTCTGATATACGATCTCATGAAAAATTGCATACAGGGACTCTACTAGTCTCCACACATCTCCATGCTTCTGTAGAAGTATATATCCATGTCCATATAACTTAGATGCGTCCGTCTGTAGTTCTGTTGGTAGACATGGATCGCAGTGGGCTAGTACAGGTGGTTGAGAAAGACATGATTTTATATTTTAGACTGCCAACTCATGACTAGACGTCCAGAAGTCATGTCTTGTATATATGTCCAATGGAAAATGGCATATGAACTGATTTCAGCAGGAAAATTCCCTAACTGATTCACTAGCCCCAAAAAATATTTCAGTTGAGTTATATTTCCAGGTTTAGGAAAATCTTGAATAGCTTTAACTTCCATGTTCCTATACCTAGAGAGTCAGGTTTCCGAAATAAAAGCAAGTTTTCTATAAAAATTTGATTATTTTGCCACATTTTGTATTGGATATATATGAAATGTTATGGAACATGTCATTACGATAATTCAAAAATGAGTACATCAATAATAAAACGTTTGCGCATTCAGTAACGTGAATTTTATCAGAAAATAATCAAAGTGGAAGATAATAACTATTCAAATGAAAATCTGATTAATTTTTGTGGAATTTGTCCCATATTTTCAACTGTTCGTTGGATATTGATAATTTAAATTTTTTTCTATAGAGTCTCTGCCAAAACCAAAACTTGTCAAAAACTAATTTTGCATGAACCGAAAAAAACAGGGAGTTGCATTCAGGGTATCTGAAAAACCTGTGTCTGCGTTGAGTAATCATAATTCACCTTAAGTAGAACTCAATTTTTATTCCAATTTACCATTTACACGCAAACACCCGTGAATCGAAGTTATTACATGGTTGGTGGTTGCTCTTTGAACCTCTTCTGGTCGAATTTCCTCGAGAGCACGAATTATCCTCTGTTTCAATTAGCCTCTCAAATTCACTGGTGTATCATATACAATTTGTTCGATTCTTCCTCAGAAGTAAAAATCTAGAGGAGTTAGATCCGGGGATCGCGGTGGCGAAGGCTGTGGACCCAAGCGTCTTATCCACCGATCTTCAAAGGTTGTAGTCAGTTCTCTGCTCACTTCTTGTGTACAGTGAGGGGGGCACCTTCCAACTGATACCAACAACTTCGAATTGTCCAAGAAGTCACTGACTATTGTTCTCAATATATTCAAATATTTTCTTGAATTCAAGTTTTCTTCATAAATACTATACGATAATTTATTGTTCACTAGCAAACAAAATACATTTAAACTAAATTTTTCTTGAAATCCCCTTTCTTTTATAAAATAAGGATTTTCTGTAGCCCAAAAAGGATTGTTTTTGCGATTAAATATTTCCTTTCTTCTAAATTTAGATTCATCTAACCATATGATATTCTGAAGGACAGTTGGGTCTTCATAAGTCCATGTTAAAATCCATTCACAGAAATATACACGTTTTGGAGGATCACCTCTATGTAGGGCATGAGCTTTTATGAATTTATAATCATGCATTTTATGTTTCTTTAAAATTCTCCATATCGAAGTGCGAGTCATACCTAAATCCACAGTAGCTCTTCTTATTGATACATGAGGATCGATGAGCATGGAAATACCCCAAGATATTAATTTGATTCACTTCATCTCCAGTTATCGGCTTGATTTGATTTCTTGGCGCTTCAACATTCCCGTAAACTGCATAATTCCGTTCGAATCTTCGGAATTTTTTTCTATTCATTTGTGGTAAATGAATATAAAATATATTTAAATTATCTGCATTTGAATATGCATTATAATCCATTTTTTATACTTCTTTCTGACAGAAATACCATTAAATTCACTGTTCATCAAACCAACAGATTGTTTTGCTCTTTTCTGGTCACGGAACACTACAGATTATTTCAAATGGGAAATATCACCTATTTCGAATCGTTATACTGGAAATTGAAAATGATAGTAGTGTGCCGTGAATAAAATTTACATCAGTTAACGCGCAAACGTTTATTATTAATGTACTAATTCTTGAATTATCGTAATGACATGTTCCATGATATTTCATACTTATCTAATACGAAATATGGCAAAGTAATCCAGTAATCCAATTTTTATAGAAAACTTGCTTTTATTTCGGAAACCTGACTCTCTAGGTATAGGAACATGATACATCATTTGAAAGAAAATTCAATTGTATTTCAGGATATTTGGTAGTATACAAGGTGTTCCATTTGAAAAAATGCACTTTTCACCATTTTAGTATGTATCGGTAAAATCACAAATTTTCAACGACCCTGAATGAAGACCGAATTTCCTTGGTTATAACTAAAAGACAGGACATTGTCAAACTACATTCAAAATCTCAGCTTTCTACGTAGTCAAATAATGCAGTAACAAACATTTAATTGAAGCTATGTTTCGTAAAAAAAATAAGCAAATTAATGAATTTCTCGAAAACCACTGGAGATAGGTATAGGGAAATATCATATGAAAATAATCGAAAAGCAATAGCAAAGCGAAAAATGCAATAATATACGGGGTATTCCATTCAAAATATCAAAGTTGTTGCTACTTTTCGATAGAAGCGGCAACGCCGCAGCATTGAATATATTTTAGAATGATAGAGGAAAACTGATTATCCAAGAAACCAAAGTTTCAAAATAATTGTACGTCCCTTTTTCCAGAAACTTCTAATAGGCCATCGAGTTTGGTATATGAACCAATTTTCCTCTCATGGGTTTTGAAACTTTTTCAAAACTGAAAATATCACAGTATTCCTTCAATAATTTCATTCTGATGTCTTCTAAATCTTTCTCCGTTGGAAATTGGGGAATAATTCGAGCGTTCAGAGAATTTACAGTCAAATAGTGTTTTGGAAGTGGTTTTGGAAAATCTACATGAATAATTCCCAGCAGTATGAGAGAATATCTATTGAGCAAAAGTTCATTCACTTTCCTGCATATGTAAATGGTAAGATCAGTCTTGTGATTTTTATACCGTATCTCACATTTTAGATAACCCAATACATCCAATGACGAACAATCTGCAGATTGCAGCTTAAACTTGGTGGGAATCAACTGTTCAATAGAAATAACGTTTTAGATAGGAAATTTTTGCCAGCTACACATACTTCTGCGCCCGTATCAGGGGTCGCCAAATACATGAAAAGATTTTTTATCCCTGTCTTCTATGTCTCAACACATACTTCAATTTGTCGTTGATTGGACGATATCTGATTGACTTTTATCATGGTTATATATGAATTATTTTCTTCAGTGAGTTCTGCAGTAACTTCTTCAACTAATTTAATGCGACAAAATTCGGTAAGATGACCTATAATGTGACATTTATCGCAAATTGTTTGTTTTGCCGGGCAATCTTTCAAACTCTTGTGCCAATTTTGATTGCATCGAGGACATTTTTTTGTAGACTTTCGTGGTGTTTCTTTATCAACTTTGTAAATAACTTTCTCAGACTGATTTTCTTCGAATGAAGCAGCTTCCTCAGATTCACAAAGTTTTTAAATTTAATCGATTTCGGTTGAATCTGGCAACAATCTGCATTTTCTGCGGATTTCTACATCAGAAAGCGATTCGATAATATGATCGCAGAAGCAAGAATTATAACAGTGTTTGCAAGGATCACTCAATTGAAAAAGTTTCAACTTCTCTCTATAAAAGGACATGAAGGGTTCTCCTACTTCTTATTTTCTCGACATGAACTTGCTGCGTCTAATCCTATTGTTTTCTCTCTTTTTAAATATTCTTCTAGTTTATACAAGACAGTTTTTGGAACTTCGTCTATCAGATTTTTTCAAAACCAAACGAATTACGTCTGATATGTCCTGGTTAAAAAATGAAGACAGCAATGCTGCTACTTGCTTTGATGAAGAATGTTGAATGTGTAAACCTTGAATAATCGGGTAATTGTCAAATCTTCTTCTCCAATCTTTATACTGAGCCAATGTGAGATCGTCTATAATTTTATCTGGGATCGGAATAGCACCAGATATGCGATGCAAAGGTATATTTTCCGTGACATTAATTTTATCAGATGTGTTAACTGAATCAGTCAATACCTCAGGGCAAGCAGACTGTGCTTGAAGTATTTTGTCAACGGTATCTTGTAGTTGCTTAATTTTTGCATTCATTGATGATTTCATGTTTGTGAGAGACTGTTTCGTATACGCCTCTAATGCATGTATGGATATGGCGTCAGTGGCAGAATTACCACTTTCTTGACCTGTTTTCTTTTTCCTTGTGGCTCTGGGCACTATGAAAAGTAGTATGGGCTTTCATAGGTTCCTAATAAAACGACTGCGCCATGTTATAATTTAAGTATAAATAACATACGTCATTCAATAACATTTTATTACAACTGACTAATCTCTTGACATATCCGGTCAAGATACACATTCAAACTCCTACTCACTGGGTGATACATAATAATTAATAACCAATATATAGGTGCAACTGCACATCATATCAACATAGAAGGCGTGTTCGAAAATATATCACATAATCTAAGCGCATATCACCTCAGCCCCCAAAGAAAGAAATATTCCACCAGCCCTCCGGTGTATACTAGACGTGCTAAGTTGCAAAGTTTGGGGCGGATACAATTGATATGATAGCCACGAGAGGCTACTCTCCGGAAGGAGTAATATTCCCACTATTGTAAACCTCATGGATGACAGCCTCATTACAGACCTGAACTAAAATTTTAAAACTATAGTCCAATATCCACAGAAAAATTAGTGCCAAAACTGAAGGATGCATTGTAACACTATGAAACATGACACGTGACTTCTTGACATCATGTTCAGTTGAAAAAAAAATTGTTTACCAAAAAATCAGGGGTGGAACACAAAACAAATTTGACTTCAATAAAAATTCAAAAAAAATTGGAGTTTTCTCAGAAAGTAAAACGGCTATCGGAAAACGGCTTCGATAAAATAAATAAAACCACGAAGTAGTCTTGTGATACTTTTACGAGGCTGAATTAGGTTAGGTTCGGTGAGGTTAATGCTTCATATTTGAGGCATATCCGTCTTTTCGAGCCCTGGAAACAGTGTTAATCCTCCTAAAATTGCGATTAGGAATAGCGGCCATTGTAGACAGGTGAGAATATTTTTTGAGATTATGGATAAACCTCACATCTCATTCATGAATTGTTGTTAAAAATTGAAAAAAAAAATATTGATATTTTGCAAAAACCGCTACCAAATATACATGGGCTCTTCGTGACTGCTTTCGAAACTTCATCTCAACAAGCTTGGTTGCCACTTTTTTAATAGTTTCGTTTGGTGCTTCAGAGCGGTCGATTTCATTCTTGTACACATTCTTGGACACAGATCAAACAGCAATGCAAGGAATCGAAGCTTTCAGAACTGTTCCTGAGTTTGGATTCCATTGGAGAATATGAACCAATTCGAGGGTCAGGGCTATGGAATTTCATTACCGTACTTGAACTTTTAGAGCTCGAAGCCTTGAGTGTGTATATCTGTCGAAATTTTTCATTTACTTTGACGCCAGTTCATTAAAATTTCTGTAAAAGAACCCCCTTTCTCTGCTCAAAGAAATCAATGTTTTCATCCCTGCTGGAGTGAAAAGTCACCAATCCTGGAAAAATTTATCTGTATTGCAAATAAAACAAATCCCTTTCTTTTGTGACATCCTACAAACGCATTTTTTTAAATTGAACCATTTAATTCTACCTCTATGTTCCTTCTTATCCGACCGACATTTTTTTCTATATAACATTCTCTCAAAAAACTCAAAAACATTATATATTATTATTATTCATGAAAATATATTGAAACAGCATTTATTCATAAAATCGTCCTGGGACGGAAAAATCCCTATGATTTGTCTATATACGTACTCTCAGTTCTGTACAAATTTCAAAAACCTGAAAAATCTGTTGGCACACAGCTAATATACTTGCGTTTACTTCAGAAAAGATCACTGCATGATTCAATTATTGTTACGTCAAATACCCCTGGGAAGAGAATATTCGTATGACTTAGTTATCAATTCAAATAATTCCTGTAGGAAAAACTTCTGCATAACAAATTCAAATTGAATATCACTTTTTGGGAGAGATAAAATTGTGGTATATGCACTTGACAACACTCTTGTTCTTGGCCATAATAATTCAATACCCTGACACATTTCCACCCTACTTTTTGTAAAAGATAAGCAATAATAATTTCATAGGTACCACAGTATTCAATACAACTCCAATCCACTCACTCTAAGAATTTTTGATGCTCTAAAATAAATTTCTACTTACTTTCAGCAGGACAATCGCAGCTGAATCTATTTTAATCTCAATTATTGTCTTTTACTATGAAATTTCTCAATAAAAAACTCAAATTTTCACAGCAAGAACAAAAAACTTCGCAAAAGTATCGCCATTGTTGACTTAGATATTATAGCCCGATGATCCTGGACTATGTTGTATATATGGAATGAAAAGATGAATTCGTCTTCTTTCGTTACGGATAGTGAGGGGTTTCTGAAAATCCCGTGGTTAAACAAAATTATCTATCGTTTAAAAAGAATGAGTTTTTGGACAGCCTCTGAGTTTTTTAAAATTATGACATATTTTAGAGTTGTTTTTGTGAGTTCAATAACAAAAATGTGAAATGCAAACAGCCAGCTTGAAATTGCATACTTTATTTTTCATGCAGGTTGTGTGTAAGTGATTATTTTCATCATTTACTTGCTAAGATGTCGGAATTTTGAAAATGAGGCAGGAGTAAAACCCAGTATTTTTTGGCGTGTGTAAGGGCCTCACTACTCTTAAATCATTGCAAAGTGTCTAAAGAGGGTAATGTTTCCTGCTTCAGTGCAATTATTCCGGATTAACTGAAATATCTATGTATCCTCCGTAAAAAACGCAGTTGGATTATATAACTTGGTAAAAACATACACTTAGTTACTCAGATACCCACATGTTATATTTGCATGAAAAAGTAGAAGTCTTCACGACCAAAATGCACTTGAATTTTTTCAAACTCAATTTTTCTGAGATAAAACAAAAAAAAAAACAATTTTTTTTTTCAAATCTTTTTTTTTGGGTTCCTCCCTCGGAGTTTTGGTAATTTTGACATGGTAGAGGTAGTGGATTTTCTTAAGAGCTATGACGTTGAATATATCTCTCACTCACACTTATTGCCGATACGTAAATTTGTCCTCTATCAACTATAGCATGCCAAATTTGGTGGTGTTAAAACCGATTGTCGTCTCAAAACTGAGTAGATTGTACTACTAAGTAAATACGAGTGATTAAATGTTACATTAAGCTTTAACGTTATAAATTGACAGTAAAAGTTTCAAAGAAATAGTTTACTTTATTGTTTTCAGCTTATTTAAATAAAAGCTTGTTTTTTAAAACGTTTCTTACATTCAATTTATTCATCATCCGTTTCTGGAAGAGATTATAAAATAATTGATCATAAATTTTGATATCAATTCGAATTTGAATTGAAAATTATTGTTTACCAAAAGACATTGCTTGCCAGAGTTGAATTTTCAACCGGAATTAAAAATCAGCTGGCTCATATTACAGTGGTACTCACGTGCTGATAGTATCCACGTCGTCCAATGAAAAACGGGGTGCGCTGTTTTGTTGGTTCGAGATGTCGAAGTCGCCTTCTCGTAAAATCCGCAGGTCCAAAGGACTCTGGATTAACTTTGATAGGAACCATTTCGATTTCAGAGTTCTACTATGTGCTTCTTTTTGGGATGGCAAGTTGTAACTTTCACTTCTCTTACCATGTGCTAGCAAAATTTAAAAAAATATATATATTTATTGATATGTAACAATGAAGTGAATATTGTAAACAGTGAGTGTCAAAAAGTTTGCACACTAAGGGAAAACATTTTTATTTTACATTTTTAGAAAAAAACTTCTATTGAAGACACAAGATATCCTAGTTCGCAAACAGCATACAAGGAAAAACAAAAAATAAGAATTTTGATCACGAATGAAGTACCCTCAAATTCTATAATATCAACATCAGAAAATAAAGAAAAGTTATTTAAAGTTAAAAACAATATCATATTTCTTAATCTTAAATCTCAAAAATAAAATAAAGTTCTTGCGTAGGGTGCTGTGATTTAAACGAATTTACAAAATTATTTCTATTGATATTTTTCAATATGAGTGTAGCCTTCTCTTGACTGATATTTTAATTTTTGGACCTTTCCTATATATCGCTTGGAAAATCAAAAATCTGATGCCTCCAATTAGAGTTTTTCACAATGCATCAGTTTTTTGGTTGAAGACATAATCTAGCAGATGAAATATAAAATTGTATCCCATTTAGTGCAAACTGTGTTGTACAGAAATTGTAATATTGGCTGTTTCAATTAGTTTTACTTCTACTGAAAGTAAGAATCAATCTTCGGTTTCCTTCAACTGTCTCGGGGACCAAGTATGCTTAGAAAGCACCAAAACCTGTCATAAAGAACAAGTTTATTCAAGTGATATTTAAAATAAAGTTTGTGAAGATAGAATCGTATTCCGTGTAGTTTGTACAATAAATCTTCATCAAGTAATGTCCGATTCAATCAGAACAAAAAAAATTCTATTTCGAACTAATATCCATTATATCAGAAGACAACTGCACCAGTCAATTGCTGATATTCCACATGACTCTGAGCACTATTATTCACCGTGCAGCTAGTATGGGAAGAATTTGATACATTAGGGAAATTCCAAGCAGAAAACAATCAGTAAGTTGGTAAACCAAATGATTCTGCGCAAATTACCGAAACTGTGAACCATAATCCAATCTGGACCGGTGAAAGTCAAGGGAAATTCTTGCTGCTAGAAATCGGGGAATTCAAAGCACACCTTGATTCGGCTAGCATATCTAACCGCAGTCGAAAACGTCTCTCGTCTGTCCCACACATCCCTTCAGATGCATTGGCTGGCGTTACGGAATTCAAAACTGCTAAACAATGCTGCAAAGGCCAGAGTCCAAACACAGAGAAAAATAGACGAGTTACAATGGTTAAATTACTTCGAAAACGATGTAAAAATTACTCCATTCAACATGGGAAATAATTTCACAGCGACGTTTGCCTCTAAAATACAAAATATTTCTGTTAAAAACAAGACAACTTGAAACTTTAATGGTTATAGCGTAATTTCACAAAATGTTTGTAATATATCTACAGTACACACGGAAGAGTACAAATCTTCGTTACATTCTCACAAAACATGTGTAAATAATATGTGAATGATTACCAAACAGAATACAGTTTGGTAACACAGAATCGATGTGTGATGGCGAAGAGCGTTATTTATTATTTGTCAATTCCTTCTATTCCAAATAAGTTATATAGTTTCACATAACTATTGTAATATCACTACTTTCAGTTCGCATGGAAATTTCGGGTAGTAACATCGATATTTCACTTTAAAAAATGCTTCATGAATATTACAGAAACACTGAATTTATTCACAAGAATTATATTAATATATACAAAATTTCTGTGTTTTCAATAAGGATATGTAAGTATCTGTACATATATTCAGTCAATTTACAGAACCACTGTTGTAAATATGTAAAAGGGTATGTGAATTATTTTCATACATATGTGAAAATACAAAGACAGTGGTAAAGATTTACAGGACAGATGAAATGTATACTTCCCCTTTTGATGGCGTGACTCTGACGTCAAGTCACATGACAAGTGGCATGTGCAGGCAAAGCGGGATGTTTCTTCTAATAAGCGAACAAACAACACAAAATTGTACGGATTGGGCCATTAGAAGAGTGGATTAGAAGTGTCTCTGTTAAGTTCGTTACATTTTAGATAATCGATTATCTTATCACTGGTGAGTCCTAATTCATGATGTAATTCGTTATTGAAAATTATGAAGAAGTATGAGTTGCATCTATGGTACCGCTGAAATGCATGTTCTGTTAGTTTTAAGTGCTTGGGGTTGGATTGCAAGTATCTAGCCTCCAAAATGTATGGAAAACATACTGTTATAAAAGATCTCATAATCGATTTAGCTCTGGAATCCACCGGATGAAGGGAACTCTGTACAAAAAAAGACAAAATAAGTGGACAGTTGTCATACTGGAATTGACGATCATATGACATTTCAACAAAGTGACCAACGTCAGATCAGATTACAGAAAAGCTTTGAATCTATAGCTGAGAAAATTGTTAAATATGCAATAGATAAAAAAGTATTGAATGGGGAGAGTCTTTGGAAGATATGAATAGATCTTCCATACAATACTAAACATTTCAAAAGTTGAAATTAGGTAAAGATCGCAATATTTTCAAGTGACATCATTGTTATATGTCTTTATTTTTCAGGACTGTTTCGATACATTTGTTTATGGATCAGTACCGTACCTAATTCTGTATAGTAGTAAGTTGATGTAAAAAGCTGTTTCTATTTTCTCTTGTGAGGAAAAAGAATGTTAATTCATATCCAGGTAAATCTAATTCTGTTTTTGAACTCACAAAAAAAATTGGGCACGATTTGCATTTGAATTAAAAAGCAAAGTTACTAATTTTGAATAATTTTCAGGTTTATGGCAAGAAAAAAAATATTCCCATACCTTTTGTTTTCATTATTTCTCATATCCTTTCTTTTTTAGATGATCAATATTCAAAGAATTCGACAATAGAAAAGAAATATTGAAGTCTAACAAATTTAAGGAGACAGGTCATTGATATTCACTCGTCAATAAAATTGGAGCTGCACTGGAAGTGATACAACCGTACCATATAAAAATTCAACTAGCTAGTGGAGGGAAATCCAAAAGAACTGAACATGAAGTGAAAACTTGGGACTTGCAACTGTTACTTATTTTCAACGTTAAAGACCCGTAATGTTATCAATTTATTGTAGCCAAATTGATACTGTCCTTTGGTGAATAGTCATATTATAGTGGAGAGAAAAAATCCATCAAAGAAAGAGGTAAATATCTTGTGAACCATAAATTCCACTAAAAAAAATTCTGGAGTGCTCATAATCTTTCATCACTATTTTTTTATGTTATTAGTAGATAATTCAAGCAACAAATTCTTATATAACACATTGAAAAGTATTAAAATTTGTTTGTAGGAAAATCCAATTGAAAATAATTAATAATATTCTTGGATCAAACGTATATTGCTTCTCGAATTTTTTTCTGTATTTATGAGTGAATGATATCATAATACTGTCAAGATCTACTCTGGAACTTTTCAGAAAAGTTTCGCATTTTCTTGAGTTGAATTTTTGTTATCATATTTTTTTTAGATGTTTAATTGGTTAACTGCCAAACCGTGTTTGTTAAAATGTGACAAAGACCACTCGAATTATCTTTAAGTTTTTATGTTGTGTTGTTTTTTTATTTTATTTTAAGTCTATGAGGCAATTTTTTTGTTTGATCATTCATTTTCCGCAGTGTGAGAGTTACTGAATGCGACGATATATAGCATTAATTTGAGTGAGCACAAACTTTCAGTTTTAACGATTCAATTTCTGATTCTTGACTCAAATGACTCATCATGCCGTATTCAATCATTAAAATTATATTTTGAATAACCGTTTTTGTTTTCGTGTAACAATTTTGATATTACTGACCATAACATTATTTGTTTCAATATTTTTTTCTTTTCATTCAATCATTGCCTTTTTCTATCCCTGTAAATCGTATTGTCATTAACAGTATTTATTTTTAAACTCTTATGAAAATACAGAACATCCAAGACATAAATTCTGTGAAAGTACAGAATTTTTATAAAATCACATTTGCAAAACTAAAGATCTTTCATGCAATGAGTTCTGTAAAAATACAAATTATTCTGAAATTACAGTTGTCAAAGTACATATTATTGGTTTAATACCATTCATGAAAATGCAGAACATTCATGAAATTACATTTGTGAAATTACTGAAAATCTGTTGAACTACGTTGGTGAAAACACAAAAAAAATCATAAAATAACATATGCAGCAGTGAAAAGTATTTGTGAAATCACATTTGCCAAAATAAAGAAAATATGTTGAAGTACATTTGTGAAAATACAAAAACATGTCAACTGCCATAATACAGGAATTGGATAAATTACATTACTTTTGTGAAAACACAAAATAATCCGGAAATTACATCTGTAAAATAACGTGTGTAGAATTACAACAAATTGATTAAAAATATTTGTAGAATTACCGGAAAGTACTGAATCTACAGTTGTGAAAATACAAAATTAAATTGAACAGCACAGTAAAAATTCTGAAAATTCTCAAATGCCCAGTGAAACTGAGATTACAGGACCCCAGTAACCTCTACAGTGAAAATGTAAAATTTACATAACCGTTGGAAAATTTAACACGATAATCGTTGGTTACATGTAACCAACGATTTTCTTGGTAATTTTACAAAATTCCTTTTCTCTGTGAATGATTGAGGAAGACCTAAACTGACGAGAAAAGTGTTGCCCGAGAGAAAACAGTCGAAATACCGAAATTGTAGGGATATTGGGCTTGTGCATAGCAAGTGTCCAACAATCAAAAAATCGACACCAAGCAAACCCCGGCTGACAGCGAATACG
The DNA here is from genome assembly GCA_958502065.1 of Chrysolina americana. Lineage (NCBI taxonomy): Eukaryota > Metazoa > Arthropoda > Insecta > Coleoptera > Chrysomelidae > Chrysolina > Chrysolina americana. The sequence continues at coordinate 22,798,305 of OY293417.1, read as the reverse complement.
TCGCTATTGTCCAAACACAAACCATCAACTTCGAAGCTATGCGCAGCAACAGTAAAGCCATTCATTGTATGTGGTCAGCATCCAATTTCAACAGATTTCAGGCAGTACTGAATTGAAACACCGTAAGACGATGCAATGATTGAAATGGAAATAATGAATTTAAGGGGGTTTGAGCTGAATTTCAGAGACGACGTCCTAATTGTCAACGGGGAAGTGTTGGTGATACATGGGAGAAGTGAAGAAATAATTCAAGCCATGTTGGCCGAAGATGTAAGCATGTCTGAGAGTGGTAGAACCATTCTGGTGGCTCTCTAATGTCTGTCATTTTCTTTTACTGTTATTCTGTATCCCAAAATTAAAAGGTTTACGACGTATGTCTTATAACTCCATATGTGTTGTAGATCATGACAACACCCTATTTCACCTTTTTCAAATAATAATGATGATGAAGCTATAAATAGTCGGTGGGTTAGTGGTGGACAAATTTTGTTATTCTACTTCAGACAATCTACACATACAAAACTGAGATTCAATAAATACATCAAACACCAAATGATATAGCAAAAACTTCTCACCTCCCCAACAGGCATGTCCATAGGTCATACAGGCTCCTGAAAGTAAAGAACAATATGAAACAATTTGGAACGACAGGGGTACACGGCAATTTATTAAGGGTGTTCGGTACAATAATGTAAACTCTTTTAGATCAGCCAATAAGTGAGATCATAAGGAACCATATCAACCACATTCACCTCAGTCCGAAGACTGATTTCAAGATATTTGAACTATCAGACAATATGGATTTTTTCAACACAAATTGATAATTACACATCAACTATATTACATTGTTATGATATCATGCTAATAAATATGTTTTATGAAAGTTTGAATGATATTGCGTTGACAATTAGCAATCAAAGGAAATCGAAAGTGATTGAAAACAAATATGAGCCAACGTATCTTAATCAACATACAATATTCATAATTCGCAAGTTTGTTGATATTTTTTTCACTGTGAATAAAACAAATCCAATGTCCGAATTAGGCCTTTGCTATATTAGTACTTCATATTTAACACTAACTTTTCACAACAACAAGAAATTGTATCTATACTAGATAAAGCGATAAATTAGGAGTGTGCGATAAGGAAACCAGTCACCAGATTCTTTTTTTTCTAATTCTCATATCCCGCCTTCGATTAGTCATAAGCAATTCTCCCATCGGGCCACATGAAGAAAGTAACTGTGAATATTTTCAAAATGATCTGCCACGCGGTGATCTACAATAACGTTTCAAAATGATGGTTACCGAGCTCACTATCGTTAAACTTTAGGAGAATATTTAGACAACACTTTTCCGAATACATGAATTGGACTAGGTGGTCCTATTTCTTGGCTCAAGACTCCGTTTATGAGACATTCGTCTAGATGCGCTGCGCGCCCATACTGGCATCGACTCTATCCCGACACATGTTAAAAACCTGTCGGATGAATTCTACAGGTTTCATCTCCCCAAAAGTTTGTTAACCAAATACCTGACCAGGTTCAGAATACATGATAATCAGCCCCGCAAATAAGGCGGTTACTGTTGATAGTATTCCAAATACTGAGAATAGTATCACAAGTGATTAAAATGATTGAGTCTGTCGATTCATTTCTGAACGAAACTGAATTGCTTTGAGAAAACATCACGAATCCGCAGGACGATTGGTGTTGTTCCGAAATAAAAGACAGACTTATGAGATGGATTCAAACACGAATGAAATTTTATTATAATATTCAATAAAATGGAAGGTGAAAAAATCTGATGATCTGCAGAATGAGAGACAAAATTAGCAAAAAAGTCAAGAAAGTGATTTGAGAAATTGATAAAGTTCAATAAACATTGGGATCGAACGAAATAAGTACTCATTCAATTAAATCGTTTTTAAATGCGTGCATCACGTGACTACTTATACTTTACGTTTAACTGTCACATAGACACATCTGAAAACACCGGTCTTAACATGCCAATTAGAGTCAAGAGTCAAGTTTGGTGAAATAGCCGTGGTAATACCTCCGATAATTTTTCGAACAGTGATGCCCCAGTATAGTATAGGTATATTAGGAGATGTTGAGCTAAAACCTCAAATTAAATTGGGCCCTTTTGATTTTTTAGATTCTAGGAGGTTTTGGGGTACCGAATAAGTCTAGCAACTCTTCATAAAAGTACGGGCACGGATTTTCGAAATTTTCGGACTTGAAACTCAAAAATATTTTGAATCGCGAATAACTCGAAAACTACGAGGAATTCGAAAAAAAGACCCAAAGTAAAAAATGTAGAGCACACAATTTTCTACAAATTGGTCCCTAAAAATGTTTCCTAACCTTTAAATTTTCATCGTAGAATGGGTTCATGTACTCAAAAACACTTTGAATTGAAGTAAAAATTCACCCCATACCCTTTAAATCATCAATCTTCAATACACTTGTTCACTATGGTTACAACCAAAACTTCATAAGGCCACATAAACATTATTTCACTACTAATACCTTCTTTTCTTAGTTTCTACATAATTCTCTCCTCCACAAATTTTGCACTGGCCCCAGTGAAAAATCCAATTTTTTTATGTGAAAAACACCGTGAAGACTACAGAAAGCAGTACGCACTTGACAAATGTTTACTACACAAAACACGTCGTCTGCACCACAGAACTCATAATTATATCTTATGATATAATTATGAGTTCTGTGGTCTGCACACGTGCGTGGTTATCGGTGATAATGGCTGTAGTTGCCGAATTCTTCGCGGGAAATAGACGAAAAGAAAGCTTTCGTATTCTTAAACCAAGTAATTGAATACAATGTAACGACCCACAATCGATTCTTTGTAACGTGTTTTCACAAATACAACATGAATTTTTCGAATAAACTTACTCTTGGATAATTAAGGAAATATTTACGGAAAAATGGGACATTTTAACCTTTCTATGCATTTTCAAAATCTTCATAATGAGGATACATCATACTAAGAATGTTTTTATATGAACTTGAAGCTGAGATTCTACACTTCAAAATGAATACCCTCATCTTTGGATAAGAGAAACTATTAAAAAGTCTGTGAATATCGAAATAATAATCAATCGAGAACGAAGATCGTGTTCATGACCGCGTTTTTTGAACGTCAGTTCATTTGAAACCAAGAAGTAACTCATGTATGTTATATACATGAAAATATTGATAATAATACGAACGACAAATCTCTCGTTGGATTTGCTTGTTTATATTGCGAGTGATGGAATATATTCATTGAAACTTCAAGTGCTTGTGTGGCCAATGTACCTCTTCATCTCGCAAGATTTTCGAAAATTCCCCAAGTCGAAAATTATGCTACCTTACCGGAGTACAAAATAGAGAACTTACCCATCATTATGCATTTTGATTCTTTGAAAACGGAGTAATTTTCAACGAGTTAGAGAAATTTTAATTTACGCTTGGGATGTAAATTTGCTTGAATTCGCACTGGCGGGAATTCGCCAGCGGGTGCTCCGGCTTTCGGCTTTGAGAGAGAATTACTCAGAAATAGTGGCTCCAACGAAAAAATTACTGAATACCTTTTTTGTAGAAAATTTTGTGTTTTACATTTTTTGTCACGACAGTTTTTTTCAAATTCCTGATGGTTTTCGAGTTATTCACGATTCAAAATATTTTTGAGTTTCAAGTCCCAAAATTTCGAAAATCCGTGCCCGTACTTTTATGAAGAGTTGCTAGACTTATTCGGTACCCCAAAAGTTCCCACAATCTAGAAAATCAAAAGGGCCCAATTTTTTTTTGGGTCTTATCCTATTTAGCCTGTACTAGTGCCTCAGAGAGATTTCGCATAAATAAATAAAAATAAGAATATGTTTACATGAATGATACTATACTATATTACTGACATTTTTTTCATTCAAATGATAGTCTTTAGGATAATACCTATCTAACTAGTTTTCTGAATATTTACGATCGATTTCACTTCCTAGAATCATTAGTCCTTTTTGTATGACACTGCTAAGAAAGGAAATTCCGTCGAAATGAATATTCCCGAAACATGACATTACAATACAATTCTTGGGTATTGTTGAAAGAATCGAATATTCTCCGCATTTCAATTTCCGCCTTCGCACCTTTGTATACTTCCACGGAACGTCGTTCAATTAGTAGATCATAGAAGATTTGATCGATGTCTGAATATTGTGAGTCGATTCAATGTTTTATAATTTGTAGCATATCACAATTTTCTTGCAATAAGTTAATTTGTTCTTTGTGGAAAATGGTTGACAGGAGTCGTAATATTCTGATTATAAATATTTCCAAAAAAATTTCTTTGGGGTGACGAGGCTTTAAACTTTCAACGTGCAATCTCTAACACTTGACGCGTGTTTAGCGAACAAATATAGCATCTTCATTAGCTGGAAAGTCTCTAAACTAATAATTCTTCTTTGATACTATTTATACCACATATACAGAGAGGTGCGCTTTCGTTATCCACGCCTATAGGTACTTCTATCTTATCTGAATGGTTTTTTATTTGGGATTGTGAACTTGATGGCGAGAAGTGTGTCTAGTGAAAGATTCTAAATATTCATTCATTTCATTGTATTGTGGCATATTCATTCTCCTTGGAACCTGAAATTGTATTATTGGATACATTGTTTACCACTACATATTCTCCTCTAACCTAAGACCCATACTTCAGTTCAGTACTTGTTTGGATGATATATGGTCAGATCACTTTCTGTCAAGTTTCATTTTATTATTCTGGTACATTTCCATTTTCTTCCTCCAGGATTCTTATACATATTTTAGTTGGTTGGACTATTACTGGAGCGATATAGACTTTCGAAAAAATCCGATATTTGAAAATTTACTATAATCTATTTTACATCCAGCTCATTTCCTTCCCTAAGCAATACAGATGGAACACTAGCGATGATCCATGCAGAGGTGGAACACATTTTTTTTTCATAAAAATGAAAATAAATTGTTTGCTGTTATCTTAGGAAGTACACAGTTTATCAAAGATAATCCATTTCCCTACAAGAACGATTCCTGGTAATACGTTTCATCAGTTTTCTCAGAAAACGTGATTGAACGCCGAAATTAAATTGCAGGCAGAAGTTTAAGCACCGCTCGAGGGGGAAACCGCTGAGGAAATTGTGTACACTAATTCCTCTAATACCCAAGTAATTTTCTAGTAATACCGAACTAATGCCAATCTTCTAATACCCGAGTAATACCTCCAATTCACTAGTATATAATACCTTTAATTCCCGACTCATACCTGACTAATACCTATTAATGCCTACTAATTCCTTGCTAAGTTCTATATATTTCTTCTTAATATATATAAATTACGTGTCAAGTTGTTTATCCGCTATAGACTCCCAAACTACTAATCCGATTTCAATCAAATTTGCACACCGTGTGCAGTTCGATCTAACTTAACAGATAGCATAGCTCACATCTCAATTTATAGCCGCAATATTATTTTATTGTAAATTATTTGTTGATGGCGAGAGAGTGAGACAGAACACAATACACGTTTTCGGTCTCCTCTTTGTGCGATGCTTCGTAGTTTCCACACTATCGTCTACTAAGCATTATTTGTTTATTATTCGACAGTCCCAAACGATTCTAACAGATGGCGGTATCTGCTGACTGGATTGAGTAAGTATTCTAACAGATGGCGCAGTATTAAAAGTACTAACGTTTCACATAAGTTACAATTTAATGGCATAACCACCACGTGTTGCTGAGGCTAAAGTATAACTTAAATTTATTTCGTAGTAAACGCAATACAGTGAAGTTCAATTGTTCTTACGTTCTTAATTTTTGGTATTACCATAGCCGGCCACGTGTTATTTAGACTGCATTATAAATTGAATTCATATTATAGTAAAAGTAATACAGTTGAATCCTTCTTGCTTTTTAATTATTAGTGCTTCATTATTTAACAATCTTTGATTAAAGTATATACATGTAAGTATTACCACATAGTTATATTATTATATATTTGCTATACATCAAATCACGATGTACGATATATGTATTTTGATGATTATGAGGTACTCAAGGCTCCAGAATCAATATCAACGGTAGTAGAAAATCAATGATGGCGGTCGCCATGTATTTTAACAAATGGCATCTGTGTAAAAAAGCATGGTAGTCCCCATGACTGGTGTTCTCCTACCCTTGAATAATTTACTACTATATAATATAATAAAAACCTTAGCCACAGCAACGCGTGGCCGGGTCTGCTAGTAGATTCACTATATTTCTGAGGTTTTTTACATAAACCATTAATTGATTTTGTTAGAAGTCTAGAATTTTATTATTTCATGCCATTTTAATGCACCAACCAATATGTTTATTATTTCTTCACAACGAAACAGTACTCATTTCATATTTTGTATTCGCAAAGTAGTTTATGTAATGTATTTTTTTATAATACGACCGTTAGAGAGTATTATACTAAGGCCTTCCAGCCGACACCACAGGGGACCTAACTTCTTTATTTTTTGAGTTAGACCCATAGTTTCTGAGAACGAAATCCGATCTGAGTTCTGAAAAAGTCTGCCCGTCTGCCTGTCTGTCTGTCTGTCCGTCTGCCCGTCGTGCCCAAAAACCTCCTTATATTTCCGGATTTCGTTGGAGATTGAGAGATGAAATTCTAATGATGCCAATAACAAAAATGAAACGAATCTCGAAAATTAAAAATTTTCGCGATCGGAAAACTCGGAAAAGTTTCAGGGCTGTTTTTCCGAAAATCGAATGTTACCTTGATAGGGGTCGGAGCTTTCGTTTTTTCGAACTAATTATTTTTTTGAGAGACGTGTTTTTATGCCCTTCAATAGCCTATAGTATTTGGTGGAAATCGAAAAATTATCAACGATTTCCCGTCCGATTTTCCGAATGAAATGGGGTTTTCAGAAAATTCATTGCGGTTAGACCGATAAAGAAAATGAGAATTCGAAAAATGCAATCGATAGAGCTTGAAACGAAAACAAATGTCAAAGAATTCGTTTAATTTTTTAAACGCTCGGAAAATTATGAAAAACCGATTTTTCCTAATATCGGGGTCCTTGTTTTGAAAAATATCGAATACTTGGAAAACGGCTGCGAATTTTCAAATTTCACATGATACCTTTTCTAATCGCCTTCCAAAACTACATAAAAGAGTTTTTCCATAAAATCAATAGTGAACTGAAAAATCAATATACAGGTTGGGGCACCGAAAACGAAACAGATCGAATGTCTTCAAAACACATGTGTTGTGAAGAAAATGCAAAAACACATCTTCCTCTCATAACCTCGACTGTCATACCTCTCCCCCCACCCCTTGGTCACTATCATCCAAACAATTTGAATTGGGAAAGTAATGGGTGTGATACATCATGGAAAAGGTAATCTCATAAGGAATTCATCCATGTCAATTTTCGCTACCTAACTTTCTATTTTGGCGCCCTCTTGTGGGAAAAACAACTGATCCGTATTCCAAATTATGGTATGATATTTGCAAGTTAATTTGACATAAATTCGGTGACAATGCATTGTGAAATTTTCCTAAGGGAAAAAACAAAATGGCGGCTCCAAAATGGCGGACAAGATTTAAAATTATGGTCCGATTTGATTCAAACTTGATAAGTGGTGGTTTTCAGTGCAAAAAACAAGATGGTGTCACCAAGATGACGGACGAAATTTGTAAATATGATCCATTTCACCCGCCATCTTGTTTTTTGTATCGACAAAAAATCATAACTTCCAACCCTGAATGAAAACCACCACTTATCAAGTTTGAATCAAATTCTACCATGATTTTAAATCTTGTGCGCCATTTTGTTTTTTTCCTTAGAAAAATTCCCTAATGCAATGTCACCGAATGTATGTCCAATTAGCTTGCAAATGAAGTATCATAATTTGGAATACACATCAGTTGTTTTTTTCGCAAGAGGGCGCCAAAATAGTAAGTTGGGTAGCATAAATTGACATGGTTAGCTAAAGCACATCTACAATCACTTTCATGAGAAGTGATTCTGTGATTTAACAACCTTTTTGTTTGGCCAATGTAATTTTTACCAGAATCAAGACAAGGGATACTATAAACAACATTTGAAAGTGAGAAAATATCATTTTTGTCTTTTACTTTTGAATAAATTTGTCTTATTGAAATAACTGTTCTATTTGCAATTTTGATGTTATTAAATGGTTGAAAAATTCTGGTCAGTTTAGGGGTTATCTCTTTGATGTAAGGTAATGCAGCATAAAAAATTGAATTTTGATTCATATCTGCAACAACAAGAATTCAACAACAAGAATTCAAATACCTTCCTGAACTGCAAGGTTTTCTATACCAATCAATTAATATTGTGTTATCAACCAATCATATAAGTTTTGTATCTAGAAAAGGTACTGAGAGATCTGAATCTTTTGTTTCAATTGTGAATTGTATGAATGGGTTGTAACTATTAAAAGTATCCAAAATTTCGGTTATACCATTCTTAGGTAATGCTAACTCATACGATCGGTTGATAACACAATATTAATTGATTGGTATAAAAAACCATGCAGTTCAGGAAGGTATTTGAATTTGTTTTCTTATCACAAATTTTCGAAGAAAGTAAATTTGTTGAAACAAATGAAAGAAAGAGTACTCAAAATTTCTTGATATATCTTTTCACAACAAAAACTTTAAAATACTTCAATATCTTTTCATACAAAATTCATATCCACCATCTTTAGTTAAAAACATTTTGTTCAGCTCATTTCTAACAGAGGTTGATAATAGTGTAAGACAAAATATGAATTATTGTAATGAACAACTTGTTGCAGATATGAATCAAAATTCAATTTTTTATGCTTCATTACCTTACATCAGAGAGATAACCCCTAAACTGACCAGAATTTTTCAACCATTTAATAACATCAAAATTGCAAATAGAACAGTTATTTCAATGAGACAAATTTATTCAAAAGTAAAAGACGAAATTGATATTTTCTCACTTCCAAATGTTGTTTATAGTATCCTTTGTCTTGATTCTGATAAAAATTACATTGGCCAAACAACAAGGTTGTTAAATCACAAAATCACCTCTCATGAAAGTGATAGTAGACTACATCCTGAAAGATGTGCTTTAGCTAAACATGTCAATGACCTTGACCACAGAATGAACTACCCTTCAACAACGGTTCTTGCAAGAGAATCACATCTTTCAAAAAAATCTTCCTTAGAAATGGCCTTTATCTCTCAAGAGAATAATTCCATTAATAAAAAAACATATATAAGCCATTTGAGTGAAATTTATTATTTTTTACTCTCACCTGATATAAAACACCAGGAAACCAGAATAACCGAACGTAGGAATTCCAACCTACAAACAAATAATAACGTCTCTATGTACACAACTTGTTTTTTCGTTCAGTTCTTTATTTTTGAGAACTCAAAAATGCTGCATTTCTGATGATTATATAGCTGAAAATCTACTTCTTTGTTGATAAAATGTTTGTTATAATTATTATGAACATACATGTAAGCATCCTCAAGTAAGATGTAAGTACTCATAATTTTGAATTTACAATTCTTATATGACATTTTCCATTTGTAGTCTCCCTGATGATGGAATAACTTAAAAGATTTTCCTTTTACATTGCTGCAGACCCTTCAAATAGTTATACTCTTACTAGTCAGCGACTCCATTCAATTTATTTTATTTAAAAATATACATATTCTTCACTAGTTTAAGTGGAACTTTGTTTACAAGATTATTCTTGTGACAATAAAGTATATCCTCTCTCTCTATCTCTCATTACTGACTACACAATGAGGAACCGACTGAAGTGTCAGGGACCTCTATAACCATCACGCAACTACGGTAGACAAGGGTGTTGAAGACACCATCCTGGCAGAGGCCACTATGAATCACTCGGTTCCCAATTTCAGTCCACTTGACCTGCGGAATGCAATGGTCAGTTTTCAATGTTCTTGAAGAAAACCCTATGCTTATCCTTATGTTGCTGTAATAGACTCTCACTCTCCGCAGATTCGACGTGTACTTTTTGCTGAACGGATTCTAACTCGATAACATAGCTTGGGTTCGTCCGTTCAGTGTCAAATACGAGTTCAACGGCACGGGTTTCTGTCTAGGAAAGAAATGCTCCCTACCTTGCTTTTCCATGATCACATATCAAGCAGAGAAGGGATTTTGTACTACTGATAACTTCACAGGCTCCATCAAGTACCATTCCGTCATGTAGGTACTTCATGCTCAAAAGTTTACGGCATCCCTCTGTTGTATGGGGGAGTATATCCGTGGAACAGACGTACTAATAGTTATTTTGCCTATCAGAGACTGGATCAGTTTTTCGATCGTTTGAGGGCCCATCGAATTTTTTCTAGATTTATCGGATTGCGCAGTTCTTTAGCTCAGGCTGACGAAGCCTCCAGCAGAACGCTTCGAACTGCGCTAGGGCTGGAGTATGGACGTTGAGTGATTGCGGAAAATTGTAGATGCTCTTCCAGGAGGTTTCCATCTGATCAGCCGCCAGCGGGTATCTACAGCACGTGGATGCTCCTGGAATAGATGAGAAGGTTCATCGCGGAACTTCCTATTTTCCGAGATGCTTCTCGCCCGCCTCACCAATGGCTTTTTTGTAGCCACCAGCAGTCATATCTTTTCAAGACAGTGCTGTTTAATGGTGAAAAGCAAGCCTTGCTTTAGTGTGAGGTGAGCTCATCTCGAATTTGTGGCAATTCGCCGCACTGCTGACGAGAAGGGCCTATTGGCCGACACGTAGTGCGCCACACATTGGATACGAGACTCGTGTTTTTTCACCGACTTGATCTTAGCTTCCATTTTATGAATGCATTACTCATGTCTCCCAGTTGGAACATGGAGAAGTTGATCAGCCAGATGTCAGCCTCTTCTCAAAAGAAATTGTGAATATCTGCATCTACCCGTACTAGTTGTCATGGCTCTAAGGGCTTGGTATTATGAAGCGCTCTACGGGTTCTGATCCTTTCCGTTGGTGGTGTGATGCGGGTCTCCTCTATAGCCAGACCGACAGGTGGCATATCTGTCAATTCGTTAACAGGCTGAGGACGGGCTCTGACATAGAGTCGACACTGAAGATGAGATAAATAATTTCTCTGGTTTCGGGCGGAGCCCTATTCTAAGAGGGTCTGTCGTGGAGGCCTCTTCCTCGACTATTCGGAAACTAGTAGTTGGCTATGCGGGGGGTTGGCCTCACAAAGGCCTTGGAAGGTAGTTGGCACCCCTGTTTATGATAATAATTATTATCGTCATTCAATTTTCATATTATAGTAATATTATCAATATAATATATTTTGAATTACAGCTCTTCATTACAAGTCATAATAATATTCCTCTCCTAGTGGTTAATGAAGTGAAAAGCATTGTAAATACTCATAATCCTTCCTCAAAATATTCACGAATTAGATGTGGGGCTCATCCAAAACTTCAAAAGTATTCTCTCGTGGGAAAACCATGTAAGGCCTATTGCCTCTCAAAAACTTGGTTTTCTGTTTCGTGCCAAGCACTAATTCACCTCCTGTCTACTAAATATGATTTTGAACACAGATCCGACCTGTCCTGAAAACTGTTCAAATATGTAGAGTACAGCTACAAAATATACTCTGAAGCTTTCAGATTCAGTTCAACAAGGAACCTGTCGTCTTGTTGGTGGTGCTTCAATTGTTCCACCGTTAGCGGTCCCATCGAGACTGACACTTTCATTTGTCATCACTTCAGAACATCCAACGGCAAAACTTTATAACTCACTGCCTCGGGGGCGTTCCCTGAGTCACACTTCCCAGCAGGTAGCATCACATATTGGCTGAATATTGATTTTACATTTGTTGGGAACTACCTCATGCCCATCAGTGCACAACTTTGCGGAAGATACTTCATACCGCTTCTTTCATAAACCTTCGATATTTTTCAATCGTAAAAATGGCATCGATCCAAGTTGCGTGAATATTTCAAAACGAATACTATAATGAACACATTGGTGGAATATTGGCTAAACCTATTATGAATGTAGAATGACATATAAATTAGGTCAATAATGGTTGAATCATTTAAACCAATGTCAATAAAACAATAATGTCTACATATTGCTTACAACATCTTTGATGAAAAGAAATATAGAATATTCAAGAATCTATAAGTTGAATAATTCACCTATATTCAGGAAATCATATTGGTCTATATTGATTGAAATTTTTCCGAAAATCATAATTAAAATGATATTATTGATACAATATTACAAAGAAACCCCATCAAGATCATTGAAACTTGATTAATGGCCGAACAATACCAAAATTAATGAACATAATTTTCTCTCTGTAATGTTACGTTTAAATTTTTGCCAGTACTTTCATAATACATAATATTATTCCAATATAAGACAGCGTTTTACGACATGGCACCAATATCGTTGAATGGTTCATAGCTAAAATTACTTAGAAAATTATCAACTAATTCTATTTTATCTTATTAAAATATTCAAGTAATATGAAAGCAATATATCGAAATGATATTTTCCTCACCAGAATAACATTTGAAAATTTTGCGAATATTTTCATAGTATAAACATTTGATAATTTTCCTTTTCATGGGAACAAAGACAAAAAAATCATTTTGTAACTCACTTTCTCAATATCACTTTGTATGCATTGACCATGGAAGGGCATCAACAACGAAACAACAATGAGTTATTACGTTTTGTTCATTGATATGTCAATAATTTCTGTGTCCTCAGTTACTACTCATGAGAGCATCAAAATCTAAGAAGGAAATTATTTTTATTGGATCACATTATTTCTAATATATTGAAAAACCTGAGAGTGCCTTCGAAAAAGTGGAATTAGTGTAATCCTTCGTAATGATTCTTCGTAATTGTGAGATGGAAACTCTAGTGAAGGTGAGTAAGGTTGAGGTCAACTTTGAAATAACAATAACAATCCACTATTATTGAAGAAATCAATTTTTCTTTTCAAATTCGAAAGAATATGCTTCTCTCCGTTCGTTTCTTTATCAACATTCCTATGAAAATTATGTCACAGTCCATCATCGTGATGAAAACATGCGTAAAAAACAATGAAACTGGTCTCGTAAAGAACCCTTTTTTATTTACCATACGAAGGTATTTCATTAGGAGAATTCGATAGTGCATCAAAAGATTCCAGGAATTTTTTTCTCATTTTCGTCTTCCTGAATGAACGCATGGATGGGAAAGTAAAAAGATAGAAAGTAAAGATATATAGAAGGGCATATATATGCACGATTAAAAGTTTTTAGCAAATTAAAACTGTAAAAGAAGAATATCAAGGAAAACTAAACTACTTTTGTAGTTGTTTCCAAATTCTTCAAAGGAATAAATACATTTATTATCAGCATTCCAGTATATACTGATTGTAAGCTAGACAATTCTATAGAGTGGAGCAGGCATGTAATGGTGATTGTCATAAGTATATGTGGTTGATTTTTTAATGTGAAGGTTATCTTTTGATTGCCATTACACGCAAGTAGAACACTATACTTTTTCTATGAGTATAACCAGTCTCCACCATTGAATTAATACAGAAAATGTGTGAAGGAAAATAAAAATTTATATTTTTCAGGTTCTTAATAAGAAACGGAGAGATAACTTGTGCAATAGTTTATATGAAAAAAAAATCAACATTATCGGAAAAAATAATCCATCTGAATTCTTCTTCGCTGAAGATTTGTTGTTATATGTTGCTCGACCAACTTAGCTAAGAGCCTCTGTCATATTGAAGTATAAACATTATCTTTAGTGCTACTAATATGTTATGCTCTGGCATTGTCAAACGCCACTCTTAGTGAGTGAAAATATTGTACACGACACAGAATAATCGAAATGGATATTTTTTTTGTGAATTCATTTGTTTGTCTGCATGCAACCATCTCTTTCAGGTAATGCTGAAGTTCTTAACCATTTCGCAATTTATTTGATATGAGTACAACTTTAAATCTGTTGAAAATTTAATTACATTCTTTAAAAATTTGTTGCTAAATAATCCTCTGAATCACAACCCATTCCTATTTAGCCAAGAATGAATAGAATCAGTAACCATTAAGATCCACTATGAAACTTCTGTTTACTCGAAATCCTATTGATATCCTTTCATATATGAACAGGAAGTATAAAGTCAATTGCAGAAAGTTAGAACAGAACATCATAAGACCTAGTGACTCACCGTCGTCGTCTCCAATTTGAGTTGTCCCCAAATAAAAGTGGAGGTTAAAAGTATATTTTAGAAAATTCAACGCCTCTTCCAAGCATCACTGACCCCTTTGACAAATTAAGAAAATGTCAGTACTTTACGACTGAAGAACTTACCAGCGGTTTTTATCAGATCGAAATGGATGAACAAGACATTGAATAAACAGCTTTCAATACTGAAAACGAACAAAACAAATACCTAAGAATGCCATTTGGCCTGAAGAATGCTCCAGCTAGCTTCCAACGCGTTATGGACAATCAATATTCTTCGAGGTATTCAAACTGAAAAATGCCTAGTATATCTCGATGAACTCATATCCTTTTCCACATCCCTTCAGGAACACAAAGAACAATTGAAATCCGTTATTAAGAGAACCAAACTTCAAAATAGGGTTGGAGAAATCCGAATTTTTGAGGAAAGAGGTTGCCTACTTGGGCCATGTTGTAAATCCCAATGATGTGAAACCGAACCCCGTCAAGATAATTGCAATAAAAAATTACCCACTACCAAAAATAACTAAGCAAATCAAAGGTTTTCTCGGACTTTTCGGTTTTAATAGAAGATTCATATTTTTTTTTTTCTAAATATTACAAAACTTTTGACAAAATGTCTGAAGAAAACGATAAATAATTCCGTTCTTGTTTTGACATTTGTGAAAATGATTGATGATCAAGCCAATCCTACATTACCCTAACTTTTGTAAATTCTTCAACTTAACCACTGTCGCTTCGAATTTTGCGTTAGGTGCAATTTTGTCCCAACGGCCTATAGGAAAGTATTTTCCTGTAGCCTTCGCCTCACAAACTCTGAATGATTCAGAACATAATAATTTGGTAATAGAAAGGAATGACAAGCAATTGTCTCGAAGAGAAATTTGATTACTAAGATAATGGAATAAAGTGCTATAGAGGGATTTTATATTATTGATGTGGGTCTAAAATTAGCGACATGAAGTTTGTTTTGTTTCTGTAGGTCTGGTATGGTGTTAGTTTTATTAAAATATTAATAATAATGGTCAATGGCCGAGTCAGAACATGAGAACAATCTTGATTTACCTGTTTCAAAGTAGGACTGTCAACTTAAACTTCTTACTTATCTTCGAATAGATGCTGAGGATGTCCTGTATGGAGTGAATCCTTTCGAACTTAGTAATCATCGGAATTCAGCAATATCAGCAATCATCATTCAAAAAGCATTTTGTCATTGGCCGTGCAGTACATTTGATGATTGGATAATTCAGGAATAAATGTCAGTTTGAAACTGAAGATAAGTATAATATACCATTTATTAGACTGCAATCAACTCGCGTCAACATAACAATGACAGTGAAATCAGTGAATTAATACAAGGCATTCGTATAATTCGTATTATATAACATTCATTTAGGACTTGAATAATTTCTTTAAAAAAACAAATTGAAACATGGTCTTGTTATCTAGTCTAGTATCATCTTTCAACCCATTTTTTTTGTATTATATTACTGATAACTCGATGAAAACAAGCAACTCCATTCATTATTACAGACGAAATTCTTTTAAACTTATACACATTTTCGCAATCTTCAAATGCTGCGCAGTTTTTTTTTCACTGTCTCCCTGATTGGTATTTGATGATATGCACTGCGAAGATCAATCGTACAGAATATTTCATATCTAAAAACTTCAATGATGATAATATCTTCTATTCGTGGAAGAGTAGGGACATCCAATAATATAATGTTATTGATCGTTTGAGAGTAATTAATTACCAAACGCTTCTTACGATTTCTGTTTCACGTAACCGGAACTTGAGCACGCCATTGATAATCACTTGATTCTATTGTGTGTTCAGTGAAAAGTCGGCAATAGTATTAAAATCGGCAGTTGTGTTCCGTTGCCTCCTATTAGGAGGATTTAACTGTGAGATGAAAATCTACTCTTTCATGAAAAAATTACAGCTTAAAGTTTCATTATTTCATTTTTGAAATATGCTCATAATCCTTATTCGCTTTCTCTATTACTCTTCACTCCTTCCTACATTTTATAATTTTCGTAATATTAACAATTGGAACTTGCTAAGTTTTTTAATTGATTAGTAGTTAAATATTTCATTGATATCGAATAAAAGGCATAAAGAGAATTCAATAAGGATATTCATTAAGGCTTATGAGAAAATCTCGAAGCTTACGAATTTGTTGGGTAAATTCACTATCACTATCTTGATATTTTGACACACTCAACACCGAATCAATTCTTACTCATATAAATCGCCTCGGCAGGTGTAGAAGGATGTGTGTCAAGAACTGGGGACTCAATATATATATATATATATATATATATATATATGAAACAGGGATATGATCTCGAGGGAAATTGTGAATAACAAGAAGGAACATTTTATTGGACTAAGCCCTCTAGTGAAAATGCAACCGTAGACACGTGTTTCGATCTTAAGGATCTCATCAGTACGGTGAAAGCAAGTGTAAGGATGTGCAACACTTGATTGCAGGTGAAACAACAAACGAACGGAGTCAACAAACAGGAAGCCAACCGCACATTTGTGGCTTCAGTCGGAACACCTCGTGTTTACAAGGCAAGAAACGACGTCGCCACGGAGGCAGCTATAGCTACCTGCGTGACATCCGAGTCCAGGAATATAAATGAAACAGGGATATGATCTCGAGGGAAATTGTGAATAACAAGAAGGAACATTTTATTGGACTAAGCCCTCTAGTGAAAATGCAACCGTAGACACGTGTTTCGATCTTAAGGATCTCATCAGTACGGTGAAAGCAAGTGTAAGGATGTGCAACACTTGATTGCAGGTGAAACAACAAACGAACGGAGTCAACAAACAGGAAGCCAACCGCACATTTGTGGCTTCAGTCGGAACACCTCGTGTTTACAAGGCAAGAAACGACGTCGCCACGGAGGCAGCTATAGCTACCTGCGTGACATCCGAGTCCAGGAATATAAATGAAACAGGGATATGATCTCGAGGGAAATTGTGAATAACAAGAAGGAACATTTTATTGGACTAAGCCCTCTAGTGAAAATGCATTTTCACTAGAGGGCTTAGTCCAATAAAATGTTCCTTCTTGTTATTCACAATTTCCCTCGAGATCATATCCCTGTTTCATTTATATTCCTGGACTCGGATGTCACGCAGGTAGCTATAGCTGCCTCCGTGGCGACGTCGTTTCTAGCCTTGTAAACACGAGGTGTTCCGACTGAAGCCACAAATGTGCGGTTGGCTTCCTGTTTGTTGACTCCGTTCGTTTGTTGTTTCACCTGCAATCAAGTGTTGCACATCCTTACACTTGCTTTCACCGTACTGATGAGATCCTTAAGATCGAAACACGTGTCTACGGTTGCATTTTCACTAGAGGGCTTAGTCCAATAAAATGTTCCTTCTTGTTATTCACAATTTCCCTCGAGATCATATCCCTGTTTCATTTATATTCCTGGACTCGGATGTCACGCAGGTAGCTATAGCTGCCTCCGTGGCGATGTCGTTTCTTGCCTTGTAAACACGAGGTGTTCCGACTGAAGCCACAAATGTGCGGTTGGCTTCCTGTTTGTTGACTCCGTTCGTTTGTTGTTTCACCTGCAATCAAGTGTTGCACATCCTTACACTTGCTTTCACCGTACTGATGAGATCCTTAAGATCGAAACACGTGTCTACGGTTGCATTTTCACTAGAGGGCTTAGTCCAATAAAATGTTCCTTCTTGTTATTCACAATTTCCCTCGAGATCATATCCCTGTTTCATTTATATTCCTGGACTCGGATGTCACGCAGGTAGCTATAGCTGCATCCGTGGCGACGTCGTTTCTTGCCTTGTAAACACGAGGTGTTCCGACTGAAGCCACAAATGTGCGGTTGGCTTCCTGTTTGTTGACTCCGTTCGTTTGTTGTTTCACCTGCAATCAAGTGTTGCACATCCTTACACTTGCTTTCACCGTACTGATGAGATCCTTAAGATCGAAACACGTGTCTACGGTTGCATTTTCACTAGAGGGCTTAGTCCAATAAAATGTTCCTTCTTGTTATTCACAATTTCCCTCGAGATCATATCCCTGTTTCATTTATATTCCTGGACTCGGATGTCACGCAGGTAGCTATAGCTGCCTCCGTGGCGATGTCGTTTCTTGCCTTGTAAACACGAGGTGTTCCGACTGAAGCCACAAATGTGCGGTTGGCTTCCTGTTTGTTGACTCCGTTCGTTTGTTGTTTCACCTGCAATCAAGTGTTGCACATCCTTACACTTGCTTTCACCGTACTGATGAGATCCTTAAGATCGAAACACGTGTCTACGGTTGCATTTTCACTAGAGGGCTTAGTCCAATAAAATGTTCCTTCTTGTTATTCACAATTTCCCTCGAGATCATATCCCTGTTTCATTTATATTCCTGGACTCGGATGTCACGCAGGTAGCTATAGCTGCATCCGTGGCGACGTCGTTTCTTGCCTTGTAAACACGAGGTGTTCCGACTGAAGCCACAAATGTGCGGTTGGCTTCCTGTTTGTTGACTCCGTTCGTTTGTTGTTTCACCTGCAATCAAGTGTTGCACATCCTTACACTTGCTTTCACCGTACTGATGAGATCCTTAAGATCGAAACACGTGTCTACGGTTGCATTTTCACTAGAGGGCTTAGTCCAATAAAATGTTCCTTCTTATATATATATATATATATATATATATATATATATGTATATATATATATATATATATATATATATATATATATATATATATATATATATATATATATATATATATATATATATATATATATATATATATAATCAGGCCTATGATATCATATGGGTCAGTGACGTGGTGGTCAAAGACTTTTCAGTCAGAAATCATAAGGCTGCATGTTAACTTTCATACAAAGACAAGCGTATGTCATTGACACAGCGGCCATGAGAACCACGGCCACGATAGTTATCCTAAACCTACCACCAGTACATATTTACATACAGGGGAAGCAGACTCATACAAAGATCTTCACCCGTCATCAAACTCCACGGGACAAAATACCAAAGGCTAGAAGAATCGTGTATTTGTGTGGTTTTTCTGCTAACAAAAGTTGATAACTTGGTATTACTGTTTATATCATAGTGAACCTGTTGGATCAAGTGGATATTGAAAAACATTGCAACAAATACAACAGTTGTGCAATAAAGATGCTCCATTCCACGAATAGTAAGTACGCTGTTGCCAATTTTATAAAACTTCTGATTCAAAATAAGCCAAAACAAGACAACTACTAGGAGTAATAGTGCAAGTGGTTTCTTGGATGAAAATGCTTTGGAAGCCGTAATTATTAAACTAACTCCAAAGATTACGAACAAAATTGAGGATTAAATCATCAAACTAGCTAACAAAATTTGCGATATGGAGAAAAGCAATAACGAACGAATTGACGGACTTGGTAACAAGTTTGATGGTATTGAAGCTAAATTGGGTGGTGTTATCAATAAACTTGATACCTTAGCTGAAGTAACTGAACACAATAGAAAAAATGTTGAATAACTTGGTGTGAAAATCGAGATACTTCAACAACATTCTAAGGAAAACTCAGTGAGTGTAGTGGGAATTAAAGAGGAACCGAAGGAAAATTTACTCTCCAAAGTCCTCACTGTAATCAATGATGCTATGGCAGTCAAGTGTAATCCTGCGGATATTCATAACGTCCATAGAATAGGAAGACCGAGGGAGGATAGAACGAAAACAATCATCATTACTTTTGTCACATTATTGAAGAAAAATTAAGTGTATGCTGCTAGGACATCTCTCAAGAACTCAAAAATATTCATCAATGAGAACCTAACCGATAAAGCATATAAACTGTTGAAAGGTGCGCAAGAGAAATATGGACATTCATCGGCATGGTCCAGAAATGGAAAAATCTCTGTGAGACGTGACAACGCTGTTATATTCATAAAAGACGACACGGACTTGGTCTAGATCACGCAAAAAAAGTTCGAAAAAAGGTATTCTTTTTGTACTTCGATGTTTGGATTCGATGTTCAAATTTATTTAATTTATTTCACATACGGAATTTTCTTGCTTTGATGTGGTTCAAAACTGTCGTTTCAATTTATGCATTATTATTGACTTGCGAGGTACTGAATAATGATGTATGCTAAAAATATTGGTTAGTTTTATTAATTTTCTCTGGCTCATGTTGACTTCATATTAGTTTCAATAAAAATGTCATGCACTCTTACTGTGTATTTTCAAAATTGCCGTGGATTAAATACTAAATGCAATAATTTTTTTAGGGCTAGTTTAGAGGATGAATTTGATATTATTATTGCTGTTGAAACGTGGATACAGGGGGGATTTTATGATGGAGAAATTGTGGATGTCAATAAGTTTAGCTTAGTAAGGGCTGATCGTAACTTGGAATTAACTCAAAAATCAACAGGTGGCGGAGTTCTACTGGCTGTGAATAAAAAGTGTAGAATACTGAGTTATATTAAGAATTCAACTGTTTTCGAGGCTGTTGCAGTAAAAATCAATATTGGCAGTAGTAAGTGTACCTTCTGTGGCCTGTACATTCCACCCGGAAGCGCAGAAATTGTATACGAATCAGCTTTTGACTTTTTACACCAGCAAATAGGTAACACTAACGAGAATGTATATATTTTCGGCGATTTCAATATTCGTGATATCACGGGAATCGAGCATGATCATAACAAATCAAGTAATATCTTGAATGTTTTCAATAATTTTATGGATTTCAATAGTTTTAAATTCGATAACGATATTAGAAATTTCCAAGAAAGAACGTTAGATTTGGTAATTAGTTCAGAAATAATAACAATATAATTGTGAGTAGAGATGGTTCTCCGTTTGTCACTGAAGATGTATATCATCCAGCCTTGAATGCATCAATAACAATTACCTCCAGTGTGAAATCTATGAAACGCAATTTGGAAAATCATACTTACCTATAATTTAAAAAAAAAAACGGATTTTCTAAGTTTGAGTTGTGCAGTTAGGGATTGCAATTGGGAAAGTGTTTTGAGTGTTTTATAATATATGAAATAGTATAGTTGAAAAACATGTTCCAAAATATAAAAGATACGAGTGCTGTAGTAAATTTCCACCATGGTTTACCCATGAAATAAGAGATCTTTTGAAAGAGAAGAAGAAATACAGGAGGTTGAGATGTGTGTGTGATTTTTATAAAGAAAAATTTAAAGAATTGCGAAAAAATTTGAAAATTTTGATTAGGAAAGAGGAGAGTAAGTACAATAAAAAAATAGGAGATGGTTTGAGCGAAGATATTAACCAATTTTGGAACTATATAAACAAGAAAAAAAGCAATGACACAAAATCCGATACTTTTGTTTTTAACGGCAAGCCTATAACTGAAGAACATACTGCAGACGCATTTGCAAGTTTTTTCTCTTCTGTATTTAGTACTACTAGAGCTACATATAATTTGAATTCTTATTCCGACCCCAGAATATATAACGATCATTTCTCATTGGATTTGGTAAATGATGTTGAGTATGATAATGCAATAAAAAAGTTGAAACCAAAAAAGTCACCTGGTGTGGATGGTATGCCTCCATATGTGCTCAAAGCGTGTAGTGAATATTTGAAACGGCCGCTTATTCATATTTACAATCTCATAATGTCATCTGCTATATTTCCAACAAAATGGAAAACTGGTCTTGTGACTCCTATCTTTATGGTGATAAAACTAATGTAGAAAACTATAGACCAGCTTCAATAATGCGTGCGCCGGCCAAAATTTTTGAACAGTTTACTCCACTCTATATAACTATATCGAAAAATATGTCACACCACAGCAGCACGGTTTTGTTTTCAATAGGTCTGTTAACAAAAATCTTCTTACTTTCACCAACTTTGCATACGAAACCTTGGAATCTAAGTCTCAGACGGAGATAATTTACACTGATTTCCGAAAAGCATTTGACCAAGTTGATCATGATGTATTATTGCAGAAGTTGAGTGGTTTTGGCTTATCTAATAGTATGTTGAGGTTAATTAAGAGCTACTTACAAAGCAGATTCCTTGCTGTTAAACATAATGGTTTTTATTCAGATAGAATTGAGGCAGTATCTGGAGTTCCACAGGGATCAAACTTGGGGCCTCTCTTCTTTATTATATTTATTAATGATTTACCCGATGTTTTCCAGTATTCAGAGTGTCTTATGTTTGCAGATGACTTAAAAATATTCAAATGTATGCGGACAGTCAGAGATTGTGTATTGTTGCAAAAAGATATAGATGAATTGAGCGAGTGGTGTGGTAGAAATAAAATGGAATTCAATCTCTATAAATGTTCTGTTATGACCATAACTCGTAAAAAAAAAACATTACTATTTGATTACAGTCTGAGTGAAGAATCCCTTAAAAGATCCACTGAGGTCAAAGATCTTGGGGTGGTTTATGACCACTTATTCCCATTTAGCAAGCATATTAAGAACGTAACTAAGTCGGCTAACCGCCTGTTAGGATTTATTATACGCCAATCATATAACTTCAAAAATATTGGTATGTTCAAACTTTTATATTACAGTCTAATTAGAAGTAAATTCGAATTTGGATCACTGGCCTGGTTAGGAGAAATTCAAACAACGCTCAGTCAACTAGAAAAAATACAAAATAAATTTTTAAGGTTTTTATATTTTAAGAAACATCATACATATCCTGACTATCGTATAGTACGATTATCACATTTGAGAAATGAGTTCAAAATTTTATCGCTTGAGAATCGCCGCAATCTGTGCCTTTTGGTGTTTCTTTACAAAATTATCAATAACAAAATAAACTCATCTGAACTGCTGGCACTGATCCGATTCAATGTCCCCCCTAGAAGAACCCGTTCATCTGTAATGTTCAACGTTCCCGTGACATTAACCTCTACGAGATCTCCTTTTGTGACCATGTTTCGCCTGGCAAACGAATTCAATGTTTTTGTAGACTTAGACTGGACATCCTCATTAAAAACATTTAGAAATGCAATATTAGAACACGTTCTTTCTCTATCAATATAAACTAGCCCAAATATATATTTACATATGTGAAAACTATTAATCATTATTTGTGTGTATTGAGAGTACATCAATATTGATATTAATATTAGGTATCTATTTTTATAATCGAGAATTTATTTGTATTTGAATTAGTTTCTTAATTATCCATGTAATTAGATTGTTAAATCTGTATGGATGATGAATAAATAAATAAATAAAAATAAATGAATCAGTGGAGCATCAATCTAGTCAAGAAACTCCACAGTATTTCAAGCAGAAGTAGCAGCAATGCACTTCTGAATCAGAAAATTAAATCGACAAATAGCAGGGGTCAGTCCGCTTTCATATTCTCCAACAGCCAGGCAAGTGAACTCCAAACTTGTATGGGACTGTGCATGTGCCCTGAATGAACTGGCAAACCGACAGAAAGTGACTGTGGCATGGGTTCCAGTTCATAAGTTATACCAAGGGAATGAAAAAGTCGATGATTTAGCTAGACAAGTCTCGGCAATGGCATTCTAGGTCCCAGAATCCTTCTGCGGCAGAGCAAAAGCAACAGTTAAAAAGACAATCAACAAATGGGTGGAAAAATAGGCCCAACTTTGGTGGGAACAATCCCCAGGATAAACGCAGGCAAAATGGTTTCTCAGAAAACCATCGCCTACGCTCACGGCAGACCAACTGAGCAAGAACAGATGGTCCGTAAAACCAACAGTAGGCATGTTTGCAGGGCACTGTAAACTCAATGAGCATATAAAAAACATAGGTCTGGCAGAAGAAACCACCTGCTGGTTTTGCCAAACAGGAGAAGAAACCTCCATCCACATCCTATCATATCCTATGCGAATGCAAAGGAATGAAAATGACAAGGTTTTCACAGAAGGGAACGGATTATCCAGAGGCAAGAAGCTATGTTGAAGAGCCACTGTCAGGAATCTTTAAAGGACGAAGCTCGCGCAAGTCATCTAAAGATCAGTGGAACCACAATAGATCTGCAATGGTCGCAGTGGAATAGGCTTCTCCAAAAACCTACTGCAAAATTGGTAAACTACTAGCCATTGTAACACTTTTCATGAAAAAGACAGCCCAAAACATCGCAATTCAGATTTTTGTTAATTACTATATAAACGAAAATCATCTGTCAGTGTAATCGGAAAGAATATAATGGCTAAAATAGCATTCCATAAATTAAGTAACCCCCAAAGTTAAATAATGGTAAATTTTTCGCAACGCACCAATTTTCATAGGAAATAAAATTTTCTGACAAATGAATAATAAATGAATAAGACTTCCATATGGTGCAAACTTATTGACACTCACTGTATAACAATATATCAGTTGAAAGTGATCTTATTTCGTTTGTAACGTTGATCCACTCACAAAATAAATTGTATATCCAACACTTGTATTATAAGTAATTATCCTATCTAGTGTGATTCCAAATGTTGGGAAAACCTAATTAGCTCCTAACGATATTTCCTCATTCGGACTTTAGCCAGTAAGTATTAAGTGGACAGACTGAATTTCTGGATATTCGTTACAGCTAAAGAGTTTTCATGCCGTCGACATTTGTGAAAAATTATCTGTCCTTTTAAATACATTATACAAACTCGCATATGGAACTTTTCAGTAATTCAATTTGACAAACTTCGAATGAAACATGAAAAAAGTTTCATTGTTCAAAATTATGTTACAAGTTTATGGCAGTAAATTTTCATAATTTCCAACCTGTCTCATCATGTGAATTTTATTGTCAAGTTGACATTTTATACTAATGATATCGACAGTTAAACATTTCCTGCGAATGTATTATATCACTTCATTCAGAAAAAATGTGGTAAATGTTGGTTACCTCAAAAATAAAGTAAATATAATATACCTATGGAAAGAGAGAGAAAGCATGGCCCGCAAATATAAAAAGTATTGTAGGTGAGTGAAATTGAAAGTAATTAGGTAATTATTCAAGGAAAAACCGTCGCCAGTTATGCTGGAGATGGCCACTTCACAAAACATCTACGAGCCTAGGCAAAGTTAATGAATTTACTCAACTGTAATGCCGAATTTGTGCCACAATAATCAACAGCCATAAATTAAGTAGTATAGTTGAAGTACCTGCAAGTCTGATCGTAACTTTAAAGCTCTTCAGTTCTCATAGATAGATGCATTGAACCATTTCAACGTGAATGAAGCGAATATTTTTATGAAGGGTATAAATTTAATAAAATTATTGCAAAGCGCTTTCGACTTGCGTCATCTTCAGTGCTTACTAGTCCAGGCAAAAGGAAGTATCGAAATGTATAAAACATTGTACATTTTAGAAGTTAAAACTTATTTGAACTCAATATCCAACGAAAATACATGTTGGAAATTATAAGGCCATGTGGGTTTGGCAATTTCAACGTATTAAGTAGAAGAACATCCCTGTCCAGCCTACTGCCATAATGAGCTGTGCCGGTTCAGAGTACTTATAGTCTAGTTCCTAAATCGGTTGTACGGTTCATAATTCATACTTTGGCTCCAAATCAAGTTTTACTTTGCCACTTTCGTACGTCCCCTCCGCACTTTCAAATCCCGTAAAAATCAGAAAATGTAC
This sequence comes from Chrysolina americana, assembly GCA_958502065.1. Lineage (NCBI taxonomy): Eukaryota > Metazoa > Arthropoda > Insecta > Coleoptera > Chrysomelidae > Chrysolina > Chrysolina americana. Next base: position 22,772,420 of record OY293417.1, on the reverse strand, counting down.
AATTTAGGAACTAGGCTATAGTTGGTGGCAACTGGCCTGAATCTGCTAGAAACGTTGCCGAGGATCGTTTAAGTCTATGGCCTTTGTAACGTTCTGGGTAAGGTCGGCATAAGTAAGTAGCGATCCCTGCCGGTATTTTACCGAATTTGTTCACGCCTATGCACTGAACAGAGCATTTGACTTTTTTTTTGATTGATGAAGAAACGACGGAGCGTAGTGTTAGGAGGCCGTAAATTTGCATACTTTCAACAGAGCTTCAAAAAGGTTCCAATATTTATGTCTTCAGATACTACAAAGGATCTCCGAATCGGAAATTTCCACAATAATAAGGTTTTCTTCATCTTCAATATCTTCAAGAGTGATTTTCATAAGCATCGCTAGAGCAAACATGTTACCTAATTTGATCATAAGATGTATCTCATCAGGGACTAGCATTAACTTGGAGATGTCTTCTCCGGTAAAAATCTGCGCTTTATCTGGTCGGAAACCAACATTTTGCTTTTTTATGAACGATGTCAACTTATGAAACTTGTTTTACTTAAACTAAACATTTCACCATCGAATAACGCGACCATAGGGTATTGGAATTCAGTACCTCACTCAGCTCAGAACAATACGTCAAAAATGCCTCTTTCCTGAAGCTAGTCCTTTTTCCTTACACTAGTTTAAAAATTGGTTGTTTAGCTGTTCGTACCTTTTTCGTGATTTACTGGTAACAGGTTTGAATATACCTCATCTGCGGCGTTTAGAAATTGCTTCTGGCAGCTCTTCGCCTGACAAATCCATAAAAAAATATTGTTATCATTGAAAATAATTTGAAAAATGTAGAATCTGTCCCTTCGACTTGAAACTTTGACGTCTTGATGGCAACTTGGTTGTCATAGCAAAATCTTTTGATACCAGACCAAACCACTTGATCCATCTTACTTTGATTGTTACAAGGATTGATTTTGAGGAATGTATAGAGTAGATATATAAAAGTACATATCCCAATTTTTATTTTATTCCAATTAATAAAAAATTGCCAAATCAAGAAAAATAGTCTGAGTTACATTAAATATTAATACCTACATTAGTTTGAGTAGTAATAATATACAGGTAAAATTAATGAAATGTACATGTGATAAAATCAAGTTGACATATTTTACTTTCCCGCACTAGTACAGGAAAGCGGAGTGACACTTTCAAAACTGAAATGCGTGCAGGAAAGTGGGTAAAAACGGTCGCAGAAAAATTTTCGTTTCGTCGTTAGGTAGTTTCCTGTTTTATTAGTGTTATGCTATTACTTATATTGTTAATTTATGAGATGATTGAAAGAAAATCAAGTGCTTCAAACATCTATATTTTGGTCGAGGAGGACGTGATTAGGAAGTATAATTATTGATAAAACGACTCACTTTTGAGGAAGTTCAATCGGAATTATACGAAAAACCACGTCCTAGTAAATCAACTACCATTACTAATATGCAAATATTAAATTTTGATTTTTATGTGTACACTGTCAAACGTAATGAGTAGTCAGCCGATATGATGGGTTTTAGCAAAGAATAGGTTTTTGTTTTTTCTTCTTTAAAATATGGATACGTGTTCCACCAGAGACGTAACTACATTTTCGTCTGCTAGAAACGTTGTTCTTCGTATAACTCAGACTGAACTTCGTTACAGGTGAGTCGTTCAATCCATAATTATAATGTAGGATAGAACTATATAACATGATCTCCAAAAATATAAGTACAAAGATATGAGATATTATTGCACAGGTAAAGAGGAATTGCATGTTAAAAGGTGAGACCTCATTAATCCTTGGCTCGCACAAATTTCGACTTCTGAGGGCTTTCGTTCGAAGGGGGACAACAGCTGGTTAATGAAAAAATCAATTAAAACACAGTCTTTGATTATCACTGGATTATAATGTAATTTCCTCAAATCATTGTTGCCATGTCGCAATTTTTTAAGGATACAATAAGCATGTCTGTCAGCTAGATTTTGATTTCTGTTGGGTACATTCGTGGCAACGAAAAATCAAAAATACTGTCGTGGATGAAATATATAACAATAAGAAGGCAATTGAAACGTTCATTGCAGCTCATCGAGAGCATGTGAAAACGATAGTATTTCCATCGCCAAACGGATATTCTTCGCTGTCGATATAGTCTGGTCAGTACAGCAACGCTGTATTTGATATATGATAGAACAATAACAAAACATTCCTGTTTAATTTCGTATTTATTTTGGTATTGGAGTATTTTTTCGTGAATAAATGGCAAATTCTGAGTTCATTTGTGAAAAACTATCGTTATTTTTTATTACTAATCAATAGTGAAGCATTGTGAAATGTGCAAAAGACCAGCTCCAGGATATCAAAATAGCTACCAGTGTCGAAAAATGAAAACCGAATTGGAAAAGGGTAGAATTAATGAATTATGAAAAAAAATGTCAATTAGAGCATCGGCATCATAATTTCAGGTTTCCATTCCATATTGAGTTGTCATTATTTCTATTTTATTGAACCTCAATATTCGAGGGCTAGTGAGCGGCGAGTTACTAGTCTAGGTTGTGTTATTTGATCGGAGGTATCAATGTACTTTTATCTTTCTTCAATAAATTATTTCAAACAATTCTCAGATGGTTGTAATATCATGGAAATTCAATCAGACAGTATGGCATTTTATCGTTCACCAAATCATGTCAATTATCATAAACGACTGATGATTAGGAAAGGTGACATTCGAACCTTCTCATTCCGACATGAACATATTCCAATAAGCCACAATTTTGTTTTCCTACGATAAAGTCGGCTGACAAGAAAGCTATTCCAGAACAGCGCATATCTTCAGATGATTGAAAGAGGGATCGTACCAATCAACGAAACGATCGAACCGCAAACACTGATGAGTGTATAGGTATATGTAGAATCAATCCTAAAATAATCTGCTAGCAACAATCGAAGCAGGCATTTGTATTTGAAAGATTTTTACCGGACAAATACGGAAGTAGAAAAACGTATAGTTCTTTGAAAACGCCACAATGTGAGCAACCAACGCGTGTACAGAAAAAATTTGAAGGTGGCAACAAAGATTATTAAATGAAAAACAAGGTGGATGACGAAACACATACATATCTTAAAGAAGACAAAGTAATATACATAATCGAGGTCATGAAACTGCAAAAGAAAGGAACGTGGTGGGAACTATTATTTTCCACCACGACGTCATTATACCTTAAAATGATATCATGGATACGTCGGCGTCGATGCCAAGACGTAACATATACGTCATGTAGATGTTCTTTTCAAGCTAGTATGAGGCGAATACAGTAAAATGCAAGTCAGGCAAGTTCTGTGATTGATTCACTGATGTTGTTAAAAATTTTGTACGGTTATTCCGTCTATGTAAGATAACTAGGTTGAGTAAGGTTGGCTCATAAATTAGACATGTTCAACTCAGTTTTCATGCAGTGTTGTCGACATTTCAAACTTCCCGCCATTTCATTGACACATGACACATCCCAGATCGCGTTTTCCGTGAATATCATTGTGTTTCCAGTGTTTGGTGAACGTGTGAAATTTCAGAATATTTTCTGTCATAAAATTCATCGAAAATGACGAAGGCGATTTGGCAACAATTGTAAACTCATAATAGCTGACACCAAAAAAATGTGAGGTATTTTGGCCACCAATTAGAAATGTAACTGAAGTCAACTCATCAGAGTCTGAAAAAAATGAATGACTAGTAAAATTCTTCCAACATCCATATAATACTTGGTTGAAATATATTATTGTTATTAGCTGATTACTTTGAATAAATTTCTGTATCCCAAGGGAGAGCAATAAATGATTTTTTTTAACATTTGTAGCTATATTATTTCAGATAGCAGCTAAATGTTCTTTGATTCAGAGCAGTTGCCATGATGTACTCTGATTCTGGCATATCCTTTCAAATAGCTATGGGTTTTGACTGCATTGATCCTAATTTAGTGTTTTGAGCGTTGATCATCATGATATACTGTACGTTCATTCAAGGTAGGCTCCTGCACATGTACAAAAACTAACTATTATAGTGACAAGTATGTTTGTGTACAAAACCATACATGATTTGCAAATGTAATGGCTCTGCTAGATGGTTTCAAACTTCTTTCAGTAACAATGAGCCTGTAGTTCCGTAGACAGGCATGTCTAGAGGTTCGTAAAATGTACGTTATTTCGACCTTTCATGAACGTCTATATAAGTAAGTTCAATGTTACATCTATGTTATTTCTTGACGTATCTAGTCGACGTCGAAACGACGCTGACATTCTTAGGTAACATGAACGTGAAATATTTGTCTTCTGAGACTTGAGTGTACTAGTTGGATAGCTCTTAGCCAACTAACTGAGACTCTTGACTGAACATTGATAAACCGGCCCTGGAATTGGACAGTTTAACTGTAGTATTATTCCGTGAAGGCCTGTAGATAATAGATGAAGTTTCTTAACTATGTCACATTTTATTAACTAGGTAACTAAAATGATAAAATTCAGCTTAAACATGAAATAACATACTATTACATATTTTGTAGCAAAGTATTTCTCCTGTTTCTAATAAATGTTTGTTCAAAATAATTAAATTGAGTAGATGATGACAAACAGTTCGTTTCGTGTAATCACTAAAATAACATTAAACCCAATATCACAGATTCAGACTATATCAAAATATGCACCAGGTACCTCTTGGTAGTTAAAATAATTGCAATATTTGAAGTAATCGAAATGATTGATTAAAAACCATTCTGTATACGTATGCATTGGCTGAAGTAACTTGAAACGAGCGTATCACCGAAGTATTCTTTCAGGCATTAACAGGGCTCATCTGTCAGTATATTATGTTTTCCTACATATATAAAGTTGTGCAATATAATATCTTCTACATCATTAGATATGTGATTTTGAATTTCACCCCAATTGAAAATGAAGAAATCCTTGATGAGAATCAATGAAGATAGTCGAAGGTTGGTGTTTCTATTTTGTCGAGTATGGTAGTGAAATGAATGCAAGCTGAATTTATTTATAAGAACAAGGCCATCAGCGTGAGTATTTTGTATCTTGCAAAATAATTTTATGATGTGTAGGATGATTAATAATAATCATTTATGTTCCATCAGATAATTTACAAAATTATACTGCCATGCTAAACATAAAAGGCATATCTGCAGTTTTTATGTTTACGAAAAAATCATGATTTACTATCAGGTTGGGGGCAATTTTTGCAGATATGACATTTTTCATAAACTTATAATATCGGCTAATTTTCAATTACTACATTCAATCCTAGTAAGGTAGGTGTAAAACGATGCAGACAAATCAAAACAGTCCTAAATAAATTTGTCAGATACGCCCTTTACGCTTAGCACTGCAGTATATAAGAATAATCAAATTGAGGGTGAAATCAAGAAAAGAACTCCTCTGAACTATAGAAGTATTTCTCATATAAAACATTTCTCAACCTAATTTTGAACACAGAAATATTATTACTACCTTTGATCATGTCAGGTGAATGATTAAACATTTTCGGTCCAAGATTGGGAAGGCGGACGATATTTCAAATCTGGCGTAAGAGATGGAACAAACCTCTGTTTCTTGAATATTGACATTACGGACATTACTATTCATTAAAAACACTTGTTTATTCTGCAATACATATACACACATTTCAAATATAAAAACGCACGGCATGACAACATTTCATATTTGACAAAGACTCTGCATAAGAACTTTATGAGTTTGTATCATGCCCAGGTTGACTCAATACTAAGGTATAATGAATGTCTCTGGGGCGACTCTACAATCACCAGAAACATATCTATTACACAGAAACGTATTGTTCGATTATAGCAAGGATATTCACATACATTTTCACAGTGTTTTTTGCAACTTTCGTCATGCATGCCTCTATTTTGCAAAATCCTGGTGTGCATGCCAAATTACCTACTATTAATTAATTATTCAACTAACGTATCTTCCTAATGGTATGCAGTTTGAAATCACGTAAACCATGTATCGAATTTTTACAGAGTTTTCCCGCAATTTTCCACCAATGGCCAGACGAGGGTGCATGTCAGTTTTTCCAGAGTGTTTTCGTCGGAAGTCCCATTTATTTTTTTTCAGTTTTTCGTAACCCTTTGAGCCCTTTTTGTCGATGCGAATTGCATGCCATCAATTAGTACCATTTCAATTTGTTTGAACTTTCGTATATTACAATGTCAGGCAGTATAATATCGCGGAAGAACACGAAAATTATCCACAAAAAGAAAAGATCTTTTCCTTATTGAGTGCACAAGTGCGGTGGACAGGAATCCGTCTATTTTTCATAATTCGGGGTTGATTATCAAGGCAAGGCATGCAGTGTAAAATGGGAGAACATCACCTGTCACCAGCTCCTGATCTAACACTGCCTTTCTGGATGAGATGTCCAATTTTTAACGAGTTAAAATATCCAGTTGTCAAATCTGACAGTTAAGCGTACATTTCTCCTGCAAAAACTGATACCAAGAAGCCTAGTAGCCTGTAAGGTATTTATTTATGATAGTTTCAACAAAAACGGGAGAAACCAATCACAAGTATCACCATTTTGCATTAAAGTTTCATCTTTCCTTCCTGTCTCAGAGACGGGTGGTCCTTCATTGCTGTAATGAATGACAATTTTTGTAATTAACTTCGAAATCATACCATTTTGCTATTGATTTTTAAACTCCTGGTACTCGATTTTGAACCTATGCTGGATCATTTTCAGCCCATTTATATCGAAGTGAAGAATAATTATTTTCAAAAGGAAAATTATTTTGAACCCTAGCCCCATTCCATATACAATGGCCATGTCATCCGCAAATAGTGTGAACGTTTCTGAAATATTGCTGTTTGTTGAATCATTAACGTACAGTAAAAAAGTACTGAACCATGAACGGAGCCCTGAGGAACCTCAAAACGAATTTCTGCTTGAGGAATAGGCCAGGTAGCCGAGTAGTTAGAATCACCGCTTTTCAATCATTCTGGAATAATTTGATGAACAAATGTTGCCAATGCTTCGTCAGGAAGGTATTCAATAACTAGTATGGATATAAGTAAACGATTTCAGATTATTTTTTATTTATTATTTTAGACATGACTTGCCTTACTTCATGAAGGTCAGTATAATGCAGGTTTAGTTTATTCTATTACGTTTAACATTGTCAAAAGGGTTATTTATTGGAATTTGGTTTGTACTGAGCCATGCAGCAACTGTACAAAAATGGTTGTTCAGATGTTGGAGAGATGGGTATTTCGTGTTGCTGAAAGTTATTTCTCTATATTCATTTATTATCTATGAAGTCTTAGATCCCAGTATGAAACGACCTTCAACGAGCTGGTTGATGGTTGAAAATATTTTATGTCAAATTGAATATGTCAATAAATATATTGCAAATGGGTTGACTAAATCATTTCAGTCCAGTATATGATCAATTAACAATTTAGAAATTATATTTTTTAAACATTTCACTTGTTTGGTCTATAAACAAATTCAATACGAATCGAACGTATGAAGCCTACAGAATATGCAAACGTTAGGTTGACTATATTCTTCCCGTCACAACTCTTGAGGAGGGTATAAATAGGTAAATCGATACAAGTAACTTGCAATAGTCTTTTTAATGAATTAAAGTTGAGTGGAAATGAAGATTATTTCATTATGAACACGGTGTTATAGGGTTCACTGCGAAAAATCAGTCATGAATTCCGGTTGTCGAGTTTGAAAAAGTGAAATATTGCTGCGAATGAATACGTACGACAGAGAGGTCCCAGCGAACCATCCCATGTGATAGAAGAGGACACAGCATTGCAGCTCTGTGTAGTTCGCCCATTGAATGAAAAAGAGTGCGCATGCTATTTTTTCCGTAGAAATGAAAAGGATAGCGATATACTCATAAATGCTGTACATCATATTGAAGTAGCTAGTAAGAATTAAAAAAAAACGTGCTACCATTTCTTGTTGTTGAAAAATGGCCGAAGTATTTGTTGTGTGATTCGGATGACTGTGATCGATTTCAATGATGAAAATTTTAGAAACTGTTCATTGAAGTAAGCTTTTCGTAAAATACACATATATAATCAATTTATCAAAAAAATATTCAAAAAACGTTCTTCTATTTTAATTCCATGTTTTTTATTTTAACATTGAACTACTTCAAAATGATGCACAGCATTAACGAGTCTATCGCTATTCTTTTCATTTTCACGGACAAATTGCATGCGCACACTCTTTCATTCAATGGACGAAGTACACACAGCTGCAATGTTGTGTTCTCTTCTATCGCATGGGATCGTTCGCTGGAACCCCTCTGTCACACGAATACACTGGCAGCAATATTTCGCTTTTTAAAAATCGATAACTGGAATTCAGTACTGATTTTTTGCAAACAACCATATACCTCCGTATTCATTTAATTTTAATTCATTAACTAGACCAGTGCAAGTTACTAGTATCGATTTACCTGTTTATACCTGTTTACCCAAGAGTTGTGATTGGATGGAAATAGTCAACCTAACGTTTGCATATTCTATAGGCTTAATACTTTCGATTGGTATGGAATTTGTCTATTAACCCAACCAGAGAAATGTAAAAGAAAAATTCAATCGGTTATTAATCATATTCTGGAATGAAATTTTTTAGTCAACTCAATTGCGATATATTTATTGACATATTTGATTTGATATAAAATACCTTTCAACCATTAACCAGCTCGGTGAAGGTCGATATATACTGGGATCCTATATTAATGAGGTTTCTTCAGTTTCCTACAATCGTTTCTGAAATAAGCATGGAAGGGGCAAGGTCCTTGATTAATTTTACTATATAAGGTAAACAGTTTATATCCTTGGATGATATACCTCTTGTGAGCCATTGTTTTTCTCATCGAGTAAAGTTCGCAGGTCAGGATGGATAACAGAAAATGCTTGTAATATTTCGACTAATTTAGCAATCGAATCTAAGAAAGTTGAAAATATATACATTAGCCAATATGTATCACAGAGTTCTAGTCATGCCAAATATTTGAGTTTCATTTATTTCTATCTGCGCTTTGCTATGGGATCGGGTTTGTAGGGGCAACTGGAGCAGCAATGAGGTGCTTCGTCTGTCCGTCTGCTTCCTGGTAAGTCGGCGAGGCGTACGCCCAGATTGCAACTTGCAACTTTCTTGGAAAACACACTTTCTTTGCAGTCACTGAAAGTACCCACTCCAAATTCACTGCTCATACGCAGTGATCTGTTCCATTGCTATGCAGGTATTGGTTGTGCTCTTGTTAAGTGTATCTGTAGTTACTGTATAGCGATCCTGAAAAAGCTGGGGCAGAAACTCGTTTCGATATATTGCTCTGAACTCGTGGTTCTTCTCTGGGTTCCTGGAAAATATCTAACGCTTGGTTGATGAACTCTTGGTCGTGTTTGCGGAGCTTATTGTCTTATATTCTAATGCTGGTGTGTTCTCTCGTCAGCGAGCTTCTAGAAATTACACTAGAGTGTGTCTTGCGTGTGTCGAGCTTGAGCTGACTCCTGCAAGCTCACGCTGATCATCCAATCTAATGTATCCATCACTGGTTGTGATGAATACATAGGTGCAGTACTCTGTTCTGTATCCTATCCAACCTAGTGAGGTGGGTCGTATTTATTCCGCAGAGCACTGGACAATCGAAAAGCGTTGGAAGTCTAATTCATAGACCAGCATATTGTTGTTCCTTTGGATGTGGGGGGGATAGGTCCTTGTGACGGCATCTGATCCCTCTTTGTACTCGAATCAATGTGCTGTCGCATGGTTAGCCTGTTGAACAAGTAATTCAGCTAGGTCAATTACTCCAAGGGCACGTCCTTGACCATCAACTTTTTTTTCCGAGTTTGATGACCTTGGTCTTCATTAATGTTTCTCTCCACATGTGTTACGATTAACCTATCAAGATGGCTCTCGATCTACTCGGCAGTAGGTGCACTACGACACGAATTGGCGTATTATATTTGGGGGAAATGCAGCCAATATCTACTTCAAAACGTATTCGTTCTACAAAAAATAGTTTTAAGATACATGTGCAAAGTTAAACCAAGAGACTGATGAAGAGAATTATTCAGAGAACACAGTATTTTAACGGTTGTAGCCCCTGTATATTGTGGAATCAGTCAACATTATCTATCAGAACAAAAATCTTGTTGAAACGACCGATTCCCAACACAACACTAGACAAAATAACAGCCTTAGATTACAACAAAAGACTATAATCTACAATAGTGTGGAAATGTACAATTTTCTGCCTTCTAGCGTAAAGAATATCATGTGTCTCAGATAATTCAGAAAGGTCAGTAAAAAAAATTGATATTGCAACCCATTTATGTCCTCATTGATCACTTTATCAATACCTCTTAACCTTTTCTTGACGTTCTGTACTTACTTTATTTTACTTTTACAACCTTTGTCTTTAAACGTATGAATAATACCATAATGCATCAGCAGTAATTTAAGTATACTTAAAGAGTGATAAAGGAAATATTGAATATATTCATTTGCCATAATTTAGTTTAATAATTTTGATGATTGCACAAAAAATAAGTGTGTATGCCATTGCCGCGAAACTTGCATCGGCCTCAAAGATAACTTTTATTTCGATACGATAAGAAGGCATTTCGCGACCTTGACTATTCCTAATTATTATGTATCAAATATATGTCCGATTTTCAATAAATAATATGAACACTCCTAAATATCTGTAAACCTCGCTATATCAATGATTAATTAAAACAGTAATCCCACAATTCTCGCCTAACGGAGAAATACTGTTTGCTGAATATTTAATAAATTCACCAACTTTGTGTTGCAAAATGCGAAATTGCAATTTATTCAAACTGTCATGAGTGAAAGGTTCGGTGAAAATGAAAAAAATTCTAATTATTGAGTTTATATGAAAACAAATTATCAATAAATCGTTTAAAATAAGCTCCAAAGTAAAAAGTTGAAAATCCATGATATTATTTGTAATAACTCAACATTAAGTTTGAATAGGTACAAGTTACATTTTGCAGTATTCCTGATTTCCAATCGTTTGTATATTATCTCACTAAATTTCAGGATCGGAAGGTACACATTTACAGCAGAGATGAAAGAATTGTGCTCGGTAGCGAGGCGGTTAGATACCGGCCTTCGAAACTTTCGCGAAACTTCCGCTTGCATCAGGCCAGATTCGAATCCTGGAAAACAAAAAAAATCTTCTCAATTTTTCAATTTCATAGGAGTCGATGGGCAACGTAATTTGTCTAAATGCCAATCCCGACGTCTGGTGCTTGCTTGGAGTTCGCGCCGACCACCCGGGGTGGTGCTGTAGTTTTTCTGGGTTTTTCCACAGCTGAGAAGTGAATACGCCACCAAAAATCAGTGAGTCGGCCTGGAGCGCCACGGCATATAATAGTAATAGCCGTCCTCTACCCGCACAGGCTATGCCTTTGGGTAGTCTCTATGGGTGTTTATGAGGGAGTATTATTATTATGTATTCATGATTTTTTTTCATGATTTTTTCAAAATGCAAAATAATTATATTTTGTACTAAAATCCATATTCTTGATAGGTTAATAATTCACGTTTCCTAGGTTACATCAAACTGAAAAAATCAATGGAGTTATACAGTAAGGACCAAAAGTCCGTCGTTCCCCCTCTGTAACTTCTTTCTTCTAAATATTACAAAAATATGTTTAATACATAAGTTGTAGGGTTTCATTCGATCTCTTCAATGGTTCAAGTTTCATCCATACAGAGTGTCTCAAAAAAGCGCAGCGACTTAGAAATATATTCTTTCAAATGGCACACCCTGTATTTCATTGCATTATTAGCTTATACGTTGAATTTTCCTTTAATGAATGGTTTTCCTTTAAAAAAGTTGGTAGATTTGGAATTATGAACACTTGTAGATAAATAATTATTTCGACCACTTTTGCACCAGTTCACGAATAAATTAATGAGGTAGTCTATGCACGCTAGGCGCCTTTATTTTATTCATGACAACGAAAAAAATCTGTTTTTGCCAAATGTCATTGATTATTTCGCATTTTCAATGAACGGTTTCCGGAACGTCCGATGTGTCGAAAATATCTGCAGTAATTGGTGTCAAAATTTAACCATACTGGCACCTTGAAAGATGCTCCGAAATCTGGGCCAAAAATAATTATGGAAGATATTGAAATTCAAGTACTAGCCGAAATGGTAAATAACCCGAAACAATCAACTAAGGAAGTAGCTGAGACATGTGATGTTTCTAAAACATCAGGGAAGTGGTTTCAAAAAAAAATTTGCACCAATTGGTTGAAGATGACTTGAATTTTGCGAGACCATGGAAGGAAGGATTGTTGCAATTCGGCTTTATTTGCAACATATCTGCTTTAGTGCTTTAGTAATGAAAGCACTTTTCACCTAAATGAAAATGTGAATACCCAGAATTGTAGATATTGGACTGATGAGAATCCCCATGAATTCCGCGAGGGGCACACTCAATTTCCACAAAAAATTAATGTTTGGGTTGGTATTTTAGGTGACCACATTGTAGGTCCCATATTCTTGGAAGAAAATTGAAATGGTCGCAGATACCTCCAAATGCTACAAATCCCAGTATCGGTGAGATTACGATAGATTACGAGACTATTTTGCTCCATTACGTGCGGATGGTTTATCTCCAGAAATTAAGGTATGTCCTCACCAACTCACTAAAATATTTCGGCATCAGTCGCTTAACATTCTGGTAATTTTTGGAACAACGATTACTATCCATGCCGGGCCAGGGAAAGTCATGTCTAGGTGAAGTTGTATAGAAGGACCTATCTGCCTTTTATATTTTTATATGCTAAAAGATATTTTTACTTTTATTGGTTAATATGAATGTAATGAAAAATCTTCTAACCATTTGAGTTTTATGAACATGGGGAATGTATGTTGAATTTATTAATACATTCAGACATGACACTGAAAAAACTTGAAGTAAGATTATTTCAAAACCAATAAAATTCTCAGCACGGCATATAATTAATTCAGTGGCGTTTCCGAAAAACGTTTCCTTTTTTGTTCATCCATGTCTTCATCCAATAACATTTTTCAACTTAATGCAATTTCGATAACTCCAGAGTTTTTTCCTTAGAGCTTAATGAAGTTATATTTCTTTTTTTCATAAACAAGAAAATAACGTTGCCATAGTTTGGTATAGACCTTTCTTTGTAGTCGGCTCAAAATCATAGCCGGTATACAGTGCGGTCCAAAGGTATGGAATAAATTCATTTTTAGCGTTATTATGTATTTTATGAAAAAATCCTGAAACAGGTCAATTTTTATTGGCAATTTGACAATTTACAGTATGAAAATATTACCCCCTTCTTGCACCCCCTCTGAATTATGAGCACCCCCCTCAAAAATTTTAAATGAGAAGGGGGGTCGTGTGGCATCTTGTTCGAAAGGGATTTTCATTATCTGTTCAGCAATACTAAGTGTTTCATATTTGGTGCAACCATAACTGAGAAATTTTTTTATTAAAATTTAAAAATATTGACACTGTAAATTATGTATCCGTTGAAAAAACCTGAAACAGGTCGATTTCTATTCTCAATTTGACAATTTATACTTTCTTATCTGTCTTGCTAAAAAAGTCAGGAAAAAGTCGTTGAAGACACCAAAAAATTATTCACAAAACCCATAAATAATATAATGTCAATCTAGTACACTACTGTTATTTTGATATTTGTGAGTTGCTGGCAGACGTCAGTGTATTGAAAAATATTTTTGTGTGTATTCGATTCATCTATGGCTCATTTATCCGAAACTCAAAGAATAGACATTTTAATTATGCTTGGATGCGGTAATAAAACACGAACTCAAACGGAAGTTTGTGAAATGTTCAATAATAAATACCCTGGTCAACACGTATCACAATCTACAGTTAGCAAAATAGAAACAAAATACCGTGAAACTGGACATGTAAAAACTCGTCAAAAACCAGGTCGAAATGCTTCATTGGATGAGGAGAAAAAGTTAGATGTACTGTTAGCGATTGAGGAAAATCCGCATATGACAAGTAGACAACTTGCCGCCGACAATGATGTAAGTAAATAATCGATATTGAGAGCTTTACATAAAGAAAAATACCATCCTTATAAAGTTCAGTTGGTTCAGGAGTTAAATGAGGATGACCCTGATAGAAGGCAACAATTCTGTGAACTGATGATGGATAGAATCGAAGCAGATTTGCAGTTCATAAACAAAATTGTGTTTTCTGATGAAGCTACTTTTTATTTAAATGGAACGGTTAATATACAAAACTGTAGATATTGGAGCAGAGAAAATCCTCATTGGATGTGTGAGGCTCACACACAATATCCCAAAAAAGTGAACGTTTGGGCTGGTATCATTAAAAACAAAATTATTGGCCCTTATTTTTTTGAAGGCACAATTAATGGTGAGGTTTATCTAGGTTTTTTGATGAACTTTTTAGTGCCTACATTAAAACGACTTTTTCCCGATGTTAATGATCCAAATGGAATAGATAGATCAATTTGGTATCAACAAGACGGAGCTCCACCGCATTACACACGTATTGTTCGAGATTATTTGACAGAAGTTTTTCCCAATAGGGGGATTGGCAGACGTGGACCGATTGAATGGCCGCCTAGATCCCCCGATTTGACTCCTCTCGATTACTTTTTATGGGGTTATTTAAAATCAAAAGTATATTTCAATAGACCAGACAATATTGCAGATTTAAAAACTAGGATATCGGAAGAAATTAACAACATAACCCCTGAGGTCCTACAAAATGTTCTACGAGAATTCCAAGATCGCCTTGCTTATTGTCAAGAAGTGAATGGTGGTCATTTTGAACATTTAATTTAACTGTAAAACAAATTGAAATATACTTCCTAAACATTATGTTACATTATTTCCTTCAGTCTATCAACATTTGACATATTCAGAATAAATTTTCTCAGTATTGCTGAACAGAGAATGAAAATCCCTTTTGAAAAAGGTGCAACACAACCCCCTTTCTCATTCAAATTTTTTGAGGGGGTGCTCATAATTCAGAAGGGGTGCAAGAAGGGGGTGATATTTTCATACTATAAATTGTCAAATTGAGAATAGAAATCGACCTGTTTCAGGTTGTTTCAACGGATACATAATTTACAGTGTCAATATTTTTAAATTTTAATAAAAAAATTTCTTCGTTATGGTTGCACCAAATATGAAACACTTAGTATTGCTGAACAGATAATGAAAATCCCTTTCGAACAAGATGCCACACGACCCCCCTTCTCATTTAAAATTTTTGAGGGGGTGCTCATAATTCAGAGGGGGTGCAAGAAGGGGGTAATATTTTCATACTGTAAATTGTCAAATTGCCAATAAAAATTGACCTGTTTCAGGATTTTTTCATAAAATACATAATAACGCTAAAAATGAATTTATTCCATACCTTTGGACCGCACTGTATATCCACTGGTACCAGAATACGACAAGACTATAAATATTGGACTATAAGTGTGGGCTACTGCTGTTGTGGCCACTTTTATATTTTTTTGCCAAAATTACCCTGCTGGTGACTAATCATTCAATTTCGATGGCAGGAGTGAGTCTTTGCCAAACACTGAAAAACTGATTCTGTCCGCGGCAGAACAGGTACAAAGTATATGCTCTGTTAGACAAAGATGTTCTTCTAGACAAAGACGACATCATACGAATTGATCGTGAAATACTTCTGAGATTTTCAGGTGTGATTTCATATATTTTTTGATAGGTACCTGCGAGAGAAGGATGAAGAAGGATCCTTTACTCTTTCCAATGCTATGAAGGATTTTTTCTCTTGTATTGCATAACATTTTGCCTTTGTGAAGAATATTTTTTGATAAACCCTTATTGATCAGAAGTACCTTCTCTCTTGAGTGATTGCCTTAAAGTTGTTGTTACAATATTAATGAAATATGATTTGCGAAAATTAACGGATGATAACTTCTTTTTCAAGTTTTATAATTGAACTTCAACATTAATTGAAGGAAGAAATTTTCAATTTAGTGCAATAATGTGTTGATCTTGTCTCCCAAAATGTAACACAGAGGATAAAAAAAGGTCAGTATTTGAGTTGCGAATCTTCGATTTGTCCAATGGGCAAGGGCTATTGTTATGGCCTCTTGTATAGCTAACGAGTAGGTACGCACTGATCTTGACTCAACTCTTGAAAGTGCGTTGCTACAATCTTATTCATTGATTTTGATACAGATTGACCATTTTACTTTAACAATAATGACTTTCATAGATTATAGTAATGAGTATGGATCAACTATCCAACCATACTTGATTTGGTTGGTTAATATAGTTGCCGGCTCATTTATAATATACAGGGTGTTCCAAATTAAGTCGATACCATTGCCAACTCCGTTATTATTGATGATACGAATTCGATTAAATGGGCAAACTAGTAGCATTTTTAATGGCATTCTTCATTCCGAATACAAAAACAAAAAATTGACTGTCGCGTTTTCAGAATATTTCTTAAAATGATCTTTCTTTCAATGGAACATCCTATATTTTTTCATGCATTTCGATTCGTAGTAACATTCTCAACAACAAATCCCATCTGACCTTTTTCCGTAAAGGTGAAAATAAGACAGTTTTATCAATAGGAAACATTTTTAACAAACGGATTCAATAAAGCGCTATAAAATATCGAGTAAATAATTAAAACACCGCCTTCTTGTTGAACACATATTTGGGTCCTTCTATTGATAGTTTCAATTTAATTTTTCAGTTCATCTAAATTATTATGTTTCATTTTGTACACCTCATTTTTTATAAATCCCCAAAAACAAAAATCTGGAGGTGTCATCTCTGGTGAACGAGGGGGCCACTTAACAGGATCATTTGTAGTAATCCATCTGTGGTGATGGACTAGAAATGGATTATGTCTACTCCAGTAATGAAAATTATTTCTATTATACATCTCGCGATTTGAAAAATCAGCCTCATCGCTCCATATCATATTCCTATAGATGTATGAATCTTGTCTGCATTTATTCATAAACCACCGACACAACCCCAATCGTCTCTCAGGATCACCAGGTTCTAGTGTTTGCACTGGTCTTAACTTATAAGGAGAAATATTATGTTTCTTCAGAATTCGTTGAATACCCGACAGTGGAACAGCTACTTCTCAAGACTAATCTCTGATGGAATTATTTGGATATACCTCAAAGTAGGATAAAACGTCAATTTCTGTATCTTCAGATATTACAAAACGTTTTATAGTTCTCTTTTTCTCAAAAACTTTTTCATTGTTCCTGAATCGACGATGAACCACACCAAAAAAACGCCGACTAGGTAGTTCATGATCGGGGAACGAATTACTGTAGTGTTGGAGTGCTCTAACGCTATTTTTCTGGTAAAGCAAGTAGGATTCTAACATATCACATTTTTCTTGAAGGGAAAACGGCATTTCGAAAAATATTCGAACAGCAGTTGACAGTTACAATAATTTGACATTGTCATAATATACTTGAGAATATTTGTCAAATAGTATTTCAACAAAGTTTCAAGGCAACTTGATTGCTCATAATAATTATGTTTTAACGAATCAAACACATTTTTTCCAGCCACATTCATATGACCCTCCAGTATTTTCTGATCTTCAAAGTTATCATTACAGCAGATATATTTTGATTCACAAAATAAATGCGGCTAGCGGAATGGCCTTAAGATGGAAATTATCGTTTTGTACATTGATACCCAATATTTCAGTGGTGTCAATTGAGTGGTACGACATGATGATCACGGGTTTTACGAGGTCACATCCCAGTGAAATTTTTTCTTTTTACTGTCTTATTTTGCTATTGGTAACAAAATATTGTCATTCGTATAAGTAACAAATTGGGTGTATGGACAATCATGAGATTTTATTCGCCAAAACAAAGAAATTTTTTGTACTAGTGAAAGAAATAAATATTTCCACATAAGTCGCTCATTTTCCACTTAGGAAGGAAGGTGATATAAGCTTTGTTGTTGAGAATGTTATTACGAATCGAAATGCATGAAAAAATATAGGGTGTTCCATTGAAAGAAATATCATTTTATGAAATATTCTGAAAACACGACTGTCAATTTTTTTTGTTTTCGGCATCGAGAAGGCCGTTGAAAATGCTACCAGTTTGCCCATTTAACCGAATTCGTAGTATCAATAATAACGGAGTTGGCAATGGTGCCGACTTAATTTGGAAAACCCTGTATATGCGAACTAGGCGATAGCCTAGGGTGCTCGTATTACGGCGACCACAATCGGCAGCATCGAAATTGTAAAATAATACAGTAAATTATTTCAAAAAGAGATCGTTGAAAGTGCTTTCGATACTGTTTTAAATTTCAGTGAGAACTTGAGATGTATCAACGGATCATCTGCTGCAAAATCTCATCGGACAAGAGCCAGATCAAGTGCAACATATCGATCCCCATTAGATAACAGTCGAAGAAAGTTATCTGCTATGGACTAGAATTGAAAACTATAAAATGTATAGTTAACGGTGAATGTGAGTCTTGTTCATGGCTACAAAATTCAGTTTCGAGGAACGGTTTTGCTTTCGTTGTAAGCTATTTTTCAAAGACGGAAAATATACACTCTTTGTTACAAAGGGTCAAATGACAGAAATTACATATCTTTTAAGACACTATCAAGATTGGAACGAGATGAAACTTAGGTTGATTTGAACCCAGACAGCATGGTATATCCCTGGAATATTTCTCAGATGTCTCAGATAGGATATATATTGTTAAAATATTATGTTGTTGTAAATCTGAATAAAAAGATAGATGATATTTTTGTAAATTTTGATTTATATATGACAGTTGTTATAACAGTTGTTTGCCTAGAAGGATACTCACTATTTACATTAATGATTTTACCTTTATTCTCTCCTTAGTCAGTTGGCGCTCAAGAACATGTAGTCCTCTCTCCTCAAGGTAGAATTCAAAGGAAAAAGGCTTTCCAATCTGGCAATATTGTAATATTTGTGAAAAGTGACCTAGCAAAAGAAATAAACAGTAAAAAATTCAACTCAGACTACTTTCTTTATTACAAATGATCTGGAAATGAAATAATATCCAGTTATTGTTTGTTATTCTTACCTTTCCAAGCCTTTCCTACCGATATCTAATTATATATTATGAAATTCTTAATATTTCGTGAAATTTTCAATTAAGTAAGACCACCCACAAAACTCTGTAGAGCACAGAGTGTTGCTTAGTACAAGAAGTTGCAACGGTTCTATTGAATTATTCAAAATAATGCTTGGTTTGAATTCTTAGTTATTAGTTCTTAGTCATAGTCTTAGTTCTTGGGAACGTTGCATAAACCAAGCATAAGGCTCTTTCACAAAGTTTTTGTAGGGAACTTAACCTAACTTTTTGTCGTAATATTGAAATGTTAATAACTAGAAAATATATGCGAAATAGTTCATAAGAATTCGTGAAATGTTATTATTCAAGTGTCTAAGGGTTTTTAGAAGAGTCACTGATAGTTTTTAGTGCGAAAAAAGTTTTTGTGCGGGAAAAACTTTCAAGTTATCGGAAAAACTGGACTAGCTGGATGTTACCACGAAGAATAATGTCGTTGGGACATATTGGAATTGTTGATTTTGTCTAATTTGGATAAATACCTTTGGATTACTTATGCAGGATGGCGGTTGGTGATGTCAAATGGATTTTTCTTGTAGGATTTGTATATTGCAGGTGAGTTTTTTCGTCCCGTCTGTAGAATAATGAGTTGCCTTCAGTTTCAATGGATTTCAGTCAATTTTCTGCAGTTTTTCTGGTCTTTGGTTTAATTTCAAATTGCTGGTCTAAAATTTTCTTCTTTCTGTTTTTTTTGTTGGCGTCTCCAACTTCCTTTTTAAACAAGTGTCCCTTGTTCCATGGCAACTCTCTTCAGTTCTTTCTTGATTTTTTGGTGCACTCAAGGAATACGCACTATTTAGTCACAATACTTTCACTCTGGTTTTTATCACTTTGTTTTAAAATTCTTATGATTATTTATACAACATACAAATATTTAATAACTATTATGTACAAAGTCTTTTTCCATTCAACTAGATATTATTATTTCCTGGAATTTTTTTCTGTCAATTTCAAATTTAACATTGACATTGAAGTGGTGGTATCTGTTACCTCGCATAATCCTCTGACCGATTGAAAATAAATTATTAAGTATGTATAGAAGCTACAAACTTGTATATTTCTCCATTATTGATAAATTATGGTTCCTAGTAAAATTAGAAGAAGACCAATATATTTGTCTCATATTTTTCAGTAACAATATACAGTGTGTCACAGCTAAAACTTGTCACCCCCCTAATATACGAACTCATGAAAAAAATTGAAAATCGCTCAGACCCGTCGATTTTTATTTCAAGGGGGAACACTTTCACCAAATACCCCATCATTGTGTTGTCAACCCCCTCAACCCCAGCACCCCCTACTTCAGAATTTTCAATGGGACTACTATACTTGTGATACATCATTTTGAAGGGAATTCAATCCCAAATACATCGGTGTACTGAAATTGAGGATCGATCAAGTGTTGTTGAAGTTTTCATGAAAACTAAGTTTTATCCAGATTTTTTATTTTTCATCACCTCAAATGTTAGCGTCGTAAGAAAGGTTCACTGTGGGTACGACACTGTATTGAAAAATAAAATGCTGTCAGAAATAATAGTTTCGAAGGTGAGACAGACGTTTTTATGAAAAAAAAATTGCCCTCATGTGTTTTTGTATACGCATATCTTTGTTTACGCCTTGGTAATCGATGTATTCGAGTCACTGCATTCAACAATTTGAAAACATTCGAAAATGGTTTATACTGTACAAGAGAGAATATCCAATGTAGCTGCGTATTTTGAAAATGGACGATGTGCTAGAGCTACGGCTCGAAGTTTCAATGAAAGTCATCCAGAAAACACCACATCATATCAGTACGTGCTTCAGTTGATGAATAAGTTCTTGGAGTCGGGATCAGTGCTGAATAAAAAACATGAACGAGAGAAGCCTATGAGAAAATGCAGAATGTACTAGAATTAAATGAAGATGATCCTGACAGACGTACAGAGTTTTGTGAAATCATGAGTCAATTATTGATTGGTGATAATAATTACCTCTACAATGTGTGCTTTTCTGACGAATCTTCTTTTTATTTAAATGGACGTGTGAACAGGCACAACTGCAGATACTGGAGTGACGTAAATCCCCATTGGTACAGGGAAACTCATTCACAAACTCCCCAGATATTGAAAGTTTGGGCTGGTATTCTGGGAGACCATATTGTAGGTCCATATTTTATTGATGGTAACCTCAACGGACAAACGTATCTTGAACTACTTGATACAACTGTGAACCCCAGAATCACTCAGTTACTTGAAGACGATGATAGGTTACTTGACGGTCAGCTCACCTTTCAACAAGATGGAGCTCCTCCACATTTTGTTGCACCTGTACGTCAATTTTTAGATGACAATTTCACAGGGCGATGGATTGGAAGGCGAGGACCAATAGAATGGCCGGCTAGATCTCCTGATTTATCACTATTAGACTTCTTTTTATAGGGTCATTTGAAATCCAAAGGTTCACATTTTGAACCTTTCATACGATGATAACATGTTAGGTGATGAAAAATAAAAATATCTGGAAAAAATTAGTTTTCATGAAAACTTCAACAACACTTGATCGATCCTCAATTTCAGTACACCGATGTATTTGGGATTGAATTCCGTTCAAAATGATGTATCACAAGTATAGTAGTCCCATTGAAAATTCTGAAGTAGGGGGTGCTGGGGTTGAGGGGGTTGACAACACAATGATGGTGTATGTGGTGAAAGTGTTCCTCCTTGAAATAAAAATCGACGGGTCTCAGCGATTTTCCATTTTTTTCATGAGTTCGGATATTAGGGGGGTGACAAGTTTTAGCTGGGACACACTGTATTTACTGAAGACTTATTTCAAGAGTTGATTCAAAACCTTTATAAATGAACACCTCCCATTCATTTTGAGATTTAAGAGGCATTGTTTAGGTTCGAATTCTACACATTAAACGTACATACCAAATATCAAATCGCACAATTAATATATTTGTTTCCAAGGTTCTCAATTCAGCAGCCTTAGCGGATGTCCCAGAAATGGACTAGTAAATAGGATTTGATTTTTTTTCTTATTTTGAAATTAGATATCACACCCTGTTGAAATTTGAAAATAAAGCAATTGTACCTTTGTAGAGATGAACTTTTCTTCCTGAATTATATAACCCTCAAATTGTAGAGAAACTGTAGACACGTGTTTCAGACTGTTGGCATCATGAGTACAGTGTAGCTAAGTGCAAAGATGTATAACACTTTTTACGAAGTCGAAAGTGTTGTACATCTTCGCACTTGGCATTACTGTACTGATGACCAACAGTCTTGAACATGTGTCTTTGGTTGCTCTACAATTTGAGGATTAGGTAGATTCGATTTTTCGAAAATGTAACTCTGGGAATATTACAGTAATATTCCTGAATCATACCATATATTCAAAGAATACTCAATAAATATTCAATATGAATATTCTATGATTATTTTTCATTTATATTCCTTGGATAATCCTGAACCATTCCAAATATTCTGAGGATATTCATTGGTAATATTATAGGAATATTTTGTATGGAATATCCATGGAATATCCCAGAAATATTCTAGTTATTCATAATATTCTACGATTATCTGAGGGATTCCCATAAGCATGTTCAGGGAACATCCAAGTATATTCCTAGAATATTTCAATATTCCAAAAAGAATGTTCTAGGATTATTCATGGAATATCTAGTGCTGTCTGGATCCTAATAAGGGACGGAGAAATGTAATGAAAACGGATTTTTGAAAGGCAATTAATTGCATATGAGAGTTCCAGGACGTTATAACTTTGCCTTCGTGAAACTCCTGACCAAATATTTACTCCTTACAATGGAAACATTTCAAAAAATAGTTTGATTATCTGAAATTGTGAGATCCTTTAATGCATGAACAAAGGGACAAAATCTTTATTTGTAATTTTTCAAAAACTTGGGCTCCTTTCGAAACCTACTCAGCACCTTTCCGACATACTGAGTGATTTTCAGTTTCTTGACAAGACGCATTTTTTTAAATTATCAAAATCTCAAAAGTATTTTTTTTTTTTCGGGAAACGGGTAACATTTGAATTAAATTTTCCAAGGAAATCTCTATACAATGTGAGGGTAGGAAAAATTTGAATTTTCTGTGAAATTTCTCAATAATCTATTTTTCAATCTTTGTTAATTAAGTAACTAAAATTTTCGATACGAGGAATTGATTTAAAAACTACGTTTGTTTTAAGGATGACCTCAGCAATTTGACTGCGTCAATTTTGACTGGCAAAACCCTTGAAAGCTGTCAATTAAGAATTTCTTTACATTTCACATATTTCATTCAGAATTAAATGTGCAAAAATCTAAGGTTTTTGTTGCAGGGAACTTTTTGGCAAAATACCTTCCATTACTGACTGATTCTTATCAGCTTGTAAAAACTCTAAACGATCTCTGCCAATGAATTACTTCACAAAGATCGTGAAAATCTGCTTTACAATTGGCATCGAAATGAGAAATCTTCATAATCCTGCGCCTACACAGCCAGATCAATTGACTAGGGATATGAATATGATAGGGAATATGAGATGGCTATGGATTGTTTTCCGGTAAAACTTTGCAAGTTTGACAATAATTCGTCCTGTTTTTTTTTTTGAATAAGTGAATCCGTTAAGAGCAGTTTTCTTAAAGTTATTTTTCGAAGTGAAACTTGTTAATGACATGATAATTAATACTATTTTGTTTATTACTGTTCACTTCATTCATTTTGTTGTTTAATTTATTTACAGATTTCATATGAATTGTTTTGAAGAATCCATTGAAATTTTTCGGAAAATATAAAACTTTTGAGATTTAACTAACTTTGAGAAATTCGTTTTTGTAAGAAACTGAAAATCGCTTAGTATATTTGATGAGTACGTTTCAAGACGAGCATAGTTGGAATAAAAAGTTATCTTTTTTTGCATTTTTTGTTGCGTACTTATTGAATGTCACTGTGTATCATTCAAGAATTCAAGATTGCACACCTGGCAAATCATGTCGAACAAATGATCTTTATCGTTCGAATTGTGAAACTGAATAATGATAACAATAAAGAGCAAAATATATAAGAGTGAACTCTAAGATTTTTTTTTTGATTCACTCCTCTTTCCGGCATGATTAGCGCTGGCTTAACTGAAAAACCAATTGACCTGTTGAATGAGATATCTCTATAAATATGACATTGGTAGTAACGTAAAAAATACTCACGATAATGTTTAACAGAGAAATTTGGGTTATTAATCCACACGCTATTTTTGTACCCTTCAGTTCACATAATATACTAAATCTTGTTGTGAATGATGCTGCTAAATGTTATCTGGCAGCTACATTTTCCATCAACTTGATCCAAAATTATATGTATATTTTTCAATCCATCGTAATGTGATTTCCTTACACTGAAATCACTGGGCGATATTAGATGGGAAAGTCAGTTCATTTTCAAAACCATTATATTACCAATCAGCTGACGTGCTCATGGACATTTATAGGTGTATTGCTTCTCGTATATGGTACAATTATTTCGCCTCTGGCAACATAAACCATTCTCGAATGTTGTAAAAAATCTTGTAGAAGCAAAAGAAAGTTTCAGAAAAAGCCAACATTTCCGCATCATTTCCATTAGTATCGAAACCAGTCAACTTGACAAAAAATCAAAGGCAGTTCAGTAAAGAAGCGAAAGACGAAGCCATATATGATGAAAAAGTAATTTCAAAATATATTTTTACTTTGCTCTGCTGTATACAGCAATATATTCAGTTGATGGTTTACTTAGATGACAAAAATTATCAACTTTGCTCTTGGAGACTTTTGTAACGTTATTGAAATGCAGAATAAAATTTCTCCAGCTGTTCTGATGGTAGGTATACTATATGAAATTGAAAGAATATCTTATTTATGAGTATTCTGAGGTTATTGATGCAACGGAGTAATGTGGTGAATTACAAGCTATAGCAAGAAGAATACCGAATAATCCTACTCCACATGAAGTTCAAAAGTGCATCGGTGAAAACGGGCTAGTAGAAAATGTGCCTAATTTAGTAACTGTAATGAGAGTGTTGCTTTCTCTTTCTGTCTGTGGCCAGTGATGAGCGCCTGGATTGAAACTAATCAAAACATATCTGCACTCAACAATGACTCAAGAAAGCCTTATGGGATTGTCAACTTCGTCTATAGAGCGGGAAAAAGGTAAAACAATTGATTTGAAGAAGTTTGCTACCACTTTTGCCAATAATAAATCAAGAAAAACATACATCTTACCTAATCCAACCATCCTCACTATTCCATAGACGATAAAAGGTATACATTCTCTTATGTGTAATAAATCAGTACACTAATTTAGTTTTTTTTCAATTAAATGCTCGAAAGGTTTACATTGTTGGTTTATTTTGTAACGAATTTTCTTAAAAGGGCGCCATTCCATCTCTCGCCTAGGGCGCCAAGAGTGCTCGGGAAGGCGATGGATAATAATTGTGTTGTAATGAATAAATATTTTAATATCAGATCAGCGTAGAATTAATATAATATGCATATTCTTTCATTTATTTTGTTGCGTTGTCACAGGTTTCAATCCTTGAATATTTGGTTCAACTATTTCAGAACGAGACGTTTAGGTAAATAGTTCGTACTAAAAGAGAAAAAGAAACTAGCTCAATAATCGGTAAAAGTGAAAAAAAAATTGTTTTAGTGAAATGCATTTTCAATGAGAGGTATCCTGATCAGCCTATATCGAGAACTTATTTGAGGGAGCTTCTTGTGCAAGTGTGCAAAATTATCTATAGGCGAATAAATTTGGTCCAAAACCCAGGAAATGTGCGCAGACAAACCGATCGAGTTGCGAATCGTTAGCTCATGTAGAAATTTTGTTTGTATTTGGTTATACAGATTTCATGAAAAATGCATTGGTGCATCCAAAAGTGCATCCATTCAACTGCATAATTTCAAGTGATGGGAGAAAATTCATATCAGCCTCAAAATACACCCGAACTTTACGGGGGATTTATCAGGTCGCGAAATCTGAAAATCATATTCAAATTAGCCCCCTGTATACCTGGAGGTCAGAGCGGCATTTGGAACGTCATCACCTGGAGTTCCTATTTACCTTGTGATACAGCAAGACATACTCGTGCCCCTGAGGTTTTGTAGGCAGCTTGTCACAAATTTGACATCGGTGACCTGACCCGGAGGACCTAGTGCACCAGACGACCAGACCAGAAACGCTACTATTCTGGTCGTCCGGTGCATCAGGTCCTCCGAGGCAGGTCACCGATATCAAATTCGTGAAGAGCTACCCGCAAAACAACCGGACGATAAGTTTCCAACGATTCGGTGAGTTGTTCCATCAAAATTCCAGGGGATGACGTTACTAGTTCAGTTACTAGGTCGTCCAATGCACCAGGTCCTCCGGGGCAGGTCACCGATGTCAAATTTGTAACAAGCGGCCTACAGAACCTCCGGGCCACGAGTTTCTCTTGATTCATCACAAGTTAGGCAGGAACTCCAGGGGATAACGTTCCCAATGCCGTCCTGACCTCCAGGTGTACAAGGGGCTAATTTGGACATGATATTCAGATTCCGCGACCTGAAAAACTCCCGGGTGCAAAATTTCGTACAGTTCGGGTGTTTTTTGATATCCCAGAAAGAATGCACGTTTTTATGCACAAATGCATTTTCTATCAAATCGGGAAAAAACAAATCACAAACAAAGTTTCTCCATGAGCTGACGATACGAATGCAAAAAACCGCATCTCGATCCGTTTGTCTGCGCATTTATCCTGGGTTTAGGTGATTTCGGTGTCAAATCCTCGCCTACTAGCCGACCAATAAATTTTGATAATTTTTGTGTCATTACCCCCGCACCATCCGGCATCCTTATGAAAAATGGCTTTTGGTTAAGTCCTGAATTCTTGAAATGTTGTAGATTCCGACTCCCTTAGCAAAAGTGGCAGTCTAGTTTTTGAGATACCGGGTGGCAAAGATGAAAAGTGATGCTTACTGCTCAAAATTTTTAACAATTATTACGAGAATTTAAAAAACCCTTATTTATTCTAGGAATACCATGCCTCAATGATGATACAATGTCACCTTTATCTCGTATGCTAAACTTATTCGTTTTGTGCTCTACAACAGAATGACAACAAAAAAGAGTCCAATTCGAATAATTTCGAACTAACCAGTGTGCATTCTCTGATGTTAAAATTGTTAAAAAAATTGTTGAGAACTTCGCATAGTCATTTCATATATACAGGGCGAGTGAAAAGGAACATTCTAGGTTTCATAGAAAAATGCGTTTTTCTACATTGAATCCAGATATAGTTATTAATACCAGCACATGTCTCCGGACTCGTTGCAAAAATGCAGTACTTTATGTTCATGGTGAATGAAATATCTTTTATTAGAAAGCCCTGTTTCCAAAGAAACTAGAGGGAAAAGTGTATCAATAGCAAAAACCCTTTCAAAACGACTAATTTTCCATTATTTGGAAGCTAATTCGATTTCGATGAATGAATATTTTATATAATTTCTGTAAAACGTGGGGTTCCTACGAAATAGGCGATATTTTCCATTCAAGCCGACGAAAACCTAGGATATTTGGCATTGAATTAACAAATGAATGGTGAGGATATTACACTTCCCAAAATTCTTTAAGAATGTCCATAATTGTAAATATCTACGTTTTATTCACACAATCAACTTATTTCAGAATGTATTAGATTATATTTCGCAAAAAATTCGAATAAAAGTCATTTTAAAGAAAAGCTTTCATAGAATTGCTCTAATATGGAAAAAGCATTTCTTCAGCTCTATCACGCTATTCTGAGAGTAACATAATAATAATGAGAGATGAAAGCCCTCGAGCTTCGCTCTCGGGATTATTAATGCAAAAATAATGTCTCGTTAAAGTATCAAAAAATACAGTTGAAATTTAGATGAAATTTTGCACTGCATGTTTTCTTCCGTAATGTCGAAAGTGGTCAATATTTCAAGTGGATTGAACATGAAAAACTGAACACTTGAGAGTTGGAAGATATTAAAAGAGTTGTTAGGTGTGATGATTGAAATTTCTGGTCATTTTATATATTTTATATTATTATTTGAACTTTTATGAATAAACATATTATTATTATTATTATTATTATTATTATTATTATTATTATTATTAAATAGTTAGTAAAGTAGATGGAGTGTGGAATTCGGAAAAGTTGAGAAAGAGAAAATTTCGAAGCAGGTGACCAGAAATTTGAAGAGTTGGGGAAAACTTGCAAAGATATCCACAATATAATTTGATTTTAATTTTAAATAAAATATAAATAAATATAAAATATATCCCTCTTTTCAGAATGATTGTTCTTATCTCCTCACATCACTTCAATCTAACATTCAAAATAATCAAGGTTCACAATTTTTCAATTATATTTAGATTTTAATTATTCTTATTTATTCACGAAATATCCACAATGAAGATCTGAAAAGAAAATCATTGTAGTGAGGCTACGCCGCTGATTTAACAATATTTTAAATATTCTGCAGGGAATGTTGGCGTAGCGTGTCTGAAATATTAACTTCAGTTATTTATTGGAAAACCTCCTGCTCAAATTACCCATGTCACAAATAACAGATTTTTCTGAATAGTTAGTTGCCTTTCGTTCACTGTATTGATCCGTCCATATGTAAATCGAATTCTGAAGTACTTTATTTTTGATGTCCTAATCAACAATGTTCATCAATTGAACGATGAATTACACAAAAAGGTACATATCAGTTATGTGCAACTGAAAGACGAACAAATTATACACTATTATGACTGAATGAAGTCGAAAAAAAAATTATAGAATTTGAAATATTATGGTATGCATTTCTTATTATCATTCCAACTGTCTGTGGCTTCTATGGGTGTATTTGGAATTAAAAATAGATTACGCGTATTCGATTGAAAATGTATGAAAAATTATTAGTCTCCAAAATGCACTGTTACGGCTCAAAAATAATTAAATTTTTTATGCAACTGCGATTTGCAAATATTCACTTCGAACAAATAACAAATAAGAAAAACTCACCAGAAGCACTTTCCGCTAAACAAAAAAGTGAAAGAATGGTTATGATTTTAATCATGAGTTCCTTGCGACTCGTCGCGTTACACATACTCGCACTGGATACAACAAAAACGAACGTAAAACTCTACCAAACAAAACCCAACTTGTTGCGCCTATAGAAAAGCTGCAAGCGCAAAGGTAACTCTTCATATCCGCGATGAAGTTTCCCTTTTATAGGGATTTTCCTCTGCCCACAAGCGTCGTGGAATTGCGAATAGGGAAACCTTCATCCACATTCCTGTCAAGAATCATGGAATCATTTGTTTCAGTACACTGATTAGAATACGATCTCACTAATCCCAGTCTGTATAATTGATGACAATTTCCAATAAAGAAGGTTGTTGAAGAAAATAAAGTCTAAAACGATATCCCAGATTCTTACAAGAATATTGAATTTGAATGAAACAGTTTGTCGGAACCAATTGAAATATTTCCTCCGATTCACGAATTTTCTTTCTATAAATTCACGATACATTCTTATGACATAAAGTTTTTTCACTAATTCACATGCCAATATATGCATTTGTAGCCTGTCATGTTGCATTTTGGATAATATGTAAACATTACAAAAGTATGTGGAGTTATAACCATAAAAAAAATTGAATATAAAATGTATGGATAGGTATAAAAATATATATGTATATATTACACACTTTACAAAATATAAACAGTCATTAGATGTATTATAGATAAAATTCAAAAGTGTGCATCTTCTACATCAAGTAGTACTTTAAATATTTTTCTAGTAGAAGCAACACTTCAAGTTTTGGTTTTGATATCGTGCGGCAGGGTACAAACTCTTTTCTATCCAAATTATCGACTTATTTTCATTCAAACAATAGGTCTGACGATGAAGCAAAATCTGAAAATATTTTTTTTTATATACAGGCCATCCCAAAATAAAATTCATAACTTTTTTTAAATGGCAGCTCACCATTTTTTGATTCGCCATTGAATTGTAGATATGATGCACCCAGGTTTCATACTATTTTCACTAATTTTGTGGGAGTATGATTCATTATTAAAAAATGAATGTGAACAATTATTATTGAAAGTATACGGATGTGTTAAATTTTACAAAAACGATCTACTCGTTTCATCAAGAACCATCCACACACTCTTGTAGAATTCCATCCTATGGTGCAATGAAATATAGGGAGTCAGTTTCATAAAAAAGTCGAATTATTACCATTCGTAATTAGTTCTTTTTAAAAATCGTAGCAGACGATTGAACATCGACTTCGAGTTCACTTTCTTTTCGAAAGATGCGCTAAAGCTCAAAGGATCGATTAGAAAACAGTTGCTTATGTTACCTTTAATGTTTCTAAAGTTATAAATTTTTCTGTGGTATTTCGAAAAACTATTGCAGATCAGTCTATGAAACCCGGGTACATTAATGTCGACAATTCAATGGCGAATCCAGAACTGCGAAACCGTAACCGTGTATTCTATTTCGGAATATCATATATTCAAATGAAAATATCTTCAGAATGTGCTTAATTGTCTGACCTGAAAAAGTTATGAACCATGCACGCATCCTTGGGTAACCAAGTATACCCCTCTATTCAAAGAATTTCTATTGGACCCCACTAGTTATTGCATGCATTTTCTTAGTAAATCTCGTTATTTGATGAGTTATTGGTGATCCACTTCAGCTTCATAGTATTTTCAGTTCTTGTGCATTTTTTAAAGATTTTTTTAATGGAAATTTTAGGAATTTGCATTATTTAAAGATTTCGGAAAAAGTATATGCTGTGGTTCTTGTATTTACAAATATTATAGGGCTGGTTAGTATACGACCTAGTTGTTCAATAGAAAACAGACCTTTTGTTGAAAATGATTATAGACGTAGAATAGTTGGGAAGTAGTGGTTCTTTTTTCGTAGAGTGGAAAAATCTCTAAAAAGAACATCTGGAATTCCAAAGAAATAATTCCGACTACGGCCGAAAATACCCTTCTCTCTACACATTTCTACAAAGTGGAAATATGAGGCAAATATCTGACAGAAAACAACTACTTCCCCCTAAAGACATTGAATTATATCTGTCATCCATTTGTGCAATGGCCCTCAAGGAGGGTACTATTTGCAAATGCTGATTGTAATAAAGTCATTGAATATCATCCTTCATTTTATTGGAAATGACCACCTGCATGCATGCATGTTTCGAGGTTATTTCCTCTCATCAGGACAAGGATAAGTCAGACGACAATAAAGTCGTCTAGTTCCTCAAAATCAACGAGGAAATTCAAAAGCCGTATTCGGGGTCGCCACGGAGTGGGCGACATCTACATTTTGAAATATGTACGTCAAACTCCGGAAAAACAAACATTCTGCCATAAGATCTAATGTTAATAAATTGTTAATTATTTCTTTGTCGTTTTATATTTGGTTCGATTTTTTTGGTTTAATGCAGAAAGCATAGCTTTGATAGGACTAGTAAGTCAAAGAAATGTTGTTCAGTGCCGCAGTGCAAGAATTATTTATCTTCAAATGTGTCCATGCACTTTTTTTCCAGAAACCAAAAGTGCCAGAAATTAGCTATACATGAGGAATTTTGTTTATAATAATTGGCGTAAATCAATCCAGTTATTTTCTAAACACAAGAAGCAAAACATTCAAAGGATTGAAGAAAGTGGTCATTCCATCTCAAAACTTCCAGAAGCTAGTTCATCAAGGCAACGAAATTTTAACCGATCTGAGAGAAAAATGGTAACAGGATTTTATAACTGTAATTGTTTAATAATTTCAATACTTTACAAGGTAAGACGCTGTTGATGGTGTAGAAGTTACAGGATCTGGAGATGTTTTATTAGTTCAGTGCTTTTCATTGGATGTGGCCATTTCACTTTCAGTCCAGGAACAGATTCAGCAGTATAGCAGTAACACGGAACCACTCCCCAATAAATTAGATGAATTTACAGACAAATCTGTTTGAACACCATATTCCAGATAATCTCCAAGCAACACTCACACTCACAAGCAACACTGAGAAGTCTTCGGGAAATTTGTACGACCTAGAGAAATCTATCTTCTTGAATGTGTAATGTCATGCACGAGACCATCAGTGACCCTGTTGAGGTTCGAACCCATACATCTATCGATGATTGGATTGAGAAACAATTGTTAAACCCGCATGCCACCATTGCTCATGACAACACTGAAATAAAACCATACTTTTCGCTGACACAGTCTTAAGTGATCCTAGTAATAATATTGTTGACAGTTTTGCTTCATTATTCGAAAGTGTGTACTCAGAGTGCTAGAACCAATATTTTAATTAAATCCCTCATCTATGTAATGTGTAACAACTATGATAAGATTTGTAAGTACTGTGACATAAGTATAAACAAAATTAATGAACTTTTTAGGGTAGCCAAGGTTTGCCTTTAAAAATCATTCCTTACTTAAAACTCTTTGCACATTATTGCAACTATCTGCATAGATTGTCCTTTAAATGGTTCTACTATTGGACAATAAAGATATTTTTATTATTTGATACATGATAATGAAAATCTGGACTGTTAATCGAATTATTTCATATGTTGAGTACAGTAACAATTATTTTGTATAGGTAATAAATGAAATAATAATTATTTCCAAATAAGAGTTCTTTTCATTCAAAATTAAATCAAGATGAATGGATGTACTGTGGTGTCACAATAATGAATTTCACAAGTAACCCTTTCACAACATTTCAACACAAATAGGTATGTGCACTTAGAAAACAAAATATGTATATAGGTGTGTCTGGAGATCCCAATCCAATTTTCAATTCATGAGGAAAATTTCAAGACGGAAGTTTGCAGAGAAAGTCCAAAAACTCGTCGCTCATCGATATTCTCTACCTCACAAATAAATAGATAAAACATGATTGACATTGAATTCTGCATCCCCTTTAACCACAGGCCTACTTTTACCGATCAAATATTGAAAATTTTTAGCCAAATGAATCTTTCCCACAGGCATTTTGGAGGAAACAAACTTGAGACGTAAATTAAAAGCTAAAGTATTCATAAAAATAAAATAAAAAATATCAAATATCAACAAATCATCTAAAAGTCATAAATTGTCACGTGACTGATGTTACGTAAGCTTTGTTTTCCTGGAGTTTTGAAGCGCCCCCTGGTGCCATTGGCGACCGCGAATAGTATTGGCTTTATTACAACCAGCATTCGCAAGTAGGGTCCTCCTTGAGGACCATTGCACAAATGGATTCAATGTCCGTAGGAGGAAATAGTTGATTTCTGTTAGATATTTGCCTCAGTTTCCCACTTTGTGAAAATGGAGAGAAGGGTATTTTTGGCCGTAGTAGTTATTATATCTTTTTATTTCGTTGATCCTCTCCGAACACAGTTTTCGAACTTTGTTCGATTCATTTTTGCCTATTTCAGATTTTTACCTGAGGGGTGGGAAATCTTCGGTCAGGAACGACTATCGTAACTCAACGATCTCGCAGGTTGCGTTCATAAACTTACTCCCAGTAAGGATTGCTTACTGCGAATTGGTTAAAAATGTTCTAGCTTCATGGAATATGCATTAACAATCGTTCAGAAACTTACTTGTAAACTCGACTTACTCTGCTTTTGAATAGAGTAATGATATACTCTGACAGTAATGAAAACGACAACAAACTCCATTGATCCAGATCCAGATATTGAAATAGAAACAACGAGAGAAACAACAGAGGTTTCGAGTGTCGCCTATTGATTGCATTGTTGTTTTTCCGTTAACCAGCTATCGTCCCCCTACGAACGACAGCCATCAGAAGTCGAAACTTGTGTGAGCTAAGGATTAACGAGGTCTTACCTTTCAACGTGCGATTCCTAACACTTTCTCAGGCCATCAAAAAAATAAATTGAAATTACTGGGATTGAACCAGTGACCGGTAAAACCAGAATGATTGAAAGCATTGACTCTAACCACTCGGCTACCTGACCCACGATATGTTCTCCACGGGGTGATTCTGAAGGTTTTCCACCTCCTCCTTAAGCTGAAAAGTAAACATCACCAAAATTATCAGTATGTCGCCCCGGAGCACCACGGCAAATAATAATGATAGCCGTCCTCTACCCACACAGCCTTTGGTTACTCTCTGAGTATTTTGAGGGGGTATCATTATTATAATTATTATTATCATGGAGTATAATTTAATATCAATTGGCACGGATGTTCACCACTGTGTGATCACCACTACTGCTATCTCATCAGTATCAGTAGCATCAAAGACTACTCAATCCAATATTATTCACACAAACTTACTTCATGAGTTCCCAAAATTGTTTGATGGTATTCAATGTATTCATAATGACGGGAGTGAAGCTAGCCACATCCACAAAATACACTGAGAAAAATATATCGAAGAATAAAATAAATCATTATCTATGTTAATACGCGTTGTACATGTATTTTGATGGCAGGGAATTATTCTAGAGATCAAATTTAATAAGGGAGTCGTGATATTATAGTTTGTTAGGCCGTCCGGGGGGTGGAAATGGGGTGGATATACAAAATAAATCATTATCTATAGAAATACGAGTTGTAATCGAATTTTGAACACGGAAAATCAATCTAGAATTCAGAGTTGATAAGGCAGTTGCGAAATTATAGTTTGTCAGGCCTTCCAGGGGGTG
Organism: Chrysolina americana; assembly: GCA_958502065.1. Classification (NCBI taxonomy): domain Eukaryota; kingdom Metazoa; phylum Arthropoda; class Insecta; order Coleoptera; family Chrysomelidae; genus Chrysolina; species Chrysolina americana. The sequence continues at coordinate 22,737,480 of OY293417.1, read as the reverse complement.
GAAATGGGGTGGATATAGAAAATAAATCATTATCTATGGAAATACGAGTTGTAATCGAATTTTGAACACGGGAAATCAATCTAGGGTTCAAAGTTGATAAGATAGTTGCGAATTTATAGTTTGTCAGGCCGTCCGAAGGGGTGGAAAAGTGGTGGATAATAGAAAATAAATCATTATCTATGGAAATACGAGTTGTAAACGACTTTTGAACACGGAAAATCAATCTAGGGTTCAGAGTTGATAAGGTAGTCGTAAAATTATAGTTTGTCAGGCCGTCCAGGGGGTGCAAATGGGGTGGATATAGAAAATGAATCATTATCTATGGAAATACGAGTTGTTAACCTATTTGGAACACGGGAAATCAATCTAGGGATCAAAGTTGATAAGGTAGTTGCGAAATTATAGTTTGTCAGGCCGTCCGAAGGGGTGGAAGAGGGGTGAAAATAAATTATTATCTATGGAAATACGAGTTGTTAACGAATTTTGAACACGGAAAATCAATCTAGGGTTCAGAGTTGATAAGGTAGTCGTAAATTTATAGTTTGTCAGGCCGTCCAGGGGGTGGAAATGGGGTGGATATAGAAAATATATCATTATCCATGGTAGTACGAGTTGTAAACGAATTTTGAACACATGAAATCAATCTAGGGTTCAAAGTTGATAATATAGTTGCGAAATTATAGTTTGTCAGGCCGTCCGAAGGGGTGGAAAAGTGGTGGATATAGAAAATAAATCATAATCTATGGTAATACGAGTTGTGATCGAATTTTGAACACGGATAATCAATCTAGGGATCAAAATTGATAAGGTAGTTGCAAAATTATAGTTTGTCAGGCCGTCCGAAGGGGTGGAAAAGGGGTGGATATAGAAAACAAATTATCTATAGAAATACGAGTTGTAAACGGATTTTGAACACAGGAAATCAATCCAGGGATCAAAGTTGATGAGGTGGTTGCGAAATTATATTTCGTCAGGCCGTCCGAAGGGATGGAAAAGTGGTAGATATAGAAAATAAATCATTATCTATGGTGATACGAGTTGTAATCGAATTTTGAACACGGAATATAAATCTAGGGATCAAAATTGATAAGGTAGTTGCGAAATTATAGTTTGTCAGGCCGTCCGAAGGGGTGGAAAAGGGGTGGATATGGAAAATAAATCATTATCTATGGAAATACGAGTTGTAATCGAATTTTGAACAAGGAAAATCAATCTAGAATTCAGAGTTGATAAGGCAGTTCCGAAATTATAGTTTGTCAGGCCGTCCAGGGGTTGGAAATGGGGTGAATATAGAAAATAAATCATTATCCATGGTAATACGAGTTTTAAACGAATTTTGAACACATGAAATCAATCTAGGGTTCAAAGTTGATAAGATAGTTGCGAAATTATAGTTTGTCAGGCCGTCCGAAGGGGTGGAAAAAAAGTGGATATAGAAAATAAATCATTATCTATGGAAATACCAGTTGTAACCGAATTTTGAACACGGGAAATCAATCTAGGGTTCAAAGTTGATAAGATAGTTGCGAATTTATAGTTTGTCAGGCCGTCCGAAGGGGTGGAAAAGTGGTGGCTAATAGAAAATAAAACATTATCTATGGAAATACGAGTTGTAAACGACTTTTGAACACGGAAATTCAATCTAGGGTTCAGAGTTGATAAGGTAGTCGTAAAATTATAGTTTGTCAGGCCGTCCAGGGGGTGGAAATGTGGTGGATATAGAAAATGAATCATTATCTATGGAAATACGAGTTGTAAACCAATTTTGAACACAAGAAATCAATCTAGGGATCATAGTTGATAAGGTAGTTGCGAAATTATAGTTTGTCAGGCCGTCCGAAGGGGTGGAAAAGGGGTGAAAATAAATTATTATCTATGGAAATACGAGTTGTTAACGAATTTTGAACACGGAAAATCAATCAAGGGATCAAAGTTGATAAGGTTGTTGCGAAATTATAGTTTGTCAGGCCGTCCGAAGGGGTGGTAGAGCGGTGCATATAGAAAATAAATCATTATCTATGGAAATACGAGTTGTAAACGAATTTTGAACACGGAAAATCAATCTAGGGTTCAGAGTTGATAAGGTAGTCGTAAATTTATAGTTTGTCAGGCCGTCCAGGGGGTAGAAATGGGGTGGATATAGAAAATAAATCATTATCCATGGTAGTACGAGTTGTAAACGAATTATGAACACGGGAAATCAATCTAGGGTTCAAGGTTGATAAGACAGTTGCGAAATTATAGTTTGTCAGGCCGTCCGAAGAGGTGGAAAAAAGGTGGATATAGAAAATAAATCATTATCTAAGGAAATACCAGTTGTAACCGAATTTTGAACACGGGAAATCAATCTAGGGTTCAAAGTTGATAATATAGTTGCAAAATTATAGTTTGTCAGGCCGTCCGAAGGGGTGGAAAAGGGGTGGATATAGAAAACAAATTATCATCTATAGAAATACGAGTTGCAAACGAATTTTGAACACGGGATATCAATCTAAGGGATCAGAGTTGATAAGGCATTTGCGAAATTATAGTTTGTCAGGCCGTCCAGGGGTTGGAAATGGGGTGGATATAGAAAATAAATCATTATCCATGGTAATACGAGTTGTAAACGAATTTTGAACACATGAAATCAATCTAGGGTTCAAAGTTGATAAGACAGTTGCGAAATTATAGTTTGTCAGGCCGTCCGAAGAGGTGGAAAAAAGGTGGATATAGAAAATAAATCATTATCTATGGAAATACCAGTTGTAACCGAATTTTGAACACGGGAAATCAATCTAGGGTTCAAAGTTGATAAGATAGTTGCGAAATTATAGTTTGTCAGGCATTCCGAAGGGGTGGAAAAGTGGTGGATATAGAAAATAAATCATTATCTATTGAAATACGAGTTGTAAACGAATTTTGAACATGGAAAATCAATCTAGGGTTTAAAGTTGATAAGACGGTTAAGAAATTATAGTTCGTCAGTCCAGAGGGTGGAAATGGACTGGATATAGAAAATAAATCATTATATATGGAAATACGAGTTGTTAACGAATTTTGAACAAGGATAATCAATCTAGGGTTCAGAGTTGATGAGGTAGTAGTGAAATTATAGTTTGTCAATCCAGGGGGTGGAAATGGGGTGGATATAGAAAATAAATCATTATCTATGGAAATACGAGTTGTAAACGAATTTTGAATACGGAAAATCAATCTAGAATTCAGAGTTGATATGGCAGTTGCGAAATTATAGTTTGTCAGGCCGTCCGAAGAGTTGGAAAAAAGGTGGATATAGAAAATAAATCATTATCTATGGAAATACCAGTTGTAACCGAATTTTGAACACGGGAAATCAATCTAGGGTTCAAAGTTGATAATATAGTTGCAAAATTATAGTTTGTCAGGCCGTCCGAAGGGGTGGAAAAGGGGTGGATATAGAAAACAAATTATCATCTATAGAAATACGAGTTGCAAACGAATTTTGAACACGGGATATCAATCTAAGGGATCAGAGTTGATAAGGCATTTGCGAAATTATAGTTTGTCAGGCCGTCCAGGGGTTGGAAATGGGGTGGATATAGAAAATAAATCATTATCCATGGTAATACGAGTTGTAAACGAATTTTGAACACATGAAATCAATCTAGGGTTCAAAGTTGATAAGACAGTTGCGAAATTATAGTTTGTCAGGCCGTCCGAAGAGGTGGAAAAAAGGTGGATATAGAAAATAAATCTTTATCTATGGAAATACCAGTTGTAACCGAATTTTGAACACGGGAAATCAATCTAGGGTTCAAAGTTGATAAGATAGTTGCGAAATTATAGTTTGTCAGGCATTCCGAAGGGGTGGAAAAGTGGTGGATATAGAAAATAAATCATTATCTATTGAAATTCGAGTTGTAAACGAATTTTGAACATGGAAAATCAATCTAGGGTTCAGAGTTGATAAGGTAGTCGTAAAACTATAGTTTGTCAGGCCGTATAGGGGGTGGAAATGGGGTGGATATAGAAAATAAATCATTATCTATGGTAATACGAGTTGTAAACGAATTTTGAACACGGAAAATCAATCTAGGGTTCAGAGTTGATAAGGTATACGTATAATTATAGTTTGTCAGGCCGTCCAAGGGGTGGAAATGGGGTGGATATACAAAATAAATCATTATCTATGGAAATACGAGTTGTAAACGAATTTTGAACACGGGAAATCAATCTAGGGTTTAAAGTTGATAAGACGGTTAAGAAATTATAGTTCGTCAGTCCAGAGGGTGGAAATGGACTGGATATAGAAAATAAATCATTATATATGGAAATAGGAGTTGTAAACGAATTTTGAACAAGGATAATCAATCTAGGGTTCAGAGTTGATGAGGTAGTAGTGAAATTATAGTTTGTCAATCCAGGGGGTGGAAATGGGGTGGATATAGAAAATAAATCATTATCTATGGAAATACGAGTGGTGAACGAATTTTGAACACGGAAAATCAATCTAGAATTCAGAGTTGATATGGCAGTTGCGAAATTATAGTTTGTCAGGCCATCCAGGGGGTGGAAATGGGGTGGATATTGAAAATAAATCATTATAAATGGAAATACATATTAAAATAGGTATTCACATTTTTAAACTCTGTTCTCTGTTAGTATGCGAATATGGTTCTTGAAATAGGATCAGTGGAGTAGTGGTCTATCGTGCTTGCCTGGAAAGCAAGAGGTCCCGGGTTCATATCCCGGTGGATACAATTTTTTTTAATTCAGCTCTGTCAGTTTCGTCTTTCCGTCTGCTATGCCATAAACTTCTTTCCATAGTTTTCAAACATAACAAGATGATTTAAAACTCTTCAGACTGGAGACGCCCCTTGACCAATACTATGCGATTTAATTGGTTAAACCAGACCGACCTTGCCGTTTGACGCACGTCAATCACGTCCACGTTGACAAGCAGTTCCTTTGGATGTATGCTAGAAGTGAACATAACTTCTTGGTTCCCAATTTGGAATTATTCCCGTACGTTTATATTAATTAATGATCACTCCTTACTTCTCCATCACATAACTTGAAAATGAATAATCGTCTATATTCATCTCTTTTACCCACTCAGACGACCGAAGACACTATAATATCACAACTTCCTTATTGAAGTTGATCCCTAGAATAATTTCCTCTATTCCCTATCAACTTTGAACCCTAGATTGAATTCCCGTGTTCAAAATACGTGTACAAAGAGTATTAACAGAGATGATGATTTATTTTCTATATACACCCCCTTTCCACCCCCTGGACGGCCTGACGAACTATAATATCACAAGTCCTTCATCAACTTTGGGACCTAGATTTATTTCCTGTGTTCAAAATTCGTTTACAACTCGTATTTCCATAGATAATGATTTATTTTCTATATCTACCCCTTTTCCACCCTTGCCTTTCGGACGGCCTGACAAACTATAATTTCGCAACTCTCTTATCAACTTTGAAACCTACATTGATTTTCCGTGTTCAATATTCGTTTACAGCTCGTATTTCCATAGATAATGATTTATTTTCTGTATCCACACCTTCTCCACCCCTTTAGTCGGCCTGACAAACTATAATATCAACTTTGGACCCTACATATATTTCCCGTGTTCAAAGTTCGTTTACAACTCGTATTTCCATAGATAATGATTTATTTTCTATATCTACCCCTTTTCCACCCTTGCCTTTCGGACGGCCTGACAAACTATAATTTCGCAACTCTCTTATCAACTTTGAAACCTACATTGATTTTCCGTGTTCAATATTCGTTTCCAGCTCGTATTTCCATAGATAATGATTTATTTTCTGTATCCACACCTTCTCCACCCCTTTAGTCGGCCTGACAAACTATAATATCAACTTTGGACCCTACATATATTTCCCGTGTTCAAAGTTCGTTTACAACTCGTATTTCCATAGATAATGATTTATTTTCTATATCCACCCCATTTCCACCCCTTTGGACGGCCTGACAAACTATAATTTCAGAACTACCTCATCAACTCTGAACCCTAGATTGATTTCCCGTGTTCAAAATTCGGTTACAACTGGTATTTCCATAGATAATGATTTATTTTCAATATCCACCTTTTTTCCACCCCTTCGGACGGCCTGACAAACTATAATTTCGCAACTATCTTATCAACTTTGAAACCTAGATTGATTTCATGTGTTCAAAATTCGTTTACAACTCGTATTTCCATGGATAATGATTTATTTTCTATATCTACCCCTTTTCCACCCTTTCAGACGGCCTGACAAACTATAATTTCGCAACTATCTTATCAACTTTGAAACCTACATTGATTTTCCGTGTTCAATATTCGTTTACAGCTCGTATTTCCATAGATAATGATTTATTTTCTATATCTACCCCTTTTCCACCCTTTCGGGCAGCCTGACAAACTATATTTTCGCAACTATCTTATCAACTTTGAAACCTACATTGATTTTCCGTGTTCAAGGATTCGTTTACAGCTCGTATTTCCATAGATAATGATTCATTTTCTGTATCCACACCTTTTCCACCTCTTTGGTAGGCCTGACAAACTATAATATCACAAGTCCTTCATCAACTTTGGGCCCTACATATATTTCCCTTATTCAAAGTTCGTTTACAACTCGTATTTCCATAGATAATAATATATTTTCTATATCCACCCCTTTTCCACCCCTTCGGACGGCCTGACAAACTATAATTTCGCAACTACCTTATCAACTTTGAACCCTAGATTGATTTCCTGTGTGCAAAGTTCGTTTAAAACTCGTACTACCATAATGATTTATTTTCTATATCCACCCCATTTCCACCCCCTGGACGGCCTGACAAACTATAATTTCGCAACTACCTTATCAACTTTGATCCCTAGATTGATTTCCCGTGTTCAAAATTCGTTTACAACTCGTATTTTCATAGATAATGATTTATTTTCTATATCCACCCCTATTCCACTTCTTCGGACGGCCTGACAAACTATAGTTTCACAGCTACCTCATCAGCTCCGAACCCTAGAATGATTTCCTGTTTTCAAAATTCGTTTACAACTCGTATTTCCATAGATATTAATTTATTTTCTATATCCACCCCTTTTCCACCCCTTCGGACGGCCTGACAAACTATAATTTCGCAACTACCTCAACAACTTTGAACCCTAGATTGATTTCCCGTGTTCAAAATTCGTTCACAACTCGTACTACCATAATGATTTATTTTCTATTTCCACCCCATTTCCACCCCCTGGACGGCCTGACAAACTATAATTTCGCAACTACCTTATCAACTCTGATCCCTTAGATTGATTTCCCGTGTTCAAAATTCGTTTGCAACTCGTATTTCTATAGATGATAATATATTTTCTATATCCACCCATTTTCCACCCCATCGGACGGCCTGACAAACTATAGTTTCACAACTACCTCATCAGCTCCGAACCCTAGATTGACTTCCTGTGTTCAAAATTCGTTTACAACTCGTATTTCCATAGATAATAAATTATTTTCTATATCCACCCCTTTTCTACCCTTTCGGACGGTCTGACAAACTATAATTTCGCAACTTCCTCAACAACTTTGAACCCTAGATTGATTTCCCGTGTTCAAAATTCGTTTACAACTCGTATTTCCATAGATAATAATATATTGTCTATATCCACCCCTTTACCACACCTTTGGACGGCCTGACAAACTATAATTTCGCAACTACCTTATCAACTTTGATCCCTAGATTGATTTCCTGTGTTCAAAATTCGTTTACAACTCGTATTACCATAATGATTTATTTTCTATATCCACCCCATTTCCACCCCCTGGACGGCCTGACAAACTATAATTTCGCAACTACCTTATCAACTTTGATCCCTAGATTGATTTCCTGTGTTCAAAATTCGTTTAAAACTCGTATTAATATAATGATTTATTTTCTATATCCACCCCATTTCCACCCCCTGGACGGACTGACAAACTATAATTTTGCAACTGCCTTATCAACTCTGAATTCTAGATTGATTTCCTGTGTTCAAAATTCGTTTACAACTCGTATTACCATAATGATTTAATTTCTATATCCACCCCTTTTCCACCCTTTCGGACGGCCTGACAAACTATAATTTCAGAACTACCTCATCAACTCTGAACCCTAGATTGATTTCCTGTGTTCAAAATTCGTGTACAACGCGTATTACCATAGATAATGATTTATTTTCCATATCCACCCCATTTCCATCCCCTGGACGGCCTGTCAAACTATAATTTCACAACTACCTTATCAACTCTGAACCCTAGATTGAATTCCCTTGTTCAAAATTCGTCTTAAACTCGTATTTCCATACATAATAATTTATTTTTTATATCCACCCCTTTTCCACCCCTTCGGACGGCCTGACAAACTATAATTTCGCAACTACCTCAACAACTTTGAACTCTAGATTAATTTCCTTTGTTCAAAATTCGTTTACAACTCGTATTTCCATAGATAATAATATATTTTCTATATCCACCACTTTTCCACCCCTTCGGACAGCCTGTCAAACTATAATTTCGCAACCATCTTATCAACTTTGAATTCTAGATTGATTTTCCGTGTTCAAAATTCGTTTACAACTCGTATTTCCATAGATAATGATTTATTTTCTATATCCACCCCTTTTCCACCCCCTCGGACGGCCTGACAGACTATAATTTCGCAACTATCTTATCAACTCTGAACCCTAGATTGATTTTCCGTGTTCAAAATTCATTTACAACTCGTATTTCCATAGATAATTATTTATTTTATATATCCACCCCTTTTCCACCACTTCGGACGGCCTGACAAACTATAATTTCGCAACCGCCTTATCAACTCTGAATTATAGATTGATTTTCCGTGTTCAAAATTCGTTTACAACTCGTATTTCTATAGATAATGATTTATTTTCTATATCCACCCCTTTTCCACCCCTTCGGACGGCCCGTCAAACTATAATTTCACAACTACCTCATCAGCTCTGAACCCTAGATTGATTTCCTGTGTTCAAAATTCGTGTACAACGCGGATTACCATAGATATGATTTATTTTCCATATCCACCCCTTTTCCACCCCCTGGACGGCCTAACAAACTATAATATCACGACTCCCTTATGAAATTTGATCTCTAGAATAATTCCCTGCCATCAAAATACATGTACAACGCGTATTAACATAGATAATGATTTATTTTATTCTTCGATATATTTTTCTCAGTGTATTTTGTGGATGTGGCTAGCTTCACTCCCGTTTCATAATGGGGGTTTCCAGTATCATAAAATGCACTTTTTTTCATTAGACGTAATGGAGGGCAGTTTATAACATAGTCCTAACCATTTATTCACCCTAAATTTTGAAAAAATGATTTATTATTTGATATTGATTAAGTTATTTCAGTATGCATAAATTCAAACGCTCCTCAGTTGTGACGACATTGTCTTCATGTAATACGATTGGCTGAAGTTTGCGGGATTGCGCGGACAAATCCGAGAGTGACTGAAGGATGCCGCAGTTGCCAAGTCTTTGTAAAATCTAGAAAGTAATTGTTAGTAATTCATTCTACAACTCTAGTGATCTCACAAAATCAAGTAGGCAAATATCCCTACCCATTTTGTCTCAATCTTTTACAGGTGTGAGTAGATACACCAGGTTTTCTAGACATCTTAGCTACAACGTATAGTTTATGTTAACGACAGGTTGAAGTATGCACAGTTGTCAAGTTGATAATTCATCACACCACTTTTTGCACTTTTCACTGAGAATTTCAGTAATTATTGATGCTTCTTGAACTAGAAATGCTGGTTCAAACATACAAATGTCTTAGGGTAAAAACATAGTGGAGCATCGCATCAAGCATCGTACCAAGCCTCGCCTCGAGCATCGACTCATACCAGGCATCAGAGGTCACATAGTGAGGCATCTATAAAAGCAGTTGTAGATGTAAAACAACGGCTAGTGTTGACACGACCTTGAGCGCACCAATCGTATATCACTTTTCAGGCATCAGTCCTGTGAAGATTCTTGAAAATCAAATTGATTTGATTCCTCGGGAACGGCGATGCGATGCTTCAGTCGATGCTCGATGCTGTACTATGCATTGTTTATATTTGGTACGTGTATTTGTTTTTGATGCCTGAGGCGATGCTTGATGCGATGCTCCACTATGTTTTTACCCTAATAATAGCCACCGCAATTAGATTCAAGTCGAAAAGGGATTATCAATAGTTGAATTGGATTTCTCATTAACTTAGGTAGGCGTTACAATAGGTACATAAATAGCATTTTGGAGTTTGAATGAAAATACTATTTTCTATGAACACGAATCAAAAATAAATGATTCAAAATTACCAAGGACAGGAACAGGTAGGTACATATAAACAATGATATTATTAAGAAAGTGAAATAGTATATTCTGGTAAATCATATTTTTTGCAATATGGCAACGCTGTCAGGCACATTATTTATTTTATCTGCAAAGCGAACATCACGAGTATAACCAATCAAAATGTCTCGCGTAAGTACGTCACGTTCCCGCCTCTTCTGGTCGTTTGAATTTGGTGGTTAATTTTGGCGTTTTCACCAATTTTTATCTCGAAAAATTCATGAAAAAAAAAATCGAAAACAGAACACAAGGTGGATACTTATGAATGCACTATATCGATATATATATTTTCTGAAAATTAATGGAAACCTCCATTGATTAATAATAATTCATTAATGAAGTATCAACTTCAGATGTACCTATATGAATGTATACCCGTAGCTGCAATTTTAATTGTCACTTGATATTTTTGGATAGTTTTTGAACAACAATTCGGGAGTAAAAAGATCAACGAATATTTTTAAACACGTGATCTATAGTCTAGTTCCTAAATTGTAGATAGTGACTCATCGGTTGTACGGTTCATAATTCATATAAAGCAGGTCAAAAAATAGAACAGAAATAAGCTAGGTACTTTGGCTTCAAATCATGTTTTACTTTGCCACTTTCGTTCATCCCCTCCGCACTTTTAAATCCCGTAAAAACCAGAAAATATACGATGAGTCACTATCTACAATTTCGGAACTAGAATAATTACTCTACTCTCAGACCCAGAAGAACTCCAACCTTTGTGATCAGATATCTAGACATTCCAGCATCCTTATGTGATAGATACTGCGATGTATGAAAAATTGTATCTGACAGACAGTTGTGCAATTTTCACTAATGAGGAAATTATTGTAAGTGCTTCCTGTAATCAGAAGGCGGAGATTGTTTAATGAGTTGCCGTGACCACTTGCAGTTCAAATGACACCACTCCCACTTCTCAATAAGTTAAAAAAAAATCAGCGATAGAGGGATCCAAAAAACTGTATATTTTTGTAGTAAATACAATTCTATCGATGACTATCGAAAAATATAACTTCATCAAAGGACCCCCCCCGCACATTTCTTATGGGAAATGGCTTTCCGTGAATTTGGCTGAATTTTTGCAGTTCGTTATGAGCTGATCAAAAGTGTCCATAGCCACAAAGCTCAAAAATGGGTAGTTTTCGAGATGTGAAGCTTTGAAAATGATTTTTTTCGTATTTTGGGGTATTTGCTAATCTATCGGAGAGGTCTGATTTCTTGTTGGGATTGTATTTCAATATTCGATGCCTAGAACCCGACTGAGAAATGGTCTTCCTCAGTTAGGCACCATTATCAAAAATTTTTCATACACGGTCCCTCAGTGCCTACGGAAAGATGTACAAATTCCAAGATCTTCCAAACACCTTTCCATGTTCGGGATGACGCTAGAATAATTTATATTTTCGGAAAATTACATATTTTGTATATATTCTGAAGAGAAACGATAATAACCGATACCAAATATATCTGATGTCCAATAATATCTAATATGTTATCCAAAATGTTCATAACGAGGCCCAGCGATCTGTAATGAGGGGAAATGAAAAAATCTCATTCATGTATCCTTAATTTAATTTTAATATTATATGTGATTTGTTTCTCACAAATCTCGATAATGGGGTGCTAAGACATTTTCCTCAGAACGGCTCGAAATTGATGGTCAACGGAAATAAATCTTCCGGAAAAAAAAACGGAAAAAATACCTCTGGAAAAAAAGAACAAAAAGAAACTAAAAAAAAAACGGAAAAAGTACCCCCCGAAAAAAAAAACCTCGGAAAGAAAACCCCCGGAAAAAAAAACCGGAAAAAATACCCCTATAGGCGATAACAATGGCCAGTACACAAAAAGTAATGAAATTTCAACTGTTTGTCATGTTAAAGAAACTAGACAATATTTGATTCATTTTTCAATACAGAGTGGTGTAACAACAGATTTTCCGGCCTTGCAAAAAGGCGAATCTGTCACCAGGTTAGTTCGTTCAGGAACAATCGAGTCATAAATATATAAAAAATCGTCTTTTTTGGTCGTCGACGATGAACATTCCACAGGATAGGTTGAAACTTTTATTGGTTCTGTAAATGAATCATAATCCGTGGAAATGTCTGCATCTTTGATACATGATAGTACTTTCCAAGTAGAATGGGGTAGTTCAGGTGTTGGAAGCAAAGTGTGAATGGAACTTTCGATATTTACACCCAAATTCTTGAAAACACTCTCTTTTTTATAAATGTTACATTAAAGTACACAAATATAAATTACTGTTCATTCATATGATTGTTCACAAAATGAGTAAGTAGATGAATCGAAAACAATATATTAGTAAGAATAACATTCATAATAATAAACATAATAATAATAAAGAGCATCGACGAAAACAAAGTAAAAGCAGCCATTGGAAATACAGTCAATTAGAAATCGCTCCATGCAGCACATAAGAATTAAAAGTAGACTAATTAACAACAACTCCTTTTATCGTTTTTGATTGATCCACTCATTCATTTTGCAGAAAATCATATGAATAGATAGTCGTTTATATATGTGGAAACTTCAACGCAACATTCAAAAAAAAGAGTTAGTATTTTCAAGAATTCAGGTGTGAATATCAAAAGTTCTGCCCACAATTTGCTTCCAACACCTGAAATTTCCATTCTATCTGGAAAGTACTATCAGGTATCGAATATGCAGACATTTTCACGGATTCGTTTAACTGGAGACATGCCATTATCCATTTCGAGCCATTCTGAGGAAAATGTCTTGGCACTCCATTGTCAGATTGTCGAGATTTGTTATGATTTGAATGAGACCAGAGAACCTTGATTTCCTCACCAGTTACAAAGTTTTCGTAGATGCGCTCAACAACGCTTACTGCTTCAAAAGCGAGATTTCATCATCTATGAAATATTTCAAAATAAAAGTATCTCATTGTGAACAAATGATATCAAATAATTTCGATAGTTCACGAACTTGCTCCATCATGAATGTTAATCAATCAAAGAACCGAAAAATGTGAATTTTTTGGGAACACTCTTTCAGTTTTGTTTTTGTAACTTCTTTTCTTTTTTCCCCGTTCATTTGTTCATACGTGCAAATAATGCTACCGAATCAACAATATATCCGATGTGTGTGATTTAAATGGAGCCAGAGTAATTTTTATTGTGAAAAAAACAACGGCAACTTGTTATTTATGAATCCGTATTAGTAAGATAACAATTTTTCGCTTAATATTTTTTCATTACATCGTCCTTTAAATGAATTACTGGTTCTGTTGGGCACTGAAAGCATTGTTATTACTAATCTTCACAATGTTGTATAAAATGTATCGACTAGATATAATAGTATATTTCTCAAGGAGAGATGAAAATACTATTACCGAGGTTAGAGTTTGTTCACGAGCGAAGCGGAGCGGGCAATCTCATGAACGAAAAATAAAACGTATTCCATCCCGAGTATAAAATGCTATTTTTCCTATGATGGATGTTGTTTATAAAATACTGGAATTTCGCTATCAGAGTCCATATTAATTATAGTTATGGAGATAAGTTCAAATAAAATCCTGATTATTTTTTGACAATTCTTGCAACGAATCGAAACCATCAATTCAAAGCATTCATGTATGTACAGGCCAATCACAGCATTGTTATAGTGGGAATGTTCTACCTTGAAAATTGCCGCGGAAATTTTTTGTGGTATTTTGTTTTTATGTGGCAACTGATACTTTTGATCTGAAGTCTGTCATCAGTTTGCATAAAAAATATTCGAAAACGGTTTAGAACATCATCATTCGATGAAATTTTAAGAAAATCAACGAAAATAGATGTAAGAATACTATTTTGAGTAACGTGTCAATTTGGAAACAGTTTCAATTGATAACCTAAGGACAGAGAGAAAGCAATAGCTTTCAATCCAACAGAACAAAACAATGTTACGGAATCCTCCAGCCAAGGACAAAACATCCACAATAATTGTATATTTCATGATGAGAACTGCAAATTCCAAACTTCATTCTGCATATAGTGATTCAAGTAAATTGTTGAAATAAAAATGTTATATGTATAGAGAATAGGTCTATGATTGGGGCATCAAAAAATAATTCATTGAATACCACACGAGAGTTCGATAAAGTAGAATTTATTCTCACTCTCTTGTGATATTACAACTAAAAATATTTATAAACTGTCAAACGAAGTGACGTTCGTTTGCTGATTCAAGTGCCAAGTAGTGAGGTTAACTGTCATTCGTTTTTGAAACAGAAAACATATTTTCGGTTGTTATCAGTGGCGTACAAGAAGGGCATCATTGTCCCTTTTTTTCCTATTTTTTACGCCATTGGTAAAATCAGAAAAATTATGCATTTTTTGCAGTCCTCATTAAATTTTTAGTAAAAAATATATACTTGTTTGAATCCGGAAAAACTAACCGTATTTTAAATAATTGCGATTTTATGAATACAAACATACTAGTAATGAAAAATTTGTTTGGCAGAAATCAATTTTACAATCCCAATTACTGGTCCAAATAACATCTTGATATTCAACCAATGACACTTTCAAATTTAATTGTTTTTTTTTTGTAACTATGGAAGTGGCGAGAAATATGCCTTTTTATTTTTCAGTTTCAACACCCTGTATTGGTATATGGTATTATATCCAGTTTTAAGTTTAACCAGTAATTAGGATTGTAAAATTCACTTCAGCCGAACATTTTTTTCATTACTATAGTTATGTTTGTATTCATAAAAGCGCAATTATCTTGAAAACGGTTGATTTTTCTGGAATCCAACAAGTATACATTTATTACTCAAAATTGAAAGAGGAATGCAAAAAATTATAAAATTTTCTGATTTCACCAGTGGCGTAAAAAATAGGGGGGAAAGGGACCATGATGTCCTTCTTGTACGCCACTGGTAACAACTGAAAATGTGGTTTCTTTTTCAAAATGAAGCACCTATTGAACACAAACATGACTTCAATTTTTTTTTGAAAAATTTTCTTAACTGTGGAAGTTATGAATAAAAATTACTTGTAATTTTTCATATTCAACACCCTGTATCTCTGCAATGAACCACATTTGAGAAAAAAAATATTAGGAAAGTCATATTTATTTTTCGAGGGGAATCTTCTGTTTCAATTTGGCACCATAATTTCGGGACACCCTGTATATATAAAGGTGTCCATAGCCAATTAATATCAAATTACATAATCGAAAACATTATGACCTCAATTATCGGTACAAAAATTTCAACAAACCCGAAACATGTATTTTAGCATGAGTAAAATAATAATTGAAGTATAATTATCAGTTATCCATTATGTCAACGAAATATAGAAATATAATTGTTTTATTAATTCAGGCAATGAATAATTTATCGGTATTTTGGATGAAGCAAGATTATTAAATGTCATTAAGGATTTGCCGAATCTGATTATGAATGAATATTCAAGTTTGCCTTGACTCCACCAATGCTTGTTCCAATGTCATCTCTTCAAATATGTTATAGATATTCATTAAATTTTATGATTTTCATCTTTATTTGCCAACCATATGAAACAATCCCATGGCTGATCACGTCTAGAAGTTATTATTATTTATTCTAGAACTATCAAAATGATTACACCTCATTCGCAAAACAAATCAAAGAGTTGGCAAAAGAAAGACAACCCGTCCATATTTGCGAGGATATAAAATATGGAGTAATCTAGGCTCAAAGTGGGTAGAAAATTATGATACTCAATTCATATACCTACTTTGTTTCAAGGAGCCATAAAAATATGTAATGATTATGACATATTTACAGAAGAAAAGAGGATGGTGAAATGAATATATTTTATCAGGAGAAATTGTTGAACTCGACAAAATCAGTAATTTTCAGAAAATATTTTAAAATACAAGAAAAAATTAGTATTAATTTTCGAGATTTTGGAGTTTGTAGATTTGAAAAATATGTGCCTTGGATATGATAATTGTGATACGAATACAGTGAATGATAGATAGATATTTGACTACGTTATGTAAAAATACATTTGTAGCAAGTCAGGGCCTTCATAGTAATCGCAGAACAGTGTAATTCTGCTCATTGCACTGAAAATTACAACAGAAAAATTGTAGTATATACGCACAATGAGAAATATAAAGATTACATTTGAACACAATTGAGTACAAAAACGCAAATACAATCACAAAATCTTGTGAAAGAATATTTAAAGTAGTTGAAAATTTAACACAATATATTTTCAGTTACCTATTGAGTCCTGCATGTCAACATACAATGCTATGGAAGATTCCCAATTTTTGATATAAATACATGTATATATCCTACAGATCTCCATATCCCGAGAAATTATTATCACTCCTGTGTTGATATGGTCGAATATTTGATATACAGTGACCGGCAGGAAGTACGCATCATATGGAAAAATCTTCCATTTATAAAAATACGTTTTACAGTGCCGTTCATCATTTTGCGTTTGACCGGAAATTAAAAAAAAAAAATTATGTATATTATTAAGATATCGGAAAATGATATTCGGAAAAGTTGTTCAAAATGACAATTCATGCAAGGTCCAAGGTTTGAAAAAACTTGTATGAAAATATTTTGCTAAAAAAAAATTGGGGAAAATACATTTCTGACAAAGAAACTGATTAGTTAAGCCTACAGTAATATGACAGATATTATTTTGTGAAGAATCGCTAGATTTGTTTCGGAAATTTTTTTAAATCTGTTAATATCCTAAGAGTCTTCTGAAGAGGTCACTGATATATCTTCAGGACTTCATAATCCCGGTACTGTTTTTATCAATAAGAAACCATGCATCGACCTAATTTTAACTCAAGTTTTTCATTGAAACAAATTATAAATAGATATTTTGCAAATTCAACTAGATTATTATTGTTGTCGATGCGTGCATCGCCAGATATTACCATGATCGAAGTAGCCATGAAGAAATTGAGTAATAATTCTGATATGTCATTAAGAGTCATCAAACGACTCAGTATGTTATTATATATCCAGGTATCTTACATTTTATTGTCCAATAACAATGATTTGAGATGCGAATTTTATTTAATGATGAGTCGACTTTTATATAAATCGGTACTGTCAGTTCCCATAACTGAAAATGGTGGGATTATAAGAAGCACAGTTGTACGATAGGGCAAAAACTCAATTTTATAGAAGAAGAAGAGGAAGAAGAAGAATATTTATTTGACTACATTACTGATTTGATTATTTTCTCGAGATTCGAAATGCCAACTGCATTTTTATTCCGCTCTTATCATCAACGTACCTTCATATTACTAAATATCATTCAGATGGTGCAGATTATATCATTATGTACAGAGTGAAAAATAAAAACTACGTCGAATACATTTCGAAGAATGGACAGAAAAATAATTTTTAAATTATGGTCTCCCATGTCTTCAATTTTTCTGCATTGGTTACTGCATCAGTTTTCTTGGATTCAATGATGTGTTGGTATTTTTTCACCAATGAAATCAGAATTTGTTCTTCGCCTTCGTTGAAATTATCTGTTCTATTTTTCTCTAGAGAGGGCTCCATTTTATTACAAATATCAGAACTCAGAATTATTTATTGTATAAAATTTAACGGATTAAAAGTTAAGGTTAAGTTTCAACCTTCCGCGCGGAACAGTCCGAATGGATCCGAATATAGTCCGAATGCTGGTGAAAGTGTTACCAACATATCAAAACATTGAGTTGAGTAATTCTGAATTAGTTTTCCTTTGAAAAATGCATGATGCTCTAATTCCTAGTTAAATACTGAACTCAGTTCACTTAATCAGCGAATTAAACTTCTATTGAACAACCGGCCCTAAATGTAGAATGACGTTGCTAATATCACGATAAAATTACAACGTGTAGGTAATAAGATAGGGGAATGAATTACTAAATCAACATTTTCAAATTCATGGAAATGGCGAACCACCAGACAATGGGAGTCTTTTTTTTTAGTTCCAGTACACCCTCTATTCACCTTTCATGTAACAGTTAACGAATAAAGTTGTTCAGAAAGCTAGGTTGGAGTGCAATATTTCCAATACCTTTGCATACTTGTGGTTTTAATTGTTACCTCTTGAACAGATGAAAGTGGTAAAAAAGGTCCACCATTCGCTCTTTCCCTTTCAACACAAATTATTGTGCTTGTTAATTAGTTCCAGGCATAATGCTAAAAAATAGTTAAAATATATTGTGAATATTTTGGCCTGTATTTATAATTACAGGTAATGTTTTTTCTCTCAATAGGGTTTTCACACTACTGTGAGTTTGGAAATTTTAAATAGTATTTGTAAATAAAACCCATTGTATTGTACTTACTTTGGAAGTAATGATTCCAAGAGACGTTAAGATTTGAAAAAACAGTTTTTATAATATATTCGACTGCAAAACAATGTAAAACTGGCGACAAACAATACCCCAATGACAGAAAACAATGACGCAATTGATGATACTACGCTAGTCAATACAATGTTTGGCAAATTTAGTTGAAATGTAAAACACTATCGGTTTTATGGCTATCTCTTTTCACTGTTTTGAGTTTTAATCGATGATTGACTTGGAAGACAAATGTTAACGAATTTTGATTCGCTCATAGCGGTTGATAGAAAGAGATGTTTGATAGAGGGTGTGTGATTTCTTCAATCATAAATTGATGACGCATGGGTAAATATAAAATAATCGAACTGTAGAAAACTGAATTTTTGGGACGGTGTTGAGGAGAGAATGATGAATATATTAAATTAATAAAGGAATTTCACTGAGTTAATCGTGATTTACAGGGTGATTTCTGAAATGTTGATATTTTACCATTTGTATAATCGAAAATTTCCATAATCCCATGATATCTCCCAACAAAATCATGTTTATACGGTATCAGCTATCTTCAGAGGATTATAATTCACTTGAATATACAGGATGTGTACGGAAGAACCGGCCATATTTCACCAATTTTTCAAATCACCCTGTACGAAATGTATGAATTGTGATTAATGATGGAATAAGAATTGTATATTGCATGTCAAAATTTTATCAATATTTCATTATTACATCGAATTTTCAGAATTAACATGAAAACTTTTCACTCTGTACGTAATGATATAATCTGCACCATCTGATTGATATTCAATAGTATGAAGGTACGTTGATGATGAGAGGTGAAAAAATGCATTTGGCACTTTCAAATCCCGAGAAAATAAATAAATAAAAATTACTGATTTTTAACTTCAATTATCAAAATCTATCCATCAACGAAATTTGCGATTCTGCACGTTCAATCAGTACATCGAATACTACAATATACTAAAAATTTAGACACTATCATCAGGAACCATTTTACCTATAAAAAGTGCGGGGTCCTTTGCTGAGGTGAATTCTATTCTCCATAAAGTCTGAAATGTCCAATGTATTCCTCTGTGGAGTAAAAGCAATGTGTCAAAAATAATTTTGTTATCCTTATTTTGAATAAGTTTATACTTAATGATTTCAATTCTGGTGGTAGTATATTGTAGAGACAATAATTCAGTGACATTTTCTTAGATTTGGTTAGGCGGAACCTGTTTGATATCAGGTTATCTGCTTGTCTAGTACCATAACTGTGTATATCAGATTGCATAGTGAGCATCGAGGAGTTTTTGTGAATCTCTATAAGAACTTGGGAAATACACAAACACGGCAAGGGCATTATTCTGAGTTTAATAAACAAAGATTGGCAATGTTCCCGATAGCTTACACTGGATAAGATCTTGACAGTTTTTTTTGTAAACGAAAAATTGAGAGAGAATCAGACGAACCATCCCAAAGAATAGTAGCGTAGCTGATGTGAGAATGAAATAACGAAAAATATGTTGTTCTGAGTGAATTCAAATTGGTTACAGTTCGAAGTTGTCCTAGTACAAACAGAGCACTATTAAGTTTACTTTTCAATTTGGTAATATAAGGTTTCCAAGATAGATCACTATCCAGAGTTACTCCTAGTAAATTTGCAGACTGCGTTTCTATGGCATTCATGGACGAAAGAAAAATAGACTGCGATTTATCGTTGTTAAGTTTTAGTTTATTGGCTGCGAACCAATTTTCGGATTTATTAGCTAATTCTTCATGAGTTCTATCCAGATCTGTTTCATTTCTTGCATGGCTTACCGCTATAAAGAAGAAATTATATTTCATCACAGTAAGATGGTGCACCAATACACTCAATGAACAGTTTCCCCATTAACAGATAGGACGATATTCAGAAACCCCATGGCTTGCATGATCCTTAGATATCTTTTGATGGATTCGTCGAAGAACTTGGATGTATCTGACGATAACTTTCCTTTATCTCCTATTCTCGGACATAATCTCGATCATAACAAACTTTTTATTTATTTTCAAAAATCTTCCAGACATCCCAACATGTTACTACAGAGTGAACGACTAATTTACAATGGGAGTACCCTAGATTAGTTTAGTTTGGGGCTTCTGTGCCATAAGCATCTACACCGCGACCTTTGCAGATCTATCGTGTGTGCCCTCGAAATCGTTTAGAGTTCTTTGTCTAGCCCTGTCTTCATCACGAGACTCCATAGGCTAGATTTTTTAACTTCCATATATTTGGGAGCTTCTGGTTTTTCTTCACCCAGCATTAGAAACCTCAGCCTTGACAAGCTCTCGCAGTGGTATAGTATGTGTGCTGATGTTTCCTCTTCTTCCTGGCAGAACCTGCATAGCATTTCTTCTGCCAGACCGAGTATGCTCATATGTTTACTGAGCCTACGCCCTGTGAGGAGTCCAACTATCATTCTAGAAGTGCTCCTTCTCTGGCTTACTAGATATTCTGTGTTTTTTTTTTTTTTGATTGAATTGGTCGTTACTTGATGGAAATCCATAGTATAAAGCACTAAGGTAAACGATTAAATTTCCACAAAACTATTAAATTCGCGACATGTTTCACTACACTGTAGTTTTATCAAGCGATAATGGTTTACTAAAATCCTCTTCGTTAGGCTTTACTTAAATATCTAAATAAAGAAGACTAATTAACATAACTATACCAACATTACCTAGAATTGTTATGTTAAGTAACCTAACCTATCCCAATTCTTATCTTCCTCATTAATGTTATCCACAAACAACGAAAACAAGATATGCCGGGGAAACAATCGAAGTTACTAAGAAAAGAGGTTCAACAAAGGAGAATTGTTCAATTCCAATTGGTCATTGAGTAGACAAGTAGAATTCTTCAATTTATTTATTTCTAGACATTCTAAATAATTAGGTTTGACACCTTTACTTTCCACATGTAGAATTTCGAAGTTTTCATCAAATTGATGATCGTCTTCTAAAATATGATTTGCATATGTTGAACTTGTTTTCTTTTTTACATAACTCGTGTGATGTTCACGTAGGCGGTTTTTAAAAGATCTCCCGGTCTGGCCTACATATACTTTAGGGCAAGTCCCACAATTCAATTTGTAAACTCCTGATTTTTCTAATTTTTGTGTTTTATCTTTGTTATTTTTAATAAACCTTCCCAACGTATTTTCTGTTCTATAGGCTATCCTTAAATTTTGTTTGTGTAAATATGAGGCTAATTTTTCGGTGGCTTTACCTGTATAAGTTAATGTTCTATAATTACTTCCTTTGTTCCTGATACTAGGGTAAACTTCTTGGATAGCCTTATTGTGTAATTTCTTTGCCAAAATATTATCTATCAAATCCACCCGATAACCATTATTAAATGCAACTTGCTTTATTATATTTAATTCTTTGTTGAAATTTTCTGTTGATAAAGGAACATTAACTAATCTATGAATCATACTGTTATATGCCGATATTTTATGTTGAAATGGGTGTGTTGAATTATTGTGGATGGTAATATCTGTGTGGGAAGGTTTATGAAAAATTGCAAAGTTATGTCTATTATTAGAATTGCTTATCGTTAAATCTAAAAAAATTTTTTATTGATTTTTCTACTTCTAACTCTACTGTAAATTTTATATTTGGATGAATAGTATTGATATAGTTATGAAAGGTGTCTAATTGTCTATTGGTACCTTTAAAACCTACTAAAACGTCATCCACATATCTGTACCAATACAAAAACTGTTGGGAAATTGGATGTTTATGGATTATTGTTTCAAGGTTGTCCATGAAAATTTTCGCAAGTAGAGGACTTAAAGGATTTCCTATGATCAAACCTTCTGAGGAAGAATAATATTTGTTGTCAAACTGAAAATAATTTTGTTGGAGACATATTGATAGAAGATCTAATACCTCCTGTTTAATAACCGGGTTGACGTTCCTTTTATCTAATAAATTTTCAACTAGGACTATGGTATCTTTAGGAGGAATACTAGGGAAAAGGTTCTGGACGTCAAATGAAATCAATTTAGAATTGTCTGGTACAGTAATGTGCTGAATTTTATCTATCAAATCATAAGAATTCTTAACACTGAATTTTGGTTCAAATTGAGAATAATTTTTGATTAAATTTATAAGCTGTCTGGATAATCTGACTGAAGGTGCTGTTACAAATGATACTACTGGACGAACAGGATAGTTTTGTTTGTGTAATTTTATCAAAGAATAGAGTTTTGGAATTTGTGGATTCATAATTGTTAACTTAAATTTTTCGGAGTCATTAAATATATAGTCTGTGTTTTTTAAAAATTCTTTGATTTGTAGTTGATAAAAATTAGTTGGGTCACGTTTTAGTAATGTAAATTTACCGGAATTTAAAAAATCAAGAGTTTTTTGAACATAGTCATCCCTACTAATAGCGATAACTGTGTTCCCTTAATCCGCTCTAGTAAAGGTTATATCCTTCTCCTTTATCCTATTCACTATAGAATTAATGGTTTTCATATCATTCATAGAACTTTTGTCATTCAGAAACTCTGATTAAATAATATGAGAAGCCTGATATTTGTTACTTACAGTATTCAAAGTGCCTTTCAGAGCTATTTCCACTTCAATACCAAGCAGTTCCATATCTTTAATAACATTATTGCCTTTGATATTGTGCTTAAAACCTTTAGTAATTAATGCATTTTCTTGTTCTGTGAAGACCGCGTTCGACAAATTCACAAATCGATCAAAAAACTGATGATCAGTGAACTTGCCCTCGCAATCTTCGCGTGTATATTGGTGTATTAGTGAATTTTATTTCCGTTTCTGAATAATGTATTTCTTATGAACGACATGATTCACCCGTTCTCTAGTGTCGAGATTTAAGATGTCAAATTCCAAAGGATGTAACCTGTATGCAAGTTCACTATAGATTACCTTAAGGTATATGTTGAAGGAGTCTCTTTTCCTATATTCCGCTTTTCGAATTCATTTCATCCACTTCATCTTCCCTGCTATTACACCCTGCTGTGCTGGAATACTAGTATTTGATGTTCTAAGTTGGATGAATTTAGGAAATACCCTCTTCTTTATACAAATATTGAAGAACCATATGTTCTGGGTTTTTATAGCACAACGAAGAAGTAATTTAAAGTACCAGGTGACCAAAAAGCTAGTCGTAGCTTTCTTCAAATTTTGGATTGAATTGGTCGTTACTTGATGGAAATCCATAGTATAAAGCACTAAGGTAAACGATTAAATTTCCACAAAACTATTAAATTCGCGACATGTTTCACTACACTGTAGTTTTATCAAGCGATAATGGTTTACTAAAATCCTCTTCGTTAGGCTTTACTTATATATCTAAATAAAGAAGACTAATTAACATAACTATACCAACATTACCTAGAATTGTTATGTTAAGTAACCTAACCTATCCCAATTCTTATCTTCCTCATTAATTTTATCCACAAACAACGAAAACAAGATATGCCGGGGAAACAATCGAAGTTACTAAGAAAAAAGGTTCAACAAAGGAGAATTGTTCAATTCCAATTGGTCATTGAGTAGACAATTAGAATTCTTCAATTTATTTATTTCTAGACATTCTAAATAATTAAGTTTGACACCTTTATTTTCCACATGTAGAATTTCGAAGTTTTCATCAAAGTGATGATCTTCTTCTAAAATATGATTTGCATATGTTGAACTTGTTTTCTTTTTTACATAACTCGTGTGATGTTCACGTAGGCGGTTTTTAAAAGATCTCCCGGTCTGGCCTACATATACTTTAGGGCAAGTCCCACAATTTAATTTGTAAACTCCTGATTTTTCTAATTTTTGTGTTTTATCTTTGTTATTTTTAATAAACCTTCCCAACGTATTTTCTGTTCTATAGGCTATCCTTAAATTTTGTTTGTGTAAATATGAGGCTAATTTTTTGGTGGCTTTACCTGTATAAGTTAATGTTCTATAATTACTTTCTTTGTTCCTGATACTAGGGTAAACTTCTTGGATAGCCTTATTGTGTAATTTCTTTGCCAAAATATTATCTATCAAATCCACCCGATAACCATTATTAAATGCAACTTGCTTTATTATATTTAATTCTTTGTTGAAATTTTCTGTTGATAAAGGAACATTAACTAATCTATGAATCATACTGTTATATGCCGATATTTTATGTTGAAATGGGTGTGTTGAATTATTGTGGATGGTAATATCTGTGTGGGAAGGTTTATGAAAAATTGCAAAGTTATGTCTATTATTAGAATTGCTTATCGTTAAATCTAAAAAATTTATTGATTTTTCTACTTCTAACTCTACTGTAAATTTTATATTTGGATGAATAGTATTAATATAGTTATGAAAGGTGTCTAATTGTCTATTGGTACCTTTAAAACATACTAAAACGTCATCCACATATCTGTACCAATACAAAAACTGTTGGGAAATTGGATGTTTATGGATTATTGTTTCAAGGTTGTCCATGAAAATTTCCGCAAGTACAGGACTTAAAGGATTTCCCATGATCAAACCTTCTGAGGAAGAATAATATTTGTTGTCAAACTGAAAATAATTTTGTTGCAGACATATTGATAGAAGATCTAATACCTCCTGTTTGATAACCGGGTTGACGTTCCTTTTATCTAATAAATTTTCAACTAGGACTATGGTATCTTTAGGAGGAATACTAGGGAAAAGGTTCTGGACGTCAAATGAAATCAATTTAGAATTGTCTGGTACAGTAATTGCTGTACTACCCCTGCCTGCTTTGTCTTTGGCCACCATATGTTATAATAGGTCTGATGACTCTGGGGGCCATTTTTGGTTGTAGCCCCCAATTTTTTCCGCACATTCTCCTGCTCAGATTGAAGGCTATTGAGCTTTTTTCTATCACTTTTTGTAGATGTTGATTTTATGTTAGCTTAGTAAGTATTTTGCCTCTGTGGCAAAAGGAATTTCTTTCCTGACCTCTTAGTCCTTCGAGTGCTTTCTTTCGTGTGAATGTGACTATAGTGGTTTTATGAGGGTTTACTATCAGTTCTTCCTCCTTAGACCTCCTGTCGGTTATATCTATGGCTGTTTGTGTAAGCTCCGAGACTGTCCTTGCAAATTTGCCTTTTGCAATAATTGCAAGATTATCAGCATATCCTAAGCAAAAGAAGCCTCTATGAGTTCGTCCATTAGGATGGACCATAGTAGGGGCGATAGTACCCCTCCCTGCGGACATCCCCTAGTTGCTCTAGCGTCAGTGTTATTCCGCCAATTGTTGATATTATGACCCTGCTTTTCAAGTTGGCGTTTATCTACTGGCATAATAGGGGAGGTACCACTCTTTTTACTTTTTGCTATAGACTTAGTTGATGCATTGGTAAAAGCACCTTCGATGTCTTTAAATGTTGTCATAGCTATCTCTTTGTCTTTTGAGGACTTTGTAAGTAGCCTGTTGAGATCGTCCAGTGCTAAGTCTGTTGACATGCCTGGCTGATAGGCATATTGGCGATTGCTAGATGGCTTGTTTGATATATCTCATCTCTTATGTATCTATCTATTAGTCTTTCCAACGTTTTGAGTAGGAAGGACATTAGACTGATCGTAGGTATGTGTCGAAGTGCTATGCAAGCCTTAAGTATACGGCACAAGTTGTGGAATTCTCCTTTCTGGAGGAAGATGGGATATATTCCATCTACTCCAGGAGATTTATATGGTTTGAGTTTGCTGATAGCCCACCTGATTCTGTTTGTCCTCGTTATTTCGGTAGCTAGCCTCCAATCTGAAGGTAGGGCCTGTTTGCTTCACTTCTGGTGCTGTCTGCTGTTAATGGGCCCTCTAGAATTACCGAGCCTGGAAAGTGTGCTTCAGTGAGCATCTTCAGGCTTTCCTCGAATGTGGTTGTATAGGTTTTGTCGTCCTTTTTCAAGAAACCTACTTGGTTACAGTACCTTCTTTGGCTTCTCGAGCATGTGGGGGTATCCGTTACCTCTTCACAGAACTTCTTTCACTAGCTTTCCTGATTTCTTTGTTATACTGCGTAAGTTTAACCTTATATGAGGTCCAGTCATGGTTTACTTTTGCTTTATTAAAAAGCTTTCGCACCCCACCTCAGAGGGTTTCCAGGAGCTTGTTCCACCAGACTGTTTTCTTGTTTTGCAGCCTTGCTTTTACGGGACAGCTTTCCTCGTAGGCATTGACTACTTGGTCTACTGCTCTCTCAAGACTTTCCTTATCCCGTATTTCATCGTGGTCCTCTTGAGAGACTCACCGAGTGATACTAATTATCTTTCTCAGTTAATCTCTTTTGTGTTCCTATATTTGACTAAGATACGTGGTGGAGGAATTAGATCAAATCTAATCTGTCTGTGGTCCGTGCACGTAGGCTCGTCCGATACCTGCCAGTTGGCAATGTTATCACCAGCTTTTTCCGAGTTATATCAAGAACTTCTTTCTTCGTTGCTGTGACGAAGGTTGGTTCGTTACCTACATTAGCTATTACCAATCTATCAATTAGAATAAACTGTAATAGTGACTCACCTCTTGTGTTGAAGTCCGTACTCACCCACACTGTGTGGTGCGCATTTGCATCACCTACTATGATGAGCTGGAGATTTACCCTGGCCGCATAGGCGATGACTTCGCTCAATATCAGTAGTGGGCATGCTTCGTTGCCTGGGAAATATGCTGAGCTGACGATCCAGCTTCTGCTTCATTCCTCTGTCGGCGTGGTTAGGAGACCTGTAATAATATCGCCGGTGCAAAGCACCGGTATCAGTGTACATTCTACCTTATTGCTATTATATAAAATACACCTTCTCCGGTGCTTTTGCTGGTACCTTGTCTCCTTTTTACTCTGAATTTTAGTCTTCCTAGTTTTTTTATTTCCTCAAGGGAATCTTTATCTATACAAAAGGCCCATGTTTGGCCTTTAGGCGATGGGGTCTTACCCCACACCGTCCAAAGGTGCGTGTTGAGCCCGTGGTTTGAGCCTTTCAGCCTATGCAGAATTTTTCCTGCTTCCAGCCTTTGTCCTCTCTCATCGGGAACGTAAGTTGTGCAGGAGTAGTTATCAGGTAAGTCATCACCTTCCAACGCTGTCAGGGTTGCCCCCTCCTAGGGTTTTATGGTTGGGATAACTTCTCCTAGCCAGTGCGGTCCGCGCACACAATTATCAGGTAACCTGATTTATGTGTGCATTTTGCGAAACGCACTTAGGGTCCCTTGGTGGGGATTTTATCGAGAGCCTCAGAGATTGAGTCCTGGACTATTGCTAGTCTTTCTGGGATCAGTTTATTCTCTGGGAACTCCTTTGGTACCACAGCGACCTTGACTGAGGAAAGGGCATCTTTGAAGGTGACTCCTTCCTGCCTTGGTCTTTTCCTTAGCTGTGCCGTTTGTGGCGGTGTTGTGCTGCTAGAGAGAGGAAGTTTCACCGCTTTTGTGCCTCCGGGTGCAACGGTTTGGCCTCTCTTGGCCTCTTTGGATGTTCTGTCCACCTTAGATCCCGCCCTCAATGGCGATACGGGATTTTTATTTTTAAGGTAGTTTTCCTTGATTACTAGCCTTTTGACCGTTATGTAATCAATGCTGCTTCCCAGGTGCTTTTTCAGCTTCAATTTGGAGGATCCTCCTAGATTGGCTGTTTTAACCTCTTCGTCTAATAATAGCTCTAGTCCCTCCAGGAAAGATACTACTATCTTATTTTTGTGCTTGCCCTGTGGCCTTGGCACTAGACGTATCCGCCTCTTGCTCTGGTTTTGGTGAGGCCACCTTCGCCGTTTGTCTGATTTTTTGATAGGTCCATATAAGTTTCCACGAGTAGATAGGGACGCTTTGGTCCACTACGGCAGAGCCCCGCATGTCGTAGTCAGGTCTAAAATACTCTGGGATTCGACCTAGTGTCTCAGAGGCTCCGTTAGTGGTAGCATTCCCTGCTACCGTTCAGTCTTCAGCACGGATTTCCCACACCTTGACTTGGGGGATTTTTTCAACTTTCCTTGTCTAGATCCGCCGTGTTCTGTTAGAAGCAGGGCCACCTCGAGCAGGATGCGATTTATCATCGCGCACTGACGGTTATTGGAAGTAGCATTTTCGAGAGGTTTCCTGGTCTCCCTCTGCTACTTCCCTGGGGGTCTGTGGAAGTGTAGCTGACCCATTGGCCCCATGGAAGTACCCTAAATTTAGGTTTGAAAACATTAGCAATATTTTCAACATCACACCACAAACTACAACGCATTGAATATCAAGGTATAGACATCTAAATAAAAAAAATAAAAAGTCCTTATTATGACAAAAATTAAATAACTTTTTGTTTCTTCATCAATAAAAAACAGCATCGGGACTATAAATTATTCAAGATTTTTCAGTAGCCTCTTATGAATTTTAAATTTTCTCCGAATAAAACAGAAATAGCTTGCAAACATTAACAAAATATTTTTTGAAATATTACTGTTGGCTTTACGTATAATTTATTTTACTGAAATGTAATTATCCAAATTTTTATAGTTAAAAATTCACTTATAATTTTGTATCTCAGGTTTTTTCAAGAATTGTACAAAGATATAACTTCTGTTTCTGAACAACTTTTCCGATTACCATTTTTCGATTTTTTTTTATTTTTTCAAATAAGTGTGTTTTGAGTCATACTTTTTGAAATTGTACAACGTGTTTTTGGTTTTCTTTTGATGCAAAAGTTATTGCACGTATCGATATTTCTCAAAATATATTAATAAAAGAATTTTCCGTATGATACGTACTTTCTTCCAGTCACTAGTGCAGTCTCTTCTTTAAAGTTGTTATTGAAATCAACATAGGCCTATACATGGTTTCATTTCATTCTCATCAGCTGAAAAGTATTTTTCAATCCTGATTTTTAAGTTTTGTTGTTTTTTTAAATTATTTTTTCCGTTAACCAGCTGTCGTCCCCCTACGAACGACAACCCTCATAAGTCGAAACTTGTGCGAGCCAAGGATTAACGAGGTCTTACCTTTTAACCTGCGATGCCTGAGTATCCACTTTCTTCAGACGTTAATTTACCTAATTCCACAGTTACTAACATCAAAACAACCGTTCCACACAAAAAGTTTACCTTCTCATAACCACAACATATCCTTTTTTTATATTGGTTACATCCATTCCGCGATAAGTTGGTCACATGGAAATTACACCTCCGACTATTCAAATTCAAATATGAGCAAATAACTCCGCCTTCATTTATATGTTCTATTGTTTATCTTTTGCCAATGCTACAAGTGATATTAATTTTGAAAAAATAAATATGAGAAACAGATTAGTGAGTTAGCAGCTGATAACTGTTATAATATATGTAAAATTTCTTCATTATTATTTTTATACAAATTACTGTGAATTTTATTTACTCGCGAATACTTCACAATACAAATAAACATATTATTATTATTATAAGAGCTCTTAGCGAAGCGAGCATATTCTCATCCATATTATAAGTCAGGATAATCGATTGCAGTGTGAAAGGATTGCATTCAATTTGGATTGCAAGATTAGCTTAGGTTAGATGATTTTCTTCTTCTTTTTTCATCTTTAAGTCATAAGAGAGCGAGCAAGCAAAAATGAATTCAAAACAGACATAATATTATATTTACCTGTTTTTGGTAGCAGAGTTCAATTAATCATGAATAGAATAAAGAAAGTAAACTATCTCGAAACAAGAAAAACTTGTAGCTTTTTATTTTGGTGATTTTTTTGTCGTGGGATACCCAACAGCGCATTATACTGGAATATTTTGACGTTTACAATAACAGACCATTTTCGACAGACTGGTTTTTATTTGTTCACGTAATATTTAGTTTTGATACATTTTAATTACAAAGCTTAGATGTTTTCTATATCTCTCGGACACCTCCTCTCTTCTTAATGGCGAAAATGCAGGCAGGAATGTTTTCAATTGAGTGTCTAATAAAATTCATATAATATTTAGACACTAATTTATTTACCTTTTTCTGATCCATAACTTCATTTTGTAAATCAGTTTTGAGATGCAGTGGACAATCAGTTGTTCTTAATTTACTGACACAAGAGCCGAGAAGTAGTACAAAAAGCATTATGAACTTTTTAGTGAATGGTGCGATTCAAACGGAACCGAGAAGATATCAGAAAACATTCTACTTGCGTATTTTGCAAAGAAATTGAAGGTAATGAAATATTCCACACATTGGTATATACTGAATGCTGAGATCTACGATATCAGTAAAATATTATATAAACATCAGCCACAAACCAATAAAATCAAAACCTCAAATTTCAGTCAAAAGCTTTTCAACAGATGGTCCTGATGGGATATATTTACTGCAAAAAGTGATCTTAATTTTCGGTATCGATGGAGGGACCAACTTGTCAAAATGGTAATGGACGACATTGAAGATAAGGAGTCATTCCTACATTTGAAAAAGTGTGAAATAGTTATTTATGTATCAAGGGCGTACAGTAGGCGTGGATAATGGCCCGAAGGCGTTAGCCGAGTTTGTCTTTTTATGTGGAGTTATTGTTTTAGGCGTTAGTTATTAAACCTAGACACAGTTCAAATATTTCCCTGCAGAAGATGGTCAATTGGTGACTGAAACATATGCCGAGATGTAAAGATAGCCGTTTGGTGTCGGAATAATAGTTCATACATTAGATTTGAAATACATAATAGCACAATCAGTAAAAAAGTGCATCAGCCCATGTAGCAGCCTATGCCTGGTAATACATATATATCGTGTATTCGAATCTAACGAACTTATTTTTATTACTGGCTGTTACAGTTGTACGAAAAAAATGTATAGTTCATTTGTTAATGAGAGTGATTTTAATTTGATCGAAGGGTTGCTCTACTCGCTGACGCTCATTTCGCAATATTCCCCACTCACAAAATAAAAAGTCACTTCTAACACTTGTATCATAAATTTCTATTTTGAGTTATCAAAGACGGGGTGCTATCATTACGCTAATGCAAATGTCACATCAATAGTAAAGTGCTCGCTCCATAAGCCAAAACATCCTTGGAAGCATTGCCACCGGTCTCGTGCATGGCATCACACGTATTAAAAGGTAAGGGCTACGTCTTTCCGTAGCTCGCACAAGTCTCTGACTTTTGAGGGTTGCACGTAGGGGTGCAATCGGTTGACGGATATAACAATTTCTACAATTTTTTTCAACAATCTGAGGACTTTTCTTTTAATCGTACTCAGAACGCCTTCGACAATTATTCCTCCTTAGCATCCATTAATGAGGTAACTAGAGGGCTCCAAATCAATTTAACTTGCTGCCAATGCATGTTATATTGGAGAAAATCTTCTCGTGAGTAATACTAAACGAGCTGATGAGTAGATTCAACATGAATGGATTCACCGCCCAGGGATAATGCTGACAACTCAATCATCTCCTTAGGGGAAGAAATTCAACATCACAGTTAGGGTGCTCATGCAAAAGATCCCGAATATGAAGTTTCAAACTATGTAGGTACAAGAAAAGATGCAGAGTTGGCTCTCAGAAAATTACCAAAGTAGACTTCAGTACCATTCAACAGAAGGAAGATTACAGAAAAACAAACTTCATTATAAAGAACTGATAAAATAGGAGTGGATCGAATAAAATTAATCTCAGATATTCAAATTTGTATATAATGTAATATTTTTGGAACATGATCAACATGATGATTCTACTTCCAATATCTATGAATTAATCAGCCCCAACTTATTCAAACTTCACTGTTGTGTTCGGTTCATTAATAATTGAACGTATTGTGGGGTATCGTTATGTGTTAATCAATCATTGCAACATCCTTATGCTGAAAAATCAAAAAATCTGAATGCTGTCGCTGTCAACAATTTCTCAAATTCATAACAAGATTTCATTTATACTTTTTTGAATGAAAAGGCTATCGATACTATTATAATTTTCATTACGCTAGCATGACACCAATTGTCAAACATACACAAGTATTTTACTTTTTCTGATTTTTGAATAGTGATATCGTTAATTAGTTTGTATATGTTTTTCTGTCATTCAATTCTTACCTCGTACTCATCCAAATTTTTGTCCATGCTCTCGATGTTTTGACAGAGTATTTTCAATATCTACTTTTGATTGGCTCCTATTTAACATTTCTTATATGTATATGGATTTATTGGTGGTCTGTAGCGATGTTGGTTATTGAAGCTTCTGTAAACGTTAGGCCAGGCTTGATGATTCCCGAGTCTGAGATAATTCATTTCAAGTTTTCCGTAATCCGTTATGCCTGTTGATGTAGGCTGAGACCGTTTATGTTTGACAAGTGACAGCAAATGTACTATGAGACTCATAACACTCCGCCACTGGTGTTTGAGACCTCTATAACCATCACACAACTACGTTAGACCAAGGTGCTGAAAACACCATCCTGGCAAGTCATATGATTCCCTTGGTCTCTGATTTCAAATTTTTTGGAAAGCCAAAACTCGATGTTCTTGAAGAAGATCCCATTCATTTTTTCATCTTTACTTGAATGAGTACGTCTGTCTCCACAGCTTTAACGTTAGCATTTTACTTAAAGGATTTCACTCGATAACATTATTTGAGTCACCTCGTTCAGTGTCCAGAACGGGACCGAGATCATGCTGCTGCTGCAAGAAAAGCAACAATTCCTGATTTTTCATGGTCGCAGACTAAGCAGAGAAGGGGATCTGAACCTCTGATGAATTCACAGGCTCCATC
Source organism: Chrysolina americana (assembly GCA_958502065.1). NCBI lineage: Eukaryota > Metazoa > Arthropoda > Insecta > Coleoptera > Chrysomelidae > Chrysolina > Chrysolina americana. Next base: position 22,704,041 of record OY293417.1, on the reverse strand, counting down.
CAATAACATTCTGATATGTATGATACTCTCGGGAAGTATAACCGCAGAACAGACGAATTAGGATGCAAGCTCCTATAAAGATGCATCATTTTCAAGTTTTTACGTCGAGTTGTCGTAGCTTCTTTTGAGTCCATTTCATCCTTTTTATTTTCGAGATTTCCAATCATTTGCTTAGTTTCCTTTCCATTTGTGCGAGAGAGATGAAGAAAATGTGTTATACATTTTCCTGGTGGTTTATTATTTACAACTGAAATTATTTTGTTTGCAAGATTTTTGTTAATTTTTGTCGTTTTCTATCTTCGAAATCACTTGTTTTTTTAGTCGATTTTGAATATAATGTATTTATCGCTTTCCAAACACCTACTTGATTGATTTTATGATTGCAGGTGTATTTCACTTTTGACTGTTTTCATATAATATTTAAAAAATTCATTTGCACTGATCTCAACTGTATTTTGCCTATAAACAGATTTCATAACTCCTCCCAATTTTTTGTAGTTTACGAAGGAAATGATATTATGTTTATTTTCTGCTTGAAAATTTTTGTGTGGGATGATATCTGGTGATGGTATCTTACGGATGGAATTATATGACTTTCGATTTCAAAAAGGAAAAGTTTCCATTACCATTTTCATTCATCTATCCAATATTGTACCGTGCTAAGCAAAAAGGGCGTATCTGCAGATTTAATTTTTTCGAAAAGTTCATGTTTAACTATTAGATTGGGGAAAATTTTTGCAGATATGACAGTTTTCATGAACTTCTTATATTAGCTAATTTTTCTGTGCGACATTCAATTCTAGTAAGATAGGTGTAAAATGATGCAGACAAACCAAAACTGACATATATTCAATAGCCCCAAATTTGTCAGATACGCCCTTTATGCTTAGGACGGCAGTATTACTCACGAATTGATTTGAATCGATTAATCAGTCTCTTTCGAAGTATCGCGACAAAACCCTCTGACGCTAATTCATTCAGACGATCATATCACAAATTTATTGCACGTGTATCTAATGGATCAGAAAAAGAATTGACTTGGGTTTCCACCAAGTTTCACGAAGTATAGGTACTCGGATTGATTATCAAGCAGTGAACGGAATGAAGTTTTCCATAAATATTCGTATTTCCATATACCGCATTCATTGCGCCAGAGGGAGTATAATCAAGCTTGTTCGTACTGAGCTTTTAATCCCTTACAATTTTAATCAATCACATGGAAATTAGTAGACAGTGCCAGCAATATCGTAGACTGTATAAAAAGTAATATAGACCAGAAAATATTTGATTTTCATTTTATTTGCATCATGAAATTAGTTATGTGAAAACCAAAACATTATGGAGCTGAAATAAGCTATTATTTGCAGATAAATAAGGTGAAAAATGTTTCTACAATTTTTGCAAATTTGATGAGGTATGTGCGATACTACAGAACTTCTAGTGCCTTTTTGACACTATAGTTTTTACCGATACAATACAAATCCATGATATTAACTTATTCATAATAATAACAACGGCGATTACAATAGAAATGAAGGCAATGTAGTTTATGTAAAAAATCAATACTGGTACAGTTGCATTTATATCAAAATCCCATTTACCACCTGGTGGTGTAGGGTAATTTACAATTCATTATCACTACATTGATGTTCTTATTCATATACAAGCTTTGCCCATTCTTTCTTGTTTCTTGCTAAGGTTCTTGCATCTGGTTAATATTTTCTTTTTTTTTAATTTCTACAATTACCCAATCCCATGTTTGTATTGGTATTCCTCTTTTTCTTTTATTGTATTGAGTCTTCGTCTGCCATATTTGTTTCACCGGGCGTTTTTTGTTCATCCACTGTAAATGACCCCACCGGCTAAGTTGCCTCTTTTCAATGAGCGTCAGTGTTGCTTGTATTTCTAAATCTTCGCTTAGTTTCGTATTTTTTAGTTTTTCCATTTTTGTTACACCTTTTACTGTTCTTACATACTTCATTTCAAGGGCCTGTGTTCTGCTTGTTTGTTTTTGTGGGAGTACCCAAGACTCGCAATCAAATCCCATAATCGGTCTGTATATTAGTTTTCTTAGAAATATCTCTTTTATTATTTATGTTTTATTCTTTGAATATATTAGATTCAATGTCTTCTGTATTCTATTGTTGGTTCCTAATTCTCTTTTTCAATTTCCTTGTATTTTTCTTTTCCTGAATATTTATGTTCTACTTATTCTATAAACATTTCTTCAATTTATATATTTATCGCTCTCTTTTCTTCTTTAGAAATTACCATCACTTTTGTTTTGTTTTTGTTCATTCTAATCTCGTATTCTTCGAAGGTTTTATTCCATATCTTTAGATCATTTTGTAGATCTCGTTCATTCTCAGTCATAATCATCAAATCACCTGCAAATGCATCCCTCTGATATTTCTATTCTGTGTAGGTGCCTATATCCAATATATAGTTTTTTGAGTTTTTGTGAATATTTTTAATTAGTTTACAAATATGCTAAACAACATTGGACAAAGTCCTCCTCCTTTTCATAGTCCTTATCTTGTTGTTTATTTTTCTGACATTTTTTTATGTCGAATCACACAGTTATCTATAATTTTCTCATATATTTTCATCGCTGTACTCAGCAATGTTATGCCTCTATAGTTCATGTAATCATACTTATCTCCCTTTTTAGATATAGGGACAATCATTGCTACTTTCCAGTCATAATGTATCAGCTCTTCGGACCATGCTTTATTGAATATCGTACTCAGTATTTTTAGTCCAGTTTCTCTCATATTTTTGAACATTTCAGTTCCCAATTTGTCTTTTCTAGGTTATTTTCCATTTTTAGTTTTTGTATAACTTCTTTCATTTCTTGTGATGTTATATAATTTATTTCTTCCTTTTCGTTTCTATCTTGTAGTTCCTTGTTTTTGCTCATTTCTTTTTCTTTTTCTTCCTTGGTAGTCATGTAGTAGCCCTTGAAAATATTCTCTCCATCTATTCATTTCTTTTTTTTATTTTTATTCGGTTTTTTATTTCTTCTGCCCACCAAGCAGTTTGTTTTCTATGTTTGCTTCTTTTAGTAGCCTCACATATCTTTGTCACCACCGATAAGACCGTGTTTCTACAGTAGTTCCACAATGTCTCTACATTACTATGTTTTACTGATTCTATTTGCCTTTCAAATGTATCTTCCAGTGCCTCTCTATATTTTTTGCAATCGTTTTGTGTTGTAGTTTGAAAGCTTTGATTGATTCAAATTCGATAATTTCTCTGTTGTGTTTCACTTTTTTTCTCTTATTGTAATTTCCCTATTATTTTTTTTACTAGCAAACAGTGGTCACAGCCGATTTCTGGCCCTCTTCTTACTCTCGTGTCTACTACACTTCTGAATCCTTTTTCCACTAATATAAAATCAATTATCGATTTTTCATTTCTACTCTTAATTTCTCTTATATATTTGTGTATATCTCGATGTTCGAAAAACCCATTTGTTACGATAAGGTTATGTAATGTACAGAATTTCAGCATTCTTACTCCTTTACTGTTTCTGATCTTTTTACCATGTTGTCCTATTACTATATTATAGTTTGCATCTCTTATATATTATACTCTACTGTTAAATCTCCCATTATGAATATTTTTCCACTTGCTTCAACTGTGATTGTTATTAGAACTTGTTTTTGTTTTCAGCTGTATCATTTTTATTCGGTCCATATACTAATATGATTGAATTTGTATTCTTGTCATTTCTTTTCAGTTCAACTGTAGGTATTCGCTCTGTCCATCCTTTCCACTTTTGAATTTCCTCTTTAACATTTCTATGTATCAATTAGACATGCTTCTCCCATTGCTGCTCTCCTATCTTTCCATGTACCACTATTTACCAGTATGAGGCCTTCGTTTGTTTCTATTATTGTTAGTATCTCGAAGTAAATGAATTGCTCTTCTAATTCTGTATACTTCTTATATTCCATGTACCGATTATCCACATATGTATTTCTTCTGTCATTTTACTATTCTCTTTGCTTCTCTGCACCTCTTCTCTTCTATTTTAAATATATTCTTCCTCAGCTTCCCTTGTATTTTTTCCTTATCCATTGCCTCGTCATTTTCCCCTTCCATCGTCTGTTTTTTATTCATTTTTAGTTTTTTGAAGCGTGTCCTCTATTTTCTTCTTCTAGTCCAGCCTATTCCTAATTCCATTTCCATATTTTCCCATTTTTGTTTGATTGCCTTTTCCTCTTTCTCTCTCCGCTATTTCTCTCATTTGTTTTTGTATTTCTTGCTCTATTTTGTTGATTCAGAATATATTGTTAGGAAAAGGTAGAGTGAATTTTATGGAAAATGACCAGCTCAAAAATACCCAATATTTTGCCTGTTTTATATCTTTGTTAATATTGAATTTTAATCCTTATAGTTTATCCTGTTAATAGAAACATTCTTAACTCAGTTTAAGTATGCATTTAGGTCAAAATTTTTTATATACTGTATAAGATTTTGGAAGCACGGTGAGAAATGTCAATAATGGCAGTTGAAGCAAAAATGGAATACTGAATAATATAATGAAAGGAGAACTTAAATGGACATAAAATTGAATGGAAGCACTTTGTAAATAGGTAGAATAAGTTAGACATAAGAAAACGAATATAAAGACAGTGCAGAATCAAAATTAAATAATGAAAAGTTCAATGATGTGAGATAAAAATTTGTGATTGGTCAAGTGGAAAAGAATAATTTGAAGATGGGTTGCCGAGGAAAAAAGAATCAAGGGAGGGCAGAAAAAATTCCAGAGAGAAAGGTTTACAAAATTTCGAGAAGAAAATAAAAATACACTAACTAAAAGACAAGTACATGAACAACAATTTTAGAGAGCAGCCAGTAAAAACCAACATTAGAAGCAGAAAATCCAACCGAAGTAAAGTTCCAATAAGTAAGCCGAATATACAAGCAAAATTACATACCTGACGACAAATATAAAATCCACAAAGAAGTGAAAGTAATTGAAAATCTTGTTTCAAGGTATTTATAGTATTTCATAATACTTTGGCTCCAGTTTGCACGAGTTTTGAAGCAGAGCAGAGCAGAGCAGAGCAGTACAGCTGAGGAAATATTTTAAACTGTGTGAAACATTTTTCTAACTAATCACTAACTATATTTGAACGATTTTCATAAACAATGTTATTATTTAAATTTCAAAATCAAAGCAAAAAGGCAAACAGATAAATGAATAAAACACCGTAAAACTATCACTTCGCCACAGAGTATGGGGTAAAGGAGGGAGTTTGACTGCATTCTATAGAGATAGTTCGGTCCTGCCGTCATACCTGCTCAATGGCAGGCCCTACGCTGTTATGTAGGTTATCCTCTGCCGTACGCGCTAAGTCTCAGTTGTTTCTTCCCCGCCTCCTTCTAGTTATGCGGGGGGATTTCTTGGATCGTATGTAAAACATGAAGGATTCCCGGAAAAACAGCGAAATAACCGGGTTTAAAACATAGTTTGTTGAGCTGGTTATCGCTCGGCTTCTAGATCTTCATGGAAAATATCCAATGCCTGGTAAATGCTTTCTTGGCCTGTTGTGGTGGGCTCTGACTGCTGTAATATCACTTGTCAATGGACTTCCGAGGATGAAGTAACGATAGAACTTTTCAGAGATGGTTTTAATGTACTTTTCTATTGACTGAGTATCGGTCAGCTTTAGCAATTCTACCAGCCGAATGTATCTATCACTATTCGTGACGATACGGAGTACTGTATTTTGCATCCTCTCAAGTCGTACCATTTGACACTTGGCGAGGCTGCCAAACACTGGACAAGCATAGGTCATCGTTGGCCTGGAGGCCTGTTTGAGAAGCAGTATTTTGTTTTCCACTGCCACCCTAGAGTTCCTCGCAATCAGTGGATACGTCCTTTTGACTGCGGCTCCTGCTCGCTGTATTGCTAGGTTGACATGCTTTATGAGTGTTAGCCTTTTGTCCAGATATACTCCCAGGTACCGCACGGAGTCGGACTCGTCAATCAAATTTCCCAGAACCCTCAATCCCCCGAAGATTTCAAGATTGGTTCTTTTCTTTGTGAAATTTATGAGTTCTGTTTTGTCAGGATTCAGCACTATTTTGTTCTTCGCTGGGTACGGCACGACAAGTGTCTCCAAATGCGTTTCCACCAGAGCCGCGGCTGTCGCGCTGTAGAACGACTTGGCGTATATTGCCGTGTCATCGGCATAGACAGCCGTGCTCGTATTTCCGTGCATTGGAAAGTCGTGCGTATAAAGCGAATACAAAAGTGGAGACAGGCTCGATCCCTGAGACACTCCTGCTCCGGCTACCATCACTGCTGAGCTGGCGTTGTTAACTTCAGCCGTGAAAGTCATATTAACTACATATGTGTCTAGGATTTTCACCATACACTCCGGCATGCCTGCTCTCAGCATTCTCATGACTAATCTCTCTATCCAGGCGGTATCAAAGTCTTTCTGGATATCCAGCAGGATCATGACTGTATTGTGGCCTAGTTTGAGGCCCTCCCTCACCTCGTGGATAATTTGGGCTACCTGGGAGGTGGTGGAGTGTCCCTTTCGTAACCCGAACTGCTCCGCCGGGATGAGTTTGAGCCTCTCTTCCAGGCTCACAAATCTTTTCAGTAAGACTCTATCTACCTCTTTGGCTATGGCGCTCAGCAACGAGATTGGACGATAGCTCTCGATCCTTGCTTCCTGGTTGCCCGGTTTGAAGATTGGGATAATCTCCGCCTGCTTTCAACATTGCGGGTAGTGCTGCCATTTTATGATGCCATTGACTATATATACTAGCTGTACGAGATACTTTCTTGGCAGATTCCTGAGTAGGACTGCATCAATCTTGTCCACTCCTGGTACCTTGTTTCCTGTACCTCCTCGAAGCTGGTCATCAGCTTCGAGAAGGTCCTAGCGTTGATGTTTACCTTCGGGGCTTCTCTAAACTCTCTGGCTACCCTAGAAACCGCTTCCTGCTCCGGAGTGGAGTTGGCGCTCGTCTGGAATGTGCTCTGGTAATACTCCGCGAATAACTCCGCTTTCACTGGATCGGCCATTGCTAGGGTCCGACCATTCCCCACGGCTGGAATGTCCTTGTGCCTCCGTCGGAAACGTTTGGACATCCGCCAGAGGAAGTTGTCGCCCACTTTGAGGTTTTCGAGTTTCCTCTTCCAGACTTCATCTTTGTGGCTTTTTATGTGATCGTTGATATCATGCCCTAGGTTCATCGTATTTTCTCTATGTATTGGGTTTCGTGTGCTCTGCCATTTCTTTTTTTCTTTGTTATTCAATTTGATGAGACCTAGAATGTAGTCTGGAAGAAGTTCTCTATCCTCTCTTACGGCCTTTTTCCTGGTGGTGGCATCTCTTACTTTCTGAATGTTTTCTATCAGCCTCCGAGTTTCTGCATCCACGTTGTCCGCGGTTATTTGCGGTGTTAATAATGTTTTTTCGTTCATCAATCTCCTGTACTCCTTCCAGTCAGTGGTGTGATGATCATACATGATTCTTTCCCCCTTGCGGGGTATTCCACCTTTGATTGTAAAGAGTACAGGTTCGAGATCCGAAATCAACTCGGGGGCTGTTTTGAGCACTGAGATGCCCACGACGTTCTTGTTCACCACCAAGTCGATTGTCGTAGGAGTCTGACCGTTCCAGGGAAAATGCGTTGAGGCGTTAGGGAAGTCTATTATCACCTCGTTATCCTGGAAGTAGTTTCAGAGCACTCTTCCATTCGCATTCGGGTGATTGGCACAGTTCCACTCAGGCCTCCTTACATTAAAGTCTCCCGCTAGCAGCACTTCATGTCCGCTATCGAGGAGATTATCCAGATCCATTGCATTAAACCTTTTATCCGGGGCGCTAAATCCCAAAAATATCTTTGTACTACCAAATGTATTCATATTTTCATTTCCATACAAAGTTTTCAGCAATAAAATTTATAACAAAAAATTTACTGTTTATTTTTGAATGTTTCTCAAACCGCATATTTTCGAATTATAGTCCATGTTCCAGAATCCAACTGAGACCAGGAGTTTTCTTGTTTCACCGGCTGAGCTGGAAAAGAAAGGAGATTTAAATAAGGTAAGGTAAGGCAGGTAAAATAAAGGTTTGAGCTAGGGCATTGTAAAAAAAGTCATTTATATCAAAGAAGTTCATTCTATATTTTCTATACGATAAATTAGATTTACTGCACCCACACAACACAAACACTATACATAAATAAAATAAAAACAAACATAATATACAAACAATAAAATCACAACAATATATGTTCGTGGGAAGGTTTCGTAGTTGACTTTTGTTCTGTAGTATATCTAACTTTTCTTTTAGTGTTCCTGTTTCAACCACGTACACTTCCACTCCAGCTTTTCTTGCATTTACGATATTGAAAACATAGGTTTCATATAATCGAAATTAGTTTAAATGAGGAATAATGAACAAAATTATTGCCTAATACTGTTTACAGGTCTCCATATTCATTTTGTATTGAATTTATTACCAATAGCAATGATACTCAGCTTATACTTAAACCATGTCATATTTGGAGATATCAATATTAACATTAAGTCAATTACATAGCACAGAAAAGAACAAATTCATGCAAAGTATGAGTATAACAGAACGCAAATCCTTTTTATTTTGAAGTGACATAACCGCCTATTTTAGCTAAGGTGAAGCTGAATTCAGGAAATTCTATCCATACCTCCGAAACAACATTAAGTGAAATATTGAAGATAGTTGAATAAGGAAAGTTGCAGAGGAAGGAAAATTTAAATAATGCCAAAATTTAATTTGATCCGTTTAGGTAACTAAAAAATAACAAAAAAAAACAAATGAAAAAATTAATGAGAAGTACCCCAAAACTATATGGAGAGTCATGAATTTTGCCACAAATAAGAAAAAATCGAGTTCCCTAATAAAAGAAAGTAAATAAATATAACGGTGAGAAAATAAAATTAATGAAGAAAATGCAAGTAGAAATATGAATAAAAAACAAGCTATCGCACCAAATAAACTTTTTGTGTGAACAAAATCAAACAATTTAATATGGGGGTAAATAAATAAACTGAAAATTAATAAAGCATGAAGGTATGATGAAATTACAACAGTGCTAGCAAAAATAATGCTGACATGCTCACTGAAGCATGTACGGATGTTGTATAATTCGATCCAATTCTTTTTATTATTTATAGAACATCTCTTATACATGGCAGGCACGGGATAGGCTGTGCTGGTTCATCTGTTGTTTGGTGTTATATAACTCCTATGCGGGTAAAAATCTATTCGGATACTCATTCTGTCAGAGATCATTCTTGTTGTTATTCAATCCACAGCCAACTCATGAAAACAAGAACAATAAACGTAAGTAGTGATTCCAAAAACTGCTTCTACCATGTGCCTTGATATTGAGAAGAACAAATTTATTGGTCCATATTTATTATTATGTATTCACTTGGAGACTAGTTGCTGATATTGAAAACGTCTACGAAAAGTTATTCTACTTTCTTATTAGAAATATTTTTGGCTCGATTCATAAGAAATAGTATATTTCATCACTTGCGAATGTGATCCTGCTTACGTTAGATAAACTAAGAGACCTCTGAATATCTGAATCGGAGACTATATGAAGAATACCCAAAGGGGAGAAATTTTGTAACGTTAGTTTTATTCCACTATGAAATATTCGTAGGTAATATCCCAAGACCATGACAAATAGTCGACTATTATTTTCTTCAAAATAATTCCATCGAGAGTACCATGTATTTTGACAATTATTCAAATTATTAATGTTCATATGGTCGAATTGAATTATCTCAAAAGTTACTCGAGATGAATTAAAGAAAATAATAGTCTCTATTTGTCATAGTCGAGTGATATTCTGGAAGATTATTTCATGAACAGTATAAAATCATTCAAATATACTCGTTCATATACTCTTTACTCTTCATGGTATTTTCTAGGATGGATTTGCTTATATATGCATTGATTTCTGTCATAGAAGACAACCCAAAATGAGACATTTCAATTTTGATCGACTGAGTTGTCAACGTTTGACACTTATACAAACAAAAGAAAGCTCTGTTTACATGAATAGCCATGTTTACCTAAATATCTGGTTGTTTACCTAAATAGCCGCTCATATCACATATAATACCGAATGATTGGCCAGAATAAAGCATTGCTATTAGTTGAAACTACCAAAATGTCAGATTTTGACATGTAAAAAAAATAATCAAGGTAATTCCTAAATTTTAATTTTATCCATAGGTGCATGGAATTGGTAATTATATGCCTTCTGTACATAATGTTTGCTACTTTACAAACACTTGCAAATCATCATTTAATATGACCCATGTCTTTATCGTGAGTTGTCTCATCTGGCAGTCTATTTAACTATTTTTCACTTGACAACAAATTATTCACCTACCCATAACACTTTTATTTCACGGAAATATCACCTATGCGCATTTTTACTACTAATAGAATATAAATCCGTCTAACATGTACCGTTCAAAAGTTCTAGTCATATTTCTATTTTTCTCTCTCAAGTTGATTGATATTGAATCATGCCAAAGGTTAGATACTACATACATAAATCAGTTTTTTCTATTGAACCATTGAGTCAGTTACGCTGGTGACAGACACATTTAGCGGTTTGTGCTGTTGCGGCAAATTTGCCGCTCAAAAGAATTGAGCACATTTTCATACTAAGCGGCTAAATGACCGTCGATATTCAGCGGCGACCGCACTTCAGTTTATCCGAGTTGCAAGGGATAAATTAAAGTGAACCAGCAACAATTTCTTGCTGTGTTGTTATACCGCCTCAGAAAGAAGAAGAAATAAAAAAATCGCCTTTTTTGGATTTATCCCATACACCAGAAAAGGAAAGAATTTGGGGCATTTTTTACATTGTTTGAAGATTTGAGGAATGAAGACACGAAGTTTTTCAGTTATTTTCGAATATTAATGAAGTCATTTAACGAGTTACTGAATCATCTGAAGATACCAGACAAAGAAGAAATACAAAACTAAGGAATTGCATCCAACCTGTAGAAATGCTCCTAGTTACGTTGAGGTAAGTTATTATTTGTGACCTGAGGTGAGAGGTATCTGATGCAGCCGACGGAGAAGCCTGAATGTGCCAAATTTTTTGGCGAAACGTCGATTAGCTCTACGATTATTCCTAACAAACTAATTATGGTATACACCAGAATACTCGAACACTAATTAGAAACGATGAGTTTTTCTATTTGGCGTTTAAAATGAAGTCATTATGAAACCCAAATGCATTTTTTTATTTCATGTAAGTTGGTATATTTCCTGAATAATACGCCGAGCACACTACTAAACTGATTTTATTACCTTCGTTATAAACATACAACTACTTTACTGACTAATGAAACACTTCAACTAGCTAAATATTCCAAACATTCATTAACTTCTTCAAAACTTGTTACCTTTCTTATCACTTTTTCATAAAACTCCCTTTCGAGTGAAATGTGTCGTCTTATATACTCAAGTCGTCTAGGCCAGACTCTTCTGGAAGCCACAGTGGACGGCCTCGAGTAATGGTTCCTGGACTGGAAAATACGGGTCAACCCAGCTAAGACTCAGCTAATCTTCTTGGGGAGGAGACGAATATATTCGGAAGGGAGAGTGACAATCTCAGGAAGGGAGATTGACTGGCTACCGTGGGTCAAGTACTGTGTAAGTACAGAATCTTTGCAAATGAAAAAACTTATTTAATTTCAAATAATCAACACGGAATTTTTAGTGAACGATCTAAAATAACTAACTTGATGTGCTTCACACAAACAATTAGCAACGCATTCGATGATAATTCACAAGTAGATACTGTCTACACGGACTTTTCGAAGGCCTTTGGCAAATAAGACCAACACATTCTTGTTAACGAACTGCGGATTATTATGGATTTGATACTAAATTATTGCAACTTTTCCGTTCCTATTTGAAGAATCGTATACTCTTCGTAGAGTACAGAGTTCACAAATCATTCCAATTCACTCCTACCAGTGGAGCACCTCAAGGAAGCAACCTAGCTCCTCTTTTGTTTTCACTTTTTATAAATGACATAGGTAAGAATATTTCAAGTAAAAATTTACTCTTTGTTGATGACCTCAAAATATTTAGACCAAGTATATCTGAAGCAGACTGTTTAATACTACAAAACTATCTTGAAAATCTACATGCATGGTGCATCAAAAATAATCTCCCCCTTAACGCCAAAAAGCATATATGCTCAAAAAAATAATGTCATTTACTCTGATTACTTTATAGAAATTGCTTCACCTCAGAACTGCACTCAAACAAAAGATCTAGGGATATATTTTGACACTAAGGTAAATTTTACCTCCCGTTATAATAAAATTCATGCTCAGCCAAAAGAATGCTTGGTCTTATATATTGAAATTGCAAAAGTTTTCGAAACCAGGATCGCCTTAAAACTCTTTGGCCTATGTAAAATCTAGACTGGAATACGGCTCCTTGATATGGTCGCCCTTCTACGATATAAAAATAAATAAGATTGAGTCAATTCAAAAAGGATTTAGGAAATATTTATCTTAAAAAATGGATGAAGTGTACCCTGAAAAAGGTATCGACAATAGGATCCTATTGAATAGATTCAGTCTACTTTCCCTATAAAACAGAAGTACCTTGTATTCCATTATCTTCGTGTATAACATAGTGAACAATTTAATCGACAGCCCAGGATTACTTGCTCAGTTCAACTTCATTTACTACGATTCAGCTCCAGAAACGAATTTTCTTCTACGTACCTAATTCTAGTACCAACGTACACAATTCTATAGTTATATCGATTTGAACTTCGATTCAGTGAATCACATGAAAATATATACCAAAGAATTACTTTTAATCAACCAAAACATAGGATAGCTTTACCTAAGTATCATGAAATTTATTAAGAATTGTCTATTGTTTCCATTGTTGTTCTTGTGTTCATAAACATACATTATTCATTATTACTAAATATTTAGTATTAATTACTACTAAGTATCAACGATTACAAAGTATTAATCATTATTAAGTATTAGGTATCATAAAATTTTCTGAAAACTTGCTATTGTTTTCATTCTTAAACGAATCATGTGTCAATAAACGTACAATATTCTTTATTACTATAATACTTTATCACTATAAAATTGTTGAATAATGCATGAATTATTTAATTCATATGTATTGTAATTGGTATTTCCTCTTGTTTAGACATACATTTTTTTTCTACGTCGTTTCTACTTTGTCTGATGAACCCCCATATCTGAGTTACAAAGTAGGGCCCTTTTAGAACATGTAACAGAGACATGCGGAAAAGCAGCATTGCAGCTAAGATCAACCTGACAGTACCAAGAAGCTGTACGCTACTCCTCGGCATTGATCCCCCAAATAACAAACCTAGCATTGAGTAGAAAACATTTTTTGATATTCTGTAATATAAAGTATGTTATCGTAAACGCTACAGGTAAGGTGCAACATTCTTATTGGAGTTTTGAGGTACATTATTCTAGTACCTACAGTGGCAGACGTGTTCCATATTTGATACTGTTATATGACCTTTCTGAAGTAATACTACCTCAATTGACATCTGAAGTATCTTTAAAAAAAAAATTGTCGCTGACATCATTCGTGCAATACGAAGTAATAAATGAACTATTGAATATAATAAACAACTATAATGAAAAACTGCAATTCACTACAGAATTTGAAAATAATAACAGAATTCCATTTCTACACACTAAAACAATCCGTAGAGATAATCAGCCCTATGCTGTATCACTTCCGTTAAAAATAACGTCACCGTCATGCACAATTTCCCTTATTTTGCTATAAATTGGTAATAGCAAAATAACCAAGCCCCAGCATAGGCCCGAATAATTCACTTTTTACCGATTGGTATATAAAACCAGCTAACTCTGAGAGATATATTAATTACCATTATTTTCATTCGAAGACAGTGAAGATAAATTTAATTCTTTGTATGAAAACAAGAATCGAGATATGTCAGAGCTCCTCCTCAGCCGGTTGATGAAGTGGAAGACATGCCACGTGTCGATCTGGCTGTAGAGGACGCCCGCATCATACCTCCTACGGAAGGCATCAGAACCCGCAGGGCGCTTCATCACACCAAGCCCCTGAAGCCACAACATCTGGCACGGGTGGATGCAGAAATTCACAATGTCCTTTCGGAAGAGTCTGATATCTGGCAGATCAACTCTGCCGTGTATAACGCCGCTCAGACCCTGTCCCAAGCGGGAAGGAGGGATACCACCCCTCTGATTGGCAGATATGAGCGACGCATTCACAAGATGGAATCTAAGATCAAGTCGGCGAGATCGGGTATAAACCTACTGGTAGTGTATTTACGAATTTCCGCAACCACTCAACGTGGATACTCCAGCCCTAGCGCAGTTCGAAGCTTTCTGCAGGAGGCTTCGCCAGCCTGAGCTCAATGAACTGCACAATCCGATAACCTCGGACGGGCCCTCAAAGGCTCGAAGAATTTCGCTGCCCCAGGTCCTGATGGCCTAAATAACTATTGGTGGCAAAAAGTTCCAAGTACCCACCACCATCTAGCAAGAGTTTTCAACTCATGGCTAGATGGGGAGCAGCAGATTCCGGATTGGTTTGTCGAGGGGCGAACCGTGCTGATCCCCAAAAAAGGAGATTTGTCTGATCCGAAGAACTACAGACCGATAACATGCTTGAACGCATTTTATAAGATGTTTACACGCGTCTTGTACATGCGAATACTCTCCGCAGTTGAGATGGTGTATGAACGGACATATGAGCGAAGGGGGTCATAGAAGGGGGTCGCTGGCAGCAAGGAGAACCTGCTGATCGACAGATGCATCACGCAGGACTCCGTGCAGAATAAGCGTAACCTTTCAATGGCCTGGATCGATTAACGCAAAGCTTTTGATACAACACCGCATGAACTCATCATGCATTTGCTCAGATGCCTTGCGGAACCAGACCAAATAGTGAGATGCATTGAACAGCTGATGCCGCTCTGGAAAACTCGATTTACCATAACATCTGGTCAAGTAAGAGTCCAAACAGAGCAGGTTATCTTTAGAAGAGGCGTGTTTCAGGGATACTCCCTCAGCCCTCTTCTCTTCTGCATCTCACTACTGCCATTGTCCGTTGCACTAAGGAAAACCCGCGGATACAACTGTGGCACTCCCAGCAACCGGAGGCATAAGGTCACCCACCTGTTTTACATGGATGACCTTAAACTTGATGCCTCCGGAGAAAAGGACCTTCACCAGTCCTTAAGAATGGTGCAAGAGTAAACGCATGCTATCGGAATGGAGTTTGGGATCGACAAAAGTGCCACGATTCATTTCAAAAAAGGACGATGCGAGGAATACGGAGAGGACGTTCAGCTCGTAGACGGAAGCATCCAACATCATCTGGATGCCGGAGAGACGTATACCTACCTAGGGGTGAAACAACGCCACACCCAAGAGGTAGCTACTGTCAAAAGCTCTCTCCGCGGCAAGTATCAGCACAAACTCCGACAGATCTGATCTTCAGAACTGTCGGGGAAGAACAAAGTTGCTGCAACTAATATGCTTGCCGTTCCGATTCTACTTTACTCCTTTGGAGTAATGATATGGTCTCAGGATGAGCTGTGACAACTCGACGTAAAAACTCGCAAAATGATGCATCTCCACAGAAGCTTGCATCCTAAATCGTTTGTTCCACGGTTATACTTCCCCAGACAACGGGGAGTCCGTGGACTTTTGAGTTTGGAGTATCTACATAACAGAATGGTACGGGATTGAGCCTGTAAAGTCATCAGGAGTTCAGATCCCCTTCTCTGCTTGGTTTGTGATCATGAGAAAGCAGAGATTGGAGTATTTTTTTTGAGGCAGCAACCCGTGCAGCCCATGAACTCGGTCTCATATTCGACTCTAAACGGACGAACCCGAACTCTGTCACCGAGTTGAAACCCGTTCAGCAAGAAGCCCACGTGAAAGCTGCGAAGTGTGACAGGCTCCTACAGCTACATAAGGATAAGCCAATGCATAGAACAACATTGAAGACCTTGCCTTATCCAGAAACCTGACCTTCGCTTTTCTCAGGTCAAGTGGGCTGAAGTCGGAAACCGAGGGATTCATAATGGCCTGCCAGGATAGTGTCTTCAACACCCTCGTCTACCGTAGTCGTGTGATGGGTATAGAGGTCCCTGACACTAGATGCAGAGCGTGTCGTGGGGCACCTGAGACCATAATGCATTTGCTGTTAGCTTGTCCAGCTTATGCGATATCAGCCTATATCCACAGGAATAACGCGGCCCTACGAGTGTTGTACTACCATCTACGACACTCGTACGGTGTAGACGAAACACCGGTGTTGCCTTCTGCTCCGGGGGATATTGAGTTCGTTGTGGAGAATGAGAAGGGCCGAATCTATTGGAACTACTCAGCCTGATGTAGTCCTTCTCGATCACCAAAGTAGGGCGATTTTCGTCATTGAGTTTTCAGCTCCTGGCGAAACGAATATCGTCCGAAAAGAGGAGGAAAAACGGACTAAATATCGAGAACCACTCTTTGAACTCCGCAGGCTTTATCCAAACCATTCTGTCAAGATGGTGGTTCTGATAATAGGGGTCCTTGGTGGAATGATGGACACGCTGCTCTCGAATCTAAAAATCGTACCGGCATGCTGTGATTCGGCAGAAAACCTAGCCGGAAGAATGCAGAAGGCCGTTATTCTTGGTTCACTCCGTTTACTCAGGGCACATTATTCTCGGACCCAGTAATCACTCACCCCACGGACGTGGGGATTATTTGCTGAGGTTAATGATACACCAGCGCGCCCTCCGGTAGTATCGGAGCTCCGGGGACAGGGCCTAACTGGTACATTCCTATTGGTTAAGTAACTCTCAAATAATTTCAAACAGTTATTCTCCATACCAATATCTTCTAGTGATTGTGAAAGGAGGCAATGGCTAACGGTATCGAATGCCTTAGATAAATCCAAAAATATACATAAAAATGGATTGCTATAGGGATTCGTAGATTTCATTTGTCAGTGCTAGAATCGCGTCTTGTGTTGAGATTTTTTCTTTGAAGCCAAATTATTTTTCCGAATGAAGATTGTGTTTATTGAGATATGCATTCAATCTGTTTTTCAATAATTTTTCGAATATTTTTGACATATGTGTTATCAGTGATATTAGTCTATAGTAATTTACGTCCATTTTGTCCCCCTCTTTATGGACTGGTATCACTAGTGTTTTTATCGAATATTGATGGCCAAGTACCTGTCTCCATACACATATTAATTAGGTAGGTGAGGGGTGTGACGCTGTCTTTATGGTTTCGGCTCGTATATCATCGGAACCAACGGTTTTTTTCATTTTCAAATCATTTATGATATTTAATATCTTATCTTAATTGGTAGTTAGTTTATATTCAGTTCTTCCACTCACTTTACTGTAAGTATCAACACTTAAACTTAAAATAATTTGTATTTTCCATCATGTATTTCAGGACCCTGAAAAAGTCTCAAAATTGAGACGAAAGCTTGATTTGTTAGTAATAAAGAGTTGATAATTCGTTGAAACCATCCTGACTGAAGATCTCCGTTATTCCCATTCGTATATACCAATTTTCAGTAGTTAAATCGAAAATGAATCAATCTAACATGGGGTTCGGAGGAATTCGAATCAAACACGGTCCTTATGTCATTCAGAAAATTAGGGAATAGTGCAATATCAACAAAAAACTGGCCTCTTTCAGAAATATAACAATTTTCCTACTAGAGTGTGGGTGTAATGATGTTATAAATTTACACTTACAGTTAATACGCCAAATGTAAACATCATGAATGACATAAATAACGGTAAGAATTCACTATTAATAAATAATTAATCAGAATACTTATTGAGAACTGAATCAACTTCCCAATCTCAAATTCTCTTTCTTTTTTCAATGAACTGAGTCCATCGGACAGTTGAATCAAATTACGAGTTATAACGATGTCGATGAGTATTTCAATTATCTTGCACCAAAGGCTCTGCGCTAATTTTTGACATCAAATATGAGCATTGGACACGAGTTTTATCTCCATCATTCATTCTTAATGACTTTTTCCATCCATCCATGGCACTCGGATTACTCCCTTTAACAGAGTGAAAATTGACATTCGAAAATTACCGGCGACTAATCCAATAAATGGGGAAGTAATTGAATTTCATTTCTGTTGTTTGGGAGTCTCCATTATGTTTTAAGATAACAAGAAAAATTTACCATTATTTTGTTTTTCATTTCAATATTTAATGGGCGAGTATGAATTCTTTAATACCTTTTTATATGGGACGCAATGTTGAAGTTATTTCATCCTATTTCTCTAACATTTCCAGTCTCAATTTATTTCGAATGTCCCCCAGAACACTCATACTTTTTCAGTCCAAAGTGAAACAAAATAAATAAACTAACCGAATGAACTTTGGGTTCATAACTCAGTATATTTTTCGATATAATATAACGATAGTATATTCGTTAGAATATTATTGTAAATTCCTAAGAGAATAAATATACTCAATTTTTAATACTTAACAAACGACTGACTTGTTATGTAAACATGTCATCATAACATAATGAATATAAAGTAATACGTAATACCCCTTCCCCTATTTCTGTCGAAACTTCATACATATTCTTTTAAATACCCAGGACGCTTTTTTGCCTGTTCGACTTACTGACTAACAGTTTTATCCCTTCACTTTAAGAAGGAGGAACATCATTTCTCCATGATCATCACAGAATTTGCTAATTCTGAAATGAAATATGATTACAGAATCCTGGAATTCTCTCTCTTGAGATTGAAGAAATATTATGCAACACCTCTGCCCCCCATGCAATTCGAACGTATTTACATTCTGTCTCTTGTATAAGAATAATATTCTCACACTGGTTAGCAATAATAACATTAGCCTTGACGCAGATGATTGTCATCATAGTGGCAAATTTCAGCAGTGTCAAAATTATTGCTGTCATGTTTTCATTCGAAAATATAAAAAGTATCATGAATTTATCCAGTGATTCAGAATCAGAGTGTGAAAATACACTACCTGAAATTACAAAGAGTACTGGAAAGTTTACTACCAAAACACCCGAATAATTGAGACTCGTAGTATTAATATAATATTTATCAAACATATTTTTAAAAGAGGCCGGATGACTCAGATGGTATAGCATTGGCATAGGTCGTGGGTTCAATCCACCAAAAAAGCAATTTTTTTTAATTCAATAGTTTATTCTTAATGCATTCTTGCGATTAAAAATTAGTTCTGTTTAGTCCAGGATTAGTCCTTTCTGATAAACAGTATTTTTTAATAATAGTTATTATTTCGTGTGGAAAATATCTTTTTTTCGTTTCCATTGAGGTGGTCGGCGGATCAGCGGTCTAATGCACAGGCCGTTCGAAACTCCAGCATAGCGATAGTCGGTTCGAATCCGATGTAGGTACGAGAATTTTTCTCAACTACTTTATATCGGATTCGATAGGCGGCCGCATGCCTTGTTGAAAAGCAAGTGTATTGTGAGTTGTCTAGATGCCAATCTCGTCTAGTGCTAGCTTGGAGTACACACCGACCACCCGAGGTGGTGCTGTAGGTTTTCCGGGTTTTCCTACAGCTGAAAAGGGAATACATCACCTAAAACATCAGTAAGTCGCCCCGGAGCGCCACGGCAAATAATAATAATAGCCGTCCTCAACCCGCACAGGCTATGCCTTTGGGTACACTCAACGAGTGTTTATGAGGGAGTATTATTATATTATTATTATTATTATATTTAAAAATATTTTAAAATATTTCATCGTGGAGAAAGTATAGTCTGCTACTCGGTTAGAATGAAAATTCGTGATGCTCGTGGTTCCTCCCGCTCGCCTTCGGCTCGCGCTTTATTCTAACCCTGTTACAGAATATACTATTCTGCTGCTTTCTTGACTTTCATATAATCTCCGCATCTGATCAACAAGTCTATAGTGAATATTTGTCATATTTTCTTCGCAATCCAGTGAAGACTTGATCACCTCTGGTCACCATTTCGGAGAAGAAACCGTACATTCGCGCATGCACGATACCACCTTTTGTGAAACTACGTCTCTATACAGAATTGTTTTCCTTTTCCCAATAATGTACGCAATCAGGATGAAATGTATCTAGTCTGGTGTTGGGTTTCCTACGCATCAATAATTGATACCGGTTGCTGACTGTGGAATAACCTGCTGCTGTTATAATAATCTAGCCAGCTTGGTTTTCATATCTTCACCAGTCATTTCCAAGGTATCTTTTGTTGTTTGAACCATTATTTCTGCTGTTTTTCAACGGCCTATAATAGTAAATCAAAAAAAGAATTGAAAACTGAGCAATGAACTCATAATTTTTATGAATAGTAACTAACAATAATCGCTGAAGTGAATAGAAAATCTAGGTAAATGAAAGTGTTTTGTGGACATTAAATTAATATTGCCAGTAGCGTATATGGGACAACATTCTCCAATATGAATGAAACTAAATTAGAAGTCTCGATAAAAGATGTTTATATACTCCTGAAGGAAGTGAACGAGAACTAAACTCAAAGAATTGACAGCATCGAAGAGTCAACGAATAACTTGACCAAAACATATTCAGAAGTTGAAACTATTAGTTGTAAAGTACACCAACTGGAGAAAGAAAAGCGGCCCTCCCCCGCCATTCTCAGAGGACAGTTTGTTTTTCTTCCCTCTAGAGGTGCCGCTACCCTTTACGAGTGGTGGACTGTTCGGAATGGATTTACCCTTTCCCGAGACTCCCCTCATGGGCTGTTTGGTCCAAAGTGCACCTCTCGGAAAGGATTGGCCTGTCCTTTGCGGTGCTCCCCTTGCGACCATTCGTGGGGAACGCTTTCCTTTCCCTATTCCGGCTGCATCAGAGAAGGTTCTTTCCCTCCTCTGCCGCTATTGAGACGGAACTGAATCCGACCGAACCCGAAGTAGGACTTGAAGTCTAGCTCCTCCAGGGATGACTTGGACATTCTATCTATGGCGAATGTCCATGTCTGGCCACGGCCCGAATCATCCTGGTGCAGTATTACCCACTCCTGATATAGGCAACTTCAACCGAGAAAGATTGAAGACACTGATTAACCTCAGCAAAACTAGTATAAAGACAATCACGGGATTTCTTACGGGGCACTGCAGACTCAAAGATCACCTAAGGATGCTAGGCTTCGAGGAGGACAGCACCTGCAAAATCTGTGGGGAACATCCAGAAACACCACACCATATATTGATGTAGTGTTATGCTGTACATCACAAAAGATTAAATATACTGGTATCACACCAGCTGACTGTGAGAGAAATACCACGAATAGACCCCCTCAAAATCCTTGAATTCCTCAAGGAATTGGGTCTTGAGGGGCTGCTGTAAACAAGAACACCTTGAAATAGCAGAAAAAGATGGGGCACAATAGATCTAACTAGGTCACAGCGCATCAGTCACCATCCATATATTCACCATTACCATTATCCACTATCTGAGTTCACAATCACTAGCATGAAAAACAACCGGTTTACATGAAAAATGTACCTTATTATAACCACAATCAAAACCTCCTTTTACCCCGATATGACAACCAAATCATAAACATCTTTTTCCTATCCTATACGCCTATGACACAAAACGCAAAATTTCACAAGAAATTCCAGGAAAAAAAAGGTGATCTCTAAAGCACTCGCGAAACAGGAAATTTTTGAAATGGCATGACCGTGGAATGAACAAGAGCCTGAAGAGCTTTAAATAAAATTCGGCCAAAATGCTGCTTTCGAATTACCATGAAGAAGTGGAGAAGCATCTACCTAGTATTTTTGAAAATAACGCAAGGAAGAAATGTAAGACTGGCTAACAGTAAATGGTTGGATGCAAACACCAAAGACAAAAATATATGTCCAGTAAGATTATTCAAACAAATTATAAAACGCGGAAACCCAATCACACGTAAGAAGTTTTTTTATACCTAACCCTTTCTGGCATGAAACTAATTCTAAAGGAATTCTCTATGTTGAGATGATCCTGACATGGTTGAACAAGATATTCCGATTGTTCAGAATCAGATTAGGCTCAAATTACTAGCTCTCTCCTGTCAATCTCAAAAACTCTATACGTCAGTCAAACGCAATATTGATTATACAAAGGCATCAACATTTTTTACCCCTTGAAATACAGAGCTTGACAACTGGTAAAGGTGCCCTTTTTCGTTTCGATTTTGAAAATGTATATAAGACTATTATTGTGAGCATCATCTCGGCCGTGAGTGTTCGTCGACTTCATTGTCCGGGATGTATGCAACACAGATGAATGGCTTTGGAAGGTCCTGCCTTTGGACGAATTTAATTTTCGCCCCTTCCCATGGTTGGAGTTGCTTTGATGCCTCCTCCAGCCAGCTGGCACTGATGATGTCCGCACAGGTGATGTAGCCATCAAGGCCGAAGAGTACAGCTCATCGGGTACTAGGTTCACAGCTTCCATAATGGATCGCTGGAAAGCCCTTAATTGTTTGCCTGTTAGAGCTGTTAGAGCCTGTGGATTAGGCCCACTCTGTTGTAACTAGCCAATGCCCCGTACGAGGAATTGAGTACCCACGAACAGGCTTTCTTTGACGTGTGTTCCGGCGTGCTGTCGTTGTATCTAAGGCGTTTGCTTACTCCAGCAGCTTTGGAGTTGGATTTTCCCTCTTCCGGTTACTGTTTTGGCTTGCCAAAATCCTTCAGCGCTTGCTCTAAGATACAGTTCGATTATGTTATCTTTACCCGTGCGTCATCAATGTTATGCATATGAAATGAGTCGAGACATTTAAGCCAAATGACGTCTAAATGTAGAATGCCGTGGCTAATATTCCGTTAAAATTACAACGTGTAGGTAATAAGACAGGATAATGAATTACTGAAATAACATTTGCAAATTCATGGAAATGGCGAACCACCGACAATGAGAGTGTTTTTTTAGTTCCAACAGAATACCGTGTATTCACACACACTCATGGGTACACCCCCCTTTTCTCCTTTACTTTTTTTCTTTATTTTCCAAATAAGTCAAAAAGTGCAGTCCAGTGAGCATAATCAATGTTCCAAATTCAAAAAATATTGCTGGAGATACAAAGGCAAAAAGGAATGAATATTTAAAATTGTTTTTTCCGCTAACCAGCTGTCATCCCCTTACGAACGGCAGCCCTCAGTAGTCGAAACTTGTGCGAGTCAGGGATTAACGAGGACTTACCTTTTAACGTGCGATTCCTAGCGAATCCAGTGACACCAGGTTTGATAGGATAATAAAACATGGAGACAGTGAGTTTACTAGAAACTTTTGACCTCCCTACTGTATTCTAATTTCAGTCACACTCATATAAGGAAGTTGTTTTATCCATACTACCGCAGCCGTTTGACACAAATCCATCACATCCTAATTCAATCCACATTAATGCAAGTTCTCTAAGTAATAGTTAACGAAAAAAATTTGTTAAAAAAACTAGGTTGGAGTGCAATATTTTCAAAACGTTTGCCTACGGGGATATCAAAAATGAGTTTCCATTTAAACATGGCAGAGTTTTATGACGATACATTCTAATGTTTCACTAAATATGTCTTTTTTTAGACATGATTATTTATTATGTATACATGTACACGCCTGCACTGCTTTTAGTCAGCTATATTTTCGTATTTCAGTACTTTAGAATTATAAATATTTTGTAGCTGTGATATTACATGTTATTAATTTCTCGTTCATACCATTTTTCAATTTGGGATTCGGTGTGTTTTACACATTTTGCCCAGGATTCAGTGATGCACTTCTCTAATGCTTCATTCCACATACCCAATACTTTTTCATCACTTTATCCATCTCTGCCAATATGATTGTTGTAGTATGTCTTACAATTAGCCCAAATTAATTCAAAAGAATTAAAGTCTGGGTGATAAGGTGGTAATCTTAATACTTCATGCCCATGTTCTCGTACCAGTTCATCTATAATATATATGTTTTCCTTTCGGTTCATCTTAGCCTATTGCAATATCTCTGGTTTTGATAATTTCTCATCAAAATCAATATCATTTTCCTGTAGCCAACAAACAATTTTCGATTTTCTTGAAGAAGTGGTAGGCTGTTTATTCAAATTTCACTGTGGTATGGCGCATTGTCCATTATTATCAAAGATGGCTCTTCCAAACTGGAAATCAACTGTGAAGTGATCCACTTGGTGAACATTGTACTATTCATTTCTCCATGATAATCTAGAGCCAAAGATTCCAAACAGAACAATAAACTGGCTTCTGGAACAAACCCTTCCGCAGAACCAGCATGCACAACAATAAATCGTTTACCATCATATCCTTCGGGTTTGCATACACTTTTGACATTATCATCCTGCCAAGATTTGGTTTTATTTTCTCAAGAATAAATCCATGTTTCATCTAAAAAAAATTATGCTGTTTGTAAAACAATAAGAGTCTTTTCAAAATAAAAGCTCTTCGATTATCATCTTTTTTAAATTTAAATCCCAGCTCTTTCAGTAAAACATTCAAAGATGATTTGCACATCGAAACAATCTCCTTATTCTTCAGTTCAGTTCAAGGGTAACATAGTTAAAAAAAAAAAAATTCACATGTCTAAATTCATACGATAGGACTGATATTATAACTGCATTTCAAAAACGAGATACAAGTGAAATTTCTAATTGAAAAGAAAACTAGATGTGACAATAAAGTTTGACTTTTCAACTAATATACATAAATTCAATGACTCTCCTGATGAAGTTGTGATTGAAGAAAATGAGGCGGTTACATTTGTTCATAAATTTTTCTCACTAGTCAGTGTCACGTCCATCGAATGAATAATCAATATTATCTTCATTTCCCTCACCAAGTAATACATACATATCACACAAAATATTTCGTACTGCCATTTTCTGTCCTTCAGGTAAATCAGCTGTTTTCTTTTTGAGACGACAATTTTTTCCTGGAGTTGATAGAATGGGTTTATTTTTGTTTCTTATTTTGATTTTGTACACCGTTTTTCGAGATATTTTAAGTGCATCTGCGACTCTCTAAAATACAGTAAAGAAAAGTTATGACATTCCTTTTGTGGTTTTAATTGTTACCTCTTGAACAGATGAAAGTGGTAAAAAAAAAACGTCAACCATTCGCTCTTTCCCTTTCACAATACTCGCACAAGTTCAATACAAATTGTTGTGCTTGTGAGTGTAGAATAGTTCCAGGCATAATCTAAAAAAGAATTAAAATATATTATGAATGTTTTAGACCTGTAATGTTTTTTTCTCCCAATAGGGTTTCCACACTATGAATAATTGTTCTGTTAATATCCCGGTAGTACGGAATTATAGTCACAAATGTCAATTGTGAGGTTAAAAATGTTCAAGATTATTTGTGAATAAAACACATTGTATTGTACTTACTTTGAAAGTAATGATTCCAAGAGACGATTAGCTTTGAAAAAAAAAACTTTTTTTTAATTTATTCGACTGCAAAACAAAGTAAAACTGGCGACAAACAATACCTGAATGACAGAAAACAATGACGCTTGATAGTACACGCTAGCCAATACAATGTTTAGCAAGTTTAGTTGTATTGTAAAAGACTGTCGGTTTTATAGCTATCTCTTCTCACTGTTTTGAGTTATAATCGATCATCACAATATCATAATTCTTAGCTTATTAGACATATGTTAACGAACTTTGATTCGCTCCTAGCGGTTGTTAGAAAGAGATGTTCAATAGAGGGTGTGTGATCTCTTCGATCATAAATTGATGACGCATGGGTAAAGATGAAATAATCGAACTGTAGTATCATATGCCATTCCGCTCTTGAGCAAGCGACTAAGCACTTTTCTTCTCGACCCTGGAAGTCGAGTGCCAGTTTGGGGCTATCCATAGCTTTGGTTGCCTCATCCTGATCTGCTTCAATAGGTTTTTGGGACTTTAGCAGTTCCCTTTCCTAAACTCAGTTTCTAGAGGATCGGGGGTTTTGCCCCCCCCGTTTTTTCCTAATACTCATATGTAGTCCCAGGAGTAGCTGGGGAAATAAAGACCGCCATGATAGATCCCCGACTTACCGACACTACTCTAGGAGGTCGCCCGGTGTCCCAGAGGGATCGTTCCGGACACATCACCATAAGTGCCACGCACCCATCAGCACGATACCTCCCACCTTAGGGTAGGGACAGAAAGGAAGCGGGTTACCTGCTCGCTGGTTGTCGGAGCCGAAAATCGTCGCCGATAGAGGTAGGTAAGCACACAGAAAGAAAGCGGGTGATCGGATACGACTTCTGTTTTCGTAGATGTATTTCACTTAGTTGAAACTTAAAAGTAGTGTAGAAATATCTTTCTCATCGGACGAAGAAATTTTATTGAATAAATAATCCGTTTTTAAAATTCAAGTCCGAAAAGAGGTATTCGTCCTAGTAATCAAATTAGAACACAATTTGGATAATATAAGTTTTTTGAAGAAGTAAAAGATTATTGAGAACGCTTTTATTGCTATATATGAATCTAGATACAGTTTTTCATTATTTCTCTTACTGTCTAGGCTTTCTGACGTTTGTCCCATGAAGAGTTGTTTGAAAACAACTAAAATTAATGCTTCCGTGTCTATCACCGGCTCGCTTATAATTGATTATTCATTTTGTCTCTGTGCGCTTACCATATTTTGCATTAGTAAATTCAGGCCTAAGAGTAGGGACAGAAAGAAAGCGGGTTGCCCGCGTACCGGTTGTCGGCGCTGATCGGCGCCTAAATTGATTAATGTAAAGTATGGTAACCGCACAGAGACAAAACAGGCTGAAGATTGTCGGTGCGTGTAGCAAGCCGCTGGCAGTTTACCGGACTGAGAATTCAATTATAGGAGTGCGTTCACAAAGAAAGCTGGTTACAAGCGCTTGTTGGCAAGTGCTTGCAAGCTCCAACCGGCGTGAGAAAACAGACTGTCCCGGCTAGCAAGCGCTTGCTACAAGGTCTGACAAGCGCGCAAGAACGTTTTGTCCTTGTTTTCCGGCTCTTGTTGACCGAACCTGTCAGTGACAAATAACTGTGCGGTATGGATGTCGATGATACCGCAAGTCTAGAAGATGGGCTATTTGGGACAAACGCCTCAAACTACATGCTAATAGATTTCACGTGGATAAGTTGTGGAAGGAGATAGCTTCGGAAATGAAAAATGACGGTAAGAAGAATATTTTACCATCAATTATTAAGTTACTGAGAATTATTAGAAGATGTAATGACTTTACATTTAAAGTCAAGGAAGATTCTGATAATTTTCTACTGGCTCATTTAACATACCTTTTTGATGTACAGTAGAAATTATGGTTAGATCAACCATGTAGACTCAAAGTTGGGGTGTAATTAAACAAAACGTCTCGTCTGTACTATGAAAGTCATCATACGTTGTACAAGAAAGAGTGAACATTACAAGTATAACATGAAATAAATTGTATAAAATAAAATAGTGCATAAGGTAAACTTGTTGTGTAGAATTGTTCAGGGCTTCCATTGTCTAAAGAAAAACAAAGAAATAAATCCTCTGTATGTATTTTATGATTCACAACGTTTCGGTAATTAAAAATCTATCACCGTGTTCATATAACATATATGTTTGAAGATAACAGATAAACTCAATTAATATCTTTATTTAGCTATAACTTAATGAATTTGGGTTTGGCTATTCCCAGAGACAATCCCTTAAAACACTCTACAGGTGTTTTGAACCACCACTATTATAGTTAGGGAGGTCGTGCCGCTAAATCGGGACATACTCGAGCGCCTCCAAAACCTATTGAAATCGCGAGATTATATTATTTAAAAATGAAAAGGTGGTATACTATATACCATTTTAGCGGTGGGTTCGGCGTGTAGGAGTTTTAAAATTTGTAAAAAAAAAACAGTTGCCTGGGCATTCTCGAGCGCGTCAGATTTTCATACCATGTATGCCCCAAGTGCCTCTGATATCAGAGCTATACTAATCTGCCGGTTTGCATGGTGGAGGTAAGCGTCAAAATTAGTCAAAAATCCGAAAAAAAAAATAATCTCGAGCGCCTCAGATTTTCAGAGGGGGTGTTAAGTAAGTTCTAAGGATGCTCTCATCCAAAAAACTGACAATTTTAATGCGACGCAAACGTGCAGCGAATTTTTGAAAATGCAAAAAAAAAATTCATCTTTTGAAATATTCGAGCGCGTCAGATTTTCATATGGGGGGTTTATCTTAATGTCCTGAAAATATATTTCTTTAATCTGACGAAAATGTTGAGGGGTTCTCTTAATCTGACGATTTCAATTTTTTTCATCGGTACAAAATGGGTAATTTATTAATAATAAGAGAGTATTGAGAGTATTGATAATAAACAGAGCTGATAAAACTATTGTGATCTTGGACAAAATTTCGTAAAAAATTTAAAAAATTATAATTTTTTTTATAGAAAAATTCTATTTTACACTGTACAGAACACAATTAGTCTTCCTCGTCACTTGAACTGTCATATAGGACATCGTATCGTGTCGTTTCATCCATTTCTCCTTGTTGAATTTCTCTAACAAAAAATATAGAGAAAATGGAATGAAGTTTTATGTTTTTCACGTTCTACATATGTTTTTCATGTTCTACGTCTCCAATTCAACAGATTAAGTTGAGTTGGTCGATGTAGCTTTGTTACTGAATTCTTTTTATCGTTTTAAAAATTTATTACTTATAAACTGAAGAAATTTGACGAATTTGAGAATTATTTCTGTTCAGTTAAGTCATTAAATGAATATTATAGAAGACTGCAAAAAGTGTAACTGAATCAGACGTTTCCTTGGTGCTTTCTACAGTGTTTTCCTCGATGCCAAGAATATCTGGTGAGATGACAAAGTTAGATAATTTAATTATCTTTAATTTTTATAATATTTTTTTTTGTAATAGGTACGCTTTATTTTCGAGATACACTCTAAAAACCGGTTATATAAATTTCTATGGCGCTATAAGTCAAAAAATTTTGACTTCAGACAAAAATACAATAAGATCTTTTTTGTGTAAAAATAAATGTTCTTTTTTTTTATTCGAATTTTTTTTCGTAAAGTGCTTTGTTCGCGACTTATACTAAGCAACGCGTTTTTCGGGTGACAAAATCGCTCCCCTGTACTTCCGGTCACACGCAAATCGGCAGATTTTGGTTTTTTGTAAGTTCTAGATTTATTATCTGTAAAATAAAAAAAAATATTGATCGCGCTCGAGAATGCCGGATTGACGTTTTCTTTTTGCAAGATCGCAGCCCGATAACTTTGCCGCGTTAAGTCCTTTTTGTCAGATTATTGAAACTTAGCTTTAAAACATCAAAATCAACCCCCCATATCTTATTCTGATGCGCTCAAGTATTTCAGACTATCGATTTTTTTTACTAATCTGATCGTCTGCCCCAGGCGCGCGTCACTAGATAAAGGGCTAAACTCTCCAAAGTTGTTTGATTGGGTCTAAGGTATCTCCCTTACCTTATGACGCGCTCGATTATGCCCGAAAAATCCCCTATTCGCCTCCCTAACTATTGGATATATTATATTGTATAACTAGTTGTAAGATATATTCTATAAATTCATGTTATGATGAGTTTTTATTACAACAATCAAAGACAACTAGTCGTTCTTCGGCATGGATAGGTTGCTTATGCCAATTTCCCCAACACTTGACTCAAACACTTTCAATTTTCTTGAGGGTGTAAGTAAACATGGTAAACTCCAATCTCAGATAAGAAAAAACCTCACTCTGTCTAATTTCAATTGAGCAAATAGATAGTTATATTTCCCAAACCTACCTCTTCCGCGGTTCATTGCATGAACACTGACTTCCTTCTACGAATTTTTAATTCGACATTTTCAAGCAAAAATAACTCTCCATCACTTGAGACTGAGAAAATACGAAATTCGAAATGCAAGCGTTTGACGTGTACATACAACAAAATTCTCAAGCGCTTGGCGCAAGCGCTGAAAATAAGTACTTGTAACCAGCTTCCTTTGTGAACGCACTCTAAGCGAGCCGGTGGTACATATGGAAGCATCAATTTCTGCTGTGTTTGAACAAATCTCAGTATGGGATAAAGGTGAGAAAGCCTATACAATAACAGAAATTGTGGAAAACTGTATCTAGATTCTTATATAGCGATAAAAGCGATCTGAATAGTCTTTTACTTCTTCAAAGAACTTATATTTTCTAAATTGAGTACTAATTTGATTCCTAGGATGAATACCTCTTTTCGGCCATTTGAATTTTAAAAACGGATTGTTTGATAAAATTTCTTCGTCCGATGGAAGTCATTTTGGCACTATTTTTAACCTTCAACTAAGTATATATACATCTACGAAAACAGAAGGCGATTCCGATTACCCGCTTTCTCTCTGTGTGCTAACCTGCCTCTATCGGCGCGGTTTTTGGTGCCGGTTATCAGCGAGCACGTAACCTGCTTTCTTTCTGTCCCTATCTTTAGGTTTGGCGGTCTTTTGACACTGTTCGTCTTCGCTTCAGCTGCTTCCTAGGTAGCCTCTGAACTGAAGTCCACCACCCGCGACGTAGACGCCAGTGTCGTTCTAGCTCACGAATTGAGTTGGGCACTCCCATCCAATTCTCAAAAGAAAGATCTGGCTGGGGGTTACCCACCCAATCGGCGAACTTGGCCAGTACCAGGTGCTGATACCTGATACTGATATTGATAAAATGGTAATGAGGCATTATACGAGGAAGATACCATTATGAAAAGAATCATGAACAATTTTATCAAAAAAAGCAGTACACGTTTTTGTTAATTCCTTGATGACATCCTTTCATTTTCATTTCAGAGAAGGAGTGCTTACCTTCAAGTGATCTTTCCTGGACAGACTTTACTGACCAACAAACACTTCTTCTCCATTCCACCAAATAATATATTAATTTCTCTGCAGCGTTGCAGAGAAATACACCTTGTGTACCAGAAAAGAAATTCGAGAACCTAAACACCAACAATAAACAATGATATATTGTCTTCTGGATGAACCACGGAAAATGGTGTTGAAATTTATTTTGAGGAACTCTTCAAAGAATAATTCATGTTGGGTATGGAGAAGTCATTATCTCATCTGCAATGCGTAATAATACTCCGAGAGCTATGAATGAATATGTGAGCCTACTGACATCTATTATGACTCTTTTTAATGGTGAGAGATGACTGTCAGCTGATGTATGGTAAGTGGCAGATAATGGATGATAGTCGCTGACGATGAGTGACAGCTAACAAGTGACAGGAAACAATAACAGTGGCATCATGTGAAAGCTTGGTACATCATGATTGGTTGATGACTGAAGGATGTTAGATTGAAAGAGGAAGTGGAGGGGGTGGTGTGGAGTCCCTCCATAGCTACCGAAAGCTATTTACAGTTGATGTTGTGCTAATTACGTGAAGAATAATATTGAAGAGACCAAATGCATGGTTATGGGTATTTAAACGGTGCTTAAACTTCTATAACCTGAAGTATAATATAAAATTGGGACCTAGAACTGTAGAATGAGTTAAAAAATTTGAATATCTAGGTGTACGTCTGGATAGGGCGTTACAGTTTCGAGAACATAATTATTATCAAAACAATATCATTCAATATATACATATCTCTATGTGCCCCATACTTAACGTGGGGGGCAAAATTTTCATTTTTCAACTAATGAGTGATCCCTCAGCTGAAGTAGTTGGAACGATTACCAATCAATCGTTTCCCTGTGCTGTAAAATAATTCTGATTTTCAAAGTCAATAAATTGAAAGAAATCCGTCAAATGGGCCATAAAATGTCCATTGCAAATGTCCTTATAGAAGTACTAATAATAAAGAAACGAACAGCTCATATAGATATAAACCCACACATCAAAAGACTTATTGACTATATTATCA
Source organism: Chrysolina americana (assembly GCA_958502065.1). Taxonomy (NCBI): domain Eukaryota; kingdom Metazoa; phylum Arthropoda; class Insecta; order Coleoptera; family Chrysomelidae; genus Chrysolina; species Chrysolina americana. The sequence continues at coordinate 22,672,060 of OY293417.1, read as the reverse complement.
TAGACTGACTTCTCGATGCATTCGACAGTCTGCAATCCCAAATGTAAAAATAGAATAAACGCGGATAAAGGCCTAGTTCCATACAGTCTCTTGTTCAAGATACTACAGTAAAGGCTTCTTCTCTCCAAATAAAAAGTCATTAGTCGTCAATTTTTAATAATTTACAATTTATTGAAAAAAAATTGGTAGAACATACATTTATAGCGGGTAATTTCTATAATATAGTAAATAAGTGAATAACTAGAGTGGGGATACAATTTGATGTAGATAGTAGAGTGGTTAAAGTCCAAAATCAGGAAGGAATACAAAGTGGAAAATTTTATGAAGAAGGAAATAATGAGTGCAATCGGCCACACATATTGATGCGAACAAAAATAGTTTTCCAGCGAAGAGTAAATTGCACAATATTGAACAATATTTCATCAAAAATCCCATAATTCATCGTCTGTTTAACATTACTGTAACTATCACTATTGATAATATACTTCCAATGGATTGTTCATATTCATTACAATCACGCTGAGTTCATCCCTTTCTCATTCTTGGTCAATTTGGAAAATTACAAAAGCCATTTGTTTCAGCATAACTTACAAATGTACACGTGGAGAGACATTTTTAATCACTTCGGAGTGAATACCAGCACTAACGCTTCTTTGATGTCTAAACAAACCATCATTATATTCTCTCTCTTGAAAATACACAATTATTTTCATCTATTTAATATTTTTCCAACACGAATTTTTTTCCAAATGAGAACAAAATGCGAGATAACGAATAGAGTAGGAATCTTTTGATATTGAAGAGTGATCGTAATTATATCATTTGAAATTATCAGTAACATTATACCTGATTTTAAAGTCTGAAATGAGTATCTCAATGTCTTTAGTATAATTATATGATTCTGCTCATTATTTTGTATTGTATATTTGGTTTCAACCAAAACATACTGTCAAGGTTATAGATAATGATTGAACATTATCTGCAAATGGTACAAATTCTCGAGGGTTATATAGGGAACATTGGCGTCAGTCCATATCCATATATTCAATGAAGCCAACTTCTAAGCCTTTTCCAGTCAAGCATAATACTTTACCAAGTGTGAAATATTGTGTTAGATGAAACGTTTATTGTTGCTGAATCACTGGAGGAATAACTGAATGAATAAATGAATAAATAAATAAATGACCGAGTCCGCATGAACTTATATAACGTAGGTATCTTAAAAATTATTTTAAAAACTGCTGTCAAGGAATGACAATAAGCTTGATGAAAAGAACAATTGAAAAGGGGTAGAAAAGGTGGTAATTGGGAATATGATAGAAGTTTCGAGTAAAGTTCATTGCCAGTGTGGCTAAAGACTTGGACCTTTTGGGCCTTGCTGAATTTGTCTCTTGAAGGGGCTTAGGGCTGGTTTTTCAATCGTCTGTTAAAAGTACCAGCTATCTGGTTGTCGGCCAAGCTTAACTGATAGCTAAATTCGTTTCTTCTTCGAATATTAGCTCTAGGCCATCTAGCTTAAAGCTAACCTTATTTTCGTTGGCTGAAATGTTTTTTCAGCTACTTGTCCTGATTGGTCACTACCAATTCCAGTGTGACATTTATCATTCCTTATTAACTTGGGCATTTCATTACTTATTTGGTTTCCAGTTTATTATTATGGCTTCCAATTTTTTGTTTTCGACTAATTTCATATTATTACATTAGTTTTATTAAATAAAACACAAAAAACATGACTTGATATGAGAAAAAGAGACTTTTCAACTTGAAAAAACAATATGCTGGTTATCTGAAGAAAGATTAAAGTAAACATTACCACTGGAACTCTATTCATCAAGTAATTCTGTCCAATAATATACTAATTCTGACATATATGTATGTGCATAATTCCATGAAATTATTAACAAAAAATATTATGTTTATGGAAAAGACTCACTCTTTGTTTCTCCTATTCCTATATATATATATATATATATATATATATATATATATATATATATATATATATATATATATATATATATATATATATATATATATATATATATATATATATATATATATATATATATATATATATATATATATATATATTACTAAAAGTTAGGGTTGAACCCCGTCTAGAATTTGTTGAAATTCGACGTTTCGGCTCCGATTTTGGAGCCATTTTCAAGAACTGAAAAAGAAAGAAAATTAATAACTTGTTGAAACGTAATTCTACGCTGAGTTCTCAATCTGCCTACTCCTCAGGTATAATTACGTTAGGTTTTTGTGACTTGACGCCGGGGCCTCAATCTGCCTACTCCCCATGTCTCGTCACTGGTTCTCTCTAAGGTCTCAACCTGCCTACTCCTTCGAGAGAACTGAGGAATTGTGGGTTGAGAAACTGTATTTATAGTGGACGTGGCTGTAATGGCCGTGTGCAATGTATTGGCGCCAGGTGAACTATGGGCGGGAACTGAGTTGGCGCTAGATGAGCTGTGTGCGGGAACTTGGTTGGCGCTAAGTGAGCTTGCTGGTTCAGATACGTTGACATTTTCTTCATATGGCCTCATGGTTACGAAATCTTGAACACGTTCTTAGTTCACCTAAACGATATCCATACCATCATGAAATTTACAATGGAGACCGAAATGAACAACTCCCTAGCTTTCCTGGACGTTCTCATCACGAAATCCAATAACTCTTTCACCCACACAGTACATAGGAAACAGACCCACACCAACCGATACCTACACGCAAACTCTCATCACCATCCAGCACAAACAAACTCCGTATTGAACTCCCTGATATACAGATCAATTCAGCTTACCGACAACCAGAATAGACCACAAGAGCTGGACAAACTGAAATCAGCCTTACTTCAAAATGGTTACAACAATTCGCTAATCGACAAGTCTATCAGCCATCAACTGACCCGTCCTCCAAAAACAAATGATCCACTAGAGAGTATTCAGCCACACAAAGCTTTCCTACCATACATCAAAGGTGTGACAGACAAAATCAGTAATATCTTGAGAAAACACGAGATAAAAACAATATTCAAGGCCAACAACCAAATATCCAAATTCCTCAGATCTCCCAAGGACACAATACCAAATGATTCTCAAGGTATATATGAAATACCATGTTCAGACTGCCCGAGAAATTATATTGGCCAGACTAACAGACGAGTAACTTCCAGAGTCTACGAACACGAACTTGCTGTGCGTCAGGCATCTTCCACTTCCGCACTTTATAAACATCGAGAAGACACAGGTCACAAAATAGACTTCAAAAACACAAAATCAATTTCCACCGAGAAAACTCTGCAAACCAGGATCATCCGAGAAGCCCTTGAGATAGAGAAGCGCCCCAATTGCCTCAACACTCGCGACGACGGACGTAGACTTCCCAATACCTGGAAGCCTCTCATTGCACGCATCAACTCATTTCCCACCAATCCAGTTCCCGCACAAAGCTCACTTAGCGCCAACCAAGTTCCCGCACACAGCTCATCTAGCGCCAACTCAGTTCCCGCCCATAGTTCACCTCGCGCCAATACATTGCACACGGCCGTAACAGCCATGTCCACTATAAATACAGTTCCTCAACACACAATTCCTCAGTTCTCAGTGCGGGTAAACGGTGTAGACTACATGGCGTTTACCCCTTAAAGTTGTCGTTGGTGTACACCATCCCAGCTGTCTGGGCAACGTGCCACCGCGGCTTCAGCAGATATGTAGTAGGCTGTCACAGGGAAACCTGGGCCGAACGGCGACCATTCTCGGCATGATCGGAGGTTCATGATTAATGGTACTGAGGGTGGAGGGGAGCCCCGAGTATCGGCTAGCTCGCCCCTCCGGTTGGTGTTGGCTTCTCAGGGGCAAGTGGTTCGTTAGGGGGACTGCGGGGATTTTGGGGGACCCATTCGTGTGCATGCATGATTCTTGGGTACGAAGCCGTCACAGTTCCGGCAACATCTTTGAGCTGAAAGTCAGAGTTATAGTGATAACTATGTTAGCAATGAGCTAGAGAGAAGTGGGATGGTCCGGGGATGGGTACATTTGTGTCAGTATCCTTTTCCTGTAATGATGAATTCACGGTTCCCACTTTGAAATCGTTCGCGATCATAGCTAGGTACGCATAGCTAACACCCGGGGGAAGTCACAACGGGGGGAAAAGTCAGGCTCACTAGAGCACACTGGCGTACTTGGCCGCCCACCCAGTGGGAGACTGGGAGACAAAAGTTTCATGAGTTCATGAGAGCTATATTTTGATATAATTTTCAAATATACAGGGTGTTTGGTGTAGGTGCTACAGACCAAAATGCCATTTTTTAAAATAGAACGCACTGTTTATGATTACATATTCAGATTCTACGCTTAATTCTGATATCATTTCATGTTTAGTTTTTGAAATTTGGTTACGGCGTTGTTGAGTTATTGCTTAAAATGTAAAGTCTTGAGAACGACTATTATTTTTAAAAATATCTCATGCAATAACTATTCTCTCTGCATCAGATCACATGAAAATTAGTCAAAATTATATGTGCTCGTAGTTATGATTTCAATTTTGAGTTGTGGAATTCAGTCAGGAATCATTTTGAATATGAAACAATTGCGAAATTGAAAGAGGTGTATTCAGGAACAAATCGTCAATAACAATGTAATATAACTTGATGAATGATTTCATAAGAATAGTACCTAGATATGTAATAAAAAATGTTCAAAGTGACGCCCATTAGATATTATGCAGGCTTCGAAACGTCGAATCACTTCTCTCGAACAAGTCGCTCTTATATCAGGCGTAATATCACTGCACGCTAGTCGAATTTTCATTTTCAGATCATCCACATTCAAAGGGGGAGTGGTAAAAATAATATCTTTTAAATAACCCCCTAGGAAAATTTCAAGCGGTGATAAATCTGGGGAACGAGCCGGCCACCGAATTGGACCCTTATTACCAATCCATCTATTTGGATACGTTCTATCCAGATATTCAGTAACAACCTGTGAATTGTGAGGAGGAGCACTATGTTATTGCCACCAAATTCCTTGTCGTTCTGCTATGGGAATATCTTCCATCAACTGGATCAAACCATACCAAATGGCACGCCAAAATGACAATAATGTGACAATAACCATAGTTGTTGTTTTTATTTTCACATCATCGTTGTCAATGATATGATGAGGCTGTGAATGTAACTTGATTATTATACAATTTGAATAAATCTCGGAAGTTGCACGTCCTCGATTATCATAAATCTCATAATAATCTCGTTACGTTACAAACTTGTTTTAAGTGCAATAACTCAAGAACGCTGTAACCGAATTTCAAAAACTAAACATGAAATGATATCAGAATCAAGCGTAGAATCTGAATATGTAATGATATACTATTTAAAAAAATGGCATTTTGGTCTGTAGCACCTACACCAAACACCCTGTATAATTGAAAATTATATCAAAATGTAGATCTCATGAACTCATAAAACTTTTGTATGAAATATTTTTCTATAACTCCTCCGACTAACCAGATATTGCCTGTCACATAAAATGTGGGACACCCGGTATATATATATTGTCATATTGATAACCAAGGAGTTTGAAACAGCTGTCCACTGTTTACGTTTTTCGGTGAGTATGATTTGTGAAATTGAGAGCATTATATTTTTGTTTTTCTTATATCTTACATGTCTTCGAGACGAGAACTCTAGTATATTCTACTTGTCCCACAATTCTGTTTTCAATTTCGTGTTTTCGATAAACTTCGATGAATATTGTTTCATACCTACAAATAGTAGGCTGTATGGAAATATCAAATAGATATGCCTACATTAAAATCGGGTCAATGTTTGTTGTTGTGACATTTGTACCAGGTACAGAGGATTGAACCCAGATAGCTAATTGGTGTTACCGATAATTTTCGGATATAATTGCTCTCGGTTTTATAATTTTTATTCATTGTTAATTTGTATGCACAGTGCCGATGATAACCAAGGAGTTTGAAACAGCTGTCCACTGTTTACGTTTTTCGGTAAGTATGATTTGTGAAATTGAGTAGTCTCTATATATATATATATGTATATATACCGGGTGACCACGAGGTGAGGTATGCCCCCCAATTTTTCTATAGTTTTGAAGATACAGGTTTCAAATTTGGCACGTCGATATATTACTCAAATACGCATATTTTGACTCCATAACCGAAAATTCAACACTTCCGGTTTAACCGGAAGTGACCCCAAACTTTTTTTTTCAAATGACACTCTGTACAATTTTTTTCATTATCAGGAAAACACGCAATTTGTGATAACACTGTTCTCCAAAATTGAAAATCGGTTGAAAAATGGCGGAGATACAGTTGATTGTTCAATCGAACAAAGTTGGCCGTGAACATCAAACTCAAATCATCACAACTGACGAACGGCGTCAGCATTTACGAGAGGAAGGTTCGAGGTAAGATACAGCTGAAAATTGAGCTTCCCATGTAATTGCAGCAACCATATTTCCCATCAATTATCAAACATTTCCTCAAAACGGATTAGTACCCATAAAGAAAGGCTCACAACTGCCATTTCTCAAATAGCAACATACTCTTTTCACATTGTTATGTTGAAAGATGATGAATTATCAGATTACTCGAATGAAAAGATTTGAAGAATTCCGAAAGGAACCAGAAATACAATATAAGTGTTCCCAAAATTGAATGTTCTTCAACGAAGGCGGCTTTGAACATAAGAAAGCTAAACAAAAAAGCATATTTTGTCAACAAAGTGACAATTTGTTCTACTCATTCAATACAAGAGAATTGTAACTTGTTGAAAAACATTCCGATGGAGCGAAAATTTACTAGAATTGAAAAAGTAGATTTACTGCAAATTTATGGCGAGTGTAGAAAAAATGCAACTGCGGCTTGCATTCTTTACAGTGAACGATTCCCTCTCAGACAACGCCAACCAAGTAGAAACTATTTCGCACGTTTGGAAAGGCAATTCAGGATAGAACCAGATGACAATGTACATGATCAGGATAGTTTTATTATTGATGCAGAGACGGAAACTAATGTTTTGGCTGTTGTTTATGTAGATCCCACCATATCACTTCTACAAATCGAACATGAATTACCAGTTGGACGAGAATCAGCTCGAAAAATTCTAAAAAACATGGGTTTAAGCCGTATAAATATCAGATACATCAGCGCCTTTACGAAAATGATCATCAAAGAAGGGTCCAATATTGCAATTGGCTACTTGAGAACCACATAAGGAACCCGAATATGACGAGAAACATTATATTTTCCGACGAATCAAGATTTACGAATCTTGGTATGTTCAATAGAAACAACACCAGATACTGGGCAACTGAAAACCCCAGGCTCATAAGACAAGGGAATTTTCAGGAACGCTTTGGATTCAACGTGTGGATAGGTCTGATAGGAACTCGAATCATTGGGCCCATAATATTTGATGGTATGTTGAATGGGCAACGCTATTTGGGATTTCTACGAAACGAAATAGAAGGATTCATCGAGAATTTACCTCTCGACGTCTACCAAAATATGTATTTCGAGCAGGATGGTGCACCTCCCCATAATTCCCGAATAGTAACCAGTTACCTAGATGAAACATTCCCAAATCGATGGATTGGCACGAATGGTCCTACAAGATGGCCTCCGAGGTCACCGGACCTCACGCCACTGGATTTTTTCATATGGGGTTACCTGAAGAACAAGGTTTACTCTTCTAGTCCTACATCAAGGGAGGATTTGGAACATCGCCTTAGAGAAGCAATTGCAAGTATTACTCAAGCTCAGTTAAATGGAGTTATGGAAGCAATAGTGAGACGTGCAATTTTGTGCAGAGAACATAATGGAGAACATTTTGAACAGTACTTGTAAATCAATTTTTCATTACTTTGATTTCTGTTAGTGTAGTAAGTGACCAGAACCAATAAACAATTTACTTCATACCTTTTTTTTCGTTCAGAAATTAGTTGTATCAAATGTTAGAAATTGGAATAAATATCTAATACATTTTTTTTAGTCTGCAGGTATATTCTTATGGTGGATTTATACAGCAGTTCCAATTCATGAGTTTTTAGTCACTAGTAAGAAGTCATAAGAATGTTCGTTAATGGAATATTTATTCCAACAACGATCTTAAAACTGCTGTATGAATCCACCATCAATTACGATTAGCATACGAGTAATGAGAAAAAAGTTCGCTCCATCGCCGTAGAATGTTTTTCGACAACTCACAATGTTCCATTATTCAGAATGTACCGCAAATTTTCACTATTTTTTTTTTAAATATGAATTTTTGTTTAGCTTTCGTAGGTTCAAGCCGCCTATGTTTAAGAATAGTCAATTTTGAGAACACTCATAATGAAACATCCCGTATCTTCGATTCCTTTCGGAATTCTTCAAATATTTTCATTCGAGTAATCTGATAATTCATCATCTTTCAACATAACAATGTGAAAAGAGTATGTTGCTATTTGAGAAATGGCAGTTGTGAGCCTTTCTTTATGGGTACTAATCCGTTTTGAGGAAATGTTTGATAATTGATGGGAAATATGGTTGCTGCAATTACATGGGAAGCTCAATTTTCAGCTGTATCTTACCTCGAACCTTCCTCTCGTAAATGCTGACGCCGTTCGTCAGTTGTGATGATTTGAGTTTGATGTTCACGGCCAACTTTGTTCGATTGAACAATCAACTGTATCTCCGCCATTTTTCAACCGATTTTCAATTTTGGAGATCAGTGTTATCACAAATTGCGTGTTCTTCCTGGTAATGAAAAAAATTGTACAGGGTGTCATTTGAAAAAAAAAGTTTGGGGTCACTTCCGGTTAAACCGGAAGTGGTGAATTTTCGGTTATGGAGTCAAAATATGCGTATTTGAGTATTATATCGACGTGCCAAATTTGAAACCTGTATCTTCAAAACTATAGAAAAATTGGGGGGCGTACCTCACCTCGTGGTCACCCGGTATATATATGGATCACCCGGTATATATATATATATGTATATATATATATATATTTCATTTTCAAGAACTGAAAAAGAAAGAAAATTAATAAATGGTTGAAACGTAATTCTACGCTGAGGTCTCAATCTGCCTACTCCTCAGGTTTAATTACGTTCGGTTTTTGTGACTTGACGTCTGGGTCTCAATCTGCCTACTCCCCATGTCTCGTCACTGGTTCTCTCTAAGGTCTCAATCTGCCTACTCCTTCGAGAGAACTGAGGAATTGTGGGTTGAGGAACTGTATTTATAGTGGACGTGGCTATAATGGCCGTGTGCAATGTATTGGCGCGAGGTGAACTATGGGCGGGAACTGAGTTGGCGCTAGATGAGCTGTGTGCGGGAACTTGGTTGGCGCTAAGTGAGCTATGTGCGGGAACTGGGTTAGTGGGAAATGAGTTGATGCGTGCAATGAGAGGCTTCCAGGTATTGGGAAGTCTACGTCCGTCGTCGCGAGTGTTGAGGCAATTGGGGCGCTTCTCTATCTCGAGGGCTTCTCGGATGATCCTGGTTTGCAGAGTTTTCTCGGTGGAAATTGTTTTTGTGTTTTTGAAGTCTATTTTGTGACCTGTGTCTTCTCGATGTTTATAAAGTGCGGAAGTGGAGGATGCCTGACGCACAGCAAGTTCGTGTTCGTAGACTCTGGAAGTTACTCGTCTGTTAGTCTGGCCAATATAACTTCTCGGGCAGTCTGAACATGGTATTTCATATATACCTTGAGAATCGTTTGGTATTGTGTCCTTGGGAGATCTGAGAAATTTGGATATTTGGTTGTTGGCCGTGAATATTGTTTTTATCTCGTGTTTTCTCAAGATATTACTGATTTTGTCTGTCACACCTTTGATGTATGGTAGGAAAGCTTTGTGTGGCTGGATACTCTCTAGTGGATCATTTGTTTTTGGATGACGGGTCAGTTGATGGCGGATAGACTTGTCGATTACCGAATTGTTGTAACCATATATATATATATATATATATATATATATATATATATATATATATATATATATATATATATATATATATATATATATATATATATATATATATATATATATGTGTTCAGATAGGTTTCCGCGGTCAGATATTTGAAAACTCAAAGTTCGGGTTGAACCGCGTCTAGAATTTGTTGAAATTCGACGTTTCGTTTCAAGAACTGAAATATAAAGAAAATTAATGAAAGGTTAAAACGTAATTGAGACCTCAGCGTAGAATTACGTTTTAACCTTTCATTAATTTTCTTTCTATTTCAGGTCTTGAAAATGGCTCCAAAATCGGAGCCGAAACGTCGAATTTCAACAAATTCTAGACGCGGTTCAACCCGAACTTTTAGTTTTCATATATATATATATATATATATATATATATATATATATATATATATATATATATATATATATATATATATATATATATATATATATATATATATATATATATATATATATATATATATATATATATATATATATATATATATATATATATATATATTTTGGAGCCATTTTCAAGAACTGAAAAAGAAAGAAAATTAATAAATGGTTGAAACGTAATTCTACGCTGAGATCTCAATCTGCCTACTCCTCAGGTATAATTACGTTAGGTTTTTGTGACTTGACGTCGGGGTCTCAATCTGCCTACTCCCATGTCTCGTCACTGGTTCTCTCTAAGGTCTCAATCTGCCTACTCCTTCGAGAATATATATATATATATATATATATATATATATATATATATATATATATATATATATATATATATATATATATATATATATATATATATATATATATATATATATATATATATATATATATATAATATATATATATATATGAGTTTTTTAATATTTGGGATATGCAGCAGGCCAATAAGGGTACTCTTATACACTTGTTCCAAGCTTTCAATAACTTTTTATTATCATCTTCAGGGAATCTACAAATATGTAAAGACAACTATGAGAATTACACCAACGAAAAACGTGGAATAACTTACACTGTTTCGAGGTTACATGGCGTATATGTTAAAAATAATCATGAAATATGGACAGCACTGGGAGTAAAACATCATTGATAACAACCAAGAGTAACGTGGATGCACACTCATTACTGTTGATACATTATGACATGGATTTTAAAATTGTTAAAATTATATAAAAGCACGTGTTGTCCTTGAAGAGGCAAACAACCGCGCCAAGTAATTTTATTCGACTGACTAGCCTAGACCACCGACAAATGACATGAGACAATTGATAAATGATATATGACAGGTGACATGAGCCACACGGAATCTTAATCATGACAGATGACACTACAACCTAATGATACAGATCTGTGATGGAGCTACATGGAACAATAATTATGAATTGTGAAATTTGAAATATGAGAACAATATATTTTATATTAATGGTGTAGGTGACAAATGAGCTGAACCAACAAAGGAAACATATCCTGAAAACATGAACACTCGACCTAATGCTAACAATAATACATTACTGAAATATATGGAACAAAGACTGTATGAACAGTATTTTGATGGAGGAATTGAATTATATTGAATTAATTTGTGATGTCAATATTCATTGAAGTAATCCGTTGATTGTCTCCCAACCTTGTATTGTCTGCAAAAATTGAATAAGAGTAAATTTCACTCAAGTGATTTACGTCTGTTTTTTTATTCAGCGCATTATCCGCTTGTGCAATGTGAACCATTTCTAAAAAAAGCCTTTTGGCTGTGTTTTTTTCTGTAGATAAAATTTTTACCGAATTATAATCCATACAATGTCCTTCCTTAGCAACATGTTCACTCAGTGCACATCTCTCCGGGTGTAGTCTACTGTCGCTCTTGTGTGACACAATGCGGTCCTTAAGTGGTCTGGACGTTTGTCCAATGTTATGTTTTTCACAATTTTGACACTGTATACAATAAACTACATCCGAACAGTTTATGCACGGAGTCTTGTCTTTTAATTTGGGAAAAATTCTCTTGATAGGCAAAACATTTTTATTTGATATTTTTATATTTTAATGAACGGTAAAGAAGCATAAAAGGAAAGAGTCCCAGTGACTTCAGCAACTTGCGTATTGACTGGAGATGGAGAAAGTGTATTATTAATATTATTACTATGTAAGTTTATGTCATCCATGGATGAGGTATTATACAAGATCTTTTTTACAAAGGAAGCAGGATATGAATTTTGGAGAAAAAGATTGTAAATTATGTCTAAATTTTTTTTGAGAAAGGAAGTGTCAGATATTTTGATGACCCTTGATTTCATTTGTTTATATATATATATATATATATATATATATATTTAGAAATTGAATATTACAGACACAAATTATTTTAATAAAAAAATATCGATGTTCTGAAACGATGTAACCAATATATGTATTGGATTATGATGTATTTTAAATTTAAATTCATTACAAGTCATTACAATCATTTCAATCTATTGACGTCTACGAAGGAATAGCTTAAGAATCACCTAAGATTATATGAGATTATAAATTGAATATTATTGACTCATTGATATATTCCTGATTCCTGTGAATTACTGTAAACAGATTTCTTTGTTAGAAATCCAAAATGCCTAATTCTTACTTTTAAACTGGAGGGACATTAAAATATTCGATGTCGATCGATTATAAGAAAAACGTCATTTTTCTGAAGAAGTGAACCAGGAAGTGATTGGAGCTCTCTCTTGAGCTGGTAGCAGTTATTCTAGGATTCCTATTTTTGGCTTATAACTGAAATTTGTATCCAAATGTATGATTACCATCACTAGACATTCCAGAATAATTTGAAGAGAAATCCAGTGAAAATTGAGTGATCTGCGATTTCAGATGAATCGTTTCATATCTATTTCTCGTATGTGGGTGAAATATATCCACATTTCCCAACCATCGTGAGTAGTAGGGCAAAACTAACACCAGGACCAGATGAGTATCCTGGTGTTGGCTTTGCTCCTGGCTGTTCCATACGTCTTCGTAGGACGGTTTGTCTCGAGACTGCTTCTTGGTGACTAGATAGAAGATGCTTCTCTGGCCTTTCCGCAACTGTAGCACCCCTCCAACTTACCCGAACTTTTAGTTTTCAAATATCTGACCGCGGAAACCTATCGGAACACATATATATATATATATACATATATATATATATATATATATATATATATATATATATATATATATATATATATATATATATATATATATATATATATCGAGAGAGGTAGTCTCTTGACTGGACTAGTTGAAAAAAACCAATTTATCTAAGAATATTCTCAGTGAAAATATCCCTTGGGGTTGCAGTCAGAAAAAGTGGCCTGGTAAAGAACAACTCTTTGTTAAATTGTCGAGCTTTCGAAAATATTTATTTTCATTTTCAAGACATTAACGTGAGATTAATTTTGTAGGACATATTTTTACCGCCCTTGTGCGTCCCTTGAACCACGTGCGGTCTCAAAGGCGAGTTTTAAAATGATTAACATTTTTCCAAATTTTAACTAAAAGTTTTCTTTCATAACTCATAAAATCATAATGTTTTTTAATTGTGTTCATGTACATGACATAGTTTTATTATTGTTGTTTCATCTCGTTTTGTGTTGTGACATAACCTTACATACATAAGGAATGACCAAGAAGTTCCTCTGCTGTTTTTACAAAATTAATCTCACGTTAATGTCTTGAAAATGAAAATAAATATTTTCGAAAGCTCGACAATTTAACAAAGAGTTGTTCTTCACCAGGCCACTTTTTCTGACTGCAACCCCAAGGGATATTTTCACTGAGAATATTCTTAGATAAATTGGTTTTTTTATATATATATATATATATATATATATATATATATATATATATATATATATATATATATATATATATATATATATATATATATATCTGTACCTCAGAGGCAAACTATGTTAGTCCAAATATGACCAAATCAAGTTGAGAATGTTGAATTTATGTACATAAAATAATCTTCCATTTGCAGAAATATGTTAAGTCACAACGTAGAGCTTAGAGAAATTAAATTTTTTTTTCTGAGCTATATTATGTTAAATCGCATTAAAAGCAAATCTAGTTTTTTTTTAAATGTCATCTCATATGAAAGACACGTTCATTTCCTTGAATATCTCCAAATTTTAAAATATTATCTCAAATAGTTAGACATTGACTTAACATAATTCATATGATCCACCTCTACCTCTGAGGTGAATTGTAGATGGATGTCGTAGCTATTAAAATAGTACAAAGCTTCTTCAACTTAACCTGACGGTACAGACAAAATTAGGTCATCCACATACCTTTTCACAAACGGAATGTCGAAAGGAATCAATGACAAAACATCTTGTATGAGCTCGTCCAAATATTTGTTTGTAATATAGATTATTAAATATTAAAAAATTTGATTCAAAACTAAATTCAAGAATGTCTATGAAAGCACTCCACGAAAGAGTACAACAATTTTTAATGATGTCCCATTTTGTAGACAGAATTGTTCTGACTACGTCAAATGGAAGGTTTGTAAACAGGGACACTACATCGAAACTCACCACTATATAATTATCAGGAATTTTTAAATTGTTAATGAATTTACTGAAAGAGAAAGAATCCTTAATGTAGTAATCACCCTCTGTGTCATAAGCTTTTGTTAGTATGTTTGTGAGAATTTTCGCCAAATTTCCATTAGGAGCATTGACTGAGGACACTATCGGTCTCATAGCTAACGAAGGCTTATGTATTTTAGGAAGAGCATAGAAACGTGGAGCAACAGAGTTATAAGTTTTTAAAGTTTTAGCAATGGATGGTTCATTTAACCCTTTCTTTTCTAAGTTAGATACTAATTTATTCGCATTCTGCTGTATTGTAGAAGTAGGATTGTGTGGAATTTTAAGGTAGTATTGGTCATCGTCAAGAAGTTTTTTATCCAAGTAATCCTGCTTGTACATCACAACCGTTACATTCCTTTCGTCACTTTTCACAATATAAAGATCAGGATGATCTTTAAGAAATTTTCTACTTATATTAAAAATATTTTGAAGATATGTTCATTTTGAAGAATTTTTATGTAGGTAATTAGTAATAACATTTTTGCACTGAGATCTCTGAAGATCTAGTTTATTTTTAGGAAAAAGATAATTGATTCTATATCTGCTAAAAGAGAAGAAATTTTTAAATTCTTGCCTGAAGGGCAAATGCTGAATTTGGGTCCTAGGGACATCTAATGGAATGACCACGTCCGTTAAGTTTTTTAACCACTTTTCTTGAAATTTAATGGTAGTGAATGCATCTATTTTTAAATTATTTAATTTATTTTTATTTCTATTGAGAATGTTGTGAAAAACTGTATTATAGTGAAGTTTTTGTCTTCTATTAAATTCTGTGAAAATGTCAAAAGGAATTAAAGAACGAAGTTTAAATTTTATGTTAACCAAATCACTTTTGAGGTGGTTTATATCACTGAACGTTGATTGAATCTCTAAATTTCAAATAGTTTTTTTCAACCTGTTATTAAATCCTTGGACTATATTACTATATATATATATATATAAGAAAGTTGGGTAAATCGTGACTGACAATACTTGTAGAATTGGAATAATCTTGAGGTTGCAGTCTTATGTTGGTCTTAAAGAAAACTCTTTGTTATCTTGTCAAGCTTTCGGAAAAGTTTATTTCCTTCCTCAGGACAACTATAACAGGACAAAATTAAAAATGAAGAAATATATCGAATCTACTAATATACATAACTTGAGTAGAAATTTAAATTAGCACCAGTAAAGTAAAAAATATTGTATAAAAATTAAAATGCGGATTGACAGTATTTGAATTTGAAAATAAATGTCAATGTATTTGAATTGATATTATTAAATCAAGTGACTCTACTAGGTGTATTAGCATTTTAATTTTTATACAATATTTTTTACTTTACTGATGCTAATTTAAATTTTTACTCAAGTTATGTATGTTGGTAGATTCGATATATTTCTCCATTTTTATTTTTGTCCTGTTATAGTTGTCCTGAGGAAGGAAATAAACTTTTCCGAAAGCTTGACAAGATTACAAAGAGTTTTCTTTAAGACCAACATAAGACTGCAACCTCAAGATTATTCCAATTCTATATATACCGGGTGTCCCACATTTTATGTGACAGGCAATATCTGATTTGTCGGAGGAGATATACAAAAATGTTTCATGATAGCTATATTTTGATATAATTTTCAAATATACAGGGTGTTTGGTGTAGGTGCTACAGACCAAAATGCCATTTTTCAAAATAGAACGCACTGTATATCATTACATATTCAGATTCTACGCTTAATTCTGATATCATTTCATGTTTAGTTTTTGAAATTCGGTTACGGCGTTGTTGAGTTATTGCACTTAAAATAAGATTCAAAATAAGGAATCAAAAAAACTTTAACGCGTACACGAATCCTGTCTATATCTTTTATTAAATTGAACTAGAATCCTACTGAATAATAGCTATTAATGTAACGAGATTATTATGCGATTTATGATAATCGAGGTCGTGTAACTTCCGAAAGGACCCCGCACACCTTATATGGGAAAATGGCTCTCCGTCAAATTTCTTGAATTTTTGATATGTTGTAGAATTGATCATTCCGATGAAATGTTTCAACGGGCGCAACACGATCCTATGACTAGTTTTCGAGATACAGGGTGTTGAATATGAGAAACATTCACTTTTTATCACTCTGTATCTGCCAAGTTACGATTTAGTTCGGATTTATCTTTTGTGGGATCATCATCACACCCGTGTATGATGAATTTATAAGAAATTCATTTCCAAATCTTTTCGTAGTACAGGGCGATTTCACTTGAAAACAATGCTATTTTGAGACTTTCATAATTTAGTTGTTTTTTAAAGAGAAAATGCGAGAAAAGGTAGAATTATCACATAATATTATAAATTCATTCCATCTAGCATCACAGTAGATACAATTCATACAAGGTGATTCACAAATATGGAAACATAACGAATTTTGTGTTTTGGGACACCTTGTAGTAATAAACCAACCTAAAATGACAAAATTCACTTGAAGAATGTTAAATGATATGTTCCATCGTATACAGAGTCGAATGATATCAATTTGAAAAATTTGTTAAACTTTAATAAATAAAAACATTGATTTTTTAAATCACCCTATATCTCATAAGGGAGTCCAAAAAGATAGAGATATTTTTTCATGGGAGAACTCGAAATACTTTCATCCATATTGTACAAAATTTTCAGCGGAATCCTATGACGGGTTTTTCATATACAAGGCGAAAAATGTATTTTCACTCCAGTTTTCGGCGGGTTTGCTGTAGTTCTTCCTCGTCCGGCCGCTTTTACTCGAAATAAAAATATTTCAATAAAATAGTGATCAGTTATTATACCGTACAATAGCGTACCGTATCCCTCGAAAAAAAGCCATAACTCGAATTATTATCTGCATCAGCATCGTCTAGTAGGCGATTCGATGGAAAAGTTATTTTTTCATGCATAGTGTTTCTCAGAAGTTATATTATACTTATTACATCCGCAGAAGTTCCTTTTTTCGAATTTTCACTCTATAAAACAATAAAATAGTGAAAGTCTCAAAATAGCATTATTATCAAAGGAAATCGCCCTGTACTACAAAAAGATTTGGACATGAATATCTCATGAATTTGTCACATAACGAAAATACCACATAGGATAAATCAGAAAAAAATCATAATTTGTATGTAATTATTTCTATCGGCTAGATAGATATATATTAAATCAAATTCTCGGCATATTTTCACACCAAATTAACGTTTTATGTTTCTATTATGTTCTTGTATCTTCGAATCGTATATATGTTTGTATAAAGTATATACCCCCTTTCAGAGAACGTTTCTCTTTCTTTTTCTTGTATTTGAAACATCATCTGAATCATCTTCGAATACCTACTTATTAATAAATTCCTCTTATTTCGTAGTAGGCATGGAGAAAAATTCAAAGAGGATAAAATCAACAAAATTCTTATGTCAATAGTCGTTTTCTTGTTGTCATAAAGCCCGAGAACTCTTTTTGGGTTATTGGACTAATTGAAGTTTCTTTTTTACTGTTCAAGTTTATGTGAATTTCAGTGTTTGTTGAACTTTGCTGAACAATATGGCCTTCGCAAATAGAGTGAGTTGTTATGTTTGTGACCGAAATGTTATTCCTAGACTCTCAATGCGTTTGAATAGAGGAGATAATATTGATGTTTTGCAAATTGCAACATATCGAAGACAAACTGCGGGAAATCCACCTATTGATATTCAGGATGATACAAAAATATGTTTCAATTCTAATAACACAGTAATGAATGACATTATTGCTATGGAAAATAACCCGAATTGCCTTCGTCTCAATGTGTTGTCCCGCGTATCAAGTCGTGCGTGCATTATTTGTAATGCTCGTCAAAATATTCAAAGACTTTCTTTAGAATGTAGAGTGGATATTTTTGTTGCTTCTGATATCTATGTCCCAGATTTCTTGAGAATTAGTGGTTGCTCTGTGCTATTGTTGTAGAAATGCTCAAAATGTCAAAATCATAGTCAACCTCATTTTCACGTAAGTATAGATTCAAAACCCGACACCAGAGGGAGTATCCCTTATCTTGAATTCCCAATAGCCATGGGATACATATTATGTGTGCCATCTGGCAAGGCCGTACAAGTTGTTATGAGTTGAAATAATGTTGATTTCACTTCACTGAATTCCTTACTTTTACGTTTTGAATAAATATCAAATAAGTATCTTCTCAATCACATCAGGAGACTTCAATGGATAGGTAGAGTGGTCATTTATTAGCGTAAAATAGTGAAATATATGGACTTTTTCACAAATTGTTCGCCTTGTATATAAAAAACATGTCATAGGAATTTGATGAAAATTTTGTACGATATGAATGAAAGTATTTCGAGTTCTCCCGTGAAAAAATATCGCTATCTTTTCGGACTCCCTTATGAGATATAGGGTGATTTAAAAAATCAAGGTTTTTATTTATTAAAGTATAACTAATTTTTTAATTTTTTTTTAAATTGATATCATTCGACTCTGTATACGATGAAACATATCATTTAACATTCTTCAAGTGAATTTTGTCATTTTAGTTTGGTTTATTACTACAAGGTGTCCCAAAAACCAAAATTCGTTTTGTTTCCATATTTATGAATCACCTTGTATGAATTGTATCAACTGTGATGCTAGATGAAATGAATTTATAATATTATGTAATAATTCTACCTTTACTCGCATTTTCTCTTTATAAAACAACTAAATTATGAAAGTCTCAAAATAGCATTGTTTTCAAGTGAAATCGCCCTGTACTACGAAAAGATTTGGAAATGAATTTCTCATGAATTCATCATACACGGATGTGATGATGATCCCACAAAAGATAAATCCGAACTAAATCGTAACTTGGCAGATACAGAGTGATGAAAGTGAATGTTTCTCATATTCAACGCCCTGTATCTCGAAAACTAGTCATAGGATCGTGTTGCGCCCGTTGAAACATTTCATCGGAATGATCAATTCTACAACATATCAAAAAATCAAGAAATTTGACGGAGAGCCATTTTCCCATATAAGGTGTGCGGGGTCCTTTATTCAAATTGCATAATAATCAAGTTACATTCACAGCTTTATCATATAATTGACAACGATGATGTGAAAATAAAATCAACAACTTTGGTTATTGTCACATTATTGTCATTTTGGCGTGACATTTGGTATGATTTGATCCAGTTGATGGAAGATATTCCCATAGCAGAACGACAAGGAATTTGGTGGCAATAAGATGGTGCTCCTCCTCACAATTCACAGGTTGTTACTGAATATCTGGATAGAACGTATCCAAATAGATGGATTGGTAATAAGGGTCCAATTCGGTGGCCGGCTCGTTCCCCAGATTTATCACCGCTTGAAATTTTCCTATGGGGTTATTTAAAAGATATTATTTTCACCACTCCCCCTTTGAATGTGGATGATGTGAAAATGAAAATTCGACTAGCGTGCAGTGATATTACGCCTGATATAAGAGCGACTTGTTCGAGAGAAGTGATTCGACGTTTCGAAGCCTGCATAATATCTAATGGGCGTCATTTTGAACATTTTTTATTACATATCTAGGTACTATTCTTATGAAATTATTCATCAAGTTATTACATTGTTATTGACGATTTGTTCCTGAATACACCTCTTTCAATTTCGCAATTGTTTCATATTCAAAATGATTCCTGACTGAATTCCACAACTCAAAATTGAAACCATTACTACGAACACCCATAATTTTGACTAATTTTCATGTGATCTGATGCAGAGAAAATAGTTATTGTATGAGATATTTTTAAAAATAATAGACGTTCTCAAGACTATACATTTTAAGCAATAACTCAACAACGCCGTAACCGAATTTCAAAAACTAAACATGAGGTGATATCAGAATTAAGCGTAGAATCTGAATATGTAATGACATACAGTGCGTTCTATATTAAAAAATGGCATTTTGGTATGTAGCACCTACACCAAACACTCTGTATATTTTAAAATTACATCAAAATATAGCTCTCATCAACTCATAAAACTTTTGTATGAAATATTTTTCTATATCTCCTCCGACTAACCAGATATTGCCTGTCACATAAAATGTGGGACACCCGGTATATATATATATATATATATATATATATATATATATTGTCATGAAAATAGAATATAAGAGTAGTAGATAGAAATAACGGGCCTGGGAACGGAAAAAAGTGAGGAGGAGTTATCAACAAAAAGGGAAGCGGAGGTCGATTTTGGAGAAAGCAGAGAAAAATTACATCAAAATTCCAATTAAATGAAGAATTACATCTAAATCTCCACAGAAACACTTAATATACCAAATTAGGAAGTACTGAAACTGAAAACAACTTACCTTGACAAACGTTTGGTAAGAAATCCAACCTGCAAGCCAAATAGGAGAAGCTGAAATCTACCAGAACCAGAAAGGTATTTGATCCCTATATAAATCCAAAATTCATCAAGCAATCCAGTGCACGAGTTTGAACTTTCCTTTCTTTCCGAACTTTCCTTCATAACCAGTTAGATCACTAAGATAATTTCCGCGTGCACGAAACTATTCCTTTTTGAGAAATTTATTAGTCTTATTTTATCAATCATTTTCATTTCAACACACGAACTCTTCTGTTTACTTGTAATTTAAGGTTAAAGACATTTCCGTTTGAGGAATCATATGAATGGCAAGTATCTATTAAAACGGTGATGGTGCCGTTCCTCTAATGTTTGAAATTTACATGACTTTGCCAAGTTCACATATTTAGCAAGTAAGGTAGTTTTCGTAGGGACAGGTAAAATAAGAATTTAAGAAATCTACTGATAATTATGAGAGTTATTACATTAAAAAAAAAATTGACTATTGAGAATAAAATTAACAATATTTGAGTTGAATTCATATCTTTCTTTATTTCCAAGGTAAATTACATATTATTATTATATATCATTCTTAACATCCTTTTCCTGAATTCTACCTTGAGATTGAGAGTTTCTCATGTGGCGTACCAAGAAAGCAGCTGAAGCACCTGAAAAGAAAGAGAAAGGTAATATCTAAAAGCAAAGAGTAAGTATTTGTAAGGGCGTTCTGAAATATTATTTGAATACAATACTTTATTTACAGTCTACAAACCACTGATTATAAATATGAATAAAAGGGAACAAATTTCTAACTTACTACTATTGCTACTATCAATCAAACTACTTTCACTAAATAAAAACTATAAAACAAAAATTCGAATTCAATACAATTATTTTTCTACGAATTCTACAATTACTAAAAAGCACGAAAATAATAATACAGTTTATTATTATCAACAATCACTAATATTATTAATATATTCAAACTATTATTATTTTAATTGTAATTATTGATAACCAATTCATCATAACAAATGTCACCTCAACTTAGGGAACTCTAGAATTCTTCACACACATACATTTTCTTAATAATATATATATATATATATATATTGCGGGAATGGTACTCTTTCCGTACTTGTTAGGATAATAACTATTTCCTACTAGCGTGCGTGTTCCGCCCTATTCCCGCAACCAATTTAGTTTGAGAGGTGTCATTTTCCCGCACTAGTGCGGGAAAAAATTTCCCGCACGCTACTGTCACTTTAAGTGAGTTTTTCCCGCACTAACTATAACTATTCCCGCACGTGAAAGTTTGTTCAAGAGCATCACATAAGATGTTTCAATGCTCTTGTAGAAAAAATTTTGATCCTTACTCATACGGAAAGGTACTATCCCGCACTCGACGGCAGTCTCATGCGGGAATGGTACTCTTTCCGTACTTGTTAGGATAATAACTATTACACTTATTGGGAAAGCTACCTAGGTAGGTTTTTATCAGTGTAATCGACCGTTGATTGGTCGATTCTAAGAAATTGAAGTAATTTCATTGACTGTCAGAATAGGCGTGTATTAATCATAATAAATGCATACCTGAATGGATTTACGATATTAATTCAGCTACCTATCTGTAATTAATAGCATTTTGTTCTTCAAATCACTATAAATATTGTGTTTTCAGTGGTTATGAATACCATTTTGTGTTTGAAAAGCCGTTTTTCTGAATATCGGTAAATATGGTGAATTACACGAATGCAGAAATGGCGGCAATGCATTACGTATATGGCCTCGCTGATGGTAATGCAACAGAAGCCAGACGCATTTATCAGGAAAGATATCCTAATCGTGCCTTACCAGATAGCCGCACCTTTTCAAATATTCATCGCCGACTTAGGGAAACTGGTAGTTTCAAGAAAGGTACTTCGGAAGGTAGACCTCTAAGCGTCAGAACTCTTGAAATTGAGGAAGCCGTTCTGCAAGAAATCGAAGAACATCCTGAGACGAGTACGAGGAAGATCGCTAGAACTCTGAATATTTTTTATCAAATTGTTTGGCGTATTTTGGTTGATTTTTTGTTATACCCATACCATATTTTACGTGGTATCTTCAGAGTATTGCACTAAATCCGCAGTTTGAGTCACAAATTTTGTTCACAGACGAAGCAAATTTTTCTTGGAATGCTATTCAAAATTTCCATAACAATCATATGTGGGCAGAAGAAAACCCCCATACCATAACCGAAACCCATTTTCAACACCAATTTTCGGTTAATGTATGGGCAGGAATTATTGGTGATTATCTAATAGGCCCATTTTTTCTACCAGGACGCCTTGATGGTCGGTGTTATTCACACTTTCTCGAAGAAGAACTAAATGGGTTGCTTGAAGATGTACCAATTGCGTTAAGGAATCGAATATGGTACATGCACGATGGAGCCCCTGCTCATTTCAGTGTAATTGTCCAAAACCATTTAAATACAGTCTATCATAATCGTTGGATAGGTCGCGGAGGAACTCAGCAATGGCCAGTAAGATCCCCTGATCTCAACAGTTTAGATTTCTTTTTATGGGGGCACCTTAAAACTCTAGTGTATAAAACTCCCGATAGTACTTTAGAAGATTTAAAAGAGAGCGAATAGTTGCCTCGTGTGAAACTATTCGAAATACGCCGGGAATATTTCAACGTGTGCGTAATTCCATGCGTAGACGGGCGGAAGCATGCCTATTAAGTGAAGGTGGCCATTTCCAACAATTTTTATAATCAGTGTTAGTATTATCAATAATTAATGAATTTGATCCGTTCATTTAAACTTACTTTTATAAAATAAAATTAAATTCGTTTTTGTACAAGCTGAAATCCATATTTTTTTGATTCTCATTCTTTTTGGAACAAATCTGATCCCTTTATTTGCTTTAAGTCGATGCACAATCATTTCCACACCACATCAGATTTTTGAGGAATTGATCCTGAAGTAAATCGATTTTTATTTTTTTATGGGAAAACCATGCGGCGGACAAAGAAAACTCAAGAGATCAAATTTGCTCAAAAATAAATGAGGATCTCAAAAGTATTTTTTTTTTTCAGGAGAAAGCAGTGGCGTAGTATTTTTTTCTCCAAAAATATTCAATGCAAAACCCGTACGCACGCCACTGGTTGAGAAAATGAAAATTTTTGTGCATTAAAAAATGCACCTTGATGCATAGAAGACATGTACCAAATTTTATAAAAACGTCTACAATATTATCTCAGTTAATATTAAAAAACTGATTTATTTTCAAAACTTGTATCCCAAAAGTTAGGACTTTTAGGACATACGTTTATAGAAAGTTTTTACCTTAAAATAAGTCAAAGAATCACCCCCTCAAATATTAGCATGTCTTTAAGAAACACCCTGTATAGTAATAATATGGTGATGAAGATGAAGAGAAGTTTTTTATTTATTTGTTAATTTTTTTTATTTTGTAATAATATTGTAATATAGTAAATTTGTAAAATTTTTATAATAATAGGTAGTAATATAGAATTTGTAATGAAGAGTTCAAAATAATAATAAACTGTATTATTATTATTATTAATTTGAAATTTTGTTTGTTGTAGAAATTAGACTGTTGAAATAACTTGGTAGAAAAATTATATATTCAAAATAGTATTTTTCCAGATTGCCCTTGCTAGATACTTACTCTTTCTTGTAGATTTTACATTATATATTCAAAATAGTATTTTTCCAGATTGCCCTTGCTAGATACTTACTCTTTCTTGTAGATTTTACCTTTGTTTGTTTTTCAGGTCCCTAGCTGCTTCTAGTCGGTACGCCACATGAGAAAACTCCTTATCTCAGGGAAGAATTCAGGAAAAGGAATATTTTGTAATATATCAAATAAGTGAGATATAAATAACTTTCAAGAAATAAAAGTATGATTCAAATCAAAACTCACTATACTTTATTTATTAAAGTTTCTCAAGAAAATGTGGAAACAAAATCATTATTTTCAAAACTTATCTTACCTATCTCTACCATTAGCTAACTTAATTTTAAATGTGTCATCAAACTCTTTGTCAATATTTATAAATTTCAATAATATTCAGGCTTCGGAGTAGTCTCCGTGCATACAGCCACTGCCCTTAGCTTATTTCCTTGATCTGCGCATGGCCTACACTTTCAGTATCTCGGCTGCATCTAGGTCAAGGAAATGAATAAAAACTACTATTCTAATTACTAAATACTATTGATAAATAGAGTTCTGGAGGATTAAAAGTTTTGTGCACTAGTATGAATGAAATTGTTTGTGATAACGGAAAATTGTTCGGGATTGTGGAGAATAAAGTAATGTGCACTAAAGACGGATTCAAAACAATTCTTTTGGAAGTTTGTTTATACCTTATACTCTGCTGAAGCTGACCATACCATCTGCAGCTTCCAGGTTCAAGGAAATTGTTTCTGGTAAGTTGATGTCTATCTACCCACTGGTCTGTTTAGTTTTACTGAATTTTTCTTGGATTTTGTCGTGTGATTTTCCAGTTTTATTAAAAATTTTGCAATTTAATCTCCTGCCAAAAAATATTCTTCCCGCTTCCTCTGGGTCGTTGTTGATTCTCCTCTC
Organism: Chrysolina americana; assembly: GCA_958502065.1. Lineage (NCBI taxonomy): Eukaryota > Metazoa > Arthropoda > Insecta > Coleoptera > Chrysomelidae > Chrysolina > Chrysolina americana. Next base: position 22,646,509 of record OY293417.1, on the reverse strand, counting down.
GTCAGTTTTTTCTCTTTTCCTATGTGATTTCCTACCGTTCATTTAGCACTCGCAATCACTTTCGGTATTTTCGCGCACTCTTTTTATTCTTATTCTAACGTAACTAATTCTAATAACAAATAACTTATATTCTATATTCCTAATTTTTCATTCTCTAGAATTTTGTATCATTTTCACAATTTTCTTTACTTTTTCTATTTTTCATATAGCGCTCAAATGACTTTTGACCTTGCACTTCCTCGTCTTTTTGTTTGACATAATTTCCCTGTGACAACTATCTTCAAATGTGATATACAAAGTGTCTTTCTTTTAATTGCGGTGTTTCAGAATTTTAATTGAAAATCATTATTTTCCAAAAAAGGTTTTTCTAACTTTGAATTTGTTTTGTGTTCCTAATAGGTTGTCTCTTGTTCAAAATTAATTATTTTTATTTTAACACTTTATAACACTTTAAATAATGGCTTTCTTGAAAAGGTTCTGTACTGTCCGTCGGCTTACGATTACATTTATGTTTTGTTACTAGTTGTAGGTTGTTTGGTCTGTATATAGGATTTTTCTCATTTTATAATTATAAGTATGGTGTTTTCAAGTAAATGTGTAAAATCTAGTGTAAAAAAATAAGTATTTGCTTGGGCTTGTTGATGAAATTTATGAATTACTAGTCTTTTTATCTTGGAACTCTTTACTATCTATTTCTATCATCTAATTTCATAACAATATATAATGAAAAGGAGCAGACCCAGCACGGAGCCCTGTGGTACACCATGGTATATATTTTGATACTTAGAAGACACGTCATTGATCTGCACTGACTGCATCCTGTTTTTGAGGTAAGAACTGAATAAATCAAGTGCCACGCCCCTTATCCCATAAAAGCTCAGTTTTTCTAAGAGTAAGTCATGGGAGACAGTCGAATGCCTTACTTAGGTCGCACATTGTTATTGATGTATGTTCACCTTCTTAAAAACCCTCGACAATGCCTTGCACAACATTAGAGACAGCTTTTTCAGTACAACAATTACTTCTGAATGAAAATTGGTTTTTATTGATAAAATTTTGTTATTCGAATTTGATCTATAAACTTATTACTGCTATATTAAGACATGGCAATTCAATTGCTCAAAACTCACATTGCAATTTTCTACAATTGTTCTATTTTTATCGGTTTCCATTCGAATTTTTTATCCAAAACGAAGGTTAATGCACTTCAGGGTCTTCCGTCATCCAGTGTTCACTCAATCATAATATATCAGCTTTGTGCTTATTAAGAAACATTAGTGACATTAGCATTTCGTGCTAGGAATCGCACGTTAAAAGGTAAGACCTTGTTAATCCTTAGCTCTCACAAGTTTCGACTTCTGAGGGCTGTCATTCGTAGGGGGGTGACAGCTGGTTAACGGAAAAAACAATTTTTTAAGCATTAGCTGATCTACTTTGTTGGAGAGACACTGAATATTTAAATGTAAAATGCTTACCAGATTGTTTTCATGCACTTTGTTATACAAACTAGATTTATTTTCTTTCAATTATTTCATAGGGGAGACAGTGCCTCCCTCTTTCGGAATGAAAGACGTTGAACGTAAGAGTCTTTAGGCCATACTGATGGTTCCATGGCTTTCCCAAAATTCTTCTCGTGTATCATGACCTTGAAAGAAGAGTATTTCTGTGGAAATTTAGACTTCCAAGATTCACAGACGACTTCCGGGAACTGTGGTTCTAGGAAAACTTGCAGAGTTTATAGCGTTGTACTTGGGTTCATTCTTGTTACATGAAGAACAGAAAATTTCGGGATATCCTGTATAGATGGGGAAACTACGCTGGCGTATGTGCCGACTACCCCAGATGATCTTGTTTTGTTCTTCTTTCTTTTGTTATGGTTGACGGTATGCCATGAAATCTCTGTATTCTGATGACTTGAACGGGAATCGTTCTTCGGCACAGTGGTTTGTGCTTGGGCGATTCCAAGACTGAGCTGTTCTTTAGTTACTTTTTGTGCGTTGTTTGTTACATTACTGTGTTTTCCTCAGTGACTTTCCATCATGCCGGCAGAGTTCTCAGAGTTCACTGGGTTTTTTACCTGACTTCAACAACTTCGCAATCACTTCATGGTTTCTGGCCTTATCAGTATTCAGGAGGGTATTGATTGCATCTTTATCACTGATAGTCTGCAAAAGATTTTTATTGAGTCTTTGTAGAGTCTTTGTATATTTCGATGCATCTACCTTCACATTTTAGTTTTATATGTTATCCGAATCCGGATTATAAACATTGTCGTACAACTCACAGTTTTCATCACTGTCAATTATTTTTCGAACACTATCACTAACTTTGGTGTCAATTGGCACTTTTTCCTCACTATCATTTCAATTAACTCAGATTTTTTTCAGTCTATCCAATTCGCGATAAACTGCTTCGACTGAAGCCATGTTGCTTCATTGAGATAAGTACTGACCATAATCTCCCAAAACATTATATACATCCTTAATTACCAACTACAAAAGTTATTTAAGTTATTCAATCCATTCTAAGAATTATTGTATATTAATTTACCAAGCCTGGGGCACTAAATAATAATAATAATATTTATTTGCAGAATGAGCGGAAAATAACAAAAATAAACAATAGCTAACATTTCAAAACATATAAATCATACTGCAAATCAGGAATGACAGGCAGTAAAACTGATTCGAGTGCCATTCCTGGTGACTAGCATAAAAAAATACATATATGTTGGCATGTGAATAAACGAAATAAAGATAGAGCTATTACTCATGTTTCAATTCAATTATTTGCTTGAAGCAACATATGTCGGTATCTATTCCTGAATTCAGTTGTTGACAGTGTTTTGAAATCTGTAGGAACCTTGTTGTAAAGCTGGTAAACTGTGTAGGTAAAGGACCTTTTAAAGATGGATGTTCGATGGAATGGTGGAGATATGGTTCCCCTAAATCGAGTGTTTATATTATGGACATCACTTCGGAAAGTAACTTTATCATAAAGATATGGGGGTGTTTTGTGTAACAATATTTTGTGACATAAGGTTACTGTATGCAGTTCTCTTCTTGCAGACATATTGAGCCATTTTGTTTCTTTCACTTGTATGTTATATTTTGATATTTTCTTATCCCATGAATGTACCGAAGACACGATTTCTGAACTCGTTGAATGCGATTAATCTCGTTATTGGTTAGGCAAGGGCCATATACTGCATCACAATAGTTGAAATGCGATAATACCAAAGAATCAGTGATAACAGTTTTAGTGGATTTTTCTAAGACTTGTCGATGAGGAAATAACATTTTAAAGATATCAAATGATCGTTTCACGCATTTATTTACATGAGATTTAAATCGCAGATCTGTATCCAACTCTAAGCCCAAATTTCTGGCAACTTTGACACATGATATATCATTACCACCAATTTTAATTTCAATTTCTAATTCAATTTGAGTTTTATTTTTACCAAAAATCAAAACCTGAGTCTTAGAGGAATTTATAGAAAGTTGATGTTTCTTAGATAATGAAACAAGCTTAGATAATTCCGAATTGATTACCTGATTTGTTAAATTTATTTCAGTATGGGATATGGTGAACCTAATCTGAGTATCATCAGCGTACATGTATGATTTACATCCAACAAGGCAACTAGTTATATTACAAGTATATAATGAAAATAGTATAGGTCCTAATATACAGCCTTGTGGCACACCACAGTAAATGTTTTTTATATCTGACTTACCTTTGCTAGTTTCAACGAATTGTGCGCGATTAGTAAGGTGGCTTTTGAGTAAATTGATTGCACTACATGAGAAACCGATATAGTGGAGTATTGCAAACAATAAACAGTAATTTATAGTATCAAATGCTTTTGAATAGTCCAATAGAATAAGTGCTACAGCGTATCCTTCATCTATATCTCTAAGAATATCATCTGTTACATCTAACAAAGCGGTAGTACAGCTATATCCGTTTCTGAAATCTGATTGGTGTACAGGTAAAATATTGTATGCCTGAATATGTGAATTAATTTGAAATTTCATGATTCTTTCCAACACCTTAGATAACATTGGTAAGATGGATATTGGTCTCAGATCATTGATGCTCAGAATATTTGATTTTTTGGGGAGTGGAATAACTTTTGACACTTTCCATTATTCTGGAAAAATGTTTTGTCTCAAGCATGTATTAAAAATATGAGTGAGAATATACAAAATTTGCGGACAGCAAAGAAGTAGCATTACAATCTGTAGACCGTCAACACCAGTTGCTCTTGACTTTATATCGACTAAATTTTTGTAGACAACATTGCTATCAACAGGAGAAATTGTGATTCAAAGTTCGCTTTTGAATTATTGTTATAAAATGAGAGCAAATCATCATCGACTGGTTTGAAAGTACCAGAATGTAAAAGAAAGTCGTCGTTGATTTCATTCGGTATATTCATTTCAGGAGGTAAGCTTTTAGAATTAGTCGCTTCATTTTTTATATTGAGTTGTTTTATGTTTTTCCACATTAATTTACTATTTTTTCCATATCTCTCTACACAATATTTGAAATATGCCTTTTTTCGGTTTTTATAGAAGAATTAGTAAAGTTTTTAAGGTTGCCACCGTCATACAATTAAAGTAATCTAGTAGGCAAGATCACCACTTACGCTTTTGACAAGTGTTCAAAAGCTGTTAGAGTGACAGGGTAGACTCGCGGCAAAGCTCCAGTGAAGAGGGGAGTGGGTTGAACAAAACAAAATGTCATGTGATATTAAAATAGAATGCGGGCGCCCCCTGTATAGATAATTTTACCAATTCCCATATAACACGAATAGTAATAATTTAGGCAAATGCCACACACTCAAATGATAATCAGCTTATGATTGGAGTCATATATTATATAAGGTGACAAGGTTTTTACGATCACATCAAAGTCAAAGTAGCTGAAGGCTTATTAGGAAGTATCAGAGACACTATCAAGGTGAATTATAACAAACAAAATATATATAACATGAATTGTAGAATAGCCCAAGGCTCAAAATATCTAAGTGTAGTTACCCACAGTTATCTTACTCAACATAATATACCGCATTAGGGTAGGATTTTAAATAAAGCCGCTTGAGTTAGGTGAACCTCACCTGTAGCGTTTACATAAATTCAGAGTTATAATTATATATATATATATATATATATATATATATATATATATATATATATATATATATATATATATATATATATATATATATATATATATATATATATATATATATATATATATCCTTCCTTTTTAATTGTAGCTCTTCCTGAAGAAGTCAATAAAGGTTGACGAAATATTGAAGATTTAAATCGAATGAGTTTCATTGTTCAACAGACCAACAGACCGCTACCCGAGAATTCCTAGTTCTTAGTTATATATATATATATATATATATATATGTGTTCAGATAGGTTTCCGCGGTCAGATATTTTAGTTTTCATATATATATATATATATATATATATATATATATATATATATATATATATATATATATATATATATATATATATATATATATATATATATATATATATATATATATATATATATAATACTAGAGTTCTCGTCTCGAAGACATGTAAGGTTCAATCCTCTGTACCTGGTACAAATGTCACAACAACAAACATTGACCCGATTTTAATGTAGGCATATCTATTTGATATTTCCATACAGCCTATTATTTGTAGGTACGAAACAATATTCATCGATGTTTATCGAAAACACGAAATTGAAACAGAATTGTGGGACAAGTAGAGTACTAGGGTTCTCGTCTCGAAGACATGTAATATATAAGAAAAAACAAAAATATAATGCTCTCAATTTCACAAATCATACTCACCGAAAAACATTAACAGTGGACAGCTGTTTCAAACTTCTTGGTTATCATCGGCACTGTGCATACAAATTAACAATGAATAAAAATTATAAAACTGAGAGCATTTATATCGAGACAAATCGCCTTAGTTTGTTGTACTCGCAAAAAAAATTCACAAGGCTTGAAACGCATGACAACAAATCGCCTCGTTTGTTGTACTCGTAAAAAAAATTCCCCAGTACCATACGATAATTTTAACCTAGAGATAAAACAGTCAACAACACGTTGTTAAACTGGTGTTCATGAGTCGTTGCTGGAATTCTCCACCTGAAGCAAAGAGAAGGATGGCCGTTCAGCACCGAACTCGGAACAGGCAATATTTTTGCTGCTGGATAGAATTGCTGCGCCGGCGATATACCTGATACCACTCGTCCCCCAGTTCAAGGATGGACTAACTAGCAGTACCCCTCAGTACAGCAGGAATAGAAAGAAACCCCACAAGAACTCACGTGTGGAAACAAAAACAAATTCATAGGAAATTGAAAAATAACCAATTGTCCACTTCAATTGGGGTGAGAAATAGCTCCACCAAGCTGAAAATGGCTAGGCCATGAAGTCCCAACAATTCGGAGATGTTCCTAATTGTGGCACTGCGAGCAAATTCCTCAATTGCGACGAATCCATGGAGCTCAAGATCCCCCCAGTAGCATCGACCGACCGCCCTTAGGCGAGCTTCACACGATGACCGGCATTGACCTCCACGATAGCCAAACGACAACCCCCAAAATTCACCCTTCCATGGACCCTGCTCAACAGTCTCGATTTCGGATGAATCTCCGCTGGATCCTCTATGACATGTCAGGCTGCCGGACTGAGCCATGCTCGCACCCAACACAACCAAGTCTCCTACAATAAAAAAAAGGGATAGGCTTTTAAAACGCACAACCAAACCGCCTAAGTTTGGTATCTTAGCACACTAACGACATTCTATAAAGAATTGGAGGATTAAATCTCCGATAGAAAACCTCCTCCAAATTTCCTATCCCCCAAAAATCAAAGAGGAGTGGATTCAACCCGTTGAACCGATTCCACCAAAGTAACTCCAGCCAAAACCCCAAGGACATCAGACATGGCGAACTCGTCTGCAAAATACCCTTCCAAAACTTTGGGAAGTTTGCATTATGCCAACATAATGTCCAGAGGAAATGATATTGGAACTCCAGCAGCCAAACCGACCCTCCAAGCCAAATCCACCACAAGGGTCGTCCAGCATTACGGGAGCTGCCATCCCAACAAAAATAGAAGAGAAAAATTTGCCATAAGAAAACATCCAAAATATGACAGACCAACCTTAGATAGATAGATAACCAAAACAAACGTTCCGATAAACACAATAAGCACGAATTCAACAAAAATATCTGGAGTTTATAACCAAATACTCAAGGAATGTACTTACACCAAGGATACTCACCAAAGAAGACATGAAAGATAATAAAAACTACATGCTCTTCCTGTTACTTAAACCTTGAACCCCTCAGATGTGTTATTGCCATGAGCCCGAAAATACTTTCATAAATAATAACAACAAATGTATTCTCAGACACTCACAACAAAACACTTAAGGGTGGTACTGATACATAGGATACTTAATAGAAGACATCAAATAAAACAAACTAATGTCCTTCCAGTAGTATCAACTATAACCCAAACAGAGATGTTACTGCCATGGACCTGAAAATACCTTACAAAATAATAACAACGAAGGTACTCTCAGCCACTAGATGGGGACTGTACCAAGTCCAAGTATATTTAGGCATACGCCAGGGATGACCATCCTTCACCCCAAATAATTAAACGACAATCCTTATAGTTATGATTCATCGTCAGGTGGATGAGCTTTAAGATCCTTCACATGCCAAACTCCGCAATATTTACCAGAATCATCTTTAAGTTCATAAGTCCAAGAAGATACCCGTTTCGAAGCAATGAAGGGACCGACGAATTTAGGTGCCAGCCTAGCACTGAAATATTTTGCAGTGTCAGATGAAACATGATTCCGTCTCCAAACTGGCTGATTAACATGATATTGAACATCACGACGTCTGAAATTATAGGTCTTGCTATTTTATTCATAGGCTTTAGCTAAGTTGACCTTCACATCAGCATATAATTTGGCAAAGACATTCTCACGTTCCTGAGTAAGCGCAGATCGATCAAAAGTAATCTCTTTTGAAGGTGCGATATCTCCTTTGAACGGCAATTCTCGTCTAAACACAATAAAATTAGGAGAAAATCCCGTTACTTCGTGTTTCGATGAACGAATCGCCAAACCAACTTGGCTCAAACGTTGATCCCATCCTCTTTGATCTTCCGATAGGTACGATCTCAACATAGTTTTGATAACTCGATTAATCCTCTCAACGGGATTTGCTTGAGGATGATATAAGGCTACAAACTGAATTCTAGTATTATAACTGGCTATAAACTTAACGAATTCTTTAGAACGAAACTGACCACCATTATCTACAATGATTGAATTTGGAGTTCCAAAGATTGGAAAAAACATGACATTCCAATATTTAAAGAATGGCGGCCGTTGTGGCTTTGCGAAGAGGAAACAAGAGTGGATATTTACTAAAACAATCAGACACGACAAAGATATACTTATTACCAGAACGAGATCTGGGTAAGGGACCAATTAAATCAGCAGAAAGTACTTCATAAGGGCAAGATATTGCTACTTGTTTGGATAACATTAATCCTGGAGGGCGTTTCTGCTCTGGCTTGATGGAATAACAAGTTTTACACTGACGAATAAAAGAAGCTACATCAGAACGCATCTTTGGCCAATAATATTGTTCAGCAAGTTTATTAAAAGTTTTAAAAACGCCAACATGAAGCAATACAGTATGAATTTGCTCAATCAATAATTTCCTCTGAGGACGAGGCACCACTTCCTTCCAATGATCAGAAACGGTAGCAAGTTCTGGGATACCAGGTGTTATATTTTTTAAAAGTTTCCCTTGGAAAAATTGCCAAGAAGGAAATTTTTGTGTTGACTTAGATATTCTCTCGCACATTCTTTGGTACCATTTATCGCCTTCAACAACAGAAGATGAGGCGTTTTCATCTGGACAAGAAGAATTGAGAGCATCAACAATAGGAACAGCACGAGACAACATGTCTGGTACGACGTGTTCTTTCCCCTTTCGATGAATAATGGTATAGTCAAACTGCTGAAGACGTACAGCCCAACGAGCCAGTCGACCAGTAGATTTTAACCTGTCAAGCCACAATGGCCTCGCATGGTCACTGATGACCGTAAAATGAGATCCTTCAAGGTAAGGTCTTAGTTTTTCAATTCCCCACAGAACTCCCAAACATTCACGTTCAGTGGAAGAGTAATTACGTTCTTGTCGAGTAAGAGACCTAGATAGATAGCATATCACCTTCTCACCATCAGGATGCGATTGCGTTAAAACCACGTCAAGGCCATATCCCGAACTGTCTGCGTGAACTACAAAAGGTAGTGAAAAGTCAGGGCACGATAATACTGGTGCACTTATAAGACATTCTTTCAATTTATTCAAGGCTTCATTGCATTCTGAACTCCAACTGAAGGTTATATTCTTGCGCAACAAATCGCAAAGAGGGGCTGTTAGGGTTGAAAAGTTTGGTACAAATCGCCTATACCATGAAGCCAAACCAAGTATGCGTCCAACTTCCGAAACGCATTTGGGAATAGGGATATCTATAATGGCTCGGACTTTTTCAGGATCTACTCTCAAACTAGTAGCATGTACAATGTAACCCAAATATAATAGTTCTGGTCGGCAAAAGTGACATTTTCCTTCGAAACTGTAAGATTGGCCTTTTTCAAACGCGAAAACACTTCAGTCAATATTTCAATATGTTTCTCGAACGTCTGAGTGACAATGATAATGTCATCCAAGTACACAAAAACATGTGGCTCAAGCTCTGGACCTAATATCTGGAAAAGTAGCTGGAATATTGGATAAACCCATCGGTAACCGACGAAATTGAAATAAAACTCGATTAGGAACAGTAAAAGCTGTCAAAGGCCGAGACGATTCAGCCAAAGGGACCTGAAAATATGCTGATTTGATGTCCATTGACGAAAGAAATTTTGCATCCCGAATCTTGTCTAAGGTTGCCGAAATATAAGGTAATGGGTAGGCATCTCGTTCTGACACTTGGTTTAAATTTCGATAGTCAACACAAAATCTGTAAGAGTTGTCCTTCTTTTTAACTGATAGAATAGGAGAAGACCAAGGACTGGTTGATCGTTCAACAATTCCTTCTGAAAGTAGCTTGTTCAATTCTGCATCAATGTGTGTTTGCATTACGGGACTGACCGGATAATACCTTTGCTTGATAGGTGGAGCAGAAGTTTTGATGACATGATGGACTAGATCTGTACATCCAAGTTTGTCGCCCATTTCCAGAAAAGCTTTTTGCACAACTTCATGTAAAATTTGTGACTGATTAGGTATTAATTGTTCCTCGGACTGTAACGCTATTGAATCAATAGAAACTTGATGATTACTTGCAAAGACCCATTCTCTCCTTCGAAGATCAGGAATGATTTCTAACTTTTTCCAAAAATCTATACCCAAAATCAAAACATGAGGTAAAGCTGGGATGATCAAAGCTGAAATAATTTTCACACGATTTCCCAATTTCATGGGAAGATCTACAGTGCCAATGCTCGAACATGTTTGCCCATTGGCCACCCGACAATTGACTATATTATCCGAATTTATTTTAAGGTTAAGTATTTTCAACATTTCCCAGCCAGGACCCCCGACTATTGTATTTGAAGCTCCTGAATCTAGAAGGCCAAGCAGATTGATATCAAAGATCGAAACTGACAGAAAGGGTCGTTCATCATCTTGCGCATGCGCCAGAACATAATCAAGAATAAATTTCCGTTTATTGGACAGACAAAGATCAGCCGAGTAGGGTACGGAGGCACATTTGCGGCTATTTATGGACTCCTCAATTAGTTTTCGGACCGGGCATTACATTTAGGACAAGTCCTTACAGTAAAATTTGGAAGACTACATTTGAAACAATATTTCGTTTTACCAGCAGATGCGGGACTTTGCCTTGAAATATGCCCTTGACCTTTACAGTTCCAACAAGTGATTATGGTGTCTACTTGACTAGATGAAGTAGATGACACTTCCGAATAAATGTATGCCAAGTCTGGTTCCATAAGATAATTTTTATTTCTTGGAGGTGGGACAAAAGACTCAATAGCTTCCTTGCGCGCTTCTAGTTGACGACCTAATTCTAAAAGATGATTTATTGAATCAATTTTAGTTAGTCCCAACTGACTTTGATAAAAAGGCGATATATTTCTGAGCAAAATTTCTAAACGGGCTTCTTCATGCACTGGTATTGTCAATCTATTAAACATGTTTTTCATTAACGCAATATACACTCCTATTGTCTCATCAGGACCTTGAGTTATTTGCTTCACCTCTTGGAATAATTTTTCATTATAATTGGGAGGTAAAAATTGAATGCGCAACTCTTTCACAATGTTGGACCAATAATTGATAGTTGGTCGAACAGACCTATACCAAATGAGAGCCTTTCAAGTAAAAAGGTCACTAGCTGAAGTAAACAATTGAGCTTCCGTAACATTTCGAGAAATACAAAGCTCCTCAACATTTTCTAACAAGGCACTAAGTGAACCACGAGAAATATCACCATCAAATTTATTGATATTCCATTTGGAAACAGGCACACCCTTACAATAATTGGAAGAAGTAGAAGGAGTTGGTTGGCTAACTACCTGAACAGCTATGTCATCATCAGACCCTTCTGACTCTGAAGCACTCCACATAACAGTTGATGACAAAAGTACACTCAGTTCCAAAGGTGTAGAATGTTGTGACAACCTTTTATATTTCCTAACCCGTGATTTGAGATCGGATTGACAATTTAGAAGGTACACTAAATGTTTTGACTTGGTTGCTTGCTCATCGTCCGAAGACGCAATAGCTCGTTCAGCTCGTTTGAACAAATGAATAAGTTTTGTACTGATTTTTAAAAAGTCTGTATCTGACTCATCACCTGTAAAACTTGAGAACAGAGTTTGTATTTCTGTAATTTTTAAAGAAATATAGGTTGAATCATCTTCAAATGAAAGTGGATGCTGAGGATAGTTGATATTTGTTGAACTCTTTTCTAATTTTAAATAACCCCTTAAACATTTTCTCATATCAGCCACAAGAGTTTGATCAGTGACTCCCCGAATAGCCAATTCATAAGTTAATTCTTCCTTATCAAGACGCTCTATTTGAAGTTTGCCTTCCATAATGAACAAAATTTCCCCAAAAAGTTAAAAAAAGAAAATTTTCTCAAACAGTATTACCCTCCAAGAGAAAAAATTTTAAAACCAAAATCCCCTTTATCAGAGAAAAAAATTAATATATGAATGGGCACTGAAAATGTGTCACTTTGTATATCAATACCACATCAATGATTCTCAAAAAAAATACCAAAAATTATACACAGACTATTAGAGTCATCCTGTATAAATATAGCACTTTAAGCCTGTCAAATAGAGGGAAAAAATATAGATTATAAATAGATTGTTTATATCAACCTGTACAGGAAATATACCTTGCAAATGAATCACCCTATATTTTAGAGAAAAACAAAAAAATGTTATTCAATGACTTATCTACCCTTGAACGTTTGGGCGCCAGTTATATGAATGCTGAGCCCCCTGTATAGATAATTTTTCCAATTCCCATATAACACGAATAGTAATAATTTAGGCAAATGCCACACACTCAAATGATAATCAGCTTATTGGAGTCATATATTATATAAGGTGACAAGGTTTTTACGATCACATCAAAGTCAAAGTAGCTGAAGGCTTATTAGGGAGTATCAGAGACACTATCAAGGTGAATTATAACAAACAAAATATATATAACATGAACTGCCCAAGGCTCAAAATATCTAAGTGTAGTTACCCAGAGTTATCTTACTCAACACAATATAACCCTTTAGGGTAGGATTTGAAATAAAGCCGCTTGAGTTAGGTGCACCTTACCTGTAGCGTTTACATAAATTCAGAGTTATAATTAAACAGGTATATATATATATATATATATATATATATATATATATATATATATATATATATATATATATATATATATATATATATATATATATATATATATATATATATATATATATCCGATTTTGGAGCCATTTTCAAGAACTAAAAAAGAAAGAAAATTAATAAATGGTTGAAACGTAATTCTACGCTGAGGTCTCAATCTGCCTACTTCTCAGGTATAATTACGTTCGGTTTTTGTGACTTGACGTCGGGTCTCAATCTGCCTACTCCCCATGTCTCGTCACTGGTTCTCGAAATGGTATATATGTGAAATACTTGTTTCAAGGAGCAAATAATGCCCAAGTGACTGTGAAACAGTCGATAACAATCCTTTAGGAAGTAACTATATCTTTGTATAGTATGTATGGCATATGTCTGACAGAAAACAACTACTTCTCTGGCTAATACCGCGACAGATATTGAATTATATCTGTCAGACACATGTGCGTGTATACAATTGTGATAACCTGGACTGCACTGATGAGGGACAACATTCCGAAACCGGTCTGTAGTTGGTTCTCCGTTTGAATCGGGTGAAGTCCTTCTGTTTGTTCAGAGAGCTCTTGCAAAGTTGTTCCTTCAAAGCAAGGATCTTTGCACATGTGTCTGACAGATATAATTCAATATCTGTCGCGGTATTAGCCAGAGAAGTAGTTGTTTTCTGTCAGACATATGCCATACATACTATACAAAGATATAGTTACTTCCTAAAGGATTGTTATCGACTGTTTCACAGTCACTTGGGCATTATTTGCTCCTTGAAACAAGTATTTCACATATATACCATTTCGTATCCGAAATGTCCTTCTGGAGTGCTCTCTAATCTGTCGTCAAGGTGGATCCTGTAAGCAATTGCAGTATTTATCTCGGCGGACGATGACGGGCAGCGAGACCTCGCGTGTATACAATTGTGATAACCTGGACTGCACTGATGAGGGACAACATTCCGAAACCGGTCTGTAGTTGGTTCTCCGTTTGAATCGGGTGAAGTCCTTCTGTTTGTTCAGAGAGCTCTTGCAAAGTTGTTCCTTCAAAGCAAGGATCTTTGCACATGTGTCTGACAGATATAATTCAATATCTGTCGCAGTATTAGCCAGAGAAGTAGTTGTTTTCTGTCAGACATATGCCATACATACTATACAAAGATATAGTTACTTCCTAAAGGATTGTTATCGACTGTTTCACAGTCACTTGGGCATATATATATATATATATATATATATATATATATATATATATATATATATATATATATATATATATATATATATATATATATATATATATATATATATATATATATATATATATATATATATATATATATATATATATATATATATATATATATATGCCCAAGTGACTGTGATATATATATATGTATATATTGAGTGAACTGGTTGACTTGCGTGCCACGTTAGATTGGTTTCAGCCAGGCATTTATGTTGGAATCTACCAGGTGGAAGGATACCAGTAGTGAAGGTGCGAGGTACAGGTTAGCCTACAGGGTAGTGGCACCTGAATGAAAGGTGAGTTCTCCAGTCCAACGATAAATATGATAACACCTAGATGAGCTTCTCAGTCAAACGTATGAGTACGCTGACACTAAAATGAGTTTTCCCCCAGACGTTTACTGCTCTGGGATGACGATAAGAACACCGAGACAAAAGACCATGATATGAAATCATTGACTATCTGATACCAACTTGACTAGACCTCATACCTTCGCCTAGGAAGGCCTGGTGCTAACTGCGAGAAAGATCCTGTTAAAAGGCTCCTCTACAGATGTTATTTCATATCATAGTCCTAGTCAAAGGGTCAACGACGTCAGGCTTGATTTACACGCTTTTCCAAAATTTATGCCCGAAGAATATGTGGTTAGAAAGTGAGGTACCTATTGGGTATGTTTTCCAAAAATTAACCAGCCTCCCATCAAATCACCAACGTGACAAAATACGGAAAACATTAATTCAGTTGAAAGAATAATCCCATTAACTGGATGATTGCAGAAATCAATATTCAACTGAAAATGTCCACCACTTCCACATATGATAGAGAGACTTTTTTTTCTTCTTTATTAAGATCGATATCAAGAACCTTAGCGGAGTTGCCAAGTAATTTCATTCCTCGGAGTGTCCAAATGTCAACAAAGGATTCTTAAATGTTCCGTGCAAAATTTCATTACCTAACATTATCTAATACTCAAACATACGAGAATTCATCCAGACAGATAACTATTATCACGATATGGAGTCTTTTTAAATTCATGTCACCAACGGCCTTTGAAGATCATTTCCACCGATACATCGTATCTACCTGGAAAAGTGATCTATGCCCCAGCGACAGTCACTGAACTGAACAGCTGTTCTCTGACAATAAACAGCGCTAAAGACACAAAATCACTGTAATGTATCCAAAGTAAACAAACTACGGAAGAAATAATATTTCAATGACAATTAGTTTTATTAAGGTAGGCAAATTCCAAGCATCAGTCTAATAAATATAAATCGAATTCAATTGTATAACTAAAACTCTGAGTAGCTGATAGTGGAAAAATAATAATGTTACAAGAACCTTGTAATATTGACAGTGATTTCCGTTTTTAGTTCTCTTATATTTTTTGAAAGCTTTATCCCGTAATGACATCATAAGCTTTATATTATCAGTAAGCCATGGTGCTCTTGGTTTTCTCATTTTTCTGACAGTAAGTGGCACTAATGAATCAAATATATTCAGAAGTATTTGATTGAAACATATAACTTTATCGTTAGCATCATCCAGTCCACATAAATCTTCGAAAGGTGCAGTTAATAGAAAATATTTTAGCAAATCCTTGTCAATATTTTTTAAATTTCTTGAAGCAAATGTTTTATTAAAACTAGTTTTCATGTTAACATCCAAAGTGGAAAACACGGGTTGATGATCAGAAATATTAAAAACATCCTTACATCCATAGTCCAAAGGATTGATTTCATTTGAAATAATAATTACATCCAGCAGAGTGGAAGTAGTACTTGTTATTCGTGTTGGTTCAGTTATAATTTGCTTTAGATTGGAAATAGCAATGCAGTTATTGAATGCTTCAGTACTTTTATTCTCAAAGTCGAGGAGATTGATGTCTCCTCCACAAATAATTTTGTTACAGAGGGGAACTACTTCTGATAAATTATCTTCAAAGTTATTGAGGAAATCATTGAAATTTTTATTTGGTGGCCGGTAAAGAGTACCGAAAATGTATTTGATAGTACCAATACTAAAGCTTACCCACAGCTGTTCTACAGCTTCGCATATTCCTACCTCTAAAGTTTCATAATTCAAATTGGATTTGATATACCTATATACCAACACCACCTCCTCTCGAACCTCTATCTTTTCTAATGAAATCATTGCCATCAACTTGTAATAAATGATCAGGAGTTTCTTCAGTCAGCCAGGTTTCACAGATTCCCAACACATCATAGTTTTCATGAATGATAAATGTCCTAAAATCAGCAAAATTTGAAAGCAGAAAACTTACATTAAAAAATCCAAATGAGAATTTCTTCATGAGTAATAGCCTGAAATATTTCCTTTTTTAAAATTTGAAACTATCCAGTCAATCAAAAACAAAATTAATTATAATCAATGATAGCAATAAAACAGTTCCCAGTACCATTGACTATCAAATATATGCGAGTGGGAAAATATCAATAACAATTGACAGAACACAAAAAAGTATTAACCCAAAAACACCTTAACCTATCCTCATTAGAGTCATAAAAAAAAGAGTAGCATATGAACACAGATACGTCCATGACAAAAACTGACGAGTTAGTAAAGGAAATATAAAATAAAAGAAAAAAAATTCAACAGTTATTTATCGATTCATTTTCACTGTTGCCACGCTAGAAAAGTTTAAGTAGACATTAACTTTTATTCACAAAGTTTCTCAATATCTGTTATAGAAAAATATGGACAATAAAATTAAAAAAAAATATTATTGGTATTACTCGTATACATGGAGAAGGAAGGAAAAACATATATAATGAAACAGAAACCATTTTGCGGAACTACATTATTTTCCAACCAAATGTTTGCAATTCACAACAGTTTTTTTGACATTTATTATAGCAAAAATTCTTCCACTTTGACTCCATACATTATTCTTGCCATACTTTTAGGATGCTAACTTCAATGTTTCCACAGCTGATTTCGTTAAATCCTCTTTCATAAAGTAATTCGAGTTTTTCAGCAATTTCTTCTTGTTAAAGATCAGATTTTTTGTTTTAATCGAGAGAAGCTGCACTAGGATTGGACGAGGTTTGCCTTCTTGAACCTTGCCGATTCGGTAACACTGTTCAAGATCGGACGGAGAAACAATAAGCTCCAATTTGTCTTGGGAAAAAAATAGTCCGTCAGAAATCGAGTACGCTTCATGGGCGGGAAACTTTTCATAGTTGCAGCAATGTTTGCCAAACTGTACCTGAAAAACTGTTGATTTGCTAGTAATAACATGTTTTTATGAGCTTCCTAGGAATCTGTAACATTATATATTGTAACGAATTAATCAATAGATGGAAAAATATCAGATGACTTACAGAAGAGTCACAATTGAAATTAGTGAGAGTCCATTGAACAAAACTAAAGAATGATGACGTGTTCAACTGATGATCTATTTAATTTGTGGAATTTCATGATGAATGTAGGATAGGGAAAATAGTGTAAATTTTGTCCAAGTTCCAATACGATTCTTCAATGTTACGACCGGTTTCGGTTTGTTAAACCATTATGAAGTAAATATTCATACATCAGGTCTTCTTTATAGATAAAATATAGTAATTATGTTAGCTACGTCAGATAAGAAGAAAATTGTGTACCTGTAATATCATAAACAATCTATATCAAAACATTTTCGAGTAGAATCCAAAATAATTATTGGAGTAGGTGTCTGTGGGATGGCTGATTATCAAAATGCACATAGTCAAAATGTGCTGTGTAACTATTTCCAATTCTTACTACAAGTTCATTTCCTTTTCCTTTCTGCATTTTTGCAGGATTTTCATGTTTTCTCTATTTATTTTGTAGTTTGTTTCTTGTAGATGATCATATATATCTGATTTATTATCAAATGACACATGCTCAAGGCACCTTATGTTAAAATTTCTCGCTGTCAGGCCTGTATAAGCTACTGAACAATCCTGAAATTCTAATTCATATTTACCTGATTCTTTCCATTTATCTTTTTTGTGGTTAGTATTGATTAACATGTTCCCTAAATTATTTTTGCTAGTGAATTACGTTAATATGTCAAATTTAAAAAGATAGTTTTCAATGGGTAGTTTATACTAGCAAATTTCTTATTCACTTTAGGTTCCACTTCATTTGGATTTGATTCATTCATGATAATTTTGTGGATTTTCTTGGAGATGATTTTGTACTGAAATATAGTTATTCAAATTTACGTGAACTTAGTTAGCCACACTTTTCCAGCCACGGTTTCAGACTTTTGAGGACCGCTAACATTGGGATGTAGCGTGAATTGCACACAGTGTTGCCAGATCAATAACAAATACATAAATAGTTTTCGCCCAATAATAGTTTGAAGCATTGTGATCTTTCATGAAATTGTAAGTCATCCATGATTTTGATTGGGGATACAGATCAGGAAAATTTGAAGGTGATCAAAAATTAAAAAAGTCGAGGTGAAAATATTGATGAATGAATTGAAACCGAATTTTCGCCGAAATGAGCTACGAAAGGAAGAGAATAAATACTTATGTATACATTAATTATGAATCCAAACATATTTTAAGATATTTGAATTCTGGTTGCTAGTACCTTGCTAATTTCTTCACAAGCACAACACAGCATTGCTCTACACATTATTAGATAATGATAACATAGTTATCAATTCGCGTATTAAGGAAAGTACGCGATGAAAAAAATCATTTGTTATCCAAAGAGGAAATCTTTTGAGAAAGCATTCCTGAAATTTGAAATGAAAATCCCCTATTGATGGAACTGGATTGAATGACAGACTATAAAGCTGATGGAATTCGATAAATAGTTGCGTTGCCATAAAACCGGCATTGATAATCTTTGGAAGGCCGTCATGGTGATGGGATTGGCTATGAAGTATCGATAAAGAGTTGGGCTGCCAAAAAACAAAAATTACTTCAAGGAAGAACATATGCAGAAACCTATGAAGCCGTTGTTATTTTTTTTTGAATGGACGTCAGGATGATATAAATAATAATATAATTTTCTCTGGCTATGAAATATCGATAAAGAAACGCGCTGTCGGAAAACAAAAGATACTACAAGAAAGAACTCATTGTCGAACCTATGAAACCATTAATATTTTTCTTTTGATAGCCGTCAGGGTGATATAAAAAAAATAAAATATTTTCTCGGGCTATGAAATATCGATAAGGAGTCGCGCTGTCCGAAAACAAAAAATACCGCGAGAAAGAACATATCGAGAAACATATAAAAACAATTTTATTTTTCTTTGGATGGCCATCAAGGTGATATAAAAAAAATAAAATATTTGCTCGGGCTATGAAATATCGATAAAAAGTCGGGCTGTCGGAAAACAAAAAATACCTCAAGAAAGAACACATTGTCGAACCTATGAAACCATTAATATTTTCCTTTGGATGGCCGTCAGGATGATATAAAAAAAAAAATATTTTCTCGCGCTATGAAATATCGATATAGAGTCGCGCTGTCGGAAAACAAAAAATACCACAAGAAAGAACATGTCGAGAAACATATAAAACAATTTTTATTTTTCTTTGGATGGCCGTCAGCCGTGAACCTGTTGACTGGGAGGTTGTATGAAAAATATTAATGGTTTCATAGGTTCGACAATGTGTTCTTTTTTGTGGTATTTATTGTTTTCCGACAGCGCGACTATCGATATTTCATAGCCCAAGAAAATATTTTATTTTTTTATATCACCCTGACGGCCATCCAAAGAAAAATTACAATAGTTTTATATGTTTCTCGACATGTTCTTTCTTGTGGTATTTTTTGTTTTCCGACAGCGCGACTCTTTATCGATATTTCATAGCCCGAGAAAATATTTAATTTTTTTATTTCACCCTGACGGCCATCCAAAGAAAAATAACAATGGTTTTTAAGTATTTCATACATCAAAAGGACGTTGTAATTCGTGAATTACGAGATAAAATTAAAATTTTAAATGATCATATAGATCTTTTGAAAGTGGTCAATAAAGACACACACCTCTTATCGCAAAAACCACCTATGATAAATTCCGGAGACGGAGAAAAAAACATCAGTGATAGTAAAGTGTCCAAAAACGCTAGTGCTACGAGCAAAAACGAAATAGACTCGAACGTAAATAATAAACAAACAATTATTAGCCATCAACAAGTGTGTGACGGAATAAACCATATTGAGAAGACGTTGGCATTACAAAAATATGTTGATATCAATTCAGATAGAACTGATGAATCAATAACGTCAGGATCATCCAGCACCACTACGCCGAATCAGCAGAAAGAGCAGTGGAAAGAAGCAATTGGAAGAAAACGAAGACGCCAAATGATTGTCGGAAGTAATAATGGAGATACTAGTGTGAAAGGTGTCCCAAAACAGGTGCATTTACATGTTTATAGAATTGATCCTCAGACCTCGCTTGGCGATCTGACGAAACTATTAAAAACTCATTTCCCTGAGGTGAAATGTGAAAGCATTACTCCCAAACACCCTAGCATTTACAATTCCTTCAAAGTTTATATTTTTCAACATAACTTTAGGAGGGCCATGAATCCTAATATATGGCCCTTTGGGGCATGTGTACAACGTTTTTTCGAATTTGAGAGAATGGACTCAACCAATCCATAGACAGCAAATTTTTTTCACCAAATCTTTTAGTTCTCAACATCGCTAGTATTAATTCGTACAAAATAAATGAACTTCATTGCGACACTTTTGTTTACAACGAATTAAATTTTTAATGTTTGACTGAGATAAATGAGAAACCAGATTCTGTAAATGACATATATATACAGGGCTTCACTCTAGCAAGTTCCTTCTGTAGGACAGACCATCAAAAAGGTGGCGTTGGCATTTGGGCAAAACATTCTATTATATTTGAAGATCTAAATCTATCTCACTACTGTATAGAAAAAGACATAGAAGTATGTGGCATTTCCTGGAAAAACAAAAACCAAAAATTTATTTTAATAAACTGCTACAGATCTCCCAGCGGGGATCTCAACATTTTTTGTGACGTAATCACAGAAATATTGGAGTCCACATTTAAACCAAATATTCGTATGATACTTACAGGAGATTTCAACTGTGATGCGTACAGGAACTCAAAAGATTTTGTTAAATTGAACACAGTATTGTCTTGTTTCAACCTTTTCCATGAAGTCAATTGGCCCACTCGGGTTCAAAATAACAGTCTTTCAACCATAGATAATATATTCATTAACTTCCAAAACGATGGAATCACTGCTGTTGTAGATAATAATGTATCTGACCACAAATATATCTTCTATGAAATTGCGGAATTCTTTCCATTCAAGAATCTATAATGACGAATCTCACAAAAATTTCGAAACTGCCCTAGAAAATGAAAAGTGGAGCGGACTTTTTGATATGAATGATACCGACTTGGCTTTTGATTTTTTTTTGCAAACATTCTTTTATCATTTCGACACGAGTTATCCAACACGACGGGTTTGTAGTAGACCAAATGTTAAAAAATGGGTGGATACGGATGTCAAAATATCTAGCTGTAAGCTGAATGATCTTTTTTTATTGAAAAACAAATACCCGGTGCTGGCTGATTTTTATAGAGAATCCAAAAAACGACACTCTCTACTTTTACAGTCCAAAAAAAAACAATATTATCAAAATATCATTCGGAACTCAGATGATCCTGGCAAAACTGCTTCGAAAGTTATTTCCGAAATGAACAATAAAAATAAAAGTGAACACAAAAATATCACCTTGCTTCACAATGATGCGAAAGTGGAAGACCCAGAAATTGTAGCTGGTCTGTTCAATGAAATTTTCAAAAATGCCCCACTGGAACTCAAGGAAAAGATAACCCAGTCAAATACTGATGTTAGCAATATGCAAGAAATTCTTCTGCCTTCTTTATTTCTCAGACCATTGTCGCCTAATGAACTATTCAATTTGTTGAGTGATAAACTGAAAAATAAAACTTCAGCAGGCCCAGATGAAATACCCACTTTTGTATTGAAGAAAGTCACTTTTATGACTGATCCTTTGACATTTTTATTGAATCTTTCATTCGAAACGGGAAAATTTCCGACAACACTCAAGAAAGGAAAAGTTATTCTTATTTATAAAAAAAATAGAACTGATCACTTGGAGAATTATAGACCAATAACGATCTCTAGTAGTTTTTCGAAAGTGTTTGAATATTGATATTTGGAAAGGTTAATGAATTTTCTCAATTAACACAATATTTTGACGAATAGTCAACACGGTTTTCGACATGGTAAATCAACAACGACTGCAATCTATGATTTCTATACCAATTTGATAAACTGTTTAGATCAAGGAGAGATCCCAATGGGAATTTTCTGTGATTTGAGTCGGGCCTTCGACTGTGTGGACCACAGGATTTTGATATGAAAGTTATATAACTATGGAATTAGAGGTGTTTGTTTGGAATGGTTAGAATCGTTTCTCAAGTGTCGTTCTCAGTATGTGAGTTTAAAACATAAAGAAAATAATGTAATTAGGAATGTTGCATCTATCAATACCGATATCAATATAGGTGTTCCCCAAGGCTCTGTCTTGGGCCCAGTTTTGTTTATTTTATACATCAATGAAATCACAAATTCATTTCCGGAAATTAAGTTGACAATTTATGCAGATGACACTTCCCTGCTTATATCCAACAAAAACCAAATAAAACTGAAAGAAACTTGTGAAACCACTCTCAATCACTTAGTTTCCTGGTTCAACCAAATATCTCTCTATTTCAACGCAGAAAAAACTAACCTTATAAAATTTCACACCTATAAAAATGAACTCATAAATATACATATAGTTTCAAATGATACGCCTCTCTCAATAAATAACAGTTGTAAATTCTTAGGAATTTTCGTAGATTCACATTTAGATTGGAAAGAATATTGTAAGTCCCTAATTTCCAAATTTTCATCTCTTCACTTCATGTTCAGAAATCTGAAACTTCTTTTGACACCTCAACAATTGATAAATGTATACTATACACAAATAGAAAGTCGACTGAGGTATGGTATATAGGTATATATATAGGAGAGAGGTAGTCGTTGCTGACTAGTTAAGATCAAGCTAGGGAAACTTGTTGGGTAAGCAGCATGCAGGAAAGTATACTCTTATAACACTTTATTCCAATATTTCGACAAGTTTTATTGTTATTGTTTGTGAGATATACATAAAGATAATCGTCACACATTAAAACATTATTTTGTTATGGATAAAAACTAATTATATTTGAATTTATGTAAAATGGATACCATACCGGTGTAATTGTTTCTCTTCTTCACGCCGGACGTTACGGACACCGGTATGGTATCCATTTTACATAAATTCAAATATAATTAGTTTTTATCCATAACAAAATAATGTATATATAATATACTTTCCTGCATGCTGCTTACCCAACAAGTTTCCCTAGCTTGAAATATATATATATATATATATATATATATATATATATATATATATATATATATATATATATATATATATATATATATATATATATATATATATATATATATATATGTATTATTTGTATTTGTTTATTTTTTATATTCATCGTCAATGTTTATACATTTTTATTTAAATTCGATTACCTACCGCATTTTCACGCGGAAGCATCCACATCTAACTGACTCTTTCTTATACAATGTATGTTGTCTCAAAGAAATAAAGTGATTTGATTTGATTTTATGTTTCTCGACTTGTTCTTTCTTGTAGTATTTTTTGTTTTCCAACAGCGCTACTATTTATTGATATTTCATAGCCCAAAAAAATATTTTATTTTTTTATATTACCCTGACGGCCATCCTAAAAAAAATAACAACGGTTTTATTTGTTTCTCGACATGTTCTCTCTTGTGTCATTTTTTGTTTTCCGTCAGCGCGACTCTTCATCGATATTTCATAGCCCGAGGAAATATTTTATTTTTTTTTATATCACCCTGACGGCCATCCAAAGAAAAATAACAATGGTTTAATATGTTTCTCGACATGTTCTTTCTTGTGGTTTTTTTGTTTTCCGACAGCGCGACTCTTTATCGATATTTCATAGCCCGAGAAAATATTTAATTTTTTTATATCACCCTGACGGCCATCTAAAGAAACATTACAATGGTTTTATATGTTTCTTGACATGTTCTTTCTTGAAGTATTTTTTGTTTTCCAACAGCGCTACCACTTATCGATATTTCATAGCCCAAGAAAATATTTTAATTTTTTATATCACCCTGACGGCCATCCTAAAAAAAATAACAACGGTTTCATATGTTTTTCGACATGTTCTCTCTTGTGTTATTTTTTGTTTTCCGACAGCGCGACTCTTCATCGATATTTCATAGCCCGAGAAAATATTTAATTTTTTTATATCACCCTGACGGCCATCCAAAGAAAAATATCAATGGTTTTATATGTTTCTTGACATGTTCTTTCTTGTGGTATTTTTTGTTTTCCGACAGCGTGACTCTTTATCGATATTTCATAGCCCGAGAAAATAATTTATTTTTTTTATATCACCCTGACGGATATCCAGAGAAATATTAGAGTGGTTTCATAGGTTTGACAATGTGTTTTTGCTTGTGGTAGTTTTTGTTTTCCGACAGCGCGACTCTTTATCGATATTTCATAGCCCGAGAAAATATTTAATTTTTTTATATCACCCTGACGGCCATCCAAAGAAAAATATCAATGGTTTTATATGTTTCTTGACATGTTCTTTCTTGTGGTATTTTTTGTTTTCCGACAGCGTGACTCTTTATCGATATTTCATAGCCCGAGAAAATAATTTATTTTTTTTATATCACCCTGACGGATATCCAGAGAAATATTAGAGTGGTTTCATAGGTTTGACAATGTGTTTTTGCTTGTGGTAGTTTTTGTTTTCCGACAGCGCGACTCTTTATCGATATATCATAGCCCAAGAAAATATTTTATTTTTTTTATATCACCCTGACGGCCATCCAAAGAAAAATAACAATAGTTTTATATGTTTCTCGACATGTTCTCTCTTGTGGTTTTTTTGTTTTCCGACAGCGCGACTCTATCGATATTTCATAGCCCGAGAAAATATTTTATTTTTTTATATCACCCTGACGGCCATCCAAAGAAAAATAACAATGGTTTTATATGTTTCTCGACATGTTCTTTCTTGTGGTATTTTTTGTTTTCCGACAGCGTGACTCTTTATCGATATTTCATAGCCCGAGAAAATATTTTTTTTTTGTATCTCCCTGACTGCCATCCAAAGAAAAATTAGAGTGATTTCATAGGTTTGACAATGTGTTTTTACTTGTGGTATTTTTTGTTTTCCGACAGCGCGACTCTTTATCGATATATCATAGCCCAAGAAAATATTTTATTTTTTTTATATCACCCTGACGGCCATCCAAAGAAAAATAATAATGGTGTTATGTTTCTTGACATGCTCTTTCTAGTGGAATTTTTTGTTTTTCGACAGCGCTACTATTTATCGATATTTCATAGCCCAAGAAAATATTTTATTGTTTTATATCACCCTGACGGCCATCCTAAAAAAAAAATGACAATGGTTTATATGTTTCTCGACATGTTCTTTCGGATATCTTAAAATATGTTTGGATTTTTAATTAATGTATACTTAAGTATTTATTTTCTTCCTTTCGTAGCTCATTTCGGCGAAAATTCCGTTTCAATTCATTCATCAACATTTTCACCTCGACTTTGTCAGTTTTTAATCACTTTCAAATTTTCCTGAACTCTATCCCCAATCAAAATCATGAATGACTTATAATTTCATGAAAGATCACAATGCTTCAAACTATTATTGGGAGAAAACTATTTACGTATTTGTTATTGATCTGGCAACACTGTGTGCAATTCACGCTACATCCCAATGTCAGCGGTCCTCAAGTCTGAAACCGTGGCTGGAAAAGTGTGGCTAACTTTACGTAAATGTAGAAAAATAAAGAAAAATATCAATGGTTTTATATGTTTCTTGACATGTTCTTGCTTGTGGTGTTTTTTGTTTTCCAACAGCGTGACTCTTTATCGATATTTCATAGCCCGAGAAAATATTTTATTTTTTTATATCACCCTGACGGACATCCAGAGTAAAATTAGAGTGGTTTCATAGGTTTGACAATGTGTTTTTACTTGTGGTATTTTTTGTTTTCCGACAGCGCGACTCTTTATCGATATATCATAGACCAAGAAAATATTTTATTTTTTTTTATATCACCCTGACGGCCATCCAAAGAAAAATATCAATAGTTTTATATGTTTCTCGACATGTTCTTTCTTGTAGTTTTTTTGTTTTCCGACAGCGCAACTCTTTATCGATATTTCATAGCCCGAGAAAATATTGAATTTTTTATATCACACTGACAGCCATCCAAAGAAACATAACAATGGTTTTATATGTTTCTTGACATGTTCTTTCTTGTAGACATTTTTGTTTTCCACCAGCGCCACTATTTATCGATATTTCATAGCCCAAGAAAATATTTTATTTTTTTATATCACCCTGAAGGCCATCCTTAAAAAAATAACAACGGTTTTATATGTTTCTCGACATGTTCTCTCTTGTGTTGTTTTTTGTTTTCCGACAGCGCGACTCTTCATCGATATTTCATAGCCCGAGAGAATATTTTATTTTTTTATATCACCCTGACGGCCATCCAAAGAAAAATAACAATGGTTTTATATGTTTCTCGACATGTTCTTTCTTGTGGTATTTTTTGTTTTCCGACAGCGTGACTCTTTATCGATATTTCATAGCCCGAGAAAATATTTTTTTTTTTGTATCACCCTGACTGCCATCCAAAGAAAAATTGGAGTGGTTTCATAGGTTTGACAATGTGTTTTTACTTGTGGTATTTTTTGTTTTCCGACAGCGCGACTCTTTATCGATATATCATAGCCCAAGAAAATATTTTATTGTTTTATATCACCCTGACGGCCATCCTAAAAAAAAATTACAATGGTTTTATATGTTTCTCGACATGTTCTTTCGGATATCTTAAAATATGTTTGGAGTTTTAATTAATGTATACTTAAGTATTTATTTTCTTCTTTTCGTAGCTCATTTCGGCGAAAATTCCGTTTCAATTCATTCATCAACATTTTCACCTCGACTTTGTCAGTTTTTGATCACTTTCAAATTTTCCTGATCTGTATCCCCAATCAAAATCATGAATGACTTATAATTTCATGAAAGATCACAATGCTTCAAACTATTATTGGGAGAAAACTATTCATGTATTTGTTATTGATCTGGCAACACTGTGTGCAGTTCACGCTACATCCCAATGTCAGCGGTCCTCAAGTCTGAAACCGTGGCTGGAAAAGTGTGGCTAACTTTACGTAAATGTTATTCAATGCTATTGCTTCATAATCTTTATTTCTTCTTGTAAGGCTCTCTCCATCCATAAGTCATTGATATAAATGCTGATAATCTATGTGACGGTGGGCTGATCGAATCAAATGAAATTTTACAATCTGTAAAAGAGTTCTTCCTATATGTTGAACTGAAATTTATTTTTAATTCTTGTACTAGTGAGATCAAGAAAGGTAATACTATTGATTCGTTCGATTTTGACCGTGAATTCAATTATATCATAGAGAGTATTGAGAAAATTCAAAAATTGATTTATTGGTCCCGTTGCGCCGTCAGATTCTACGAGAATATTATCTACATATTCTTATCGCGGTGGTGTGCGGGTTGAGTCCTCGCCTCATAAGCCAGATAGCGTGAGTTCGAATCTCAGCATTGCCACCGGTCTCGTGCATGGCATCACACGTATTAAAAGATAAGGGCTACGTCTTCCTCTAGGTGGCACATGTCTTTGACTTTCGAGGGTTGCACTTAGGGGTGCAACCGGTTGACGGATATAACTATTTTTAATTTTTTTTTTTTAATTTACCAGAATGAAATATGCTTATGAGATAAGGTATAATTCATAAAAATATCTGCTAGTAAGGAGCTCAAAGGGTTGGCCTGATTTTTGTTTCACCTAAAAACCACTGGACGTACAGATATTACCGGCGGGAGAATTTTATTTTCTCAGTTAAGGTCGAGGATATATTTCGTGTCAAAGACTTGAAAGAAGGAGATAATTACGTGTCCTCCATTTCCTATAGAGGACCAAGAAAACTACAGACTGCGTTCAGGGTGTTTTAGATTCTCTATCTAATCTTGGACATATCGGAGTTCGATAGGTTGTTGAATTTATTTGTAATTGCTCTACTATCATCTACTGCAGAAATTATTCCTGGGTTCCATTGGCATATGTAAATTTTTTCACTTGCTGTTTTGATTTCAAAATCAATAATCGTGATAACAGAATCTTTTTGACTAATAATCAAAAATTTATGAAATTGGAAAGTATTTCAAATGTAATTAGTTCCATATTTTGCCTTGGAACTCAGGCAATAACGTGCTACGACCTAATCACGCGTTATCCCAAATATGAGAACAACAGCTTTTTGAATTCGATAGTGAATGCTCAACAATCATTGGCTTGATTTATACATATGTATATGTGTTGGTTTCATTGTCACAACTACCTGCCTGTGACTTCACATAGTAGCAATATGTTTTCAACCGCTGAATACACATTATGATTCAGAATTGCTTTGAAGTAATCTTTCATAAATTAATTATTATTATTTCACATCTATACTTGATTGATTCAATTCGCGAAGAACTATCCAATCATGATCATACATTTCACTCGCTGTTCCGACTTCATAGCTAGTGACCGATGTCAACGACTTTTCTCAAAACTTTACCTGATGAACAATGCATAGAGAATGCTACAAATAATTTTGAATATTTTATTTAAAAAAAGTATTAGTTTCAACTTGGGAAGTGATGCAAACATCCATCTTTAATTATTTCTTCTAGGAATGCTTCGAAATCATTCGAATCGAATGGCGGCCCTTCACTCTGAACACCATCAAATCTACTGTTGCTCGGCCGTTCTGGGAGAAGTTGAGTTGGGCCGCCTGGAGCATCTCCCTCAGCAGATACTAGGTCCGGGTGCTGCTTATTCTGAACTGAACAGGATCCCTTAGATATCTCACCCTTTACCTTCATTCGTCTGTTGGAACCACACCTTTACTGACTTTTCGCTCAAACCTAGTTCTCGTGAGATATTTTACTCGTCCTGGCGGGTGGGATATTGGATCTTCTTGAAGTAATTTACCAATTTTACTACTTGCTGCGAACTAAATTTTGTCCTAACTCTCCTTGCTTTTTTTTCGGGACCTAAGCTTGCATCAATGCTAACCTCAAACCGCAGTTCAAAGCCGTCTGCGCTATTCTGTTGGCAAAATGAATAAGGATGACTTTCCGAAACTAACTTTGATTTTTGTAGTATAATTATTCAGAATACTTCTATTGTTTTCTGTAAAATATACAAGAGACTTCTGAGCAAAACAACTTCATGAAAATTTACTGTGATAACCGTTTGCCTCTTTTTATATGAAATTTCAATAAAAATGAAAGCATCGAACTTGAGTTCCAAATTAACAGGAATCTCTGATATGAAATAAGGTTCAAAGTTTACTTACCACTATCACACATTGCTGATTTGCATCACTGTAACTCGACATTTTGAAGAAAGTCACACAATAAAATTCAAACAGAATAATTCAACCCAGGAAGGTGCTACTCATTCATACAACAGATAAGAATAATTTGTCACATAATAATTTATACCCGTAGCGAAGTACCTGTCAATAAATCATAACTTACGCGGAAACTACCTGGACTGTACGAGTGAATTAGAATACACCTGTCAAACAATTAATTTGCTGGTAATAACAAGTTCTCGTCAGCTCTCTAGGAATTTTTCACATTAAATAATAACATAATTAGGTAATTAGACCATATTTTTAATAAATCAATTTCTCTTTAGGCCGGCATAATTGCAGTCCGAACAAAAAAGATTTTATTTTTGGGTATTCGAAATCAATACTGTGCAATTTGCGTTTGTTAGGCACAGAGGAAGATTGATTCACCTACGGAACACACATGTTTCAAAAAACTAAGGGAATCAAGCTGCCAAACCAAATAAATGAATCGACCCACACATTCTAAAAGATTGTATATCAAAGGCTAGCACTTTCGGCCAGCTCGTAAGTCAACATACATTACCCTCTCACTAGGATCAGGTGCCTATAACAAAGCATATTTCCATTATGAACGTCTGACTACACTTATGCCATCTAAAGCACAGCTGAGAACTGACTACTTGCATGAGTTTGAGATTCGAAGGAATGATATCTATCCCAAGATACACATAGCTCATTCATTCAAGTACTACGATTATTGGCTGTGGAACATACTCCCTATCTCTTTTAAACAACTGTCTGGTAATGTAATGAAAATGAAGCATCTTCTTCTGGACAACGAATTACCACAGCTTCTGAGTTATCTTTCATGATTTTTCAGCATGAGCTCGCTGCCATAGGCCATCACCTAACGAACATGTCTATAAAAAGTGTCAAACTTGGGATAGTGGAGTCACTCAATGATAACAAAAAGTATTTTTCCCCTTCACCACACAAGTAGTCAATGTCAATGTTCCCCTCGAAATTAAACCAATTTGAGTACGAGATTTGACCACCCTATAAGTTAAGATGCATAATACTCTTTACTGATGAAGAACACATTCCTAGAGAATTCGGGCTGGAGTGGCAGAGATAAAGAGAGGCCCTTATAACGTGCTACGTTTCACCTGCAATCAAGTGTTGCACATCCTTACACTTGCTTTCACCGTACTGATGAGATCCCTAAGATCGAAACACGTGTCTACGGTTGCATTTTTACTAGAGGGCTTAGTCCAATAAAATGTTCCTTCTTGTTATTCACAAATCCCTCGAGAGCATATCCCTGATGGCAAGTTGATTCATTTGCCCTTCTACACTTGTATACATTTCATTGAATTACATTTCCTAATCGTAATCAGCACAGAGCCCTGTTCACTGTTTCTTCTCCCATTTCATTTGGTTGGATTCATACTTCCAAAAATGTTTGTGAAGAATACAAAAATTGCAATATTCCTCCAAATTATGTAGGGAGACTGCTTCAGAATCTAACCATAATACAAGAAGGGGTGATTCCTGCAAATTCCATAACACTAAACGACAAATTATAAAATCTCTCATTAAAATGCTATTATTTGCTAAAATTGAGTTACCAAATGAAGAAAAGCAAATCAGCAGAATGATACATTTAATTTGATTGATGTTGCTAACACTAAAAATCAGTACCCTTCAATACCTGTCATCTGAGTTCCTTCATTTCGAATTAATGCTAATAATTACCAAAGTTTTTTGATTGACCACATTGTGCTTGGTTGAAATGCAATGAATATTGTGAAATAAGTAATAAGTAAGTAAGTTATGTGTAAGGGTGAGTGTGTGTGTGAATTTATATGTGTTTGTATCACTATATTTATAGCAAATCATGTGTGAATATTCCTGAACTGTGACGTCCGCTAAAATTGTGGCAACTTACATACGTTGTCACAAATTCATAATCCAATAGATACTCGTATTTTCAGACTAGTCTAATTCAAATATATCCCCCTCTTTCGATATAAAGTTTATAGCATCTTCAATGAAAATCAACGGCGGGAAATATTTCTGAAATCATCGTAGAATGTGTGAAATGCCACAATTCACTTTTATTCACATTTCACGTATACAAAGTACTGTGACTGCAATAATTATGTCTACTGAGGCACCCTCTGTCATTTAAGTTCACAAAGGAAGCAGTGTTGTCGAACAAAACATCTGCGCCTTTTCATTGTGCTCCACAATTTGGTAGGCCATCACCCTTGGTTCACTACGGCTACTCAGGGCACATGATTTTCGGACCCACTGATCACTCACCCCACGGACGTTGGGAGTGGTTATCTCGGTAAATGATTAAGCGCGCCCTCCGTAAGTATCGGAGGTTCGGAGACAGTGCCTGACTGAAATATTCTTTTGGGGAAAAAAATAATAATGATAATAATAATAATAATAACAATAATGTGGTTCAGGCTCCTACAGCTACATAGGGAAAGGCCAATGCATGGGGTCTTCTTCAAGAACATTGAAGACCTTGGCTTATCCAGAAACCTGACCTACGCTTTTCTCAGGTCAAGTGGGCTGAAGTCGGAAACTGAGGGATTCATAATGGCCTGCCAGGATGTTGTCTTCAACACCCTCGTCTATCACAGTCGCGTGATAGGTATAGAGGTACCTGACACTAGATGCAGAGTGTCGTGGGGCAGCTGAGACCATAATGCATTTGCAGTCAGCTTGTCCAGCTAATGCGGTCTCAGCCTAAATCCACAGGCATAACGCAGCCTTACAAGTGTTGTACTACTATCTACAACACTCGTACGGTATAGACGAGACACCGGTGTTGCGTTATGCTCAGGGGGATATTGAGTCTGTTGTGGAGAATGAGAAGTGCTGATTATATTGGAACTACTCATTCCCCACCCTCAGGCAAATACAAGCCAATAGGCCTGATGTAGTCCTCCTCGACCATCAAAGTAGGACGATTTTCGTCATTGAGTTTTCAGCTCCTGGCGAAACGAACATCGTCCGAAAAGAGGAGGAAAAACGGACTAAATATCGAGATTTTCTCCTCGAACTCCGCAGGCTTTATCCAAACCATTCTGTCAAGATGGTGGTTCTGATGATAGGGGTCCTTGGTGGAATGATGGACACACTGCTCTCAAACTTGAAAATCATACCGGCTTGCCATAATGCGGCAGAAAACTTGGCCGGAAGAATGCAGAGGGTCGTAATTCTTGGTTCACTCCGTCTTCTCAGGGCACAAGACACTCGGACCCAGCAATCACTCATTCCATGGACGTGGGGAGTGTTCACAGGGGTTAAAGATACACCAGCGCTCTCCGGAAGTGTCGGGGCTCCAGCGACAGGGCCTGTCTGGAATATCCCATTAGAAAAATAATAATAATAATAATAATAATATTCTTAGCCAGACGAATACAGAATTCCGTCATCCTTGGTTCACTACGGCTACTCATAGCACATGATTCTCAGACTCAGTAATCACTCACCCCACGGACGTGGGGAGTGGGTATCTGGGTAAATGACCCAGCGCGTCTTCTGGAAGTATCGGGGCTCCGGAGACAGGATGTGACCGGAAGATCCTTAGGGAAAAATAATCATAATAAAAATAAAATCTTTATTGCAGCTAATACTATACCATCGCGTTTATCATTATATTATTTATATTATATATAAGAAATATTATTATTTTAATAAAAAATGGCCTGGACCACATTTTGATAGGCAAGCCACTTTAGGTGAATTCCATTATATCATAGAAAGTATTGAGAAAATTCAAAAATTGATTTATTTGTCCCGTTGAGCCGTCAGATTCTACGAGAATATTATCTACATATTCTTACAGCGGTGGTGTGCGGGTTGAGTCCTCGCCTCATAAGCCAGAGAGCGTGAGTCACCCTGACGGCCATCCTAAAAAAAAATAACAACGGTTTTATATGTTTCTCGACATGTTCCCTCTTGTGTTATTTTTTGTTTTCCGAAAGCGTGACTCTTCATCGATATTTCATAGCCCGAGAAAATATTTTATTTTTTTTATATCACCCTGACGGCCATCCAAAGAAAAATAACAATGGTTTTATATGTTTCTCGACATGTTCTCTCTTGTGTTATTTTTTGTTTTCCGACAGCGCGACTCTTCATCGATATTTCATAGCCCGAGAAAATATTTTATTTTTTTATACCACCCTGACGGCCATCCAAAGAAATATAACAATGGTTTTATATGTTTCTCGACATGTTCTTTCTTGTGGTATTTTTTGATTTCCGACAGCGTGACTCTTTATCGATATTTCATAGCCCGAGAAAATATTTTTTTTTTGTATCACCCTGACTGCCATCCAAAGAAAAATTAGAGTGGTTTCATAGGTTTGACAATGTGTTTTTACTTGTGGTATTTTTTGTTTTCCGACAGCGCGACTCTTTATCGATATATCATAGCCCAAGAAAATATTTTATTTTTTTTTATATCACCCTGACGGCCATCCAAAGAAAAATAATAAGGGGGTTATATGTTTCTTGACATGCTCTTTCTAGTGATATTTTTTGTTTTCCGACAGCGCTACTATTTATCGATATTTCATAGCCCAAGAAAATATTTTATTGTTTTATATCACCCTGACGGCCATCCTAAAAAAATGACAATGGTTTTATATGTTTCTCGACATGTTCTTTCGGATATCTTAAAATATGTTTGGATTTTTAATTAATGTATACTTAAGTATTTATTTTCTTCCTTTCGTAGCTCATTTCGGCGAAAATTCCGTTTCAATTCATTCATCAACATTTTCACCTAGACTTTGTCAGTTTTTGATCACTTTCAAATTTTCCTGATCTGTATCCCCAATCAAAATCATGAATGACTTATAATTTCATGAAAGATCACAATGCTTCAAACTATTATTGGGAGAAAACTATTTACGTATTTGTTATTGATCTGGCAACACTGTGTGCAATTCACGCTACATCCCAATGTCAGCGGTCCTCAAGTCTGAAACCGTGGCTGGAAAAGTGTGGCTAACTTTACGTAAATGTTATTCAATGCTATTGCTTCATAATCTTTATTTCTTCTTGTAAGGTTCTCTCCATCCATAAGTCATTGATATAAATGCTGATAATCTATGTGACGGTGGGCTGAACGAATCTAATGAAATTTTACAATCTGTAAATGAGTTTTTCCTATATGTTGAACTGAAATTTATTTTTAATTCTTGTACTAGTGGGATCAAGAAAGGTAATACTATTGATTCGTTCGATTTTGACCGTGAATTCAATTATATCATAGAGAGTATTGAGAAAATTCAAAAATTG
Source organism: Chrysolina americana (assembly GCA_958502065.1). Classification (NCBI taxonomy): domain Eukaryota; kingdom Metazoa; phylum Arthropoda; class Insecta; order Coleoptera; family Chrysomelidae; genus Chrysolina; species Chrysolina americana. The sequence continues at coordinate 22,611,372 of OY293417.1, read as the reverse complement.
ATTTATTTGTCCCGTTGAGCCGTCAGATTCTACGAGAATATTATCTACATATTCTTACCGCGGTGGTGTGCGGGTTGAGTCCTCGCCTCATAAGCCAGAGAGCGTGAGTTCGAATCTCAGCATTGCCACCGGTCTCGTGCATGGCATCACACGTATTAAAAGATAAGTCTACGTCTTCCTCTAGGTCGCACATGTCTTTGACCTCTGAGGGTTGCACGTAGGGGTCCAACCGGTTGACGGATATAACAATTTTAACAACAATTTTTAATTTTTTTTTAACAATTTATACGAATGAAATATGCTTATGAGATAAGGTATAATTCATAAAAATATCTGCTAGTAAGGAGCTCAAAGGGTTGGCCTGATTTTTGTTTCACCTAAAAACCACTGGACGTACAGATATTACCGGCGGGAGAATTTTATTTTCTCAGTTAAGCTCGAGGAAATATTTCGTGTCAAAGACTTGAAAGAAGGAGATAATTACGTGTCCTCCATTTCCTATAGAGGACCAAGAAAACTACAGACTGCGTTCAGGGTGTTTTAGATTCTCTATCTAATCTTGGACATATCGGAGTTCGATAGGTTGTTGAATTTATTTGTAATTGCTCTACTATCATCTACTGCAGAAATTATTCCTGGGTTCCATTTGCATATGTAAATTTTTTCACTTGCTGTTTTGATTTCAAAATTAATAATCGTGATAACAGAATCTTTTTGACTAATAATCAAAAATTTATGAAATGGGAAAGAATTTCAAATGTAATTAGCTCCATGTTTTGCCTTGGAACTCAGGCAATAACGTGCTACGACCTAATCAGGCGTTATCCCAAATATGAGAACAACAGCTTTTTGAATTCGATAGTGAATGCTCAACAATCATTGGCTTGATTTATACATATGTATATGTGTTGGTTTCATTGTCACAACTACCTGCCTGTGACTTCACATAGTAGCAATATGTTTTCAACCGCTGAATACACATTATGATTCAGAATTGCTTTGAAGTAATCTTATTTCACATCTATACTTGATTGATATGAATTCAATTCGCGAAGAACTATCCAATTATGATCATACATTTCACTCGCTGTTCCGACTTCATAGCTAGTGACCGATGTCACCGACTTTTCTCAAAACTTCACCTGATGAACAATGCATAGAGAATGCTACAAATAATTTTGAATATTTTATTTAAAAAAAGTATTAGTTTCAACTTGGGAAGTGATGCAAACATCCATCTTTAATTATTTCTTCTAGGAATGCTTCGAAATCATTCGAATCGAATGGCGGCCCTTCACTCTGAACACCATCAAATCTACTGTTGCTCGGCCGTTCTGGGAGAAGTTGAGTTGGGCCGCCTGGAGCATCTCCCTCAGCAGATACTAGGTCCGGGTGCTGCTTATTCTGCACTGAACAGGATCCCTTAGATATCTCACCTTTTACCTTCATTCGTCTGTTTTGGAACCACAACTTCACTGACTTTTCGCTCAAACCTAGTTCTCGTGAGATATTGCACTTGTCCTGGCGGGTGGGATATTGGATCTTCTTGAAGTAATTTTCCAATGTTACTACTTGCTGCGAACTAAATTTTGTCCTAACTCTCCTTGCTTTTTTTCCGGGACCTAAGCTTGAATCAATGCTAACCTCAAACCGCAGTTCAAAGCCGTCTGCGCTATTCTGTTGGCAAAATGAATAAGGATGAATTTCCGAAATTAACTTTGATTTTTGTAGTATAGTTATTCGGAATACTACTATTGTTACATTCTTCTGAATGTAAAATACAAGAGACTTCTGAACAAAACAACTTCATGAAAATTTACTGTGATCACCGTTTACCTCTTTTTATATGAAATTTCAATAAAAATGAAAACATCAAATTTGAGCTCCAAATTAACAGGAATCTCTGATATGAAATAAGGTTCACAGTTTACTTACCACTATCACACATTGCTGATTTGCATCACTGTAACTCGACATTTTGAAGAAAGTCACACTATAAGATTCAAACAGAATAATTCAAACCAGGAAGGTGCTACTCATTCATACAACTGATAAGAATAATTAGTCACAATAATTTATACCCGTAGCGAAGTACCTGTCAATAAATGATAACTTATGCGGAAACTACCTGGACTGTGCGAGTGAATTAGAATATACCTGTCAAACAGTTAATTTGCTGGTAATAACAAGTTCTCATCAGCTTTCTAGGAATTTTTCACATTAAATAATAACATAATTAGGTAATTAGACCTTATTTTTAATAAATCAATTTCTCTTTAGGCCGGCATAATTGCAGTCCGAACAAAAAAGATTTTATTTTTGGGTATTCGAAATCAATAATGTGCAATTTGCGTTTGTTGGGCAAAGAGGAAGATTGAATCACCTACGGAACACACATGTTTCAAAATACTAAGGGAATCAAGCTGCCAAACCAAATAAATGAATCGACCTACACAATCTAAAGGATTTTATATCAAAGGCTAGCACTTTCGGCCAGCTCGTAAGTCAACATACATTTCACTCTCACTAGGATCAGGTGCCTATAACAAAGCATATAGTTCCATTATGAACGTCTGACTACACTTATGCCATCTAAAGCACAGCTGAGAACTGACTACTTGCATGAATTTGAGATTCGAAGGAATGATATCTATCCCAAGATACACATAGCTTATTCATTCAAGTACTATGATTATTGGCTGTGAAACATACCCCCAATCTCTTTTAAGCAACTGTCTGGTAATGTTATGAGAATGAAGCCTCTTCTTCTGGACAACGAATTACCACAGCTTCTGAGTTATCTTTCATGATTTTTCAGCATGAGCTCGCTGCCATAGGCCATCACCTATCGAACATGTTTATAAGAAGTGTCAAAATTGGGATAGTGGATGCCTGTGGTGTCACTCAATGATAACAAAAAGTATTTTCCCCTTCACCATACAAGTAGTCAATGTCAATGTTCCCCTCGAAATTAAACCAATTTGAGTACGAGATTTGACCACCCTATAAGTTAAGATGCATAATACTCTTTACTGATGAAGAACACATTCCTAGAGAATTTGGGGTGGAGTGGCAAAGATGAAGAGAGGCCCTTATAACGTGCTACGTATATATATATATATATATATATATATATATATATATATATATATATATATATCCCCAAATCTCATCACCAAATATAATTTGTATCTAAAAACTATCTCGTTTTTTGCACCAGAACAAACAACAGATTCCGAATAGATAACTTCATTCCCTTTTCCAGTGTTATTTATAGAAGGTATCGAAATTTAAAATTTAATCGCCACCTATTAGTTGGTAGTTTCATCACATTAAGTTGCGACTAACGGATATCCTTCTTCAAACAATGACCTACGACCTGATTGGGAGAGCAAGTCGTCTCCCATCGGATTCAATTCTTCAGGAAATATTTTGTATTAGGCAAGTAGAAACCTTTTATAGTTATTTGTAGTTTTCATCATATTTCAATTAAAATCCATCTAGCAATGAGAACAAAAAGTATTTTTTCTCTTCACCACACAAGTAGTCTAATTCCTGGATGCCCATTTCGATGACCATGTTATCTTCATCAGTAGGATTTATTAAACTGGTGTAGTGAAGAGAAAAAAAACTTTTTGTTCTTATATGAAGTATGTTTAATCGAGTGAATATTTTCATGTACAAGTGTCTTTTTTTCTCTATTTTGCTATATGGCAACTTAAATTTAATTCACATCATATTTGAATTTATATAACTATCATTCTGTTGTAATCTAATATTATGTCAATGTTGGATGGAAAAACAAGAAGTGACTGAGATTTCTACGTCTATTGAATCCCACCCTTTAATAGGGTTGTATATTTAATTTTCAATCAATTATCACTGTATCATAGTTATTAAAATAAAACAGACTCACCGTTCTCTTTCTATGTATACACTAAATAACTTTCCACCTCTGGTAATTTCCAAAGAATGTATAATTTTTTTATTTTGTTATGCTTTGTGTGCACCTGCACTTGGAAGATCATTGCAGTGATTGTGAATAAGGTACTTTTAAAAAGAGGTCAAAACACCCGCTTCAAACAAAAAATACATTTTTGTCACGTCTACATGCTTAGGTAAGGCATTCAACAACAAGAAAAACCCATAGTAAATAATGCAAAAAATAAGGAAATGCATCAACAAATAATAATAATATAATAATACTCCTTCATAAGCACTCATAGAGTGAACCCGAAGGCATAGCCTGTGCGGGTAGAGGCCGGCTATTATTATTATTTGCCGTAGCGCTCTGGGGCGACTTACTGATTTCTGGTGGCGTATTCACTTTTCAGCTGTAGGGGAAAACCCGGAAAACCTACAGCACCACCACGGGGATGGTCGGCGCGAACTCCAAGCAAGCACCAGACGTCGAGATTGGCATCTAGACAACTCACATTGCCTATCAACTACTTTGAAATTGGGAAAAATTTTCTCGTTTTCCAGAATTAGAACCTGGCCAAATGTAAGCGGCAGTTTAGAAGGCCGGCATCTAACCGCCTCACTACTGAGCACCCTTTATTACGTATTATGCATCTGAAATTATAGAATGGTTGTTTTGGAAAAGATAAATAGCAAAATTTTGTGAGTAACTGCTCGATTCATGTTCCAGAATTGTGATAATTAAAAATGTTTGCATAAATATCGCAAAACACATCGTAAAATTAGAAGAGTCTGCAAATTATATCTACAGCGAACTTTTCAAATTGCTATTCAATATCTCAAAAGTGACTCACAGGTTTGTAAACTCTCAACTCTCAAACCTATGAAAAAAATTTATAATACAGTTTTTATTCATATCCCATGTTTATTTCATTCAAATGGAGAGTTTGTATGAAAGCCCTCTCATTAATGAAAACTTGAAATATAAATTTCCCAATTTGACATCATGCCACTATTTTACATTTTATTGAAGAAAAAGTTTTGCAGTATATTATCTCCTCTCAAAATGGAAAAAAGGCACCATTCTGGTATCATCAATTAATTAATCATTTGTCAGAAAAATTAAATTTCATTTGACTTTGTCAAAATCAGATCTTATTATGTCATAACATGATACAATTAAAGTTTTCAGCTAGTTTTGATAACGGAGTTTGATGTCTCTGAGACGTCTAAGTATTTTAAAGATTTGAGGTATTTTTCAGTAAATTCGAAGGAGCTTTTCCCAGAAGAGCAAATTTCAGAATATGATACGGTACTGAAAATTCTAAATAATTCTATTAGTTTCAATCTTTTAAACAATGTAACTTATCGTGGCAAATTGATTCATTTGCCCTTCTACACTTGTATTCATTTCATTGAATTAACATTTCCTAATCGTAATCAGCACAGAACCCTGTTCACTGTTTCTTCTCCCATTTCATTTGGTTGGATTCATACTTCCAAAAATGTTTGTGAAGAATACAAAAATTGCAATATTCCTCCAAATTATGTGGGGAGACTGCTTCAGAATCTAACCATAATACAAGAAGGGGTGATTCCTGCAAATTCCACAACACTAAACGACAAATTATAAAATCTCCTCTCATTAAAATGCTATTATTTGCTAAAATTGAGTTGCCAAATGAAGTAAAGCAAATCAGCAGAATGATACATTTAATTTGATTGATGTTGCTAACACTAAAAATCAGTACCCTTCAATACCTGTCATCTGAGTTCCTTCATTTCGAAGAAATGCTAATAATTACCAAAGGTTTTTGATTGACCACATTGTGCTTGGTTGAAATTCAATGAATATTGTGGAATAAGTACATTTTATGTGTAAGGGTGAGTGTGTGTGTGAATTTATATGTGTTTGTATCACTATATTTGTAGCAACTCATGTGTGAATATTCCTGAACTGTGACGTCCGCTAAAATTGTGGCAACTTACACACGTTGTCACAAATTCATAATCCAATAGATACTCGTATTTTCATTATTTTCACACTAATCTAATTCAAATATATCCCCCTCTTTCGATATAGAGTTTATAGCATCTGAGAACCTTCACTGAAAATCAACGGCGGGAAATATTTCTGAAATCATCGTAGAATGTGTGAAATGCCACAATTCACTTTTATTTTCATTTCACGTACACACAGTGCTGTGACTGCGATAATTATGTCGACTGAGGCGCCCTCTGTCATTTAAGTTCACAAAGGAAGCAGTGTTGTCGAACAAAATATTTGCGCCTTTTCATTGTGCTCCACAATTTGGTAGGCCGTCACCCTTGGTTCACTACGGCTACTCAGGGCACATGATTTTCGGACCCACTGATCACTCACCCCACGGACGTTGGGAATGGTTATCTCGGTAAATGATTCAGCGCGCCCTCCGTAAGCATCGGAGGTTCGGAGACAGGGCCTGACTGAAATATTCTTTTGGGGAAAAAACAATAATGATAATAATAATAACAATAATGTGACAGGCTCCTACAGCTACATAGGGATAGGCCAATGCATGGGGTCTTTTTCAAGAACATTGAAGAACTTGGCTTATCCAGAAAACTGACCTTCGCTTTTCTCGGATCAAGAGGGCTGAAGTCAGAAACCGAGGGGTTCATAATGGCCCGCCAGAATGGTGTCTTCAACACCCTCGTCTACCGTAGTCGCGTGATGGGTATAGAGATCCCTGACACTAGATGCAGAGCGTGTCGTGGGGCAGCTGAGACCATAATGCATTTGCTGTCAGCTTGTTCAGCTTATGCGGTCTCAGCCTATATCCACAGGCATAACGCGGCCCTACGAGTGTTGTACTACTATCAACGACACTCGTACGGTGTAGACGAGACACCGGTGTTGCCCTATGATTTGGGGGATATTGAGTCCGTTGTGGAGAATGAGAAGTGCCGAATCTATTGGAACTACTCATTCCCCACCCTCAGGAAAATACAAGCCAATAGGCCTGATGTAGTCTTCCTCGACCATCAAAGTAGGACGATTTTCGTCATTGAGATTTCAGCTCCTGGAGAAACGAACATATTCCGAAAAGAGGAGGAAAAACGGACTAAATATCGAGATCTTCTCTTTAAACTCCGCAAGCTTTATCCAAACAATTCTGTCAAGATGATGGTTCTGATAGGGGTCCTTGGTGGAATGATGGACACGCTGCTCTCAAATCTGAAAATAATACCGGCATGTCGTGATGCGGCAGAAAACCTAGCCGGAAAAATGCAGAAGGCCGTTATTCTTGGTTCACTTCGTTTACTCAGGGCACATGATTCTCGGACCCTGTCATCACTCACCCCACGGACGTGGGGAGTGTTTGCTGTGGTTAATGATACACCAGCGCGCCCTCCGTTAGTATCGGAGCTCCGGGGATAGGGCCTGACTGGTACATTCCGTATAGGATAATAATAATAAAGCTGCGGAGTGTGATAGGCTCCTACAGCTACACAGCTACATAGGGATAAGCCAATGCATGGGGTCTTATTCAAGAACCATGAAGACCTTGGCTTATCCAGAAACCTGACCTTCGCTTCTCTCAGGTCAAGTGGGCTGAAGTCGGAAACCGAGGGATTCATAATGGCCTGCCAGGATGGTGTCTTCAACACCCTCGTCTATCACAGTCGCGTGATGGGTATATAGGTACCTGACACTATATGCAGAGAGTGTCGTGGGGCAGCTGAGACCATAATGCATTTGCAGTCAGCTTGTCCAGCTAATGCGGTCTCAGCCTATATCCACAGGCATAACGCAGCCTTACGAGTGTTGTACTACTATCTTCAACACTCGTACGGTATAGACGAGACACCGGTGTTGCCTTATGCTCAGGGGGATATTGAGTCCGTTGTGGAGAATGAGAAGTGCTGAATATATTGGAACTACTCATTCCCCACCCTCAGGCAAATACAAGCCAATAGGCCTGATGTAGTCCTCCTCGACCATCAAAGTAGGACGATTTTCGTCATTGAGTTTTCAGCTCCTGGCGAAACGAATATCGTCCGAAAAGAGGAGGATAAATGGACTAAATATCGAGATCTTCTCCTTGAACTCCGCAGGCTTTATCCAAACCATTCAGTCAAGATGGTGGTTCTGATAAAAGGGTTCCTTGGTGGAATGATGGACACACTGCTCTCAAACTTGAAAATCATACCGGCTTGCCATAATGCGGCAGAAATCTTGGCCGGAAGAATGCAGAGGGCCGTAATTCTTGGTTCACTCCGTCTTCTCAGGGCACAAGACACTCGGACCCAGTAATCACTCACCCCATAGACGTGAGGAGTGTTCACAGGGGTTAAAGATACACCAGCGCTCTCCGGAAGTGTCGAGGCTCCAGAAACAGGGCCTGTCTGGAATATCCCGTCAGAAAAAATAATAATAATAATAAAATTCTTAGCCAGACGAATACAGAAGGCCGTCATCCTTGGTTCACTACGGCTACTCAGAGCACGATTCTTGGACTCAGTTATCACTCACCCCACGGACGTGGGGAGTGGGTATCTAGGTAAATGACCCAGTGCGCCCTCTGGAAGTATCGGGGCTCCGGAGACAGGATGTGACCGGAAGATCCTTAGGGAAAATTAATAATAATAAAATATTTATTGCAGCTAATACTATACCATCGCGTTTATCATTATATTATTTATATGATATATAAAAAATATTATTATTTTAATAAGAAATGGCATGGACCACATTTTGATAGGCAAGCCACCTTAGGTGAATTCTATTATATCATAGAGAGTATTGAGAAAATTCAAAAATTGATTTATTTGTCCCGTTGAGCCGTCAGATTCTACGAGAATATTATCTACATATTCTTACAGCGGTGGTGTGCGGGTTGAGTCCTCGCCTCATAAGCTCATAAGCCAGAGAGCGTGAGTCACCAAGACGGCCATCCTAAAAAAAATAACAACGGTTTTATATGTTTCTCGACATGTTCTCTCTTGTGTTATTTTTTGTTTTCCGACAGCGCGACTTCATCGATATTTCATTGCCCGAGAAAATATTTTATTTTTTATATCACCCTGACGGCCATCCAAAGAAAAATTAGAGTGGTTTCGTAGGTTTGACAATGTGTTTTTACTTGTGGTATTTTTTGTTTTCCGACAGCGCGACTCTTTATTGGTATATCATAGCCCAAGAAAATATTTTATTTTTTTTATATCACCCTGACGGCCAGCCAAAGAAAAATAATAATGTTGTTATATGTTTCTTGGCATGTTCTTTCGAGTGGTATCTTTTGTTTTCCGACAGCGCGTTTCTTTATCGATATTTCATAGCCCAAAAAAATATTTTATTGTTTTATATCACCCTGACGGCCATCTTTAAAAATATAACAATGGTTTTATATGTTTCTCCACATGTTCTTTCGAATATCTTAAAATATGTTTGGATTTTTAATTAATGTATACTTAAGTATTTATTTTCTTCCTTTCGTAGCTCATTTCGGCGAAAATTCCGTATCAATTCATTCATCAATATTTTCACCTCGACTTTTTCAGTATTTGATCACTTTCAAATTTTCCTGATCTGTATCCCCAATCAAAATCATGAATGACTTATAATTTCATGAAAGATCACAATGCTTCAAACTATTATTGGGAGAAAACTATTTACGTATTTGTTATTGATCGGGCAACACTGTGTGCAATTCACGCTACATCCCAATGTCAGCGGTCCTCAAGTCTGAAACCGTGGCTGGAAAAGTGTGGCTAACTTTACGTAAATGTTAGTCAATGCTATTGCTTCATAATCTTTATTTCTTCTTGGAAGGCTCTCTCCATCCATATGTCATTGATATAAATGCTGATAATCTATGTGACGGTGGGCTGAACGAATCTAATGAAATTTTACAATCTGTAAAAGAGTTCTTCCTATATGTTTAACTGAAATTTATTTTTAATTCTTGTACTAGTGAGATCAAGAAAGGTAATACTATTGATTCGTTCGATTTTGACCGTGAATTCCATTATATCATAGAGAGTATTGAGAAAATTCAAAAATTGATTTATTTGTCTCGTTGAGCCGTCAGATTCTACGAGAATATTATCTACATATTCTTACCGCGGTGGTGCGCGGGTTGAGTCCTCGCCTCATAAGCCAGAGAGCGTGAGTTCGATTCTCAGAATTTCCACCGGTCTCGTGCATGGCATCACACGTATTAAAAGATAATAGCTACGTCTTCCTCTAGGTCGCACATGTCTTCGATTTTTGAGGGTTGCACGTAGGGGTGCAACGGGTTGACGGATATAACAATTTTAACAACAATTTTTAATTTTTTTTTAACAATTTACCAGAATGAAATATGCTTATGAGATAAGGTATAATTCATAAAAATATCTGCTAGTAAGGAGCTCAAAGGGTTGGCCTGATTTTTGTTTCACCTAAAAACCACTGGACGTACAGATATTACCGGCGGGAGAATTTTATTTTCTCAGTTAAGGTCGAGGAAATATTTCGTGTCAAAGACTTGAAAGAAGGAGATAATTACGTGTCCTCCATTTCCTATAGAGGACCAAGAAAACTACAGACTGCGTTCAGGGTGTTTTAGATTCTCTATCTAATCTTGGACATATCGGAGTTCGATAGGTTGTTGAATTTATTTGTAATTGCTCTACTATCATCTACTGCAGAAATTATTCCTGGGTTCCATTTGCATATGTAAATTTTTTCACTTGCTGTTTTGATTTCAAAATTAATAATCGTGATAACAGAATCTCTTTGACTAATAATCAAAAATTTATGAAATGGGAAAGTATTTCAAATGTAATTAGTTCCATGTTTTGCCTTGGACCTCAGGCAATAACGTGCTACGACCTAATCAGGCGTTATCACAAATATGAGAACAACAGCTTTTTGAATTCGATAGTGAATGCTCAACAATCATTGGCTTGATTTATACATATGTATATGTGTTGGTTTCATTGTCACAACTACCTGCCTGTGACTTCACATACTAGCAATATGTTTTCAACCGCTGCATACACATTATGATTCAGAATTGCTTTGAAGTAATCTTTCATAAATTAATTATTATTATTTCACATCTATACTTGATTGATATGAATTCAATTCACGAAGAACTATCCAATCATGATCATACATTTCACTCGCTGTTCCGACTTCATAGCTAGTGACCGATGCCAACGACTTTTCTCAAAACTTTACCTGATGAACAATGCATAGAGAATGCTACAAATAATTTTGAATATTTTATTTAAAAAAAGTATTAGTTTCAACTTGGGAAGTGATGCAAACATCCATCTTTAATTATTTCTTCTAGGAATGCTTCGAAATCATTCGAATCGATCGGCGGCCCTTCACTCTGAACACCATCAAATCTACTGTTGCTCGGCCGTTCTGGGAGAAGTTGAGTTGGGCCGCCTGGAGCATCTCCCTCAGCAGATACTAGGTCCGGATGCTGCTTATTCTGAACTGAACAGGATCCCTTAGATATCTCACCTTTTACCTTCATTCGTCTGTTTTGGAACCACACCTTCACTGACTTTTCGCTCAAACCTAGTTCTCGTGAGATATTGTACTTGTCCTGGCGGGTGGGATATTGGATCTTCTTGAAGTAATTTTCCAATGTTACTACTTGCTGCGAACTAAATTTTGTCCTAACTCTCCTTGCTTTTTTTTCGGGACCTAAGCTTGCATCAATGCTAACCTCAAACCGCAGTTCAAAGCCGTCTGCGCTATTCTGTTGGCAAAATGAATAAGGATGACTTTTCGAAACTAACTTTGATTTTTGTAGTATAGTTATTCAGAATACTTCTATTGTTACATTCTTCTGTAAAATATACAAGAGACTCTGAACAAAACTCCATGAAAATTTACTGTGATCACCGTTTGCCTCTTTTTATATGAAATTTCAATAAAAATGAAAACATCGAATTTGAGCTCCAAATTAACAGGAATCTCTGATATGAAATAAGGTTCACAGTTTACTTACCACTATCACACATTGCTGATTTGCATCACTGTAAGTCGACATTTTGAAGAAAGTCACACAATAAGATTCAAACAGAATAATTCAACCCAGGAAGGTGCTACTCATTCATACAACTGATAAGAATAATTGTCACATAATAATTTATACCCGTAGCGAAGTACCTGTCAATAAATCATAACTTAAGCGGAAACTACCTGGACCGTGCGAGTGAATTAGAATATACCTGTCAAACAGTTAATTTGCTGCTAATAACAAGTTCTCATCAGCTTTCTAGGAATTTTTCACATTAAATAATAATATAATTATGTTATTAGACCTTATTTTTAATAAATCAATTTCTCTTTAGGATGGCATAATTGCAGTCCGAACAAAAAAGATTTTATTTTTGGGTATTCGAAATCAATACTGCAATTTGCGTTTGTTGGGCACAAAAACTAAGGGAATCAAGCTGCCAAAACAAATAAATGAATCGACCTACACAATCTAAAAGATTGTATATCAAAGGCTAGCACTTTCGGCCAGCTCATAAGTCAACATACATTACACTCTCACTAGGATCAGGTGCCTATAACAAAGCATATAGTTCCATTATGAACGTCTGACTACACTTATGCCATCTAAAGCACAGCTGAGAACTGACTACTTGCATGAGTTTGAGATTCGAAGCAATGATATCTATCCCAAGATACACATAGCTCATTCATTCAAGTACTACGATTATTGGCTGTGATACATACTCCCTATTTCTTTTAAACAACTGTCTGGTAATGTAATGAAAATGAAGCCTCTTCTTCTGGACAACGAATTACCACAGCTTCTGAGTTATCTTTCATGATTTTTCAGCATGAGCTCGCTGCCATAGGCCATCACCTATCGAACATGTTTATAAAGAGTGTCAAAATTGGGATAGTGGACGCCTGTGGTGTCACTCAATGATAACAAAAAGTATTTTTGCCCTTCACCACACAAGTAGTCAATGTCAATGTTTCCCTCGAAATTAAACCAATTTGAGTAAGAGATTTGACCAATCTGTAATTTCAGATGCATAATACTCTTTACTGATAAAGAACTCATTCCTAGAGAATTCGGGGTGGAGTGGCAGAGATGAAGAGAGGCCCTTATAACGTGTTGCATTTCGACGTTTCGGCTCCGATTTTGGAGCCATTTTCAAGAACTGAAAAAGAAAGAAAATTAATAAATGGTTGAAACGTAATTCTACGCTGAGATCTCAATCTGCCTACTCCCCAGGTATAATTACGTTAGGTTTTTGTGACTTGACGTCGGGGTCTCAATCTGCCTACTCCCCATGTCTCGTCACTGGTGCTCCAAAATTCATATCCTGCTTCCTTTGTAAAAAAGATCTTGTATAATACCTCATCCATGGATGACATAAACTTACATAGTAATAATATTAATAATACACTTTCTCCATCTCCAGTCAATACGCAAGTTGCTGAAGTCACTGGGACTCTTTCCTTTTATGCTTCTTTACCGTTCATTAAAGACATCACCCCTGGACTATCCAGAATTTTCAAATCTTTTTCAGAAAATATAAAAATATCCAATAAAAATGTTTTGCCTATCAAGAGAATTTTTTCCAAATTAAAAGACAAGACTCCGTGCATAAACTGTTCGGATGTAGTTTATTGTATACAGTGTCAAAATTGTGAAAAACAATACATTGGACAAACGTCCAGACCACTTAAGGACCGCATTGTGTCACACAAGAGCGACAGTAGACTACACCCGGAGAGATGTGCACTGAGTGAACATGTTGCTAAGGAAGGACACTGTATGGATTATAATTCGGTAAAAAATTTTATCTACAGAAAAAAACACAGCCAAAAGGCTTTTTTTAGAAATGGTTCACATTGCACAAGCGGACAATGCGCTGAATAAAAAAACAGACGTAAATCACTTGAGTGAAATTTACTCTTATTTAATTTTTGCAGACAATACAAGGTTTGGAGACAATCAACGGATTACTTCAATGAATATTGACTTCACAAATTAATTCAATATAATTCAATTCCCCCATCAAAATACTGTTCATACAATCTTTGTTCCATAATTTTCAGTAATGTATTATTGTTAGCATTAGGTCGAGTGTTCATGTTTTCAGGATATGTTTCCTTTGTTGGTTCAGCTCAATTGGCACCTACACCATTAATATAAAATATATTGTTCTCATATTCCAAATTTCACAATTCATAATTATTGTTCCATGTAGCTCCATCACAGATCTGTATCATTAGGTTGTAGTGTCATCTGTCACTCCCCATGATTAAGATTCCGTGTGGCTCATGTCACCTGTCATATATCATGTATCAATTGTCTCATGTCATTTGTCTGTGGTCTTGGCTAGTCAGTCGAATAAAATTACTCGCCGCGGTTGTTTGCCTCTTCAAGGACAACACGTGCTTTTATAGAATTTTAACAATTTTTAAAATCCATGTCATAATGTATCATCAGTAATGAGTGTGCATCCACGTTACTCTTGGTTGTTATCAATGATGTTTTACTCCCAGTGCTGTCCATATTTCATGATTATTTTTAACATATACGCCATGTAACCTCGAAACAGTGTAAGTTATTCCACGTTTATCGTTGGCTTAATTCTCATAGTTGTCTTTACATATTTGTAGTTTCCCTGAAGATGATAATAAAAAGTTATTGAAAGCTTGGAACAAGTGTATAAGAGTACCCTTATTGGCCTGCTGCATATCCCAAATATTAAAAAACTCATTTCCTAACTTGTCAGCAAACAAGACTACCCTTTTCTATATATATATATATATATATATATATATATATATATATATATATATATATATATATATATATATATATATATATATATATATATATATATATATATATATATATATATATATATATATATATATATATATATATATATATATATATATATATATATATATATATATAGAAAAGGGTAGTCTTGTTTGCTGACTAGTTAGGAAATGAGTTTTTTAATATTTGGGATATGCAGCAGGCCAATAAGGGTACTCTTATACACTTGTTCCAAGCTTTCAATAACTTTTTATTATCATCTTCAGGGAAACTACAAATATGTAAAGACAACTATGAGAATTAAGCCAACGAAAAACGTGGAATAACTTACACTGTTTCGAGGTTACATGGCGTATATGTTAAAAATAATCATGAAATATGGACAGCACTGGGAGTAAAACATCATTGATAACAACCAAGAGTAACGTGGATGCACACTCATTACTGATGATACATTATGACATGGATTTTAAAAATTGTTAAAATTCTATAAAAGCACGTGTTGTCCTTGAAGAGGCAAACAACCGCGGCGAGTAATTTTATTCGACTGACTAGCCAAGACCACTGACAAATGACATGAGACAATTGATACATGATATATGACAGGTGACATGAGCCACACGGAATCTTAATCATGGGGAGTGACAGATGACACTACAACCTAATGATACAGATCTGTGATGGAGCTACATGGAACAATAATTATGAATTGTGAAATTTGGAATATGAGAACAATATATTTTATATTAATGGTGTAGGTGCCAATTGAGCTGAACCAACAAAGGAAACATATCCTGAAAACATGAACACTCGACCTAATGCTAACAATAATACATTACTGAAAATTATGGAACAAAGATTGTATGAACAGTATTTTGATGGGGGAATTGAATTATATTGAATTAATTTGTGAAGTCAATATTCATTGAAGTAATCCGTTGATTGTCTCCAAACCTTGTATTGTCTGCAAAAATTAAATAAGAGTAAATTTCACTCAAGTGATTTACGTCTTTTTTTTTATTCAGCGCATTGTCCGCTTGTGCAATGTGAACCATTTCTAAAAAAAGCCTTTTGGCTGTGTTTTTTTCTGTAGATAAAATTTTTTACCGAATTATAATCCATACAGTGTCCTTCCTTAGCAACATGTTCACTCAGTGCACATCTCTCCGGGTGTAGTCTACTGTCGCTCTTGTGTGACACAATGCGGTCCTTAAGTGGTCTGGACGTTTGTCCAATGTATTGTTTTTCACAATTTTGACACTGTATACAATAAACTACATCCGAACAGTTTATACACGGAGTCTTGTCTTTTAATTTGGAAAAAATTCTCTTGATAGGCAAAACATTTTTATTGGATATTTTTATATTTTCTGAAAAAGATTTGAAAATTCTGGATAGTCCAGGGGTGATGTCTTTAATGAACGGTAAAGAAGCATAAAAGGAAAGAGTCCCAGTGACTTCAGCAACTTGCGTATTGACTGGAGATGGAGAAAGTGTATTATTAATATTATTACTATGTAAGTTTATGTCATCCATGGATGAGGTATTATACAAGATCTTTTTTACAAAGGAAGCAGGATATGAATTTTGGAGAAAAAGATTGTAAATTATGTCTAAATTTTTTTTGAGAAAGGAAGTGTCAGATATTTTGATGACCCTTGATTTCAATTGTTTAATCAGATTGACCTTCATGCTCTGTTTATGATAAGACCAGTAGCTCATTTTTCTCCAAAATTCATATCCTGCTTCCTTTGTAAAAAAGATCTTGTATAATACCTCATCCATGGATGACATAAACTTACATAGTAATAATATTAATAATACACTTTCTCCATCTCCAGTCAATACGCAAGTTGCTGAAGTCACTGGGACTCTTTCCTTTTATGCTTCTTTACCGTTCATTAAAGACATCACCCCTGGACTATCCAGAATTTTCAAATCTTTTTCAGAAAATATAAAAATATCCAATAAAAATGTTTTGCCTATCAAGAGAATTTTTTCCGAATTAAAAGACAAGACTCCGTGCATAAACTGTTCGGATGTAGTTTATTGTATACAGTGTCAAAATTGTGAAAAACAATACATTGGACAAACGTCCAGACCACTTAAGGACCGCATTGTGTCACACAAGAGCGACAGTAGACTACACCCGGAGAGATGTGCACTGAGTGAACATGTTGCTAAGGAAGGACACTGTATGGATTATAATTCGGTAAAAATTTTATCTACAGAAAAAAACACAGCCAAAAGGCTTTTTTTAGAAATGGTTCACATTGCACAAGCGGACAATGCGCTAAATAAAAAAACAGACGTAAATCACTTGAGTGAAATTACTCTTATTTAATTTTTGCAGACAATACAAGGTTTGGAGACAATCAACGGATTACTTCAATGAATATTGACTTCACAAATTAATTCAATATAATTCAATTCCCCCATCAAAATACTGTTCATACAATCTTTGTTCCATAATTTTCAGTAATGTATTATTGTTAGCATTAGGTCGAGTGTTCATGTTTTCAGGATATGTTTCCTTTGTTGGTTCAGCTCAATTGGCACCTACACCATTAATATAAAATATATTGTTCTCATATTCCAAATTTCACAATTCATAATTATTGTTCCATGTAGCTCCATCACAGATCTGTATCATTAGGTTGTAGTGTCATCTGTCACTCCCCATGATTAAGATTCCGTGTGGCTCATGTCACCTGTCATATATCATGTATCAATTGTCTCATGTCATTTGTCTGTGGTCTTGGCTAGTCAGTCGAATAAAATTACTCGCCGCGGTTGTTTGCCTCTTCAAGGACAACACGTGCTTTTATAGAATTTTAACAATTTTTAAAATCCATGTCATAATGTATCATCAGTAATGAGTGTGCATCCACGTTACTCTTGGTTGTTATCAATGATGTTTTACTCCCAGTGCTGTCCATATTTCATGATTATTTTTAACATATACGCCATGTAACCTCGAAACAGTGTAAGTTATTCCACGTTTATCGTTGGCTTAATTCTCATAGTTGTCTTTACATATTTGTAGTTTCCCTGAAGATGATAATAAAAAGTTATTGAAAGCTTGGAACAAGTGTATAAGAGTACCCTTATTGGCCTGCTGCATATCCCAAATATTAAAAAACTCATATATATATATATATATATATATATATATATATATATATATATATATATATATATATATATATATATATATATATATATATATATATATACGTAGCACGTTATAAGGGCCTCTCTTCATCTCTGCCACTCCACCCCGAATTCTCTAGGAATGAGTTCTTTATCAGTAAAGAGTATTATGCATCTGAAATTACAGATTGGTCAAATCTCTTACTCAAATTGGTTTAATTTCGAGGGAAACATTGACATTGACTACTTGTGTGGTGAAGGGCAAAAATACTTTTTGTTATCATTGAGTGACACCACAGGCGTCCTCTATCCCAATTTTGACACTCTTTATAAACATGTTCGATAGGTGATGGCCTATGGCAGCGAGCTCATGCTGAAAAATCATGAAAGATAACTCAGAAGCTGTGGTAATTCGTTGTCCAGAAGAAGAGGCTTCATTTTCATTACATTACCAGACAGTTGTTTAAAAGAACTAGGGAGTATGTATCACAGCCAATAATCGTAGTACTTGAATGAATGAGCTATGTGTATCTTGGGATAGATATCATTGCTTCGAATCTCAAACTCATGCAAGTAGTCAGTTCTCAGCTGTGCTTTAGATGGCATAAGTGTAGTCAGACGTTCATAATGGAACTATATGCTTTGTTATAGGCACCTGATCCTATATATATATATATATATATATATATATATATATATATATATATATATATATATATATATATATATATATATATATATATATATATATATATATATATATATATATATATATATATATATATACGTAATAAAGGGTGCTTGGTAGTGAGGCGGTTAGATGCCGGCCTTCTAAACTTCCGCTTACAGTTGGCCAGGTTCTAATTCTGGAAAACGAGAAAATTTTTCCCAATTTCATTTTTAACCGCCTCACTACTGAGCATCCTTTATTACGTATTATGCATCTGAAATTATAGAGTGGTTGTTTTGGAAAAGATAAATAGCAAAAATTTGTGAGTAACTGCTCGATTCATGTTCCAGAATTGTGAGAATTAAAAATGTTTTCATAAATATCGCAAAACACATCGTAAAATTAGGAGAGTCTGCAAATTATATCTACAGCGAAGTGACTCACAGGTTTGTAAACTGAAAACTCTAATTCATTTGATACAATTCTCAAACCTATGAAAAAAATTTATATTACAGTTTTTATTCAAATCCCATGTTTATTTCATTCAAATGGAGAGTTTGTATGAAAGCCCTCTCATTAATGAAAACTTGAAATATAAATTTCCCAATTTGACATCATGCCACTATTTTACATTTTATTGAAGAAAAAGTTTTGCAGTATATTATCTCCTCTCAAAATGGAAAAAAGACACCACTCTGGTATCATCAATTAACTAATCATTTGTCAGAAAAATTAAATTTCATTTGACTTTGTCAAAATCAAATCTTATTATGTCATAACATGATACAATTAAAGTTTTGATAACGGAGATTGATGTCTCTGAGACGTCTAAGTATTTTAAAAATTTGAGGTATTTGCTATTATTTGCTAAATTTGAGTTACCAAATGAAGTAAAGCAAATCAGCAGAATGATACATTTAATTTGATTGATGTTGCTAACACTAAAGATCAGTACCCTTCAATACCTGTCATCTGAGTTCCTTCATTTCGAAGAAATGCTAATAGTTACCAAAGGTTTTTGATTGACCACATTGTGCTTGGTTGAAATTCACTGAATATTGTGGAATAAGTACATTTTATGTGTAAGGGTGAGTGTGTGTGTGAATTTATATGTGTTTGTATCACTATATTTGTAGCAACTCATGTGTGAATATTCCTGAACTGTGACGTCCGCTAAAATTGTGGCAACTTACACACGTTGTCACAAATTCATAATCCAATAGATACTCGTATTTTCATTATTTTCACACTAATCTAATTCAAATATATCCCCCTCTTTCGATATAAAGTTTATAGCATCTGAGAACCTTCACTGAAAATCAACGGCGGGAAATATTTCTGAAATCATCGTAGAATGTGTGAAATGCCACAATTCACTTTTATTTTCATTTCACGTACACACAGTACTGTGACTGCAATAATTATGTCGACTGAGGCGCCCTCTGTCATTTAAGTTCACAAAGGAAGCAGTGTTGTCGAACAAAATATTTGCGCCTTTTCATTGTGCTCTACAATTTGGTAGGCCGTCACCCTTGGTTCACTACGGCTACTCAGGGCACATGATTTTCGGACCCACTGATCACTCACCCCACGGACGTTGGGAATGGTTATCTCGGTAAATGATTCAGCGCGCCCTCCGTAAGCATCGGAGGTTCGGAGACAGGGCCTGACTGAAATATTCTTTTAGGGGAAAAAATAATAACGATAATAATAATAACAATAATATGACATGCTCCTACAGCTACATAGGGATAGGCCAATGCATGGGGTCTTTTTCAAGAATATTGAAGAACTTGGCTTATCCAGAAAACTGACCTTCGCTTTTCTCGGGTCAAGTGGGCTGAAGTCAGAAACCGAGGGGTTCATAATGGCCCGCCAGAATGGTGTCTTCAACACCCTCGTCTACCGTAGTCGCGTGATGGGTATAGAGATCCCTGACACTAGATGCAGAGCGTGTCGTGGGGCAGCTGAGACCATAATGCATTTGCTGTCAGCTTGTTCAGCTTATGCGGTCTCAGCCTATATCCACAGGCATAACGCGGATCTACGAGTGTTGTACTACTATCAACGACACTCGTACTGTGTAGACGAGACACCGGTGTTGCCCTATGATTTGGGGGAAATTGAGTCCGTTGTGGAGAATGAGAAGTGCCGAATCTATTGGAACTACTCATTCCCCACCCTCAGGCAAATACAAGCCAATAAGCCTGATGTAGTCTTCCTCGACCATCAAAGTAGGACGATTTTCGTCATTGAGTTTTCAGCTCCTGGAGAAACGAACATATTCCGAAAAGAGGAGGAAAAACGGACTAAATATCGAGATCTTCTCTTTGAACTCCGCAAGCTTTATCCAAACAATTCTGTCAAGATGATGCTTCTGATAGGGGTCCTTGGTGGAATGATGGACACTTTGCTCTCAAATCTGAAAATAATACCGGCATGTCGTGATGCGGCACAAAACCTAGCCGGAAGAATGCAGAAGGCCGTTATTCTTGGTTCACTCCGTTTACTCAGGGCACATGATTCTCGTACCCAGTCATCACTCACCTCACGGACGTGGGGAGTGTTTGCTGTGGTTAATGATACACCAGCGCGCCCTCCGTTAGTATCGGAGCTCCGGGGATAGGGCCTGACTGGTACATTCCGTATAGGATAATAATAATAAAGCTGCGGAGTGTGATAGGCTCCTACAGCTACACAGCTACATAGGGATAAGCCAATGCGTGGGGTCTTATTCAAGAACAATGAAGACCTTGGCTTATCCAGAAACCTGACCTTCGCTTTTCTCAGGTCAAGTGGGCTGAAGTCGGAAACCGAGGGATTCATAATGGCCTGCCAGGATGGTGTCTTCAACACCCTCGTCTATCACAGTCGCGTGATGGGTATATAGGTACCTGACACTAGATGCAGAGAGTGTCGTGGGCCAGCTGAGACCATAATGCATTTGCAGTCAGCTTGTCCAGCTAATGCGGTCTCAGCCTAAATCCACAGGCATAACGCAGCCTTACGAGTGTTGTACTACTATCTACAACACTCGTACGGTATAGACGAGACACCGGTGTTGCCTTATGCTCAGGGGGATATTGAGTCCGTTGTGGAGAATGAGAAGTGCTGAATATATTGGAACTACTCATTCCCCACCCTCAGGCAAATACAAGCCAATAGGCCTGATGTAGTCCTCCTCGACCATCAAAGTAGGACGATTTTCGTCATTGAGTTTTCAGCTCCTGGCGAAACGAATATCGTCCGAAAAGAGGAGGATAAACGGACTAAATATCGAGATCTTCTCCTTGAACTCCGCAGGCTTTATCCAAACCATTCTGTCAAGATGGTGGTTCTGATAAAAGGGTTCCTTGGTGGAATGATGGACACACTGCTCTCAAACTTGAAAATCATACCGGCTTGCCATAATGCGGCAGAAATCTTGGCCGGAAGAATGCAGAGGGCCGTAATTCTTGGTTCACTCCGTCTTCTCAGGGCACAAGACACTCGGACCCAGTAATCACTCACCCCATAGACGTGAGGAGTGTTCACAGGGGTTAAAGATACACCAGCGCTCTCCGGAAGTGTCGGTGCTCCAGAAACAGGGCCTGTATGGAATATCCCGTCAGAAAAAATAATAAAAATAATAAAATTCTTAGCCAGACGAATACAGAAGGTCGTCATCCTTGGTTCACTACGGCTACTCAGAGCACATGATTCTTGGACTCAGTAATCACTCACCCCACAGACGTGGGGAGTGGGTATCTGGGTAAATGACCCAGTGCGCCCTCTGGAAGTATCGGGGCTCCGGAGACAGGATGTGACCGGAAGATCCTTAGGGAAAATTAATAATAATAAAATATTTATTGCAGCTAATACTATACCATCGCGTTTATCATTATATTATTTATATTATATATAAAAAATATTATTATTTTAATAAGAAATGGAATGGACCACATTTTGATAGGCAAGCCACTTTAGGTGAATTCTATTATATCATAGAGAGTATTGAGAAAATTCAAAAATTGATTTATTTGTCCCGTTGAGCCGTCAGATTCTACGAGAATATTATCTACATATTCTTACAGCGGTGGTGTGCGGGTTGAGTCCTCGCCTCATAAGCTCATAAGCCAGAGAGCGTGAGTCACCAAGACGGCCATCCTAAAAAAAATAACAACGGTTTTATATGTTTCTCGACATGTTCTCTCTTGTGTTATTTTTTGTTTTCCGACAGCGCGACTTCATCGATATTTCATTGCCCGAGAAAATATTTTATTTTTTTATATCACCCTGACGGCCATCCAAAGAAAAATAACATTGGATTTATATGTTTCTCAACATGTTCTTTCTTGTGGTATTTTTTGTTTTCCGACATCGTGACTATTTATCGATATTTCATAGCCCGAGAAAATATTATTTTTTTATATCACCCTGACGGCCATCCAAAGAAAAATTAGACTGGTTTCGTAGGTTTGACAATGTGTTTTTACTTGTGGTATTTTTTGTTTTCCGACAGCGCGACTCTTTATTGGTATATCATAGCCCAAGAAAATATTTTATTTTTTTTATATCACCCTGACGGCCAGCCAAAGAAAAATAATAATGTTGTTATATGTTTCTTGGCATGTTCTTTCGAGTGGTATTTTTTGTTTTCCGACAGCGCTACTATTTATCGATATTTCATAGCCCAAGAAAATATTTTATTGTTTTATATCACCCTGACGGCCATCCCTAAAAATATAACAATGGTTTTATATGTTTCTCGACATGTTCTTTCGAATATCTTAAAATATGTTTGGATTTTTAATTAATGTATACTTAAGTATTTATTTTCTTCCTTTCGTAGCTCATTTCGGCGAAAATTCCGTTTCAATTCATTCATCAATATTTTCACCTCGACTTTTTCAGTTTTTGATCACTTTCAAATTTTCCTGATCTGTATCCCCAATCAAAATCATGAATGACTTATAATTTCATGAAAGATCACAATGCTTCAAACTATTATTGGGAGAAAACTAATTACGTATTTGTTATTGATCTGGCTACACTGTGTGCAACTCACGCTACATCCCAATGTCAGCGGTCCTCAAGTATGAAACCGTGTGGCTAACTTCACGTAAATGTTATTCAATGCTATTGCTTCATAATCTTTATTTCTTCTTGGAAGGCTCTCTCCATCCATATGTCATTGATATAAATGCTGATAATCTATGTGACGGTGGGCTGAACGAATCTAATGAAATTTTACAATCTGTAAAAGAGTTCTTCCTATATGATGAACTGAAATTTATTTTTAATTCTTGTACTAGTGAGATCAAGAAAGGTAATACTATTGATTCGTTCGATTTTGACCGTGAATTCCATTATATCATAGAGAGTATTGAGAAAATTCAAAAATTGATTTATTTGTCTCGTTGAGCCATCAGATTCTACGAGAATATTATCTACATATTCTTACCGCGGTGGTGCGCGGGTTGAGTCCTCGCCTCATCACACGAACTTAGACAATAGCAGTATCCAATGGAATGCAATGAACGACACGCATAAGCTTCGCAGGAGGCGTGTTATTATGTCACTTACGACCCATCAAAGCTCTACAGCTCGACCTGCCGTCAACACCAGCGGAGGAGGCTGTCAGCGCCCCCTGATCGGGGGCCCTAGGCACCACTTGGCACAAGCGCTCGCCCTCCTCCCCAGCAATGGGGTGGAGGGGGAGGCAGCTCTAGGTGCGTCCGTATCTCATTCCCCAACGTCCCAGCCTATGTGAGGCGAAGAAAGAAGGGCATGTATATACGTTATGACCTGTAGAAATTTATGGAAATGTTAGACGCAATTTTAGAAAATATATTTTTATTTATTTATTTATTTATCCTCGCCTCATAAGCCAGAGAGCGTGAGTTCGATTATCAGAATTTCCACCGGTCTCGTGCATGGCATCACACGTATTAAAAGATAAGGGCTACGTCTTCCTCTAGGTCGCACATGTCTTCGACTTCTGAGGGTTGCACGTAGGGGTGCAACCGGTTGACGGATATAACAATTTTAACAACAATTTTTAATTTTTTTTCAACAATTTACCAGAATGAAATATGCTTACGAGATAAGGTATAATTCATAAAAATATCTGCTAGTAAGGAGCTCAAAGGGTTGGCCTGATTTTTGTTTCACCTAAAAACCACTGGACGTACAGATATTACCGGCGGGAGAATTTTATTTTCTCAGTTAAGGTCGAGGAAATATTTCGTGTCAAAGACTTGAAAGAAGGAGATAATTACGTGTCCTCCATTTCCTATAGAGGACCAAGAAAACTACAGACTGCGTTCAGGGTGTTTTAGATTCTCTATCTAATCTTGGACATATCGGAGTTCGATAGGTTGTTGAATTTATTTGTAATTGCTCTACTATCATCTACTGCAGAAATTATTCCTGGGTTCCATTGGCATATGTAAATTTTTTCACTTGCTGTTTTGATTTCAAAATTATTAATCGTTATAACAGAATCTCTTTGACTAATAATCAAAAATTTATGAAATGGGAAAGTATTCCAAATGTAATTAGTTCCATGTTTTGCCTTGGACCTCAGGCAATAACGTGCTACGACCTAATCACGCGTTATCACAAATATGAGAACAACAGCTTTTTGAATTCAATAGTGAATGCTCAAAAATCATTGGCTTGATTTATACATATGTATATGTGTTGGTTTCATTGTCACAACTACCTGCCTGTGACTTCACATACTAGCAATATGTTTTCAACCGCTGAATACACATTATGATTCAGAATTGCTTTGAAGTAATCTTTCATAAATTAATTATTATTATTTCACATCTATACTTGATTGATATGAATTCAATTCGCGAAGAACTATCCAATTATGATCATACATTTCACTCGCCTTCATAGCTAGTGACCGATGTCACCGACTTTTCTCAAAACTTTACCTGATGAACAATGCATAGAGAATGCTACAAATAATTTTGAATATTTTATTTAAAAAAAGTATTAGTTTCAACTAGGGAAGTGATGCAAACATCCATCTTTAATTATTTCTTCTAGGAATGCTTCGAAATCATTCGAATCGAATGGCGGCCCGTCACTCTGAACACCATCAAATCTACTGTTGCTCGGCCGTTCTGGGAGAAGTTGAGTTGGGCCGCCTGGAGCATCTCCCTCAGCAGATACTAGGTCCGGGTGCTGCTTATTCTGCACTGAACAGGATCCCTTAGATATCTCACCTTTTACCTTCATTCGTCTGTTTTGGAACCACACCTTTACTGACTTTTTGCTCAAACCTAGTTCTCGTGAGATATTGTACTTGTCCTGGCGGGTGGGATATTGGATCTTCTTGAAGTAATTTTCCAATGTTACTACTTGCTGCGAACTAAATTTTGTCCTAACTCTCCTTGCTTTTTTTTCGGGACCTAAGCTTGCATCAATGCTAACCTCAAACCGCAGTTCAAAGCCGTCTGCGCTATTCTGTTGGCAAAATGAATAAGGATGACTTTCCGAAACTAACTTTGATTTTTGTAGTATAGTTATTCAGAATACTTCTATTGTTACATTCTTCTGTAAAATATGCAAGAGACTCTGAACAAAACTCCATGAAAATTTACTGTGATCACCGTTTGCCTCTTTTTATATGAAATTTCAATAAAAATGAAAACATCGAATTTGAGCTCCAAATTAACAGGAATCTCTGATATGAAATAAGGTTCACAGTTTACTTACCACTATCACACATTGCTGATTTGCATCACTGTAAGTCGACATTTTGAAGAAAGTCACACAATAAGATTCAAACAGAATAATTCAACCCAGGAAGGTGCTACTCATTCATACAACTGATAAGTACCTGTCAATAAATCATAACTTAAGCGGAAACTACCTGGACCGTGCGAGTGAATTAGAATATACCTGTCAAACAGTTAATTTGCTGCTAATAACAAGTTCTCATCAGCTTTCTAGGAATTTTTCACATTAAATAATAATATAATTAGGTAATTAGACCTTATTTTTGATAAATCAATTTCTCTTTAGGCTGGCATAATTGCAGTCCGAACAAAAAAGATTTTATTTTTGGGTATTCGAAATCAATACTGCAATTTGCGTTTGTTGGGCACAGAGGAAGATTTATTCACCTACGGAACACACATGTTTCAAAAAACTAATGGAATCAAGCTGCCAAAACAAATAAATGAATCGACCTACACAATCTAAAAAATTGTATATCAAAGGCTAGCACTTTCGGCCAGCTCATAAGTCAACATACATTACACTCTCACTAGGATCATGTGCCTATAGTTCCATTATGAACGTCTGACTACACTTATGCCATCTAAAGCACAGCTGAGAACTGACTACTTGCATGAGTTTGAGATTCGAAGGAATGATATCTATCCCAAGATACACATAGCTCATTCATTCAAGTACTACGATTATTGGCTGTGAAACATACTCCCTATCTCTTTTAAACAACTGTCTGGTAATGTAATGAAAATGAAGCCTCTTCTTCTGGACAACGAATTACCACAGCTTCTGAGTTATCTTTCATGATTTTTCAGCATGAGCTCGCTGCCATAGGCCATCACCTATCGAACATGTTTATAAAGAGTGTCAAAATTGGGATAGTGGACGCCTGTGGTGTCACTCAATGATAACAAAAAGTATTTTTGCCCTTCACCACACAAGTAGTCAATGTCAATGTTCCCCTCGAAATTAAACCAATTTGAGTAAGAGATTTGACCAATCTGTAATTTCAGATGCATAATACTCTTTACTGATAAATAACTCATTCCTAGAGAATTCGGGGTGGAGTGGCAGAGATGAAGAGAGGCCCTTATAACGTGTTGCATTTCGACGTTTCGGCTCCGATTTTGGAGCCATTTTCAAGAACTGAAAAAGAAAGAAAATTAATAAATGGTTGAAACGTAATTCTACGCTGAGATCTCAATCTGCCTACTCCCCAGGTATAATTACGTTAGGTTTTTGTGACTTGACGTCGGGGTCTCAATCTGCCTACTCCCCATGTCTCGTCACTGGTGCTCTCTAAGGTCTCAATCTGCCTACTCCTTCGAGAGAACTGAGGAATTGTGGGTTGAGGAACTGTATTTATAGTGGACGTGGCTGTAATGGCCGTGTGCAATGTATTGGCGCGAGGTGAACTATGGGCGGGAACAGAGTTGGCGCTAGATGAGCTGTGTGCGGGAACTTGGTTGGCGCTAAGTGAGCTGTGTGCGGGAACTGGGTTGGTAGGAAATGAGTTGATGCGTGCAATGAGAAGCTTCCAGGTATTGGGATATATATATATATATACGTAATAAAGGGTGCTTGGTAGAGAGGCGGTTAGCTGCCGGCCTTCTAAACTTCCGCTTACATTTGGCCAGGTTCTAATTCTGGAAAACGAGAAAATTTTTCCCAATTTCATTTTTAACCGCCTCACTACTGAGCACCCTTTATTACGTATTATGCATCTGAAATTATAGAGTGGTTGTTTTGGAAAAGATAAATAGCAAAAATTTGTGAGTAACTGCTCGATTCATGTTCCAGAATTGTGAGAATTAAAAATGTTTGCATAAATATCGCAAAACACATCGTAAAATTAGGAGAGTCTGCAAATTATATCTACAGCGAAGTGACTCACAGGTTTGTAAACTGAAAACTCTAATTCATTTGATACAACTCTCAAACCTATGAAAAAAATTTATATTACAGTTTTTATTCAAATCCCATGTTTATTTCATTCAAATGGAGAGTTTGTATGAAAGCCCTCTCATTAATGAAAACTTGAAATATAAATTTCCCAATTTGACATCATGCCACTATTTTACATTTTATTGAAGAAAAAGTTTTGCAGTATATTATCTCCTCTCAAAATGGAAAAAAGACACCACTCTGGTATCATCAATTAATTAATCAATTGTCAGAAAAAAAAAATTTCATTTGACTTTGTCAAAATCAAATCTTATTATGTCATAACATGATACAATTAAAGTTTTGATAACGGAGATTTATGTCTCTGAGACGTCTATGTATTTTAAAAACTTGAGGCATTTTTCAGTAAATTCGAAGTAACTTTTCCCAGAAGAGCAAATTTCAGAATATGATACGGTACTGAAAATTTTAAATAATTCTATTAGTTTCAATCTTTTAAACAATGTAACTTATCATGGCAAATTGATTCATTTGCCCTTCTACACTTGTATTCATTTCATTGAATTAACATTTCCTAATCGTAATCAGCACAGAACCCTGTTCACTGTTTCTTCTCCCATTTCATTTGGTTGGATTCATACTTCCAAAAATGTTTGTGAAGAATACAAAAATTGCAATATTCCTCCAAATTATGTGGGGAGACTGCTTCAGAATCTAACCATAATACAAGAAGGGGTGATTCCTGCATATTCCACAACACTAAACGACAAATTATAAAATCTCCTCTCATCAAAATGCTATTATTTGCTAAAATTGAGTTACCAAATGAAGTAAAGCAAATCAGCAGAATGATACATTTAATTTGATTGATGTTGCTAACACTAAAGATCAGTACCCTTCAATACCTGTCATCTGAGTTCCTTCATTTCGAAGAAATGCTAATGATTACCAAAGTTTTTTGATTGACCACATTGTGCTTGGTTGAAATTCACTGAATATTGTGGAATAAGTACATTTTATGTGTAAGGGTGAGTGTGTGTGTGTGAATTTATATGTGTTTGTATCACTATATTTGTAGCAACTCATGTGTGAATATTCCTGAACTGTGACGTCCGCTAAAATTGTGGCAACTTACACACGTTGTCACAAATTCATAATCCAATAGATACTCGTATTTTCATTATTTTCACACTAATCTAATTCAAATATATCCCCCTCTTTCGATATAAAGTTTATAGCATCTGAGAACCCTTCACTGAAAATTAACGGCGGGAAATATTTCGGAAATAATCGTAGAATGTGTGAAATGCCACAATTCAATTTAAATTTCATTTCACGCACACACAGTACTGTGACTGCAATAATTATGTCGACTGAGGCGCCCTCTGTCATTTAAGTTCACAAAGGAAGCAGTGTTGTCGAACAAAACATTTGCGCCTTTTCATTGTGCTACACAATTTGGTAGGCCGTCACCCTTGGTTCACTACGGCTACTCAGGGCACATGATTTTCGGACCCACTGATCACTCACCCCACGGACGTTGGGAGTGGTTATCTCGGTAAATGATTCAGCGCGCCCTCCGTAAGCATCGGAGGTTCGGAGACAGGGCCTGACTGGAATATTCTTTTAGGGGAAAAAATAATAATGATAATAATAATATCAATAATGTGACAGGCTCCTACAGATACATAGGGATAGGCCAATGCATGGGGTTTTTTTCAAGAACATTGGAGACCATGGCTTATCCAGAAAACTGACCTTCGCTTTTCTCGGGTCAAGTGGGCTGAAGTCAGAAACCGAGGGGTTCATAATGGCCCGCCTGAATGGTGTCTTCAACACCCTCGTCTACCGTAGTCGCGTGATGGGTATAGAGATCCATGACACTAGATGCAGAGCGTGTCGTGGGGCAGCTGATACCATAATGCATTTGCTGTCAGCTTGTCCAGCTTATGCGGTCTCAGCCTAGATCCACAGGCATAACGCGGCCCTACGAGTTTTGTACTACTATCAACGACACTCGTACAGTGTAGACGAGACACCGGTGTTGCCCTATGCTCCGGGGGATATTGAGTCCGTTGTGGAGAATGAGAAGTGCCGAATCTATTGGAACTACTCATTCCCCACCCTCAGGCAAATAGAAGCCAATAAGCCTGATGTAGTCCTCCTCGACCATCAAAGTAGGATGATTTTCGTCATTGAGTTTTCAGATCCTGGAGAAACGAACATATTCCGAAAAGATGAGGAAAAACGGACTAAATATCAAGATCTTCTCTTTGAACTCCGCATGCTTTATCCAAACAATTCTGTCAAGATGATGGTTCTGATAATAGGGGTCCTTGGTGGAATGATGGACACTTTGCTCTCAAATCTGAAAATCATACCGGCATGTCGTGATGCGGCAGAAAACCTAGCCGGAAGAATGCAGAAGGCCGTTATTCTTGGTTCACTCCGTTTACTCAGGGCACATGATTCTCGGATCCAGTAATCACTCAGCCCACGGACGTGGGGAGTGTTTGCTGGGGTTAATGATACACCAGCGCGCCCTCCGGTAGTATCGGAGCTCCAGGGATAGGGCCTGACTGGTAAATTCCGTATAGAATAATAATAATAAAGCTGCGGAGTGTGACAGGCTCCTACAGCTACATAGGGATAAGCCAATGCATGGGGTCTTTTTCAAGAACAATGAAGAACTTGGCTTATCCAGAAACCTGACCTTCGCTTTTCTCAGGTCAAGTGGGCTGAAGTCGGAAACCGAGGGATTCATAATGGCCTGCCAGGATGGTGTCTTCAATACCCTCGTCTATCACAGTCGCGTGATGGGTATAGAGGTCCCCGACACTAGATGCAGAGAGTGTCGTGGGGCAGCTGAGACCATAATGCATTTGCTGTCAGCTTGTCCAGCTAATGCGGTCTCAGCCTATATCCACAGGCATAACGCGGCCTTACGAGTGTTGTACTGATATCTACAACACTCGTACGGTATAAACGAGACACCGGTGTTGCCTTATGCTCAGGGGGATATTGAGTCCGTTGTGGAGAATGAGAAGTGCCGAATACATTGGAACTACTCATTCCCCACCCTCAGGCAAATACAAGCCAATAGGTTTGATGTAGTATTTCTTGACCATTAAAGTAGGACGAATTTCGTCATTGAGTTTTCAGCTCCTGGCGAAACGAACATCGTCCGAAAAGAGGAGGAAAAACGGACCAAATATCGAGATCTTCTCCTTGAATTCCGCAGGCTTTATCCAAACCATTCTGTCAAGATAGTGGTTCTGATAATAGGGGTCCTTGGTGGAATGATGGACATACTGCTCTCAAACTTGAAAATCATACCGGCTTGCCATAATGCGGCAAAAAACTTGGCCGGAAGAATGCAGAAGGCCGTAATCCTTGGTTCACTTCGTCTTCTCAGGGCACAAGACCCTCGGACCCAGTAATCACTCACCCCATGGACGTGGGGAGTGTTCACTGGGGTTAAAGATACACCAGCGCTCTCCGGAAGTGTCGGGGCTCCAGAGACAGGGCCTGTCTGGAATATATTTTTAGAATAATAATAATACTAATAATATTCTTAGCCAGGCGAATACAGAAGGCCATCATCCTTGGTTCACATCGGCTACTCAGAGCACATGATTCTCGGACTCAGTAATCACTCACCCCACGGACGTGGGGAGTGGGTATCTGGGTAAATGACCCAGCGCGCCCTCTGGAAGTATCGGGGCTCCGGAGACAGGATTTGACCGGAAGATCCTTATGGAAAAATAATAATAATAATAATAAAATCTTTATTGCAGCCAATACTAGACCATCGCGTTTATCATTATATTATATATAAAAAATATTATTATTTTAATAAAAAATGGCCTGGACCACAATTTGATAGGCAAGCCACTGTAGGTGAATTCCATTATATCATAGAGAGTATTGAGAAAATTCAAAAATTGATTTATTTGTCCCGATGAGCTGTCAGATTCTACGAGAATATTATCTACATATTCTTACAGTGGTGGTGTAGGCGTATTCGACTATTTATGAAATTTCATAAACATTTTGTTCCATCCGGTTGACAGATGGGTGATGGTTGACCGCTCTTCGTCTATTGTACTAATACGTGAAAGCTACTCTGATAAAATAGTGTTCACATTATTATAACACGATTTTTTTTTAATTTAATGAATATTTGGAACTTTTGGTATGGATACAATTCAAGAAATAGAAACTATCCAAACACTGAAACAACGGTAATTTCACTCGACGCGTGTTTCGCCAAGAGGAGCTTATAAATATCCTGTACTCACTTATCAGCTCCTGAAGATGCTAACTTTCTTGGCGAAACGTGCGTCGAGTGAAATTGGCGTTGTTTTAGTGTTTGGATAGTTTCTGTTTTCTGAAAAACTGGTAATACGGAAGTTTGCAAAGTCGCATAATACTGAATTTGAGTTGAAATGTTAAAAATTGCTGCTCCAAAATGGTGAACAAATTATTTTATTTATATTCCGATTAATCTAAGAATCGAAATCTGGAAGTTTTTGAAGTCACATAATATATAAATAATCCTCTGGTTGAAATTTCGAAACTCAATTATCCTATTACAAGCTTTTCTTTAACTTTATCTGTTCATATGTCCATTTTTCGAGCACTTGCTCTCATCCGATTGGGTTGATATTTTGCACCCCCTTGCCCATCTAAAGGCGGGATAAGGAACGCGAACAAAGCCCGGAAAATTTCTGATGGTTTCGTATGTGGAAAATTAGGGCAAAAAAAATGTCGGTCGGGTGGCTCGGACCCCTTCCTTCTTAAAGGAAGTTGCTTAAACTTCCGCAAGAATAATAAAAAACACTTGACGGTCGAATAATTTGGTTTAGAACAATGCTACCCCTTGAAGGCTAGATTGAGAACGCGTAGTAACTTTGGTCTCCAACCTGAAAAAAAAATTGTGAAGTCTTGAGAAAATAAAATCGGAAAAATTCGTGAAAATAGTGAAAAACATGGGATTATCGAATAATGAAAGCCAGATACAGAACAAGTAGGAATTCGGAAAAATTCTCGATGATTTCTCGAAAAAAATTGCGAAAACTCTCGAAAATAGAATACGAAAAATCCGTAAAAATAGCGAAAACATCGAACCATCGAATAACGTGATTTAAAAAAAAGCCAGAAAAAGAACGAGTTGGAATGCCGACAAAATTTTCGGTGGTTTCAGTAGTTTAAAGAAAAAAAAAAAACTTAAAAAAATTGTGAAATTCCTCTTGAATAAAATCGAAATAATCCATAAAAATTTTGAAAAACATGTGACTAACGCATGATTAAAGAAAAGATACCTCCTTGTTTGTCCCCATGACATCCAGAAAGAGAAAGTGTAGAATTTCGGAAAAATGTTTGACTTTTTCGAAAGTGGAAAAGTACGAAAAAACAATCGGTTGGAGAGGTCTCGGAGAGCACGAAAATTAAATCGTAAGTTTGTTTCCATTTCCAGTAGTCATATTTTTTTCTTTAATTCTCAATTGGGAATGTAAACCTTTTCAACAAAAAATGAAAAATTCGTAAAAGTTCTAAAAATATCGGAACTTCAAAAAATTTCATTTTGAAAAATGTTACCGTCCTACCTCCCAGAAGGCTAAACGGTAGGAATTCGGAAACATTTTAATTGCAAAACTCCGTAAAAATTATGAAAAACGTCGGACAGTCGAATAATTTTCGTAGCTTGTCCTGTATGTGTCCAATAAGAAAGGATATCCGAAAAGTTCACTGACTCCAAAACATTGCGAGAGGTAAGAGAACCGAATACCAAAGGTTGGATTCATCCTCAAACTGTGACTTTTGGCAAATATTTCTATCTTAGAAAGTTCTGATTGAATCGTTGCTTGCGTTTCAAAAATTGTTGTTTCAAAATTGTTTTTTCCGTTAACCAGCTGTCACCCCCCTACGAACGACAGCCCTCAGAAGTCGAAACTTGTGCGAGCTAAGGATTAACGAGGTCTTACCTTTTAACGTGCGATTCCTAGCAAGTAATCATTCGTGTTGAATCTTATGCATATTTGCGAGTCACCAGCATAATGATGTAACTCACTGGATGCTAATAATGATTTCATATCTGATACATATATTGAGAAAAGTAGAGGACCAAGGAATGTTTCCTGAGGAACCCCACAAGTTACTTTCTTGAATGATGAAGATATATTACAATTATTCAGGGATATTGTAACGCATTGATTACGATCACGAATGAAAGATTCAATCCAATCGATGCTATTTCTTGAGACTCCTAGGAAGTGTAGTTTTGAAAGAAGAATATCATGATCTATAGTGTAGAAGGCTTTAGAAAAATCCAATAGTGCCATACATATAGCCTGTCTTTCATCTATACCTTCATTAATTCCTATAATAACTATACTAACTAGAGCACTACTGGTACTGTGGTTCCTTCTAAAGCCCGACTGCCAATCATTATTCAAATTGTTTGCACTCAGGTACTCATTCACTACCGTGTGAACATGTCCTTTAATAACTTTTGAAATGGCTGGGAGAATACTGATGGGTCTTAGCTCATGCAAACTAGCTGGTTTGACTACTTTGGATATTGGTTCTATTATAGAATGTTTCCATATGTTTGGAAATGAACTTTTTTCTAGGGAAAAATCAATTATGTGTTTTATGGCATCCTGGCAATATGGTTAGCATAATTTTATAGCCCTTATTGAGTATCCGTCATTCCCAACAGCTCCTGTTTTTATTTTCTTTATATATTTTGCAATATCGCGCGTTTCAATATTCCAACTAAGACTAAAAAAACGTAAGGTATTCGCTGCTTTCATTGACTTTCAGCGTACATTCGATTCAGTGAATAATTCATTACTTTGGCATAAATTGTTTGCATCCGGTTTCAGCTCCAATATTTTAAACATTCTGAAAAATATGTATGATACATCGACTATTAAAATAAAAGCGAGATAAGGTTACACAAAACCTTTCGACATTACCTCTGGAGTTCTTTAAGGGGAGTCTCTCAGTCCCTTGCTTTTTTCTATTTTCATCGCGGATATCGAGGAGTTTTTTCGTAGTAGAGATACCATAGGCCTGAATATCGATAACACAACGGACCTACTGTTGTTGCTATATGCTATATGCTGACGATTTGGTCATTCTTGCTGAATCTGAAATAGATTTACAAAAAAAACTGAGGATCCTTGAGGAATACACAGCTGTTAACCTACTTACAATTAATATCAATAAATCTAAAGTTCTGTTTCTCGAGAGGCGGCTTTCAGCATCAAAAGTATAAATTTCGTCTGAATGGCAATACCCTTGATATATTGAATAATTGTGTTTACTTAAGTGTAAAGTTTGTTGCATCCTCTCTTTTCAGAGAGATGGCACTCATTACTGCTGACAAATCAAAACAAGCCATCGGCGCTATACTACCATTACTTCCTAAAACAAAAATGGATCTCTGGTGACCCAGAATAAAACTATTCGAAGCTATGGTTCTTAGTGTCATGTCTAACAGTCTACCAGTCTGGGGCCTCAGATATGTTGATATCTTAGAGAGGGTTCAGCTCATGTTTTTCAAACGTTTCCTATCCCTCCCAAATAATACCCCAGACTATATAGTTAGATTAGAAACCGGGCGCGTCAAAATAGCATTTAATATTCTCATAGCAACATTGAACTGGATAATCAAAATATTCAGTATGAATGATTCCAGATGGCCAAAGATATGTTTTTTGCGACAATTAGAATTATCTAGTAGCGATGTCAGATATAAATGGACCAAACAAGTGTCAGAAATTTTTGAGTCGTTCAGTCTTGCCAAACCCATGGCGAACATCAATGGGGCTTATCTTAAGCTCAATAAAAACAAGATATTAGCACAGTTCCTTGATAAACTTCACCAAGAGGATATTGCCTTATCCACCAACTCCCACTTTATGTCTTTCCACACTCACTTTACCTTCAACAAACATCCAAAGAGTTATCTTCTTCTCAAAATTCCAATTCAAATAACAAGAACTATTGCCCAGCTGAGAATGTGCAATAATTACGTAAGCAGATTCACGCTGAATGGTTGCACTTATCGGATCGACCCACACGATGATTGTACTGTTTGCAACCAAAATAAGCTCGAAACAATTCATCACATCCTGTTCGAATGCCCTGTATATTCCACGACGAAGCCTGCGAATTCTAATCATCTAGATTTCACTTCCTTGATATGTGCCCTCGAGAATATTACGCCTTCCCTTGCAAAAACTATAGCAAGTTATATAATATGGAACATCCTGAAACTGCGAGCTTTCATATTCAATGAATAATCTCATTTATGATATATAAAAAAAAAACAGGATATTAATTATTCTAAAATTGTGTGCTTATCATGAATTTTTTTTCTCTTTCTCTTATTTTTGTTAGTTTAGTCTTTCATATCTAGCTCTCTAATATTTCTTTGTAAGAATAACTACTTATTGTAAACAGCCTATCGACACAAAACATGAACTCCTTGTTGTGA
Source organism: Chrysolina americana (assembly GCA_958502065.1). Lineage (NCBI taxonomy): Eukaryota > Metazoa > Arthropoda > Insecta > Coleoptera > Chrysomelidae > Chrysolina > Chrysolina americana. The sequence continues at coordinate 22,574,669 of OY293417.1, read as the reverse complement.
AACTGTAATGGTTTTAAGAAACAGTAAAATAATAATAATAATAATAATAGGAGAAATGTCAAGTCAAAAGTTTTCTTTCACGTTATCATGAGTCCTTCTAGTGTAGTGATTGAGGTTTAAGTTTTTCTCTAAGTTATTTTCATTGGCTGATAAAAGGAAGTGATTGTTCAGTTTCTCCGCATCAAGTAGATCCTCAGGAATTTGATAGTTTTCGGTTTCTTTGTAAATTTTAGTTTTTTCATGTTTTGCCAAAATGATTCACGATTTTCAGGCCTAGCTATGAAATCAAAGTATGCCCACTTTTCTCTTTTTATAGCATCATTAGTTGAATTTCTCAACTGCTTATAATATTCTCTATTGGGAACTGTGGGGTGTTTTTTATATTTCAATTGAGCTTGGTCACGATATTTCATCATTATTCTTTTGACGTATGTGATCCACGGCGCGAATGGTCTTTCGATTACTTTAATCGACTTCTCAGGAGCATTCAGTAGATGTAAGACTATCGTATTGAAAAAATTAATTTTATCATCGATTGTCTTCTGATTCCTTACGTTATCCCAGTTAGCATTTCGGCAATCATTTTCAAAGTTTCGATATACGTTTGGAATGTTTCATGTTCTTCTCTTGCATTATTGAGGAAAGAGTTATGCTATGATCTGTGACATCTCTTGGCATAAGTACACATTAAAAAAAGTGAGATTCAGTTGATGATATTTCAATTTTTTATTCAATATCCTCTGAAATGAAAGTTTGGCAACACTGTATTAACACTTTTTCTCTTGGTGCCTAATTGTGACAACTAGCACACACTTTTTTTTTCGTTCAATACTTGTGACAACCCTTACACATTTTTCTTGTAGAAATATAATTGTGGCGCCAGTTGCCACAAATATGTTCAGTCATAACTCCTCACCAAAGGAGTGTAAGAAGGTGATTTTAATACCAATATATTCCCCAAAGATGTCACCACCTATATATGATTTATTTAAAGATTTGCTACAATTTGGGAATATCCATGGGTTGTCACAATTGTTCTGATACGGGTAAGGGTGCGTATACATGGGTTCGTCTAATTTCATTCTGTCTGTACCAGATCTGTTTTCAGAAACGCTTCCTAGCTTCCTATATATTTTACTAGCGCTAATACGGTTTGACATATATGTACTTTGTGGGATATTTTCAGCTGGACGACTGACTTCACTAGGAGTATAAAATTCTTGATTCATTCGAATATCATCCTGTTCTATTCTGTATTCCTATAGTAGTGAAGTTGGTCGTGGTGCTAGAGTATTTGCTCCCACCCAGACGGCCCGGGTTCGATCCCCGGGACAGCCTGCCACTGAGCTAAAGTGGTTCGGATTCCACTTTTATTTAAACTGTAGGTCCCGGATCTCCCTTGCTCGCACAAGCTCTGCTTTTGAGGGGTTTTCTCCGAAAACCTGGGTGATTCGTAAAAACAAATTTTACAAACAAACAAAACAAAAATTTTACAAAACTCTATTTACTATGATATTCCAAATGATGAAAACAATTTAATACTAACTTTCAATAGTCTACTGTCCCAAAATAGTGGTCATTTTATGATTTTTACCAAAAATATCTTCATCTTTCAAATGATAACAAACCACCTGTTGAGAGAGTTCTGAATTCTTGTCCATTTTGTTGAAGATTTTCAGCTGGACAATTCTTGATATTCTCAATAGGCAATATCAAGAGATTCTTAAATCTGAGATTGGATTCAAGCAACAGGGCCAAAACAGGTATCAGCTTTTATTTTCATTAGAACCATTTGAATTAATGCCATTAGGGGTAACAAAACAAGTGACACCTGACAAATAACAAATGGCGCCAAACTGCCTGATACATGGGTGTTTGAGGAGCCATTCTGACCCTTGTCATATATGTATATATAACGGCAGTTTTGGGGACGATTTTTGGCGACCATCGTATATTATGGGGACACTTGGTGCTTATGAGGTCGGTTCTCACAAGCTTTTATATCTATCGTATTCTATGGGAACTGTCCTCATAAGAATTTCATGCGGTTCGTATACTATGAGGACAGTCTCCATAAGATTTATAGGTTCTAATGAGGACTTTAGTTTAAGAACTTTCAGTAATTTTTTTTGCAATTATTCCATGTTCCGAAGTCATTTTAATGAAGAAACGAGTATTGTGTGCTGATGAAAAGTGACGAACTACATCTACATCTACTCTATATTTCATTTTTTGATATATAATAATTCAAATCATATTGGAATAGTAGAATTTGTATTGCACAGTATCCCATTCCATTCTTCAGGTTTCGTGAAATACCAACAATGCGACATTCTGCTTAACACCAATGAACTATTAATTTTCCAGCGTCATTGACCAATATCTCCGACTTCCTCAGCAGGGTCATTTGTACCTAGGTTAATTTTTATCTAATTCAGTACACTGGATATTTAATATTATGTTTTCTATATTACAGCCTCATATAGGTAGTACTGAGACAAATCACTTTTTATCATCATTTAATAGTGAAATGAAAGATGTGAATCATTCTGTAGGTTGGATCATCATTCATCACTTGTTGAAGGAGCCCCATGCGCTCTATATTAATAAATTATATCACCCCACGTGTAGAGGTGTCCACCCCTGTTCTTCCACTAGTGCCAGTGAAATTGCAAGAAGAATAATAACAGTATTGAAAAATAATAATATCTTGAATGCGATGATACGGTAACTTTGGTAAAAAAGAGCCTGTAAGAAAAAGTGAAGGAATTGATGGAGAATAAGAGAGAAGCGAGAACAAAAAAAAAAGATTCAAGATTTAATTTTCGACATAAAAGATATTATATGTTGGTTGAATCGTACCTTCTTTTTCCATCGTTTTTCCATAAGCCCACTGAAAACTCAATAATAGATGATCACTATAGCCTAATGTCTTATAAGCGGAACAAAGCCCCCGCATAACTTGAAGGAGGTAGAGCAGACAACCCTATGGAGACTTAGTACCTACAGAATTCGAATGTCTACATAACACGGCGGTAGAGACTGCCCAAGGGCAGGCATGGGTTGGTTTTTCCCGCCCACTGAACACCACAGCAGGACGAAAAAACCCATTACTCCACAATGCAATATTACTTCCTCCTACCACCTTTGTGGCTTAGTAACAGTTTCAAAGTATTTAATAATTCCTATAAATGTTGGGTGAACTACATATTGTTTTTTCAAATTTAGTTTTGAATCGTGAGTACAGGGCTATACCTACGTTTTTGCTATTTGTTTCGTTAGGGATTGACGTATCTCCAAATTCAAATTAAGTTCTATCCTTAACAAGTTGATGGACATTTTTTGCTTTAGCAGTAATATTCTCCTGACCAATAGGGCACTACTGCTGAGGCGGAAGAAATTTGGTTTCGTATAAAAGGCATTTCTGCTAAAAGTTCTGAAGTAGTACGACTTTCCATAGAGAGCCAGATAATTCGGTTGTGGGTTATAAAAGACACTTCTGATGCGGTATAATTTCTCATTAAGGACAAATAATTCGGATATGGGTGTCCCGTGACCTTAGAATATTGCGCGCTATCATCACAGATATTTCGTGCGCGTTTTTGTGTGACGTATCTGAAGAGAAGTTCTCCAAAGCACATACTGTTCCAGCAGTAAATTGTGCTTCTCTTTTGGGGGGCACTCCAACAAAGTACTTTTGGGTACATTTTCAGACAGTGACATCTTGAAGTATTGGATATTTCTTCAAGGTCTTTGTGACAATGATATTTTGAAGTATTGAATATTTCTTAGAGGTCTTTGTTGATACTCTGAATTGCTCCTGATATATCCGAATATATCGAAAGGTGAAATACAGCTGCGTATATATCAGCTGCATAAAGGTGATAGTCATAGGAATTAAGCGAATCAGAAAAGAGTACGAAGTAAATAACAATGGACCAAATATACTACCCTGAGACATTCCACTAGTGATTTTCTAGGATGTAAAAGGATGATAATAATAATAATACTCCCTCATAAACACTCATAGAGTGTACCCAATGGCATAGCCTGTGTGGGTAGAGAATGACTATTATTATTATTTGCGATTGCGCTCCGGAGCGACTCACTGATGCTTGGTAGTGTATCCACTTTCCAGCTGTAGAAAAACCCGGAAAACCTACAGCACCACCTCGGTTGGTCAATGTGCACTCCAAGCTAGCACCAGACGTCACAACAAGGCATGTGAACGACTGAAGAGACTGATAAATTTGAGAAAGAAGATTCTCGCGTACTGAGGCCTCGAACCTCTGCCGATACAAGCCAGAAGCTTCACTGTCAGATACCTCAGCTTTTGGCTACCACTGAGAAACAAGTTTTACTATTTGTGTTCAACAGTTCAAATAAGATGTGAGGAAAGAACATATTGTTTCATTAAAATGGTGGTAATACTTAGGGTTGGTTTTTCAATGTTCAGTTAAGAGTCTCAGTTAGCTGGCTGAGAGCTAATAGTCGTTGCGCCCCGTACCGGGAGAAAAAATAATCACCCGAACTATGAGACTTCATATATCTGCTCTTCATTTTGGGTCGGACATGTTATTTGAGAAAAATTCTCAATAGTACGTTGTCCAACTGGACATGAAGAACAGATATATGAAATCTAAACAGTTGGGAAATAATTCTTTTCTTTGGTTCCTAATGGGTCCGAGGACTATTAGCCGTCAGCCAGCTTACTGATACTCTCAACTAAACGTTGAAAAACCAGCACTAAGTGAGCAGAATAACATTATTATGATTATTTTTTGACAATTCTTGCAACCAATCGAAACCATCAATTCAAAGCATTCATGTACGTTCAGGCCCATCATAGCATTATTATAGTGGGAATTTTCTACCTTGAATTTTTTGTGGTATTTTGTTTTTATTATGTGACAACTGATACTTTTGATCTGACGTCTGATCAGTTTGCATGAAAAGTGAAAAATGATTCGAAAACGGTTTAGTACATCATCATTCGATGAAATTTTAAGAAAATCAACGAAAATGCATGTACTATTTTGAGTAACGTGTCAATTTGAAAACAGTTTCAATTGATAACTTAGGGACAGAGAGAAAGCAATAGTTTTCAATCCAACAGAACAAAACAATGTTAGGGAATCCTCCAGCCAACGACAAAACATCCATCATGATTGTATATTTCATGATGAGAACTTCGAATTTCAAATTTCATTCTGTTTATAGTGATTCAAGTAAATTGTTGAAATAAAACTGTTATATGTCTAGAGAATAGGTCTATGAGTGGGGCATCAAAAAATAATCTATCGAATACCACAAGAGTTCGATAATTGTTATATAATTGTGTTATATATAATATCATTCATTCTTCATTTACGAAGTGGAATCTGAAAATCACTTTTTCTATTGTTTGTGTCAAAATTAGGTATGTTATTATCGATTGAGAAATTCCTTATCAAGTTTAAAATAAAGTTGTTTATCTCCTCAACAGAATCCAGAAAAACTTGAATGCGTTTTTTTACACATATTTATTGTTTAGATATGCCCTCTTTTCAAATTTCATAGCGTTATGAAATATCAGTTTTCATATCGTTTCCGATCGTTTTCTCACAGTGCTCAGTATCAAAATTGGACCACGCACATTTCTTATGCAAAAAGTCTTTCGGTCAGATTGTCCAAATTTTCAATATGTTCAATATGTTATGTTGTTGAACTCGAGATTCTTAACAAAAGTTACCGTGGGCACGCAAAAACTCTAAGTATAGTTTGCGAAATACATAGTGTTGAAGTTGTAAAATGTCACTTTTTGGCCATTATTAACTTAGCATTATTGGTGATAATATCACAAAATTATTAGTAGGTTTTTCATCCACACCACAGTATTACACTTGGCCAGTGCAACAGTATGCTTTGTAAGCCTTTTTTTAAACAATATACAGGGTAAATCATGACTCTTTCAGAGTTATAAAAAATGAAAATAATTTTCGAATGAAACATCAACGCCATGAGTCGGAGTACGAACAGTGAAGTTTCTGTGTTGGATATATCCGATAAAATTGGCTGAATTCGATAAATATATATTTTTGTTGTATATACAGTGAATATTGAAAATATACGTGTATCTGTTATATATTTTTTGGAATACGTGATTTGATCAATTCAGTACACCAGTTGTATGAGCCATATGGCCACTTGACAGAACGTAAATTATTAATATTATACAGTGTGACTCAAGTATACACGAGACTAATAATGAGAAAAATTATAGAAATACCTCGTATAAAGTAAACGGACCGGTTAATTTTCCTGATTTTTTCTCATTAAACAGAGGATATATCATATGATTTTTTGTGAAAAATACAGAATACAGAATTTTTCTATGTATAGTTTTCGTTGCAGATTGTTTCAATTTTGTACAGCTGAATGAAGAATGCGTTATCAAAAGTAAGTCGCCTTGGAAATCTAAGGAAATCAAAGGAAATCAGTTGCTATTGATTATTTTGTGATTTTTCTAGAGCAGAAAAAATAATGTGCTATTAAACAGTAAGTCGCCTATGACCTCTATACGGTCAACAGTACTAATAGCCGTCATCCAGACACTGCTCATATTCATTGGGGTAGAAGAAGTGAGGCGAAGAGAACGGCCTCCTGCATTCGTCTTGTTGAGATTTCAACCATCCCATGACAAACCGGTATACTTTTTAGATATGAGAAAGTAGCTTATACTTCAATGGGAACCACTATGATCAGAATCACAACTTCAACAAAATAATTTGAGAAAAATTCTGTGGACTTTGAATAGTAAATAATCAAATTGTATTCGTTTTTCTTACACTTTTTGGTCTTTATTCGATTAGCCTAGAGCCAAATTCGAAGACGGAATTTTCCCTTCTTTTTTTGGTCGAGAACGACTACATCAGGCTTATTATCTTGTATTTGCCCAAAGGTTTTTCCATTAAATTTCACGCAACAATTTCATTGTTGACTCAATCAATGTCCCTCAGAGCGTAACACAACACGTATGTCTTGTATATTCCGTTCGACTATCGAAGATGATGAATAGTAATTCTTATGTAAATATCTGCTGAGTCCGCATACGCTGGGCATATGTTAACAGCAAATGCACAATGGAGTTGGCAGACCCTGCATCTATTAGCAATCACGCATCTGCGGTAGATCAAGATGTTGTGGATAGCATTTTTGGTCACCGACTTCAGTCCACTTGACCAGAGGAAAACAGAGATCACATTCTTCAAATAAACTAATTTCTTCAGTATTTTTAAAGAAGACCACATGTATTGGCTGATACTTTTGCAGCTGCAGGATTGGATGCTTGATAACGGAGTTGGTGTCACCCTGTTCAGTAACGAAAACGAGACGAAGTTCATCTGCCACAAAAGGTACTGCCTCGGAGAGAAATGCTCTTGTTTTCCCTTCGTCACATAGAATGCACAGGGGAGGATCTGAACTTCTTGTGATTTCACTAACTAGTTTGTGACCATGCTAAAAAGTATAGTAAGTAAGTATAGATCGAAAAGTGAGTGAGTGAGTGAAATGGGTGTGCCTATTATCTATAAAAACTCTTTCACCTGGAATTTTGGAGAAATTCAATTATTCCAGGAATATTAAACTTTCTCAAAGTTGCCTCAACATACTGGGTGGGGCACTCCATACGACACGGTCCCTGTGAACCAAACCATTATTTTTTTTCGGGAATTTCCCCATTTCATTACATGTATATTGATTGAGGCTACAAAATGAAATTATTTTGGAGTTTATAAGGTGGCTCAGAAAAGTGTGACATATCAAAGTTGTGTTTTTTTTAAATGAAACACCCTGTATTTCGTTACACTTTTGAATAGCTCAAGAAAAAATATTTTATGTACCTAACTATAACTTTTCTCGACTTATTGATTTTTTTATAAAAATGTTAGCTACAATTACAATTAAACTAAATAACAACGAAATGTATAGAAATCATCCCTTCGAATTCTGACTATGCATAAAAGAGGTTGTGGGCAATTGATTTCGATAAAATCTGTTTCTCTATTTTATAAAGAATTTTCAAAAATCATTGTCACTTTCAAGTAGAACACCCAAAATTTTTTTGGTCTAAATAATATAAAATTCAATTATCTTTCTTTCCATATTGGGGTTCCCTATACCTAACCAAAATAGTATTTCAGATATTAGCTTTCTCAAATAGTAGTTCTTATTTCAATGCATTTTTTGAATAAAGATAGCTTTGGAACGAAATTTATTCAACTTGTTGAAAGAATTCTTATTGACAGTTGTGTTTTATGTTATTCAAAATATTCACTCAATTATTACCGTCGAAAATGAAAACTTTTCCCATTCAAGAGCAAATAGATATGATTTTAGCGATTGGTGTGTATGAAGAGAATTGCCTATTGGCGTCAAGGGTATGCCCAAAAATATCCAGACCGGAATCATCCAACCAAGTTGGTTTTCAAACGATTGCTTCATGAATTTCGTAGGACTGGAAGTGTAGATTATGAAAAGGCAAATGGGCCAAAACCTATCATTGGAAATGAGGAGAATGAATTTCTTATTATGGGATCTACTATAGAAAACACTCATACGAGTCAACGTAAGATAGAGAAAGATACAGGGATAAGCAGACGGAACAATTCTAGGGTCATAAAAAATATAAATTTCACCCGTACCGTATCCAGATACACAAAGAATTATATGAAATAGATTTCCATCGACGAATCGAGTTTTGTCTATAGGTTCTGGACAAGTTTAGTGAGGATGAACATTTTTTGAATTCCATTTAATTTTCTGGTGGATCTACTTTTCATACAATGGCTTAGTGAACAGACACAATTTCCATTATTATAGTGATGTGAATCCTCATTTTTTCCACACTCTGGATCACCAGATTAGATGGTTATAGGACCATACTTTTTTGATGGCCACTTGAATGGTCAAATATTTTAACAATTTTTATGAGATGATCTGCCTGAGCTTCTGGAGAATGTGCCGCTATATATCAGACAACGGATGTGGTTACAATTAGATGGAGCTCTGGCACATTTCAAATTCAGTGTCAGACAGTTTTTGAATATGTGCTTTCCGAATGGATTGGTAGGGGAGGACCACAAAATTGGCCAGCGAGGTCTTTTCCTATGGTGATACTTGAAGAATGATGTTTAAAACACTTCTCCAATCACATTGGAAAATATGAGTGGCTCTTTGTTTTCAACAGGATGGTCGTCATTTCGAGTACACACTCTAATAAACACACTTCTGTTTATTATTTTGTTGTTGTTTCAGTAGAGAAATAAAATGTATAGTATGTTTAATGAACTACTGTGAGAATATGAATGTGAATGACTTACTTAATTTTAGTGAATAGTAACTATTTTCGATGAAGTGGAGTATAAGAACTAAGTATTGTCAATAAGTATTCTGTGAGCAAATCAAATAAATGTCGCTTCAGATGCATTGAAATAAGAACTACTATTCGAAAAAGCCAATATCTGAAACACTATTTAGGTTAGGTATAGGGAACCACATTATGAAATGAAAGATAATCAAATTTTCTATTACTCGGAGCAAAAAAATACAGCGGGTTCCATCTGAAATAACAAAGTTATCTATTTGTCCGAAACTATAAAACAGTGAAAATGATTTTTGAAAATTCTGTTTAATATTGAGAAACGGGTTTTATCGAAATCAATAGCCCAAAACCTCTTCCATACATGATCAGAATTCGAAGGGGTGATTTCTATACACTTCGATATTATTTAGTTTCTAATTGTATCTAGCATTTTCGTAAATGAATCAATAACTCGGGAACGGTATAGGTAGGTACATAGTCATAGTACCTTTTATGAAATCATATTATTTTTTTTAAACTTTGATATGTGTCACTTGTTTAGCCACCCTGTAGACTACAAAATAATTTCCTTTTGTAGCCTTAATCAATATACATATAATGAAATGGAGAGAGTCACGAAAAAATAAATGATGTGGCTTACAGTATAATATAATAATAATACACCCTCATAAACACTCACAGAATATACCCAAAGGCATAGCCTGTGCTGGTTGAGAACGGCTATTATTATTATATATGTCAACTGTTAACGTTCTTCGCTGAGTATGATTTGTGAAATGGAGAGCATTATATTTTCGTTTTTTCTTATATCTTACATGTCTTCGAGACGAGAACTCTAGTACTCTACTTGTCCCACAATTCTGTTTCAATTTCGTGTTTTCGATAAACTTCGATGAATATTGTTTCGTACCTACAAATAATAGGCTGTATGGAAATATCAAATAGATATGCCTACATTAAAATCGGGTCAATGTTTGTTGTTGTGACATTTGTACCAGGTACAGTGTACCAGGTACAGAGGATTGAACCCAGATAGCTAATTGGTGTTAGCGATAATTTTCCGATATAAATGCTTTCAGTTTTATAATTTTTATTCATTGTTAATTTGTATGCACAGTGCCGATGATAACCAAGAAGTTTGAAACAGCTGTCCACTGTTAACGTTTTTCGGTGAGTATGATTTGTGAAATTGAGAGCATTATATTTTTGTTTTTTCTTATATCTTACATGTCTTCCAGACGAGAACTCTAGTACTCTACTTGTCCCACAATTCTGTTTCAATTTCGTGTTTTCGATAAACTTCGATGAATATTGTTTCGTATGGAAATATCAAATAGATATGCCTACATTAAAATCGGGTCAATGTTTGTTGTTGTGACATTTGTACCAGGTACAGTGTACCAGGTACAGAGGATTGAACCCAGATAGCTAATTTGTGTTAGCGATAATTTTCCGATATAAATGCTCTCAGTTTTATAATTTTTATTCATTGTTAATTTGTATGCACAGTGCCGATGATAACCAAGAAGTTTGAAACAGCTGTTCACTGTTAACGTTTTTCTATATTTATATATATATATATATATATATATATATATATATATATATATATATATATATATATATATATATATACATGAAAACTAAAAGTTCGGGTTGAACCGCGTCTAGAATTTACACTTGCTTTCACCGTACTGATGAGATCCCTAAGATCGAAACACGTGTCTACGGTTGCATTTTTACTAGAGGGCTTAGTCCAATAAAATGTTCCTTCTTGTTATTCACTATATATATATATATGTCCAAGTGACTGTAAAACAGTCGATAACAATCCTTTAGGAAGTGACTATAACTTTGTATAGTATGTATGGCATGTGTCCGACAGAAAACAACTACTTCTCTGGCTAATACCGCGACAGATATTGAATTATATCTGTATGTCTATCTGTAGTTGGTTCTCCGTTTGAATCGGGTGAAGTCCTGCTGTTTGTTCAGAGAGCTCTTGCAAAGTTGTTCCTTCAAAGTAAGGATCTTTGCACATGTGTCTGACAGATATAATTCAATATCTGTCGCGGTATTAGGCAGAGAAGTAGTTGTTTTCTGTCGGACACATGCCATACATACTATACAAAGTTATAGTCACTTCCTAAAGGATTGTTATCGACTGTTTTACAGTCACTTGGACATTATTTGCTCCTTGAAACAAGTATTTTACATATACCATTTCGTATCCGAAATGTCCTTCTGGAGTGCCCTCTAATCTGTCGTCAAGGTGGATCCTGTAAGCAATTGCAGTATTCATCTCGGCGGACAGTGACGGGCAGCGAGACCCCGCGTGTATACAATTTGTGATAACCTGGACTGCACTGATGAGGTACAACATTCCGAAACCGGTCTGTAGTTGGTTCTCCGTTTGAATCGGGTGAAGTCCTGCTGTTTGTTCAGAGAGCTCTTGCAAAGTTGTTCCTTCAAAGTAAGGATCTTTGCACATGTGTCTGACAGATATAATTCAATATCTGTCGCGGTATTAGCCAGAGAAGTAGTTGTTTTCTGTCGGACACATGCCATACATACTATACAAAGTTATAGTCACTTCCTAAAGGATTGTTATCGACTGTTTTACAGTCACTTGGACATTATTTGCTCCTTGAAACAAGTATTTTACATATACCATTTCGTATCCGAAATGTCTTTCTGGAGTGCTCTCTAATCTATCGTCAAGGTGGATCCTGTAAGCAATTGCAGTATTCATCTCGGCGGACGGTGACGGGCAGCGAGACCTCGCGTGTATACAATTTGTGATAACCTGGACTGCACTGATGAGGTACAACATTACGAAACCGGTCTGTAGTTGGTTCTCTGTTTGAATCGGGTGAAGTCCTGCTGTTTGTTCAGAGAGCTCTTGCAAAGTTGTTCCTTCAAAGTAAGGATCTTTGCACATGTGTCTGACAGATATAATTCAATATCTGTCGCGGTATTAGCCAGAGAAGTAGTTTTTTTTCTGGCGGACACATGCCATACATACTATACAAAGTTATAGTCACTTCCTAAAGGATTGTTATCGACTGTTTTACAGTCACTTGGACATTATTTGCTCCTTGAAACAAGTATTTTACATATACCATTTCGTATCCGAAATGTCCTTCTGGAGTGCTCTCTAATCTGTCTTCAAGGTGGATCCTGTAAGCAATTGCAGTATTCATCTCGGCGGACGGTGACGGGCAGCGAGACCTCGCGTGTATACAATTTGTGATAACCTGGACTGCACTGATGAGGTACAACATTCCGAAACCGGTCTGTAGTTGGTTCTCCGTTTGAATCGGGTGAAGTCCTGCTGTTTGTTCAGAGAGCTCTTACAAAGTTGTTCCTTCAAAGTAAGGATCTTTGCACATGTGTCTGACAGATATAATTCAATATCTGTCGCGGTATTAGCCAGAAAAGTAGTTGTTTTCTGTCGGACACATGCCATACATACTATACAAAGTTATAGTCACTTCCTAAAGGATTGTTATCGACTGTTTTACAGTCACTTGGACATTATTTGCTCCTTGAAACAAGTATTTTACATATATATATATATATATATATATATATATATATATATATATAAAATCAGTAATATCTTGAGAAAACACGAGATAAAAACAATATTCACGGCCAACAACCAAATATCCAAATTTCTCAGATCTCCCAAGGACACAATACCAAACGATTCTCAAGGTATATATGAAATACCATGTTCAGACTGCCCGAGAAGTTATATTGGCCAGACTAACAGACGAGTAACTTCCAGAGTCTACGAACACGAACTTGCTGTGCGTCAGGCATCTTCCACTTCCGCACTTTATAAACATCGAGAAGACACAGGTCACAAAATAGACTTCAAAAACACAAAAACAATTTCCACCGAGAAAACTCTGCAATCCAGGATCATCCGAGAAGCCCTCGAGATAGAGAAGCGCCCCAATTGCCTCAACACTCGCGACGACGGACGTAGACTTCCCAATACCTGGAAGCCTCTCATTGCACGCATCATCTCATTTCCCACCAACCCAGTTCCCGCACACAGCTCACTTAGCGCCAAACAAGTTCCCGCACACAGCTCATCTAGCGCCAACTCAGTTCCCGCCCATAGTTCACCTCGCGCCAATACATTGCACACGGCCATTACATCCACGTCCACTATAAATACAGTTCCTCAACCCACAATTCCTCAGTTCTCTCGAAGGAGTAGGCAGATTGAGACCTTAGAGAGAACCAGTGACGAGACATGGGGAGTAGGCAGATTGAGACCCCGACGTCAAGTCACAAAAACCGAACGTAATTATACCTGAGGAGTAGGCAGATTGAGACCTCAGCGTAGAATTACGTTTCAACCATTTATTAATTTTCTTTCTTTTTCAGTTCTTGAAAATGGCTCCAAAATCGGAGCCGAAACGTCGAATTTCAACAAATTCCAGACGCGGTTAAACCCGAACTTTTGGTTATATATATATATATATATATATATATATATATATATATATATATATATATATATATATATATATATATATATATATATATATATATATATATATATATATATATATATATATATGTATATTATATATATATATATATATATATAATGGTAGCAGTCAGCTGACCAGTAAAAGTTATTTGATCTTCGTTTTTAAGCCGAGCTTTCGAAAATCTTTATTTTCTTTATCAAGACTATAACTAGAATATAATGTATATGAGTATATATGTTAATTCAACAGTTAAGTAATACTTACTAACGTGAAATTGAAAGAAATTTACATCAATGATAAACATAAAGAATATTGAAAACTTCAAAAATGCAGACAGAGACAGGAAGATAATGACAGAAAGATGAATGGTATATATAGGATGAGAAAAACATAAAAAATTGTAAAGATGAATAGAATTACATAAATAATATATTCAAGGAGGACGACTGTTGGAAAATATCTGTTTATTTCTGTGTAAAATGTATGTATATATAGAGCTCAATTCTTTTATGTCAGTTCTTTTGTTGACTGTATTGGTTGCGTAATTGATGTGAACCATTTCCAAAAAGAGTCTTTTCCGTAAATTACTTTCTACATCAAGAACTTTCGCATTTTCATAATCAATCCGATGGTCTTTATCAATGGTATGTTCAGATAATGCACAAGATCTTATATTTCTCCTTGAATCACTCTTATGTGAGGTAATGCGATCTTTTAGCATTCTTTTTGATTGGCCAATATATACTTGATCACAGTCTTTGCATGGAATTTCATAGATAATATTAGATTTGAACATGGTAGGTACTGGAGTTTTCAATTTAGAATGTAAATTCGAGATAGTGGTGACATTTGTTTTTGCAAATTTTATTTTTTCATTTCTGAGAACATTGATTGATTTTGGAGTCAAGTCATGGACATGTGGTAAGCTCTTATAATAGGTCATGTTATTGGTATCGTGGGTTCTTGTGTCCTGAATATGAGAGGAAATGTTTTGTGAAGGTGTACTGAAAAGAATTTTGTTTACTAAAGAATATGGATACGAATTCTCAAGTAAAATGACTTTGAGTTCATTCAAACATTCAAGTCGAAAAGAAGGGTGAGTCAGTTTCTCAACCCTACTTTTCTGATTGTTGATCATATTGATTTTAATTTTGTTTGTATGATAAGAGTGATAATTTATTAAACGATTACTATTAATAGATTTTCTATACCATTTAGTTCTTATTTTATTATCGTCCATTCTGATCAACATCATATCTAGAAAAGGTACTGAATTATTAATTTCCTCCTCCACTGTGAATTGAATATTTTCATCATATCCATTGAACACAGAAAGAACTTCTTGAATTTTTTGTTTTGGAACAGCAAGAATTAGGTCATCAACATATCTTTTAATGAAGGGAAATTCAAAATCAAAATTTCCAATACATTGATCTAAAAGATCATCTAAAACATAGCTGGATAATATTGGAGATATGCTAGAGCCCATTGGAGTACCAAAAATCTGTTTATAGATCTTGCCCTCAAATACCAAATACGATGAATCAAAAATGAATTCAATCACATTAATGAATGACTTTTCATCAAAAAGACAATGATTAGAAATGACACTCCATTTACTCTCAATACTCTTTTTTATTAATTCCAATGGCAAATTTGTGAAAAGAGATTTAACGTCCAAACTTATGATTACGTAATTATCTGGTAAAGACATGTCATTTATGAACTCAATGAATTTGAATGAATCCTCTACGTGATATGGATTAATATTGTCATAAGCATTGGTCAAAATCTCAGTCATATATTTAGCGAGTTTACTGTTTGGTGAATCTATGGAAGAAGTAATCGGTCTCATGGATAAAATAGGCTTATGAATTTTTGGAAGAGTATAAAATCTTGGTGCTATCGAGTTGCTAATTGTGAGAGTTTTTGCGATAGTTTCATTTATCATTTTTTTATTTTTGAGTTGCGAAATTATTTTATTAGCTTTCTGTTGAAATGTAGATGTTGGATCTCTTTTCAGTGATTTGTAATATTTTTGGTCATCCAGTAATATTTGACTCTTTTCCTTATATTCATTATTGTACATAACAACTGTAACATTACCTTTATCACTATTAACCAAACAAATTTCTGGATGTTCTTTAAGGAAAGATTTACATTTTTCAAAAACTCTAGTACGTTGTCCTTTTGTTCCTTTGTTTTTATGTAAATAATTGGTGATTATATTAGTGAACTGTGCTCTATATACATTTTTCTTTTCGTCATTAAAATCATAAATAATGTCCTCTAAACTAGCCAAAAGAGAAACTAACCTGATATCTTTAGAAGTAGGGCAAATACTGAATTTAGGTCCAAGAGATAAAAATTGTTGAATTTCTAGAGGAATTTGAACATTAGTTAAGTTTTTGAACCACTTTTTTTGAAATTTGATTCTATTCATTCAGGTATGCTTCGAGGTAGATAGTCACGAGTTAGTTTGCTCCAACTTTAAAAAGAGTTATTAACAGTGAAACAGTAAAGTAAAGTCGAAAAAAAAGTGCACAGTATATTCCAGTAGAGTGCCTTCTGTGATTACCTAAGTGGATACAACATGTCTGGTACTAGAAATAAAATGGAAATACAAAATCTAATCAAAGAATCAATCAACGAATTGTTCACAAGTAAGGAATTTATTAGTCAAATCACAAAAACCATCACCGATAAGATTGAACAAAAAATTAAGCTACTCGAGGATAATGTAAAAAGCATGGATGATAAAATTAGAAGTCTCGAACAAAAAATGGATAATTTCGAACAAACGGAGAAAATTAATAATATATGCATATACTGAATGAAGTGTTAACGCCTCGCATGCTTCAATTATTCAATCAATATGGACATATTGATATCAAGAAAGAAGACATACGGACTGCTTTCCGCATAGGAAAACAAGTATTCCAGAATAAACCCCGGCCGATTATTCTGAAATTCCATGACTATGAACATAAATTCCTGGTTTTTAAAAATGTTGGTAAACTGAAAGGTAGTAAAATTTTCATTGCTGAGGACCTCACCAAGAAACGCAAAACTATACTTTTAGAAGCGAAGGCAGCTTTTGGAGACAGGGAAGTATGGACATCCAAAGGGAAAATATATGCCAAAATCAACGGAAATAAGGTCAGCATCAACGATATATGTGATATCGCAAAATATAGAGTGGATTAAGCATGTTTGTCAATACTTAATTATTAAGGTCTAAAAAATACTTCTCCTTTTTAAATATGTATTATTTTATTTTGTCTCATTTTCATACAACAGGTATATAAACAAATGGCTTGGGGCAATTCTAGCAAACTATACTACCTATACATTGTATTTGCTGCGAATATATTCGTTAGTAACTTAAGAATTTTCTTTATATTTATCTTTAATCACTTTTCAATTTTATGATTGATTACTTGAATGTGCTTGAGGACTGCGTGGAGAGAGAGACTATAGTATTTGATAACATTGGCGATAACGTAACAAATTTTTCAGGTAACAAATATTTAAACATAGTTCACTTCAATATAAGAAGCTTAAGGAAAAACTTCGATGAGTTCTTGTTATACATTGAGACTTTTGATGCAAACAATCTAGATGTTATAATTCTCTCGGAAACATGGTCAGTTAGCAACGTGGACAGTTACAAAATTCCACAATTTAATATATTATACAATGAGTCGAAATTCAATCAAAATGATGGAGTTATTGTATACGTCAAAAGTACTATCGATTACTTAACCTCAATACAACGCTTCACTGAAATTAATCTTCTAGAAATAGAATATACATGGTTAAATGTTTCTTTTAAAATAACGGCATGTTATCGTCCACCTGCAACTGACTTGACCTTGTTTTCAGAGGAACTGGAACATTGTTTGTCAAACCAAAATAGTGCTGACGTAAACATTTTTATGGGTGACATCAATATAAATTTATTAAGCACTACGGACACTAACACCAATAATTATATCTGTTTGTATATCCCTATCAGTAGGGATACTTTTCTTACATCAATAAGCCAACCCGAGTAACCAAAGACACCTCTAGTGTGATTGATCATATTTACGTAAAACTCTCAGGTAAACAAATTCATAAAAAAATCGAATTTAAGTCGTATATTTACAGTACCAACCTTACTGATCATTATACAACCATGATGTCGATAAAAACATTGTCAGCTTCCTTAGATTGCTCGAACAACAACATAGCAGAAAATACAAACACTTATTTAAAACATAATAAACTAAAAAGATTCCTTGAAAAAGAAAACTGGAATGAAATTCTCAACTCGAATCAACCAGAATTTGCTTACACTTCTTTTACAAATAAAATCAATGAATTCATTAATATATCTACCAAAACCACACAAATTAATCGTATTGACAAAAAAAAATTGAAACCATGGATGACTGCTGGTCTTTTAACTTCTATAAGATACCGGGATAACCTCAAAAAAAGATTGAATAAAAAATTCTCAGAAGAACTTCAAACAGAATATAAAATATATAGGAACTACCTTAATAATCTTATTAAAAATCAAAAGAATAATTATTACATTAACAAAATCAACGATGCTTAGAAAAATTATCGTAAAATTTGGCAGAATATAAATGAAATGACCAACACCAACTTGAAATCCCGTGACAAATATAACATCATAGATGAGAATGGACAAAAAATATCCGAAGACATAAACAAAGCAAACCACTTCAATAGTTTTTTTGCAAATATTGGTCAACAAATGGCAAATAGTATCGATAAACAACATATTTTACCAGAAAGGGACTCAAAAATTGCAGACTCCCTTTTCTTAAGTCCTGTTTCAGAAAACGAGATTATAAAAATCATTTATACGCTGAAAAACAACAGCTCTGTGGGCCCTGATGGTATATCAGCTCAAATCATTAAAAAATATAATCGGTTTATCGTGAGTCCATTGTGTCATATTATTAACTTATGCTTCGAACATGGATATGTACCTATTGCTTTTAAACACTCTTTTACAATCCCAATTTTCAAATCTGGAGTCAAGAAACTTGCAACAAATTATAGGCCTATAACTATCACGAACAATTTCGCCAAAGTTTTCGAAAAAAGCTTGAAAAACAGACTAACTGATTTCCTGGAGAGGAATAATATTTTACATGAATGTCAGTATGGATTTAGAGAACATATGTCAACAGAAAATGCTGTCTTTCAATTGGTTCACAGTATATGGAATAATTTCAATGATAGGAAAAAAGGCCTTACAGTTTTTCTAGATCTGGCGAAAGCCTTTGACACTGTAAACCATCAAATCTTGCTGAGGCGCTTTGAAACAATAGGAGTTAGAGGAATCTCACTACAACTGTTTGAAAATTATTTATCAGGCAGACTTCAGATTGTGAAAATAAACAATACTTGTAGTGATCCACTATGTATTAACATGGGCGTCCCTCAGGGAACAGTGCTAGGCCCAATCTTATTTTTAATATATATTAATGACATATATAAACTTGAAAATATCCGGGGCAGTATAATATCATATGCAGATGACACAGCGCTATCATTTTCAGGCGATACGTGGGATGAAGTTTATAAAAAAGCCGAAACGGGGCTCACATCAGTTTTCTCATGGTTAAACACAAGTCTTCTGAGCCTAAACATCTCAAAAACAAAATATGTAACGTTTACCCCCACAAACAAAGACCAGCCTGCCGAGAACACACTCACCATACATAAACATCTATGCCCAACCCCAATGAAATGCACTTGTCCCAAAGTCAATAAAGTCAACAATATGAAATATCTTGGTGTACATCTTGACCAGCACCTGCGATGGGAGGAACATATAGATCAGACAGTTAAAAGACTCAGCAATATAATATATAAATTCTACCAACTCAGACATCTTAATAATAAAAAGCTCCTGACAATGATATATAACTCACTTGCTGAATCAATTTTGAGGTATTGCATTATAATACGGGGTGGTGTCAGCAAAACTATATTACACAACCTAGAAGTAATGCAAAATACTATCCTGAAAATTATTTTCAAACGAGATAAAAGATACTCCACTGTAGCACTATACAAAGAAACCGGGTTATTTGATGTGAGAAAATTATATACCTATCATTGTATTCTATGGATGCGTAATAAACCAACTTCCTACATAAATCATAATTATGATACTCGAGCTAAATTTCAACAGAAAACGAATGTTCCTCTATGTAGGTTAACTCGTACTCAAAGATACATAACTTACTTAGGTCCAAAACTGATGAACCTGGTACCTATAGAAATCAGATCAATCTCAAAAAAACACAAATTTAAGTCAAAATTAAAAGAATATGTGAATCAAAATTATGACCTATTGAAAACTGTATATGAAATGGATTATTAAGAAAATGCTTCCAAAGGTCAAAAATTTTCTACAAATTTTAAAAAAACTATTTCGAACTACTTCAACTATTCAGTGTTACCCCTCTCTCTGTCTATCAATCTTACTCTCTCTCTCTCTCTCTTCTACAGGACTCCTCATCTGCTTATTTATAATGATATTGTTGTTATAATGATATGTAATATTTCTATATCTACAGTTACGAATGTTAGATTATTTTATTATTATTCATGCAAAAACACGCTAGATTGTATGTACTTTAAACTATATTTTCAGTTATGCACGTCTAGGATGATTACAGGTTGAAAGCTACAACTCAAGCTCTGCTTAGGTAGTTCAACCTTTATATTAATTATATTAATTATTTATCATTCAATGTACATAATAGGATCAATCAACATTTAATTTACCTGAATAAAATTTCTTTCTTCTTCTTCTTTCTTTCTTCTTTCTATTCATCTCATTCAACTTTAGTTCTTCAAATTTGCTGACGTTGCGGTTTTTTATTTCATAGAATTTTCTATTATACTTAATATTCAACCTACGCTCAAATTCTCTGAGAATATTTTGAGGAAAAGTATGGTCTAAATAGACTTTCAATTCTGTTAGTTCTCTTGAAAAATGCGAAATGTCACAATTTGTTATACTGATTTCTAGATTCAAAATTTTCATTCTAAGCTTGAAATTGAAGCTCTGAATTCGATTCCCAATGTGACCTCGATCATAATGTAGAAGACTGTTTATGTTTTCGATCCCATTAGTGATGTGCCTTGGAAATATTCCATATTGTCTGCATTTAAGTAGAAAAATTCTTCTGTTCTTCAATGATGCTAATTTGTTGTTCAGTTTGGTGCATTTCTTTAAGTTCCTAACGTTAGCAATTCCATATTGTTGTTGCATATCGTGGAAAAATCCCATTCCGTTATTCATGAATGAATACTCTCGTGACTGTGAAAATATATCTTGGAAAATATTTGGGTAGCAGTCAGTTGACCAGTAAATGTTATTTGATCTTCGTTTTTAAGCCGAGAGTGGAAAATCTTTATTTTCTTTATCAAGACTATAACTAGAATATAATGTATATGAGTATATATGTTAATTCAACAGTTAAGTAATACTTACTAACGTGAAATTGAAAGAAATTTACATCAATGATAAACATAAAGAATATTGAAAACTTCAAAAATACAGACAGAGACAGGAAGATAATGACAGAAAGATGAATGGTATATATAGGATGAGAAAAACATAAAAAATTGTAAAGATGAATAGAATTACAAAAATAATATATTCAAGGAGGACGACTGTTGGAAAATATCTGTTTATTTCTGTGTAAAATGTATGTATATATAGAGCTCAATTCTTTTATGTCAGTTCTTTTGTTGACTGTATTGGTTGCGTAATTGATGTGAACCATTTCCAAAAAGAGTCTTTTCCGTAAATTACTTTCTACATCAAGAACTTTCGCATTTTCATAATCAATCAGATGGTCTTTATCAATGGTATGTTCAGATAATGCACAAGATCTTATATTTCTCCTTGAATCACTCTTATGTGAGGTAATGCGACCTTTTAGCATTCTTTTTGATTGGCCAATATATACTTGATCACAGTCTTTGCATGGAATTTCATAGATAATATTAGATTTGAACATGGTAGGTACTGGAGTTTTCAATTTAGAATGTAAATTCGAGATAGTGGTGACATTTGTTTTTGCAAATTTTATTTTTTCATTTCTTGATAACTGAGACACCTAAAATTATTGTATTTGAGTCGAATTATGTACCTGTACCTACATCAAGTCACTTTAAAAAGAGCGTAAAATAATCAAACAACTTCGGAAATAATTATTGTCTATCCCGTTTTAAATGAATGCTATTATACCCTGGCATGTCTTCAAACCATCAAATATGATGAGTAATTTCGGTCTAGTATTTAAAATTTCATAATTTGCATATTGTACAATTATTAGAGTACATACTAAATCATTATTTACGTAAAGCCGTATAACTAAAAACGAAATCAATTCAAAATACCTCCATATATGTCAAGAATTCAAATTGCTAATTATTTTTGTCGTTTTATAATTCCCGCGAAAGTCATACTGTTAGTGATAGGACATCGACACGATCGCTTATGATTGGTTGGAATTTAAGTGACTTGGCCGTCGTCCGACGTCGTTTGTGATGTGAGTGCGGTGGTTGTTTATGTAGCGTTATTTGATTTTTATGGCTTTGGCTTCACCATTTTTCCTTTAACTAAGAGGAATATGAGTACGTAAATATAACAATAATTATAGTGTTGGTAAATTGGTAATAGGTGAGCGTGTCCGTGAAGTTAGTGGTACAGTATTCAAGAATGTTTTCAGTTGTGAAGTTTAATGAACAGTCTGGAGGTGGCCTCGCAGTGGTGAACTCGAAGTGGTTTACACCATTGAAAAGTATTTTGGCCGCCCTACAAAGACAATAAAGCTTATATTAAAGCGGTAAATCAAGGAGAAGAAGTTTCCGATAAATGGAATCTATTTTCTATAACGAAATGTTCTTACACTACAGGTATGTACCTTATAGATATTTTTTCAACAATTTCTGAATATTTTATCAAATTGGTGGTGAGAATCATATTATATAAACTTTTATTGCTGAACCTTAGCGCTTGTAATGATTTTTACCTGGCGGCAATTCGAAAGGAAGGGTTATATTTTTAGCAGCCTATGTTTGTATTTGCATATGTTCCACAGTAGCCCCTAAACTACTCATCTGATGAGTGAGGTGTCAAACGATTCGTCATTATGGTCAGAGTGATATGTAGCAATGTGTAAGTTATATAAGAGAAAACAAATTGTCGGACGAGATTTATGATAATGATCTGATTCGATTCAAAATTCATATGTTGAGGTTTTCGGGGTCATAGATATTGAATTTCAATACCTGTCAGGGCATTTATCTAGGGGAGTAGTTATTCCTGATTCTAAAGATATTCATGTATAACTGTGACAGGTGTAAAACCTAAATTATTATTTTTTACTTCCACTTTTGTTAGATACAGGTGAAAGTAAAATTCCTATATAATTTATGCTTTAAAAAGTTTGTGAAGTGGTAGATTGAATTCTGTAACTATTCCACAATGATTTTACTTTTAATTTTTGCCTTATGCCTCATAAATTGGGTTTCCTTGCAGATGACTCTGAAATAGCCTGTAAGTTGCAGAAGTAACCTCTGATTTGCAAACAGATATAGAAGAGGAGTTCTCAAAATATTCCTCTAAAAAGAGGAAGGTATCCCGACCTGTTCGTTTTGAGGAAGAGGAGGAAGACACGAATTCGAACATTGAAAGAAAATTGTCTAAATCTACCTACTATGATGATGAAGAAGAAGAGCCAATATACTTAGGTTACCACTATTTTATTATATTTTATAAAATGTCGAATGGTCGAAAAGTATATTATAAAGAAGTGGTAGGAGATCGTTAAATTTACAGAAGAGTTGCTAATGAAGTTAAAAGTGCCCTGGAAATGTAAAAAAATAGATCTGAAAATAATACAGATGAACCTGGAACTAAAATTGATTTGATAGAAGTTAATCTAACTGATATTTTAACAAAATGTGTTGTTTTCCCCCTTAGAGATAACACCTTGGCGTCATTCCCATTATTGCATAATATCCATTCGGCTAAGTTGGTTTAATGAAATTATACCGGGTGGCTACGGAAGTATTGCCTACGGAATATCTCAGTTATTGTATGAAGTAGGTTTGTGAAAT
The DNA here is from genome assembly GCA_958502065.1 of Chrysolina americana. Classification (NCBI taxonomy): domain Eukaryota; kingdom Metazoa; phylum Arthropoda; class Insecta; order Coleoptera; family Chrysomelidae; genus Chrysolina; species Chrysolina americana. Next base: position 22,550,624 of record OY293417.1, on the reverse strand, counting down.
TTGGAGCGTCGATATAATGACATAAGAGCTAGAATTTGAGCATATTGACATGTCGAAGTTAACTTCCGGTCTGACCGGAAGTAACATCAACTTTCTTATTTTAAATGGAAACCTTATTTTTTTCTTTTCGCTTTATTCAGCATTCAATTCCCTTTCTAATGACATATCACAAGTTGGTATCTAACCAGAAACTAAATCAGAAAAAAATTATTATTGAAATTCACCGAGTAGGCCGTGGAAGCAAAATGAAAGCCAAAAATTGAAAAGTTGGCTATGGAAACCATACGTCACTTGATAACAGTTGCTACTACTGTGATATTTTATTTTCATTCGTCGGCGTTATAAAAAGCCGCCAAAAAAAAATATTGGAAAAATTGGGAAAAAACAATACTCTGTAGGTCCATAACATAAATAGGAACATACAACTTTTTCTTGCTGTACTATTCAGCATAATCATTCCTTTCTAATGATATAATAGAAAGTAATTTTTTGAAATGAAATACCAAAAAATCCAATTATTATTATTCAAATAACAAAACAGATTATCGCCATACGCAAAAATAACATTAAAAATAATGTGGAATGATAAATTATATCCTGTAGGTTCTAGGTTAAATAGGAACATAAACGTACTTGGTCTGTGCCATCGTCCATAGATATTCTAATATCTACCTATGGACGATGTTTGTGCTATTCAGAATAATCATTCCATTGCAATAATCATTCGAACCAAAATATTAACAAGTAGGCTGATCAAGATGTATTTTGGAATGAAACAAAAAAGAAACGAGAGCTTTCACGAACGCTGCTATCCATACTATTTTGACGTTCGAAGTAGTGTTTTTGATTCTGCCATTTTAAAAGGGTTTGGAAATCGAAATCAGTTAGTGGAATATTCAAAAAATGCCCCGTTATTCACGAACCGAACAAATTGACATGCTTCTCATTTATGATGAATGTTTAAAAAATTCTTATGCCGCTGAACGACTGTATTTAGAGCGATATCCAGGGAGGCAGCAACCGTCAAGAAGGTATTTCCAGTGGCTTGAAGAAAAATTAAGAACTGAGCCTGATGTTCACGAAGACCAAGAAGCATTTGTTATTAATGAGGAAACTGAAATTAATGTATTAGCTTTAGTACAATATGATAGCACAATTTCCTCAAGGCAGATTGGCACCGAATTAGCTATAAGTAAGGACTCTGCTAGGAAAATTTTGAAAAAACATCGATTTAAATCCTTCAAGTATCAGTTGCATCAACATTTGTATGAAAATGACGGTGAAAGGCGCCTGGAATATTGTAATTGGTTTCTTCGACAAAATGCTGAGAATCACCTATTTAACTATTATATCTTGTTTACGGACGAGTCAAGATTTACCAACAATGGATTATTTAACAGGAATAATACAAGGTAGGTACTGTACTTTATTTGGATTATTGTCGATAGTCGAAGTGTAAAGTGCTAAAAGTGTGAACGGTCTTTTGTTTCAGGTACTGGGCGATAGAAAACGAGCACCGGTTTCGACAAGGTGGCTTCCAAGAGAGATTTGGTGTGAATGGTTGGGCAGGAATAGTTGGAACTCATATTGTTGGCCCCATTCTTTTTCAAGGCCAACTAACCGGAGAGAGATACTTTAATTTTTTTAACGAATGAAATTTCGGAATTCATTAACAACCTACCAGCGGAAATAACTGAGAGAATGTACTTCCAGCAAGATGGCGCTCCTCCGCATAATTCAAGAATAGCGAGAAATTATCTTCAAAATCGCTTTCAAGGGAGACTTATAACAACCCATGGCCCAGTCAGGTGGCCACCAAGGTCACCTGATCTTACTCCGTGCGACTTTTTTCTATGGGGGCATCTTAAAAATAAGGTGTATTCCACACAGCCTATAACTCTACATGAGCTAGAAGTAAAAATTCGTAGAGCTTTCCAAGATATCACGCCCCAAATGTTGAGAAACGTTTTACATGAAAATATCACCAGAGTCAATAAATGTATTGACGCTGAGGGAATGCATTTCGAACATTTGTTTTGAATTTATTTTATCTTTAATCCTATCAATTTGAATTTTTTTTTTGATAAATCTGTTTTTTTTTTATTTGAATAATAATACTTGGATTTTTTGGTATTTCATTTCAAAAAATTACTTTCTATTATATCATTAGAAAGGAATGGTTATGCTGAATAGTACAGGCAAGAAAAAGTTGTATGTTCCTATTTAAGTTATGGACCTACAGAGTATTGTTTTTTTCCCAATTTTTCCAATATTGTTTTTGGCTGCTTTTTATAACGCCGACGAATGAAAATAAAATATCACAGTAGTAGCAACTGTTATCAAGTGACGTATGGTTTCCATAGCCAACTTTTCAATTTTTGGCTTTCATTTTGCTTCCATGGCCTACTCGGTGAATTTCAATAATAATTTTTTTCTGATCTAGTTTCTGATTAGATACCAACTTGTGATATGTCATTAGAAAGGAAATTGAATGCTGAATAAAGCAAAAAGAAAAAAAAATAGGGTTTCCATTTAAAATAAGAAAGTTGATGTTACTTCCGGTCAGACTGGAAGTTAACTTCGACATGTCAATATGCTCAAATTCTAGCTCTTATGTCATTATATCGACGCTCCAAATTTCACAAACCTACTTCATACAATAACTGAGATATTCCGTAGGCAATACTTCCGTAGCCACCCGGTATATAAAAATCCAATAATCATTAATAGATAAATTTCAAAATAATTCATGATTAAAATTATCAATCAATACAGAATTATATAAAAAAATTGAAAATTACATTTCCATTAACTAATAGCAACTCTTCCGATTAACATATTTCAAAATGATGTAGATGATTTAGTTTTATAATATTTTTTTATGCTTCATAACTAAGCTGTTGTAAGTTTTGCATTGTAATAAAAGGAATTATTTCTGTGATTACGAGTTTCTTATTAATATCCATTGCATTGAAAAATGTAGCCATGACTTTTCTGGTTTATTTTGGGATTTGCAGAAAAAAATGCAACATTGTTCTCAGCTTCCCAATTGTTATGGTGACTAGTGATTTTTAAAATTAATTTTCAAAATCACTATAATAATTGGAAAACTATTATGTAGTGTACTGGATTAGTAAAACTTACTAGATTAAAAAACTCGATTCAGTACACTGTCTTATAATTTTCCAATTATTATAGTGATTGTCTTTAGGAAAGGTAATTTTAAAAACCACCAGTCACTATAAAATTGGTAAGCCGAGAACAACATTGCATTTTTTATTGCAAATCCCAAAATTAACCAGAAAAGTACGTCTTGAGTAAGTTTTAGTGACGTTATTTGTACGTCGTGTTTATGACATACCAGGTCATCTATTAGGTATATGTAACGTCATAATGACGTTATTTGTACGTTTTGTACATGACACAACAGGTCATCTATTAGGTATGGGTAACGTCGTAAAGACGGCATATACTGACGTCATAATCACGCTGACATTTGACTGTCATTTAGACGTCCGAATGACGTCAACTTCGGGGTTATCATGACGTCTGACATGACTTATACTGGAAGTCATTATGACGTACACTTGCTGCCTGGGCAGCTTTACCTTCTTTTTATATGGTTGTAGGAATGCTGATTCATCAAATTTCCGGACCATTATTCAGAGACTCTTTTTCCTCAAGTGATATCTAACAGTAACTTCTTCGTATCAAAAATCAATCAAATTCAAATTTTGATCCACAACTCTCGCAGTAATGTTGTTGATTGTCTTGATATTAACGGGAAAATACAGAATGTTCAATGGAGTCTCTCAGTCAATGCAAATTATGTTGATTGAGAGAATTTTCACGTCATGCTCTGATTTGTATATGCCATTTGAATTGAGTGTTTTCTTCTCAAATCCCAATAATTGACCGATGGAGTTTTGTACTGAAAAATTGATTTTATTGTTTTTCCGAATGATCACTTTCGAAGTTGTCCAATTTGGGTCGATGGATACTGTTACATCATCATTGTTGGTGGTCATTTGTTTGATGATGTGTTCAAGAATATCAGTTATTTCATAAAATCCTGCAGGAATGATATAACTGAGTTCATCGTGTTCACCCCATATTAAAACTTTGTTGAATTTGGTTACGTTTGGAATTACCTTGAATGATTAAATATCTGCCAAGCCTCTTTCATATTTCACATTATCATCCAGATAAATTGAAGGATTGAAATTATAACTCAACACTTTCGTCGAGGCTGAGAGTTTACATTTCGCAAAATTTCTTCGAAATCGTAAGTTTCGAATGTCCGGCTAGCACTAGAATCGGTGGAGTCGTCAGCTCGACGCAGATTTGGGTCTGACCGGTCCATTTTGCTACGCAAAAGGGGCACGGCAGAAAGGTGCAAGGCGTTAGAGGTAATAAAAATATAACCAACCCGAATTTATCAGAAAAAGTTAATATGCCTCCGAGATACTTTGGGGCCACCACTTCTATACCCGATCTAGGTTTTCTCCCGGAAAGTAGTCCGGTGAAAATTATATTGTACAACTTATTTGAAGTTTGTACAAAACACCACTTACTGATCGTGAAAAGAGAGAGTTTGTAATGACACTTCGCTGAGAAATATAAATCAAATATTATATGACAGGAGAACACATATACGCATATATAAAAATAGTCACTCCAAAAAAATATCAATAGTAGAAATCAATAATAAAATCACTTTGATTTTTATAGAGTCCGGGCTCAAACTCAAATAATATTAAAAAATATTTGAAATTTCTTTTTGTCGCTAAGTGCGAGCAAAAAGTGTAGTATTCTGCAAACAGCAGAGTGCAACGACTTCCAGGAAGTGTGATTCTAGGAAACTAGAGTTTCTGGCGTTGTACTTGGGTCCATTCTTGTTACATGAATAACAGAAACTTTCGGGATACCCTGTATAAATGAGGAAACAACGCTGTCGTATGTGCCGACTACCCTAGATGATTTTGTTTTGTTCTTCCTTCTTTTGTTATGGTTAACGGCATGTCATGGAATCTCTGTATACTGATGACTCGAATGGGGATCGTTCTTTAGTAATTTTTTGTGCGTTGTTTGTTACATTACTGTGTTCTCCTCTATGGTTTTCCATCATGCCAGCAGAGTTCTCAGAGTTTACTGGGTTTTTGCCTGACTTCAAATACCTCGCATTGTACCGAAGTGATCACTTATGATTTCTGGACTATCAGTATTCAAGGGGGTAATGATTGTATCTTTATCACTGAAAGTCTTTGTAGATGATAGTCTATTTGGATGTTTTTGCATCTACCTTCACATTTTAGGTTTATATGTTATCCGAATCCGGATTATAAACGTTGTCGTACAAACTCACTATTTTCATCACTGTCGATTCATTTTTCGAACACTATCACTAACTTTGGTGTCAATTGGCACTTTTTTCTTCACTATTATTTCAATTAACTCTGATTTTTTCAGTCTGTCCAATTCGCGATAAACTGCTTCGACTGAAGCCATGTTGCTTTATTGAGATAAGTACCGACCATAATCTTCCAAAACATTAAATACATCCTCATTTACAAACTACAAAAGTTATTCAAGTTATTCAATCCATTCTAGGAATTTTGGGTGGTCGGTGGATCAGCGGTCTAATGCACAGGCCGTTCGAAACTCCAGCATAGCGATAGTCGGTTCGAATCCGATGTAGGTACGAGAATTTTTCTCAACTACTTTATATCGGATTCGATAGGCGGCCGCATGCCTTGTTGAAAAGCAAGTGTATTGTAAGTTGTCTAGATGCCAATCTCGTCTAGTGCTAGCTTGGATTGCACACCGACCACCCGAGGTGGTGCTGTAGGTTTTCCGGGTTTTCCTACAGCTGAAAAGTGAATACATCACCTGAAACATCAGTTAGTCGCCCCGGAGCGCCACGGCAAATAATAATAATAGCCGTCCTCTACCCGCACAGGCTATGCCTTTGGGTACACTCAACGAGTTTTTATGAGGGAGTATTATTATTATTATTATTATTATTATTATTATTAATTATTGTATATTAATTTTCAACCGACTGTAACAAGCCTGAGGCACTAAATAGTCCGTCATACGACGAGTGCGCATCATGGGCGGGAACCTTTTCATAGTTGCAGCAATGTTACGACCGGTTTCGGTTTGTTAAATTGTTCGGTTTGTTAAATAGATAAGAATAATCTTATCTTATTTATATACAGATTTGGATGTGATCTAGTTAGTTTTGAAAATGGTGTAATAACCGAAACTAGTCAACAAATATAAAATTATCGTGGAAAATTGTTTTTAGTGTAAATATTCATGCATCAGGTCTTCATTATAGATAAAATATAGCAAATATGTTCGCTAGGTAGGAACAATGAAAACTTACGTGAGATAAGAAGAAAATTGTGTACCTGTAATATTATAAACAATCTATATCAAAACATTTTCGAGTAGGTGTCTGTGGGATGGCTAATTATCAAATTTCACAATTTAAAAATGGGCTGTTTATTTATTTTCAATTCTTACTGCAAGTTCATTTCCCTTTCCCTACTGCAATTTTGCAGAATTTTCATGTTTTCTCTATTTATTTTGTAGTTTGTTTCTTGTAGATGTTCATATTAATCTGATTTTTAATCAGATAACACATGCTCACGGTACCTTATGTTGAAATTTCTCGCTGTCTGGCCTGTATAAACTGCTGAACAATCCTCAAATTCTAATTCATATTTACCTGATTCTTTCCATTTATCTATTTTGGGGATAGTGTTAAATAAAATGTTCCCTAAATTATTTTCGCTTGTGAATTACGTTGATATGTCAAAGATAGTTTTCAATGCTTTCAGAGTCTCCTTGGGTAGTTTATACTGGCAAATTTTCTATTCACTTTAAGTTCCACTTAATTTGGATTTGATTAATTCATGATAATTGTGTATTTTCTTGGAGATGATTTTGTCGATTAGGTGTACTGGAATACAGTTATTCACTGCTATTTGCTTCATAATCTTTATTTCTTTTTGGAAGGCTCTCTCCATCCATATGTCATCGATCTGAATGCTGATAATCTATGTGATAGTGGGCTGAACGAATCTAATGAAATATTACAATCTGTAAAAGTGTTCTTCCTATATGTTAAACTAAAATTTATTATTAATTCTCGCAATAGTGAGATCAAGAAAGGTAATACTATTGATTTGTTGGATTCTGAGTATTGAGGAAATTCAAAAACTGATTTATCTGTCCCGTTGAGCCGTCAGATCCTACGAGGATATCATCAACATATTCTTACCAGATTGAAATATGCTTATAAGATAAGGTATAATTCAAGATACATGAAAGAATGATGATCTGATTTTGTTAAGGTCGAGGAAATATTTTTAAATACTTGAGAGAAGGAGAGAATTACATGTCCTCTATTTCCTTTACAGGACTATGAAAACTACAGACTGCGTTCAGGGTGTTTTAGATTCTTTATTACATTTTTGACATATCTGAGTTCAATAGGTTGTTGAATTTGTTTATAATTGTTCCACGATCATCTACTGGGTTCCATTTGTACATGTAAATTTTTTCACTTTCTGTTTTGATTCAAAAATTAATAATCGTGATCACAGACTCTTTTGGGTGATAATCAAAAATTTATGATATGGGAAATTATTTCAAATGAAATATTGTGCTACGACCTAATCACCCAAATCTGAGATCAAGAGTTTTATTAATTTGATAGTGAATGCTCATCATGTATATGTGTTGATTTATTTGTCACAACTACCTGCCTGTGGCTCCACATACTAGCAATATGTTTTGAATCGCTGAATACACAGACGTTCATTATGATTCAGAATTGTCTTAAAGAAATCTTTCATAAATTCTATATTGTTTCACTTCTATACCTGATTAATATGAATTCAATTCGCGAAAAACTATCCAATCATGATTGGTTTATATATTTCACTTGCTGTATCGAAGTATTCGACTTTATAGTTAGAGACCGATGTCACAGACTTTTCTCAAAATTTTACCTGATGAACAATTCATAGAGTCGTAGAGAATGCTACAAATAATTTTGAGAACTTTATTAAAAAAGTGAATAACTCATTATTCTCAACTAGGGAAGTTCTAGGAGTGCTTCGAAATCATGCGAATCGCCTAGCGGCCCTTCACTCGGAACAAAATCTTAATTTTCTGTGGAATCTTGATACCCGAGAGTATCATCACCAAATCTTTTGTTGCACGGCCGTTCTGGAAGACATTGAGTTGGGTGGCCTGGAGCATCTAGTACACCCTCAGTAGATACTAGGTTCGGGTGCTGCTTATTCTGAACTGAACAGGATCCCTTAGATTTCTCACATTTTACCTTCATTCTTTTGATTTGGAACCACACCTTTACTGATTTTTCGCTCAAACCTAGTTCTTGTGAGATATGGTATTTGTCCTGGCGGGTGAGCAAGACTTCTGTGCCAAGCAAATGTTTTCATTTGAAGGACCATATATAGTAGATAATCAAGAACCTGTAAATAGTTATAGACCTATACATCCTCAAGATGGGAAAATAAGAGGAATATTCAATATAGAAAGTTTATATCAATTTAAAAATTAAAGAAAATAAGTACCATAGGTAATCCTTGTGAATTTTCACTTAAAACAGGTCAAACCTAAAACAAAAAGAAAATTGAGGAATTCAACTTACTTATTAGGAAAATTTTATTTTTGAATTAGCTATTGGTATATCAAAATATCAAAAATGAATTTGGGAATTTTGTTATGAAATGAATCTGTTGTCAAAATATAAAAAAACAATAGTTGTACCTTAGTTTATCTGTAGCTTACTCAACCAGCTCAGGTCGATATCAGTTAAATTTACCATCCTATAGTTTGCCAGCTGCAAGGTTGTTCTAAACTGCAACATAACAAACAGAATTACCAGACTTTACACAGAAACATCCCTAGAAACACACAAGAACAAATAATAAAATATTACAATGACACACTGACTTGTAAATAAACCCAAAAACAAAAAAAGGGGAATCAAATAATAAAAATTACTAGAAAAACTATCAATCATTACAGAAATAAAAAATTCTTATGACTTGGGAATAGTTTATAAGACATTTGTACAATAGAAATTAACTACAACAGGACAGGACAATTATAATGTTGTCCGACCTATAACATGTCACTGATGAGAGGCAATAAACCTCGAAACATGCATGTCGGCATGTGGTCGTTCCCAGCCAAATGAAGGATAATCTTTTGTTCAATTACAAGACAAGCACTTGCAATTGGGTCTTCATGGAAGAACGATGCACTAATATCTGTGAGATGTAGTTCAATGTCCGTCGTGGTATTAGCCAGGGAAGTTGTTCTTTTCTGACAAATGTTTGCTTTTTATTTTCCACTTGGTGGAAACGCTTAGAGAGAAGGGTACCCCGTATTCTTTAACATTGTTGGTACCTCTCTGGCACAATATATTCGAACTCGTTCGAATTTTTACAGAAATTAAGGTAATCAAAAACTAATAAAAGTTAAATAAAAAGTTATTCAATAAATAAAAATTCAATTTGCAATTTTACAGGAAATGAATATCTTGTCCAAATTGAGCCGATGAAAAAAAATCATCGGAGATGGATATATGCATTCACTAATTTCAATAAAATACTCAAAATTATTTGAGGAATTCTTAATGAAACGATAAATTGTTTTTCAGATCAAATCCTAAGACATAACGCTTGTGCTACTTGTATCACGTTCACGAATTCTTGATATTGCCGTGATGCCAAAGTTCCAAAACTGATTGGAACATTAAACTGATTTTTGTAAAAGTAAAATACAATTTCGGCTCCTACCAAAATTACGACAACTTTCAATTCCCGCAAATGTATGACTGGTTGCCTAACTTGGGGATCAATTTTATACACTTGGAAACGCCGTCCGTGTATGGCGCTTTTTTATGAAACTGAGAAAAACAACTCAGACGAAAAAAAAAACGAAATACTCTGTCGGAATGATTCTTTTATTAGCACAGTTCAGATTCTACACATACCTTCCGAATATTTTGTCGAACAATAGTTATATTTATGAACCTTTCGGTTTTTACCTTATACTAAAAATTATTCAATATTTTTGGATATTGGTGCCTGGTCAATTTTAGGTAGGTTTTTCTGTTTAACTGTATTCTAATACTAAAAGGTGTAACTGTATCTTATAATTTTAGTTATATTGTGAGACGTCCATATATGCACTACTGTCCTAGTAGAGTTGCAAGGAGCACTGGTAATTTTACTTAAAAAATCAGCAACCCCAGATATTTACCCTGAGCAATAGTTTTGGCACAGCGTAAATGCAAGCTTAGGTCCTGAAAAAAAAGCAAGGAGAGTTAAGACGAAATTTAGTTCGCAGCAAGTAATAACATTGGAAAATTATTTCTTGAACATCCAATTTCCCACCCGCCAGGACAAATACCATATCTCACAAGAACTAGGTTTGAGCGAAAAATCAATAAAGGTGTGGTTCCAAAACAGAAGAATTAAGGTAAAATATGAAAAATCTAAGAGATCCTGTTCTGTTCAAAATAAGCAGCACCCGAACCTAGTATCTACTGAGGGTGTACGAGATGCTCCAGGCGACACGACTCAACATCTCCCAGAACGGCCGATCAACAATAGATTTGGTGATGATACTCTCGGGTATCACGATTCCACAGAAAATGAAGATTTTGTTCAGAGTGAATGGCCGCTAGGAGATTCGAATGATCTCGAAGCATTCCTAGAAGAAATCATTAAAGATGGATGTTTGCATCACTTCCCTAGTTGAGAATAATGAGTTATTCACTTTTTTAATAAAATACTCAAAATTATTTGTAGCATTCTCTACGACTCTATGAATTGTTCCTCAGGTAAAATTTTGAGAAAAGTCTGTGACTATGAAGTCGAATACTTCGAAACAGCAAGTGAAATATATAAACCAATCATGATGGATTAGTTCTTCGCAAATTGAATTCATATTAATCAAGTATAGAAGTAAAATAGAATAGAATTATATGAATGATTACTTTAGTACAATTCTGAATCATAATGAACGTCTGTGTATTCAGCAATTCAAAACATATTGCTAGTATGTGGAGCCACAGGCAGGTAGTAGTTGTGACAAATAAACCAACACATATACATGATGAGCATTCACTATCAATTTAATAAAACTGTTTATCTCATATTTGGGATACTGCGTGATTAGGTCATAGCACAATATTGCCTGAACTCCAAGAAGGAATAGAACATGGTACTAATTTCATTTGAAATAATTTCTCATTTCATAAATTTGTGATTATCCAAAAAAGTCTGTGATCACGTTCGAAGCAGAATGGCTTTAAGGTGGAAATTATCGATTTGTACCTTAATATCAAATAGCTCAGTGGTGTCAATTGAGTGGTGCGACATGATAATCACGAGATCACATCCTTGAGCAATTTTTTCTTTTTACTGTCTTATTTTGCTGTTAGTAACAATATATTGTCATTCGTATAAGTACCAAAATTGGGTGTTTGGACAATCATGAGGTTTTATTCACCAAAACAAAGAAATTTTTTGTACTAGTGAAAGAAATAAATATTTCCACATAAGTCGCTCATTTTCCACTTCAGGAAAAAAGGTGATATGAGTTTCGTTGTTGAGAATGTTATTACGAATCGAAATGCATAAAAAAATATAGGGTGTTTCATAGAAAGAAATATCATTTTATGAAATATTCTGAAAACGCGACTGTCAATTTTTTTTTTGTTCTCGTCATCGAGAAGCCCATTCAACCGAATTCGTAGCATCAATAATAACGGAGTTGGCAATGGTGCCGACTCAATTTGGAACACCCTGTATACACAAAATAAAGGTTAGAGAAGTTGATAAATTCAAATCCAAAAATTATCCAATTCCGTACAAATATAGAGATCAGGTTAGGAGAGAGTTAGACAAAATGGAAGATCAGGGAATTATTGAAAGAAGAAATAGTAATTATATAATCCCATAGTAGTTGTTGCTAAGAAAAATGGGGAATTAAGACTTTGCTTAGATGCCAGGAAATTAAACAAAATAACAATACCTCAATATGAAACACCATTAAACATGGAAGTATTATTTGGAAGAATAACAAATGCAATAATATTTTCAAAAATAGATTTGACACACAGTTTTTGGTCTGATACCTCTAGAGGAAATTTCTAGAAACTTTACAGGATTCTGTGTAGAAGGAGTTGTTTGCAGATGTAAAGTAGTTCTATATGGTTTGCAATCAGCTTGTCCAGCACTAGAAAGGGTATTACACAAGATAATTGACAGACATGAAAATTTTGTTTTACTAAGTAGACGACATTTCAATTTATTCAAGAGACGAACAGACTCACGAAGAACATTTACAAATAGTTTTAGAATTACTGTTACGCGAACCGTCCGTGTAACAAAATAGGCTTCCTGGTCGTAAATCCACTGTTTTTCCTCCCATTGCTCTCTGCTCGGAATAGTAAGAGCAAACTTCCTGACTTGTGCGCTTTTCACTCTGAGAGCGGAAATAGGAATCTCCTGCTCTGCCCCCTTTGCAATTTTCGCATGCTCTATCATCTCTCCTTCTATTACCCAGGCCTCCGAGTCTCGCATCCTCAAATAGGCTGCCATTGCCTCCTTCTTGATTCAGACTGGAAGGGTTGGTAGCCTCAACAGCACCTTCAATACCGCGGTTGGGGTAATTCTCATTGCACTCGTTATCAATAAACAGGCCAACCTCTGGACCTTACTGAGCCTTCGACCTATTGTGCAACTTTGTGCGCCTGGCCACCATACAGTTGACCCATATTGGATCTTTGGTCTTACGACCGCCGTGTATAGCCAGCTCATAATCTCTGGATTGGTTCCCAAATTTTTCGGTACAACTCTCCTCAGTTGCCATAGGATTGCTACCGACTTTTGAATAACCCTATCGACGTGCGGACTCCATGAAAGTTCGGATTCCAAAACCACCCCCAGATATTTGACCTGCTGAGCTAGTTGCAGCTCTTGGCCAAACATGGTGGGTGGTCTGAGACTCTTTTTCCTCAAGTGCAATCTAACAGTTACTTCTTCGTATCGGAAATCAATCAAATTCAAATTTTGATCCACTACTCTCACAGTGATGTTGTTGATTGTCTTGATAGTAACGGGAAAATACAGAATCTGCAATGGGGTCTCTCAATCAATGCAAATTATGTTGATTGAGAGAATTTTCACGTCATGCTCTGATTTGTATATGCCATTTGAATTGAGTGTTTTCTTCTCAAATCCCAATAATTGACCGATGGAATTTTGTAATGAAAAATTGATTTTAGTGTTTTTCCGGATGATCACTTTCGAAGTTGTCCAATTTGGGTCGATGGATACTGTTACATCATCATTGTTGGTGGTCATTTGTTTGATGATGTGTTCAAGAATATCAGTTATTTCATAAAATCCTGCAGGAATGATATAACTGAGTTCATCGTGTTCACCCCATATTAAAACTTTGTTGAATTTGGTTACGTTTGGAATTACCTTGGATGATTAAATATCTGCCAAGCCTCTTTCATATTTCACATTATCATCCAGATAAATTGAAGGATTAAAATTATAACTCAACACTGTCGTCGAGGCTGAGAGTTTACATTTCGCAAAATTTCTTCGAAATCGTAAGTTTCGAATGTCCGGCTAGCACTAGAATCGGTGGAGTCGTCAGCTCGACGCAGATTTGGGTCTGGACGGTCCATTTTGTTACGCAAAAGGGGCACGGCAGAAAGGTGCAAGGCGTTTGAGGTAATAAAAATATAACCCGAATTTATCAGAAAAAGTTAATATGCCTCCGAGATACTTCGGGGCCACCACTTCTATACCCCATCTAGGTTCTCTCCCGGAAAGTAGTCTGGTGAAAATTATATTGTATAACTTATTTGAAGTTTGTACAAAACAGCACTTACTGATCGTGAAAAGAGAGAATTTGTACCGACTCTTCGCTGAGAAATATAAATCAAATATTATATGATAGGAGAACACAGTTCCCTAGTTGCATTCATACTGTGCTGCAGAATGATTTGGCCTACCTTCACCATCGCCATTGCACCCTTCTACGAACCGTCAGGGTAACCAGCTCATATCAGAGAGTCATACCTTGCTTCTTCAATGCTTGGGCGGTCTCTCGGCTAACCATGAAGGTTTGGAACCAGCATTCTGCCCCTCCTGCCCCTCCTGTCATTTCCAGGTGCTTCCACCTCTCCACATTCAAGGAACGGTTCTGGAGGCTAAGTACCCGCGTCAGCCTTGGAAGGTCTACTTCTTGGCCTCTGAACCAGAAGCTGATCTTAACCGGCCACGGAGCGTCCGCTGAGGGCACAGCCCTGAATGTGACGCCAGCTATGGTCGGCGCGGTCTAGCCATTGAGGAGTCACTCTAGCGACGTTTGGTTCTGGACTGTTATCAAAAACCATCCTGGTTCCACGACGCCGGAGATCCTGAAGCGCAGTTCCGGGCCTTGGGGTCCCCCTTCAGGGCCCTCCATGATCCGCATCATCTGCTCAATCAGGCTGCTCCTAATTGCCAGCTCTCCTCTGGTAGGACAGTAACATCCTCCCTGTCAATTCGGATGACCACCTGCAAATCTCTCCTCATGGCTACGCTGTAAGAAGCAATTTGCGGGATTTGGATCCCCGCCACCTACCCGCGGCCGCTGTCGCTCCTCTGAGAAGGTGTGAGACATGAGCCGTCTGGCCAGTGGGCCGAGACCTCCCACCCTCCTTGCCCCTCTTAGCGGGACGATCCGGGGGAGTCTCTTTCTCCCAAGGACTCTTTTTCGGACCCCGTAGCCACGGGTGGTTTGGTCCGTCCAGACCCCGAAGTCCCCGTTGGGTCTTACGCCCCTCGCCGACCTAGGCGCACTTGGTAGCTCGATTGGAGGCCTCGCGAGAATCTTCTGCTGTCTCCTCTGCCTCCTTGCATCTAGTCCCCTCCTTTGTTTGAACCAAGTTTCCGGTCCGTGGTGCCGGTCCTGAAACTGTCTTATTTTCACCTTTACGAAAAAAATTCAAATGATATTTGTTGTTGAGAATGTTATTACGAATCGAAATGCATGTAAAAATATACTTGAATATATTAAAAGAAATATCATTTTATGAAATATTCTGAGCACGCTACTGTCATTTTATTTTGTTTTTGGCATCGAGAAGGCCATTGAAAATGCTACTAGTTTGGCATTCAACCGAATTCGTAGCTTCAATAATAACGAAGTTGGCAATGGTGCCAACTAAATTTGGAACACCCTGTATATATTTGCTGCCTTCCACAAAGTGATAATTTCATTTGTTATTTGTTGGATTCAAATCCACCCAGTATACCGTTACTCACCGTGGAGTAGTTTTCATAGCCGCCAGCCAGTCCACCACCGGCAAGTTAGTCATCGTATTCCACTTTGACAGCACTTTAGGGAGCGTTCACATTTTCTTTTATCTCAGCCCATAAAGCGTTGTCGCGTATTTTATTGAACTCAACCGGCTCTTTAATTTCTTGTTGTGAGGGGTACCAGGGGCGCTATCTGGAGGATTCCGAAATCGTAAGCGAAACTAACAAATCCTTTTCTTTGAAAATTTGCGTGCACCCACCTACGATTCGGTCTGCCAGGTCGGCAACGCTTTTGGTTTTCTCAAGAAGGAAAGTGACGAGTAGTGTAACGAAAATATTGTTACATCTAGCGACATCTAATAACGAACATGTAAACTTGTCTAAAAAGTAGACAACATAATTCTCTCATTGGCTGGGACGTCCAGTGACGGCTGATGGCAAATAGCTGAACTGGTTTGTCTAAGGGTGGATTTCGTTTGTTGACGGACACGTCTGGGTTGATGGCGTTGGGTTCGTATAGATGTCACTGACATTATGTCAGAAATCCAGTTCGAGAATTGGAGAAGTGGGATGACCTCTCTTCTTAGTTTGGCGGTCAAGGTATTAACAAGTATCTTGAAGGTGTGAATCAGGTGATGGAATAAATCTAAATTCATATGAATTGAAGCCATCATAAGTATTTCTGAATTAAACTCAGGTGAATAGTACTGGAAATTAGATTGTCAATCGGTTCCAATCCACAATACAGTGCCAAATTATGTAACGTAACCGGGGTTACTTTGATTGCCTGACTGCTCAGCAGAGAACGGTGTAGGTTCTTTGGACTATATTGCCAGTTTCAGATTTTTTATGTGGCAGGCAAGTGTTTTAAATTTTGAACTTCAAGAATTTGACTGGCTGGACGCCAGAAATTTTTAATTTAACAGGAATAAAAAGTACATAATACCTGATGATAGAAAATTGAAAAAAGATAAATTGACTTCCTTCTGTAACCAGACCAACTATAAAACAATATCTCAAAACAAATATATATTAATAAATTTAACAAAATGTAGTAAGTATCAAAGTAATACGTTGATATTTAGACAATATTATTACTGAATTTGCTTCAGCGATACAGGTTACCTTAGTTCATTCAGTGGGTGGATTCACAGGCTAGTGATAACTTCTGTAATTGTTCTTCTGCTAACAGACTACGAACTAGATGACACTTCAAGCAACAATTTCATGCAATCCTCTGGTATGGATTACCCCTCCAGGTTGTACTGATTTCCTTGTGTTCCCTCGTAGATAGGGGTCGAATTCATGAAAAGGTTTGATAGATGTTAGTTTATCACAGAGTTGAAAGTCAACAGTATACGATACCCTCCTCACTGAATATGTGATATAATATTGCACTTTAATGAAATGATATACTCCTCAACACAGGAGTTGAGATGTGTGAGTACTTAGATCTAGGATATCTTAACAGGAGAATATTAATGGTGCACCATGAAAAACTTTACTTGAAATCATTACTGAAATTGATAAATATATACATATATATAGAAAAAATAGAAAAAATACTCAGGATAATTGCCGCGTACGATTGAAACTACGTCCATATATCCGGCTCCTTGATTCTCGATTTCTCACAAACCCATTCGTTGCGTCTGGAGATATTCGCTATTTTTCGACAACCCTACACATCGTTTTTTTTTAAACTGTGTACACCAGTCGAAAAACTCGAAATGCCAGGACTGCACGACGTTTAGTTTTGTTGGGAGGAAATTATCAAGTAAGTGTTCGATAACTTCCGCGCATGGCCTCATCAAAGTACCCTTGAAAATACATTTGTAAGACCGACTATCAGGACGGACACGAATCAAAACCCCAAGAACGCCTTCCATTCAAGTGTTCTCAAAGTGGTTGGTTTAAAATCAAATAAAGATTATCGCTTTCGAATCTACTGCCTTTCCTTCCGAACAACCAGGCTTCACTTAGACGGCACTTTCCGATGCATTACTAGTGAGCGAAAACCCTTATAGCCACACCATTACGGTAACTAATCCCGTTGAACCTTAATAGAACGTCCTTAAGAGCTGTCGATTTTCATTTCCCGTTTTGGGCTTGGTATCACTACAAATAGTCAGTCATTCCGACAAAAACCCTGTTATTTAGCCGTCTGTGTCTAATTGCCTTCCTGTCACTTTCAAAGTGACAAATTCTATGTTTATATTTAGAAATAACCTAATTGTTAATATTCTTTAAGCACTTGTGAAAGGAAAGTAACCATTTATCATTCGAATCAGCTGTTGAATAAACAATTTATTGTGTGGTTTAATTTTGGCTATCATTTTCCGCAGCTTTCATTTCAGGAAGGATTGTCGTGTGTGTGGAAAGTCGAAGCTGAAAGTGAAATAAAGTAACTGGTATTCAGCTTCACGAGTTGTGCGCTTAAAGCCCGCATTAACTCGAAGCTCCATGTGCAAGTCAAGACATCTGACCTCTGGATACCGACCGATCTCCATCTGTTGGTACCCAGCTACGTGGAACAGATCACTTTAAAAAAGTTGGCACCCGATAAACCGCAAATAACACATAAGTCTTCCGTAGTTTTCGGGGCCATTAGTGAGTGCTCTACCGAGCAAACTAGAGGTTGCTGAATTGAAGACTCCGAGAGCACTCCAATTCACAACCCCGAAAAAAAGAGCTATTGTGAAGTACCCTTCACACCCTCTACGAGGTGCTACTGTTATTACTGTTTAAATATTATATTTTCAATCATGATGTCATATTGCAAACAATCCTATTCTTCTACTTATAGCTGATACTCTGTATTTTCAAAATTGAACTTCAAACTGCTGACTATTATTGTGCTACATATATTACTATGCATGTCAAGTTTCCATTGGTCAGAATCACCACGCGTCAGCGTCCTAATGACGAACATGCGTCTCTTGAGCGTCAGCTATAAAATAGAATTTCTTCGTTGAAACGAGGATTATTACATTATCGATACCGTACCTGTCTACTTCTGTTATTTTCGCCTACCGGCATTTTGTAACTTGCTAAATTCTGAGTTATCAATAGACTACCTAAAGTGAAGATAGCTGAACAAGTTTTATTTCTGATCTCCAAACCCCAAAATACAACAGTGGTGTCAGATGTCCGGGGTGTAAATTCCAGCGAAAAATGCACAAAGTGGAATAGCCTACGTCAAGTTGTTTAAAGTTTCAGCGAAAAACCGGACGTGAAAATTATTTCTTTGTTGTTGTTGGAATACCTACGTGAAAGTAGTTTGTGGGTAGAGTCTGAAACCAGAAGAATTGTTCCATCTCCATCGAAACGATCAGCGTCAGTAGCAGAAACCGATGAAGCAGAGCCAAGTAGAGTCGAGCAGATAGCTGCACATCCTTCCAGAACTCCATTTCAGGGCAGCCATTCTCCTCCAATCCTCTGGAAACTTCAGGAAGCGCACAAGTATTGGTGTCAAGTGTTTAATCCACAGTTCAGGTAAAAATAAAAGTTGTGCCGTTTTTATTTTTTGTTCGTATTTTCATATTCCATGGTAGATTTAATTAATTTGCAAAATCCAGTAGCGGTTGAAGAACATCAGTTTACAAACATCAACGCAGATATGGCTTTTACTAACGACTTTGCATTCAAAATGATTCCCGACTTTGATGGAAATCGAGAAAATTTACATAAATTCTTAACCTGCTGCGATGTTGTATGAGAAGTTGCTACTACAAGAGCACAACAAGTCATGTTTATGCATATTGCCAAATCTAAATTATCTAGACTAGCCTATAATGTTATAAAATATAAAGAAATGGATAACTGGCCAGCATTCAAGTTAATTTTACAAAATCAATACCTGGAACGTAGGACAATTGCTCAAATTCAAACTGAATTATTAAGATCACGACAATATCCCAACGAGGATGTCCGTACATTTGCAAATAGAATAGAAAAATGGACCATAGATTTGAATGATGCTTGCATAGCGAGCGAAGGACAGAACGCCAGAGTAACTATGGAAAATCTAAACAAAAAATCAGCATTAAAAGCATTCGTTGAAGGTTTAAGAAATCCATTCCAAGTGATAATGAAGGCTAGTAGGCTTGATGACTTTACAAATGCTGTGGAAGCAGCGTGTGAAGAAGAACGAAATTTCAAAACCAGAAATAAGTTCCAAAACAATTCCGAGTCTAAGAATAGAGATCATAAAAAAAAATAATGTTTCAAGTGTGGCAGAAATAATCATAGTTCAGATCAATGTTATTCACAATCTAGAAGTTTTCCTTCTTATCCGAGACAGAGTTTCACTCAAATTCCTATAAAAACGGAAGCTAACATAAATATCATTCGAGAACAGTGCCGTTATTGCAAAAATTCGGACATTCAATAGTCGAATGCCAAAAACGAAAATACAATAATTCTCGAAAAAACCCTTCAAATTATCAACCTCATCCAAGTAATTCTTATCCTCAAAATGAAAATCAGGGTACCAGTTCCTCGCATTTTCAGGGAAACGACCAAGGGCCGAGCACATCCACTGGCAGTATGACTCGAGCCCGCGAAATCAAATTTGCCAAATAAATGAACCATAGTGTATTCCGAATGAGCATTCTCCCAGTATAAACCATCTCATTGAATTGGGAGAAGAGCTCTTTAAACGTGATTCGAATAAATTATATTCTGAACGTATAAATGTTAAAAACCATCCAGTAATATTTGTCGCTACCAGCGAAAATTCAAATTCCTCCTGCATAAATCTTCCTTTACTTCTATCCGTTACGAAATCCGCAAACTTGTTATTAGATACCAGAGCCGATATCAGTATTCTGAAACTCTCACAAGTAGACGACGACGCTTTTATTTATACAGATAGAACGATTAAAATAAAAGGAATAACAAGCGAATGTGTTAGTTCTATTGGTATAAGTTACGGTGAAATAAAACTCTCAGATAACCTAAGTATCACACACATATTCCATATCGTATCAGACGACTTCCCAATTCCAACCCAAGGTATCCTAGGAAAAGATTTCTTCACAAGGTTCAGAACGAAAATAAATTATGAAACTTCACTTTTAACTATACCTGTTCACAAAAGTACATTCTCATTCAAGATGACAAGCCCATATGAAATCATCGTACCTCCAAGATCAGAATTCATTACCAAAATTCATACTAATATCTCACAACCGAAAATCTGTTTCAATAAGGAGATTAAGCCTGGTTTACATTCCAGTAATTGTATTGTCGATCCAAAAAATGGTGTCTGCACTATAAGCTTAATAAATTCATGCGAAACATCTCAAACTTTCAATAGCACCGATCTAGATTTTGATGATCTTGGAAATTATCATGTGATAGATTTCATCAACACATCCGATAAAAGCAGAATATCTCTTCTAGAATCCCAAATCAATACAACTCATATGAATTCCGAAGAACAACAATCTATTTTAGATATTTGCCAAAACTACAATGAATTATTCCATTTAGAAGGTGATCAGTTAACATGTACCGATGCAATCACTTACTCAATTCCACTAACCTCAAAAAAGCCCGTCTTTGTCAAACCCTAATGACTTCCCGAGCATCAAAAGGGTGAAATCAAAAAACAAATTCAGAATCTCTTAGATCAGCCCAGTCATTCTCCTTATAACTCTCCGATTTTAATAGTTCCAAAGAAGGCTGACAAAAATGGTAATAAGCGATGGCGATTAGTAGTAGATTACCGGAAATTGAATAGAATTACCGAGTCAGACGCGTATCCCTTGCCAAATATCACCGAAATCATAGATAGTTTAGGGAAATCAAAATATTTTTCAGTTCTAGATTTGGCTAGTGGCTTTCACCAAATTCCTCTGAGTGAAGACAGTAAGCCCTGCACAGCATTCTCTTTTTATGGTCATTATCAGTACAAAACACTTCCCTTTGGATTGAAAAATTCACCATCCCTATTTTCTCGTTTAATGTCGAATATCCTAACAGGTATAAAGGGGCTCGAATGTTTCGTTGACGACATTGTCGTTTTCGGAAATTCACTCAAAGATCATAATTGCAAATTGATAGATGTTTTCAATAGACGACGTCAATTTAAACTAAAACTTCAACCCAATAAGTGTGCAGTCTTGCGTAAAGAAATCAACTATCTAGGCCACGTTATCACAGAAAATGGAGTTCAACCTGATCCAGATAAAGTTGTTGCTGTAAAGAATTTTCCAATACCCAAATCCAAGAAAGAAGTTAAATCATTTTTAGGTCTTGCCTCCTATTACCGACGATTCATACAAAATTTCGCAAAAATAGCATATCCCTTAAATAACCTCCTGAAGAAAAATGTTCCATTTCAATGGACGTCTTTGTGTGATGAAGCATTTTCAAATTTAAAACATAAGCTTATCAGTCCGCCTATCCTTCAGTACCCAGATTTCGAGAAAGAGAAAGAGTTCATTCTCACCACAGATGCCAGTCAGTATGGAATTGGGTCAGTGCTCTCTCAAGGTGAAATTGGATCCGATTTACCAGTTGCCTACGCGAGCCGAACGCTGAACAAAGCCGAGCAAAATTACTCAACTACTGAACGCGAGCTTATAAGTATTACTTGGTCAGTACAACATTTTAGACCGTATCTTTTCGGAAAAAGGTTTAAAATAGTTTCCGATCACAAGCCACTAACTTATCTCTTTTCCCATGCCGATCCGTCATCCCGTCTCACGCGCCTCAGGTTAAAATTAGAAGAATATGACTATGAAATAGTTTTTAAACGTGGTATACAAAATACTAACGCGGATTGTTTATCAAGAATCTACCAAACGAAAGAAATTGAAGAGCAACAGACTTACGAAACTTACCTCAAGGATATCGAAACAAAAATCCAAATATCATAGATACCGATCAAGGTCTAGACCAAAGTCCGCCTGAAGAAGACATATTTCATTTTACCGACCGAAAATTCACGTCATTATCAGAATCTGATTATCATTATAGTACATTCGAGCTTTTAGGCCAGGATAAAAGACTCTGTCAAGTAGCACAGATACAACTCGATGAAAGATAGTTCTTATTCATGATTATTAAATAATCAAGGACTGATAAGGCTGATTATAATAAGGTATTCTTATCTCTTCAAAATCTTAAGAAATTTTGTGTTTCAAACAATATTGCTTATTAGGGGTATCGAGTAAAGAAATTGCAAATGAACACCTGAAATTCGAATCAATAAGAATAATGCTAAGGTATATTTTCAAAAATACCAATATTAAACTAAAAATTTATCACGATAATGTTAAAACAGAACTCTCACAAAATGAAATCGATCAAATATTGAAAGAATATCATGTAAATCCATTAGGTGGCCACGAAGGTATCAACCGATCTTATAAACGAATAAAACAACATTACAAATGGCATAATATGTACAGAGATATCAAAAAGTTAATTCGTTCTTGTGAAATGTGTCAGAAAAATAAATGTTCGACGAAAACTAAATTACCAATGACAATATCCACAACATCCAGTAGACCGTTCGAAAAGATATTCCTAGATATCGTAGGGCCATTAAATCAAACAGAACAATTCAGTAAATTTCTACTTACCTTCCAAGATGATCTAACAAAATTTTCCATTGCCATTCCGATTACAGATGAAAGTGCCAATACAGTAGCTTACAATTTTACTACAAAAATCATATGCCAATTCGGAACACCGGCTTCCCTTGTTACGGATCAAGGAACAAATTTTCTTAGTGAAATTTTTAAGGAAACATGTAAAATTTTGAAAATAAAACAAATTCAATGTACCAGTTACCATCCACAAAGCAATGGTAGTCTGGAGAGGTCACATAGAACCTTGGTAGAATATTTACGAAGTTACATAAATAAGGATATGAACAATTGGGATGATTTTATGCCCTTCGCGACTTTTGTCTTCAATACTACTCCGCACTCATCAACGGGATATACACCATTCGAATTGTTATATGGTCATAAAGCAAACCTCCCTATCTACTTCCTTAACCAAATCTCCCGAATTATTGTACAGCTATGACGACTATTACAATGAACTAAAATCACGAACGCAACACTCACATGAAATAGCAAGAGAAACCTTATTAAAACGTAAAGACATCTCGAAAACTTATTTTGACAAAATGGCAAATCCCTTACGGATATCAAAAGGAGACCAAGTACTCCTGAAGAATGAATATACAACTCCGGGAAAAAGTAAAAAACTTCAGTCACAATTTTTAGGACCTTACGAGGTCATCTCAATAGATTCAGATACCAACTGCACTATTATGATCAAACGAAAACCAACTAAAGTACATTTCAATCGTTTAAAATCATTCAATGGTAAAATAAATAAAATAAAATAGAAAAATAATACTTTTACACTATACCTAATGGGGTACTCTTCGTTACAGAGACCTAGTCGTAGAAAATGTATATATTCAGGATATGTGCTTCCTACATCATCATTCTCCTGGACATATCAAGTAAAGCCCAAGAAACTAGTACGTATTACTACAATAATACCCGAATTCAACCCAGTCCTGGACTTTATTATGAAAAGGTTGGACAACTAAACCTTTTCGACGACGAATGGATATTGTTAACGTATCTTGAATTAAATAGTTATCATAACGAGTTCAAATCAATTTCATATTATAATAAGAAAGTTCAAAGAATCTGTTCGCTAGCTAAACAACGTCATATCGAGTCAACAGAATGTAATACGTTTCTTAAAGTTTTGGACTATTCTACTGACACTATAGTGAATCATGACAAACTTATTATGGAAATGTTAGGTGTTGATATTAAAGTAAGAAAAATTTCAAAACGAGGTTTATTCAATTTTGTTGGATCTGCATCAAAAACACTTTTTGGCACATTAGATGCAGAAGATGCAGAATATTATGATAGCCAAATAGAAAAACTAAAAATAGATGAAAAGCATATTACTACCCTAATGAAAGAGAAAATGTCCATCGTAAAAGGTACCATCTATGCAACGAACAAGACTACATTTCAATTTGAACGAAATATTAGAATGTTAGATATTAATCTGAATGAATTGCAAGATATTTTCAGTAATTTTAGCAATAATCAAAGTGGAGTAGATTTAAATTTTCAGATTTCATTGAAAATAAATGAATTGGTTACTATTTTAGCTTTAATGAGAACAACTTTCAAGGAACAACAAGAAAATTTGTTAGATGTTATTATGTATGCAATTAGAGGATCACTTCATTCTTTGGTGATTAGCCCAATACGGTTGATCAAAGAATTATCAAATCTTCAAAGTTATGCAAATGAACGTAACTTCCCTGTTAGCCCGCTGATGGAAAATACTCATATTTCATACAATTTATTGAAAACGAATGTTTATTACTATAGGAATAAAATTGCTTTTGTATTATTAGTTCCTTTAGTGGATTCACACACATATGATATCATGAAAATTTCAAGCCTTCCCACATTAATAACTGAAAATAAATATGCATTTATCATGCCTCAAAAAGCTCTTTTAATTATCGATGCTATGAAACAACATTTTTTTATGATGAACGAGTTAGAATTGTCAACATGCAAAACTCCAATACAAAAAACTTATATTTGCGAGCAAGCAAAACCTTTTCTGCTAGTCCACCTTCATGGCGGATGCGAATCGAATATGTTCGTGCCGACGAACGAAATTCCAAAATCTTGCGAAAAGAGAATAATTTAGCTGAATTTTTCAATTTTCATTCAACTGTCAAATCAAAATTCTTGGCTATATGCAGTACCGACCCAACAAACATATAATCTCTGGCCACCATCCGGGCCAATAATGGACATGCCGGCTAAGTACTGGCCACGGCGAGACGTTATCGGCAAATTATCAAAATGATGCTGGCCAATTTGTAATCTTGCATCGGTTAATATCCAGTATTGGCCCAAAACTAGTTAAATGGAATATATTTTGCCAGCGCCATTCTAGTAATGGCTGATTACTTCCAGCTCGAAACATGTTGGGAATTCAGCCAGTAATGGCCCATAATCCGCTACGACAGGAGTTCTTGTGAAATAATTTTCAAACGTTTGAAATGACATGGAGCGATACAAGCACTACGAGTAAAAGAGAGATACAATATTGAATTCGTATACTTCAAAACTCATGCCAATGCCGTCGTCGACAAGTTTTTGACATTTGACACATCAATTTCATATTTGTCCAATATTTTTTGTCAATTCAATTAAATTTTATATTGTATCTTTGTTTCTCATGCAAATTTTTCAACTTGTGGATTTTGTGATGAGATTAGTGTGAGAGTCAATATTTGTATTTATATAAACGGTTCTATATTTTTGAGGTTATATACACCGTATACCGCTAAATTTTCTAGCGGAAAGGTACGAATATGTTCAAGAATTACTGCAGAAGTTATAAGTACAAGGTTATAAATGAAAATATTAAAAAATGTGTCAAATTGAATGGAATTGACGTAACAACAACACAGTACAGAAGTCAAGATTCAAACTCGCTCACATCTGATTCTAGGGCACAATTAATCTTATGTGAGTCACTGAGCTACATGGCCCTTTGTTTTGTACCACAGAAATCTGAAATGAAAACCCTTGTGAAACCCACCAGTTTGTCATTATATCCATTTGTTACAGTAATTTTTCTAAAACTGACGTAGAGAGTTGAAATGTTTCATGAAAATAAGGTTCAAATAGTGACTTTCGTAATTTTCAAAATGAGACCTTTGAAAAATTGGGGAGGAAAATATATATATATTAGAAAAAAACAATGCTTGCTGGTGCGTAATATAATTTGAAAGGGATCTCAAAAATATTCTATTATTTTATGAATGTATTGCTGAAAATATGTTCCCCTCTAACTGGAAAACTATACTTCAAAATGGAAAAAAATAGGCATATGCTAAAACTACACTTAAAACTTACTGGAAAATTATAGTGATAACTAAGGTTTCATTTCACTTGACTGGTTTATTTCTTTTCAGTATGTCTTCGAAAAAACCCATTGACAAGGAATGCCACAGAAGCTGAAGTTGCTGGCGTAATTAAAGTCTGGCTAAGACAGACAAGGTGGGAGAAATAAAAAAAGAACCAAGGCGGCAGAAGAAGAAAAAGATAATACTCCTACATAAACTATTTTGAAAAAGTGTTTGCGAGAATTCAATTTTTTTTTTTATGTTTTGCCAAAGAATTATTTTTATGTTATGTTATATTTATCTCATTAAATTATATATTTTAATCTAAAACTACCTCCTAATAACATTTTTTCGAACCACATTTCTATGAATTGAAAGTTTATTTTATTACTAATTAGGTCATAAAAATTAGTGTACATTTCAGAAAACTTTACTTCTATCATCCATGTTTTGGTTGGTTTCAGGGTTCTGCCTTGGTCTTCTTTGGTTAAAATTTTCAAACATTTTACCTGCAACAGTCATCTTCAGTGATACTACGTCAAGAAGAGTATTCCGACCACGCCACTAAAGATAACTGTTGCAGTTGAAACGTTTGGAGATTTAAACTAAAGAAGGCCAGGTCAAATCCCAGAAACCAACCAAACTATTGACGGTAGCCATGAAAGCCTACATTCCTATTCATAAAACTCATAGTAGACCAGTACTAACCCTCTGAGTAGTTAACATTGAAATGGTTCACAAGGCCATCAATGGTTGTCACAGTTTTGCCTTCATAGGTCCGTCATTCAAAAGGCACTGTAATACTGGCATACAAGCATTGGCCCTAATGATGGCCGGTGTCTCCTATTTTCACTCGCCCTCCACTGGCTACAGGAATCTTGCCGTTTTGGCCCAATATGGCCAACATATTCTGGGCCAGAATCATGCCGACTGAAATTGTTTGCTGGGGACTGAAGAATATATAAATATAAACTGTAACAACGATGACAAAAGAATTTCAGTTAAATTGTATGGCACTGCAATATTTCAAATAAATGCAAATTGTTCAGCTTTTACAAGAACATTGATTCTTATTCCTCATCAACAATATACGAACGAAATATTAATGAGCTACGTTCCACCGCTGAATATTGAAAATGGAATACATTTCAATGTTAGTCTATTAGCTGAAGTTAAAATTCCTAAACTAAGTACTCCAAGAATTGTCCAGTCAAATGATATGAAGGCACTTGTGAAAATGAGTCAGGACCTTGAGCTATTAGATTTCCAAGAGGGTAATGCTGACACTTCAACGTTGTATTACAAGCAGCTCACTTTCCTCGACATTTTAGTTTATTCAGTGTTAGCAGTTATTTTATTAATAATACTCGGTTACTGTCTTAGGTCAAGAATAATGCGAATATTTAGGAATGTTTCAAAAACAAACAACACAGTCGTTAGCTGAATTGGAGTTGCAAGATAATGTTGTATACGAGGGAAGTGCAGAAAATTGTACCAACCCGAGATACAATTTTCAAAATTAGGGGGGGGGGGATGTTGTGAAGTACCCTTCACACTCTCTACGAGGTGCTACTGTTATTACTGTTTATATATTATATTTTCAATCATGATGTCATATTGCAAACAATCCTATTTTTCTACGTATAGCTGATACTCTGTATTTTCAAAATCGAACTTCAAACTGCTGACTATTATTGTGCTACATATATTACTATGCATGTCAAGTTTCTATTGGACAGAATCACCACGCGTCAGCGTCCTAATGACGAACATGCGTCTCTTGAGCGTCAGCTATAAAATAGAATTTCTTCGTTGAAACGAGGATTATTACATTATCGATACCGTACCTGTGTACTTCTGTTATTTTCGACTGCCGGCATTTTGTAACTTGCTAAATTCTGAGTTATCAATAGACGAAAAGTGAAGATAGCTGAACAAGATTTATTTCTCCAAACCCCAAAATACAACAGAGCTAGACACTACTGATCTGAACAGCAGCAGCAACCAGAAAATGAATTAATCTTCAATTTCAGTATAAGATCCATGCGATCAAAGTTTACTTTTTATATTTCATTGGTTTTAGGGTTTAGAAGAATTTGTTTCATTATGAACGGTCGGTTAATTTCGTTTTGTGATTTATTTCTCATTTGAGATTCCTTAGCGCAGACTTTGTCCATAACTTTTTAGTCCGGGATTTCGCCTGATATGTTCCGGTCGAAGTGGACTTTAGCTCTTTCTTCTATTTCTACCCGGTTTTTGCAACAGCCTTTTCCGGGACATCATCGAAACAACCACCTCTGACCAAACCTTAGACAAAGCATTTTCTGCATAGAAGGCAAACTGAACGACATGCATAAGCTTTGCAGGAGGCATGGATTATACGAACTACACCCGCAATAATTTGGAACACTCGACCCACCGCCACCATCAGCGGGGGCGGATGCAAGCGTCCCTTTGCCGGGATCCTATGCACCCCTTGGCACAAGCGCTCCCTCATCCTTCGCCCAGAAATGGTCGGGGGATGAGGGAGGCGGCTTTCAGTGCGTCCTCCCGAACCTCTTCCTCTCCTGAACCCTTTTGGGCGACGGCAAGATGAGTCTCCGGAGTAATGAATGTATCAAATTTTGTGTAGAAGTCAAATTAACTGTGGAAATAAACCTTTATTTATTTATTTATTTATGTATTTATTTATTTATTTATTTATTTATTTATTTATTTATTTATTTATTTATTTATTTATTTATTTATTTATTTATTTATTTATTTATTTATTTATTTATTTATTTATTTATTTATTTATTTATTTATTTATTTATTTATTTATTTATTTATTTATTTATTTATTTATTTATTTATTTATTTATTTATTTATTTATTTATTTATTTATTTATTTATTTATTTATTTATTTATTTATTTATTTATTTATTTATTTATTTATTTATTTATTTATTTATTTATTTATTTATTTATTTATTTATTTATTTATTTATTTATTTATTTATTTATTTATTTATTTATTTATTTATTTATTTATTTATTTATTTATTTATTTATTTATTTATTTATTTATTTATTTATTTATTTATTTATTTATTTATTTATTTATTTATTTATTTATTTATTTATTTATTTATTTATTTATTTATTTATTTATTTATTTATTTATTTATTTATTTATTTATTTATTTATTTATTTATTTATTTATTTATTTATTTATTTATTTATTTATTTATTTATTTATTTATTTATTTATTTATTTATTTATTTATTTATTTATTTATTTATTTATTTATTTATTTATTTATTTATTTATTTATTTATTTATTTATTTATTTATTTATTTATTTATTTATTTATTTATTTATTTATTTATTTATTTATTTATTTATTTATTTATTTATTTATTTATTTATTTATTTATTTATTTATTTATTTATTTATTTATTTATTTATTTATTTATTTATTTATTTATTTATTTATTTATTTATTTATTTATTTATTTATTTATTTATTTATTTATTTATTTATTTATTTATTTATTTATTTATTTATTTATTTATTTATTTATTTATTTATTTATTTATTTATTTATTCATTCATTCATTCATTCATTCATTCATTCATTCATTCATTCATTCATTCATTCATTCATTCATTCATTCATTCATTCATTCATTCATTCATTCATTCATTCATTCATTCATTCATTCATTCATTCATTCATTCATTCATTCATTCATTCATTCATTCATTCATTCATTCATTCATTCATTCATTCATTCATTCATTCATTCATTCATTCATTCATTCATTCATTCATTCATTCATTCATTCATTCATTCATTCATTCATTCATTCATTCATTCATTCATTCATTCATTCATTCATTCATTCATTCATTCATTCATTCATTCATTCATTCATTCATTCATTCATTCATTCATTCATTCATTCATTCATTCATTCATTCATTCATTCATTCATTCATTCATTCATTCATTCATTCATTCATTCATTCATTCATTCATTCATTCATTCATTCATTCATTCATTCATTCATTCATTCATTCATTCATTCATTCATTCATTCATTCATTCATTCATTCATTCATTCATTCATTCATTCATTCATTCATTCATTCATTCATTCATTCATTCATTCATTCATTCATTCATTCATTCATTCATTCATTCATTCATTCATTCATTCATTCATTCATTCATTCATTCATTCATTCATTCATTCATTCATTCATTCATTCATTCATTCATTCATTCATTCATTCATTCATTCATTCATTCATTCATTCATTCATTCATTCATTCATTCATTCATTCATTCATTCATTCATTCATTCATTCATTCATTCATTCATTCATTCATTCATTCATTCATTCATTCATTCATTCATTCATTCATTCATTCATTCATTCATTCATTCATTCATTCATTCATTCATTCATTCATTCATTCATTCATTCATTCATTCATTCATTCATTCATTCATTCATTCATTCATTCATTCATTCATTCATTCATTCATTCATTCATTCATTCATTCATTCATTCATTCATTCATTCATTCATTCATTCATTCATTCATTCATTCATTCATTCATTCATTCATTCATTCATTCATTCATTCATTCATTCATTCATTCATTCATTCATTCATTCATTCATTCATTCATTCATTCATTCATTCATTCATTCATTCATTCATTCATTCATTCATTCATTCATTCATTCATTCATTCATTCATTCATTCATTCATTCATTCATTCATTCATTCATTCATTCATTCATTCATTCATTCATTCATTCATTCATTCATTCATTCATTCATTCATTCATTCATTCATTCATTCATTCATTCATTCATTCATTCATTCATTCATTCATTCATTCATTCATTCATTCATTCATTCATTCATTCATTCATTCATTCATTCATTCATTCATTCATTCATTCATTCATTCATTCATTCATTCATTCATTCATTCATTCATTCATTCATTCATTCATTCATTCATTCATTCATTCATTCATTCATTCATTCATTCATTCATTCATTCATTCATTCATTCATTCATTCATTCATTCATTCATTCATTCATTCATTCATTCATTCATTCATTCATTCATTCATTCATTCATTCATTCATTCATTCATTCATTCATTCATTCATTCATTCATTCATTCATTCATTCATTCATTCATTCATTCATTCATTCATTCATTCATTCATTCATTCATTCATTCATTCATTCATTCATTCATTCATTCATTCATTCATTCATTCATTCATTCATTCATTCATTCATTCATTCATTCATTCATTCATTCATTCATTCATTCATTCATTCATTCATTCATTCATTCATTCATTCATTCATTCATTCATTCATTCATTCATTCATTCATTCATTCATTCATTCATTTATTTATTTATTTATTTATTTATTTATTTATTTATTTATTTATTTATTTATTTATTTATTTATTTATTTATTTATTCTTTCTTCTGTTTCTGATTCATGCTACGTTCCTCAGCGATTCAGTAAATATATAAAATTTTATTGTGAATGACTTTGATGTATTTTGTATTGAGTTGTTCTTGATTGTACAGGGTTTCAGAAGATCCACTTCCTGTGTGACCAAAAACAAATCATGAAGGGAAAAATCCATGTGTTTGTTTCATTTACAGAGTTGTATGGAAGGATATTGAATGGATGTTCGTTCAGGTATTCGAATCCTTTTAAGTAGGGTTGCGTGGAATAATTTCACTGAACCGTTCGAGGGGGGTGATTCACACTAAAATAAATAAGTTTTATGTCATATCTTTGAAGAACGTGTTGTCAAATTCTCTGCCATAGTCGCAGTGAATTCTTAAAGGTGTTCCGTGTAATTGAAAATACCCAATTAAGGAATTAGCTGCATTACGAACGGTTTCGTTTTCTGGTGCGTATACTTACGTAAATTTTGTCAGTTCGTCCCGTATGCTTAGTGCATAATTTCTAGTCTATATTTTTCCTTTTAAAACCATTTCTGGAGGTTTCGGATATGAAAAGAGGATTATTAGTATTTCTCCTACATATTTTGGTTTTTTGACAAATTTCATAAGATTTTATATAATTTCCAACTTTTTTTGTTATACCGAGCCAATTATATATTTTTTTCAATCCCCGAATGGTTTCGTTAATTCCTCTATGTAGATTAGTTTTTCCATTACGGTTTTGGTCGATTTTTATTGGAATTTGTTCAGCTTAGGGTTGGTTATAATATTTTGATACTCCTGCGAAACAAAATATCTCAAGAGTTGGTCATTCCAAATTATTCTCAACATAGTAAGTGTGTGAGGGGTCAAGTTCATTCTGATTTCTTTACAAGGATATAATAAAATGTTTTACTACAGATTCTACATCGATTGTTAAAGGGACAAAAAAAAACTATTGGTTCTTGGCTGTTTTACTTGATGGAATGTTAATTTTGAGACTCCGAAAATCAAGATGTGTTTATTTTCTTTGTCGAGTAATTAACAGTTTGAATATTTAACTTTTGAGAAGTCAATGAGGGATCTTGTTTTATATAGGTTTATGAAAGTTCGGAATTCTTGTTCTGTTTGTTCAATGGAAGATGTTTCTTTCTGATTATCCGAAAACTCCTCTTCCTCAGAAGTATTTTCTGGATCAGGTGGTTTCTCTTCAACTTTTGGGTTTGATTGATTTTGTTCTTCGCCACTGTCTCAAACTATTTGTATATCAGCGTCTTCGTTCGAGGGTAATATCAAGATACCAGGGGTAATAATTTTTAATTTATAATGAAACATCGTTTGGTTGGATCAATTTTGATTTTGGATAGCGCTTCAGTACTTTTTTTAATCTTTCCTGGTTTGTTGATAATTTCATAATCATACCTTTTCAATTTAAGGAGCCACCTGGCAAGTCTGCTTCCAGGGTCCTTGATAGAAAATAACCACGGTAGTGGGCGGTGGTCAGTTATCAATTTGAACTTTCTACCGAATAGGTAAGGTCTGTGACATTTGACTGCCCCTGCTTGGAACTAAAATTTCTCGTTTTCTATCTTGAAGTATTTGGATTCTGCAGAACAGAGTGTCCTTGAGGCAAATCATTACAAATCGGGCCTTGGCATCGATAATAAATGCATTTGCATCTGTCGTAAGTCTGAATTGGGGTTGAGTTCGGTTTATCGATTGATTTGGTTGATTAGTTCTTGGATTTCGATTGCATCTGGAATTTTTGCTGAAAGTTTTTGTTATTTTGAGGAAAGTTGGGACTTTGGGAATGTAGGAAATTTTGTTGTGAATGCTGAAATGTCTGAAATTGCCTTGTTCGACATTCATTCAAATTATGGCCTTGGCGTTATCAGGAGGAACAAAATATTCCTGTTGAGAGTTTGAATCCACTTTTTTCGGTTGGTTGGGATGCGTGTTTGGACTTTTGTACAATAAAGTTTTTTGTTGTGTAACGGAAATACCGTTATATTTAGATTTTAATTCCAAATCCATACTAGAAGCGACTAAAGAGTAGACAACAGAATTCTCTCACTAGCTAAGACGTCCAGTGACAGCTGATGGCAAATAGCTGAACTTGTCTAAGGGTAAATTTCATTTGTAGACAGACCCATCTGGGTTGATAACGTTGGGTTCATATAGATGTTACTGACATGATGTCGGAAATTCAGTTCGAGAATTGAAGAAGTGGGATGAGTCTCTTTTTAGTTTGGCGGTCAAGGTGTTAACAAGTAGCATGAAGGTGTGATTCAGGTGACGCTCAAGTGAATAATACTGGGAATTAGATTGTCAATCGACTCCAACCCAGAGGGAAGTGCCAATTCCAACGGAATTAATGATATAATGACCTGTTGATCAACCATCGATGATGGCCTTCTAATTAATTGGATCCAGTGTTGAGATGATAAGCAGTTATTAATCACCTAGGGCAAATTCTGTTGTGTGATCACGTCGAAAAAAATCTACCAAGAAGCGTGTAAGTGTCAGATAAAATATTTATTTGTCGATGCATGTTGCATACCAGAAAGCGACACCATTTTGTCAAGCTGACAATCCTATCTTTTCGTTTACCGTCAAGTTTCAAGTTAAACATTTTCAAGTTTGACAAACATATCGGAGTGCTAACCTCAAAACGTCAATTTTGATTTTCGGGACAAATAACCTCAAAACTTGTGGACTTTGAATATTGACATTTATTAATCTTTATTACTATATGTTTTTTTATTTGTATTCACATATATATCACATTTTCAGTAATGATTTCAAGTAAAGTTTTTCGTGGTGCACCATTAATATTCTCCTGTTATGATATCCTAGATCTAAGTACTCACACATATCCACTCCTGTTTTGAGGAGTGCATCATTTCATTATAATGTAATATTATATCACTTATTCAGTGAGGAGGGTATCGTATACTGTTGATTTTCAAATCTGTGATAAACTAACATCTATCAAACGTTTTCATGAATTCGACCCCTATCTACGAGGAAACACAAGGAAATTGGTACAACCTGGAGGCGTAATCCATACCAGAGGATTGCCTGAAATTGTTCCTTGAAGTGGCATCTCGTTCGCTGTTAGCAGAACAAAAATTACAACGTTCCAGTTATCACTAGCCTGTGAATCTACACACTGTATGAACTAAGGTAACCTGTGTCCTCGAAACAAATTCAGTAATTTTTCACAGATTTGTTATAAATATTTGGTCTAACCTCATAATATTGTTTGAATATCAACGTGTTACTTTGACACTACATTTTGTTAAATTTATTAATATTATTTTTGTTTTGAAATATTGTTTTATTGTTGGTCTAGTTACAGAAGGAAGTCAATTTATCTTATTTCAATTATTTATCATTAGGTATTTTGTACTTTTTATTCCTGTTAAATTCAAAATTGCTGGCGTCCAAGCCAGTCAAATTCAAGTTCAAAATTTAAAACACTTGCCTGCCACATAAAAAATCCGAAACTGGCAATATAGTCCAAAGAACCTACGTCGTCCTCCACTGAGCAGTCAGGCAATCAAAGTAACCCCGGTTACGTTACAGTTGTTAGGAATAATTCAATTTCATTTCCCTTCGCACCCTTAGCATTGCAGTGAGCATATCAAAGAGGTTACCTGTCCTAACAATTAATCTAATTAAGGGATCAAAAACAAAACATAGAAGATAATTAATGACATCCAAAAGAAGAACACTCTTCAGAAATATTGTCAAGGAGAAACTGTTCAGCAAAAGACAATCAAAAACATTCATCGACGAGTGCTTCAGAATTACCGACAATAGTGCGTCAGAAATTATGGAGAAATTTATGAATGGAATCATCCACATCCACAGGTACAAAACAAGACTAGAAAAAAGTAAAGAACAAAAGAAAATCATTCAAAAAGCTCAGGGGGTAAGAATCAAATAGTTTTAATGTTTCTCTACATCTACACAGTTCAACGAGATGTAAATGAAAAAGAAATATTGGTATATTCGAAAAAAACAAACTGAAAAACTGGATGGAATGGAGTTTCTATTGTTGAAGAATTAATTACTAACGAGGGAAGTAGATATAAACAATTCGTGGTTTGAGTGGAAGAGTAGATTTTATGAACCAATTTTTTGGCCAAGAGGAATGAAATTCAACATGTTCAATTTTAAATTATTATATTATGAAAAATATTATTCGTATATATAATGGCATGAGAGGGCGTTTTCACATTATCACATTGTCTGACACCGGCACCGATACTATTTCAGTCCGGCATCGACTCCGAAACGACAACAGCAGTTGCTTCTCACATTGGGATGGCATCGGCCAGAAATCGGCTAAATGACAGCATTGTTTTGTGGGTGCAAGTGGAACAGTGACATGGCAGCAGTTGAGAAAAAAATATTTACTCAATGTATTATACTCACGGCGTGAAAAAAGAGCAAGTAGGCGCTTGCATTGGGTACATCCTATAATGGAAGTGAGATATACAGAGGGCGCATATAGCCAGTCCACTCAGTGTTATAACACCACCAAATTTGGCATGCCAGTAGTTAAAACCATGTCAAAAAAAAAAAAATAGTTTACCAGAAATCCGGGGGTGGAAAAATGTGTTTTTTTTGTTGTTATCTTGAAAATAATTGAGTTTATAAAAAATGGTTTGAATTAGGTTGGAGTTCATTCAATTCCATACAGGAATCATTATCCTTAGTAGCAGAAAACGTGCATGAACGCCGACATCAAACTTCAGGCTCGTGTTTGCCTGCCGCTGCAAGTTCCGGCGGTACCGAACCTTAAATATGTCATAACTTTGCTAAACATGATGAAAGAATGAAAAATCAAAATGCATTTCGGTCGTGCGTATTGTTCAAATCTGAAATCATTCAAGTCAATAAGTAATACTTTAAGTTCGAGTCGTTACTGTTTTTCAAGTAAATGGATAAGCCACCATGTATTTTGTTAGACCTGCAGAAACAGCTAATCAGTTCATAACCGTGAATATTAATTTGTTTGAGACACTCTTTACTCTGCCAATGTTCGGAAAAACATGAAACGTCGTAGTAATTGACCTAAGTGGATGAAGGTGATAAGTCACACAAAATTGATATTCAGAGAAAAACGGCATTGGAGAGTAACAAAGTAATGCCAGCTAGTCACATAACACCTTCATCCATTTTTAAAGTAGAAGAATTTCCTTCGATGTTCATGAATGATGACGCCTTAAACACATATGAACCTAACACCTTCATCCACGCAAATATCTCAATTTTCAGCAAAATGTTGCTTAACACTTTCATCCACTTAGGTCTTCAATTATCAGTTAAAAAAACATTGATTTTTTCGACTTTGTTAGATATACCTTGTATATTAATGTGGAACATACTCACTAGCTTCTTTTCATTTACACTATTAATAGTACTCAAACATTTTGAGGAACATTTTTCATTAATGTTTTGTTTTGAAGATAATGAGGATTTATTCACAATACATGCACTGTTTTCTGTCATGCATCCAATATGATCTGTGACAATCGAGGGTACAAAATTTTTTTTTCTTGTGGAAATTCAACCTGATGATTACCATTGGAGACACCTGTTTCTATGAATATTTGGTTTGGTTTTTTATAATTATTTTGGGGATATTTTGGGGTTAGTTGAACATCAGGTCCTACGCGAGCTTTCTTCTGGCTTGTTTCCCCGTTGCATTCGATGATTGTTCGATAAGTCTCCGTTAGGATCGCAAACAAAGTAACAAATATATATCACTAGCAGGATCGACTGGATATCTATAGAACATCCTTTACTCTCATTTATCTCATCAGCAAAACAATCAACAAGTGGAATACCAATCTGCAACTGATGTCAGACCCCAAAAGCAACAGTAACACCAACAGCACCAACATTGAAAATGTACAAATAAGGAGTGAGATATTCAAATGGGATTCGCTGTCACCACTGCTATTTTGCATCGCACTATTCCTCCTCAGTTCCGTTCTAAAAAGTATAAACACAGGTTCCCAATGCAAAAGAAAAAGTCAATCACCTATTATACTTCAATCACACAAGATAGTTTATTATCGTTTTCTGTTTAATACCATTATTATTATTATTATAATTTTTAATGTTACTCTTGATATTGTTTTTGATTGATCCACTTCTTTATTTTGCGAAAAACATATGAATAGTCGATTATACAGGGTGTTCCTTAAAGACATGCTAATATTTGAGGGGGTAATTCTTTGACTTATTTTAAGGAAAGAAATTCCTATAAACGTATGTCCTAAAACTCCTAACTTTTGAGATACAGGGTGATAAAGTTTTGAAAAAAAAAAAGTTTTTTAATAATAACTGAGATAATATTGTAGACGTTTTTATAAAATTTGGTACATGTCTTCTATACATCAAGGTGCATTTGGTAATGCACAAACATTTTCATTGTCTCAACCAGTGGCGTCCGTACGGGTTTTGCATTGAATACTTTTGTAGAAAAAATACTAGGCCACTGCTTTCTCCTGAAAAAAAAATACTTTTTTAAGCAAATTTGATATCCTGAGTTTTCTTTGTCCGATACATGGTTTTCGCTTAAAAGAATAAAAATCGTTTCATTTCAGGATCAATTCTTCAAAAATCTGATGCGGTGTGAAAATGTTTGTGCATCGACTGAAAGCAAATTAAGAGATCAGATTTGTTCCAAAATGAATGAGAAACCAGGAAATATGTTTTTCTTGTCAGATGCTCTGTTCTTGATTGAAATAATCAAATTAAAATTGCTTCATATCGCAGTACCGATTAATAATTTTTAAAACATAAATCTAGTTGTCTTGGAATAAATGAAGTTTTTACAAACGTCGTTGAAAACAATAGCTGTTGACTTAAAGTAAGTTGTTGGTGTTGAAAACAATCACAACGCGTAACTTATTTGATTTTTATGTGTGTTATTGAAGTTATTTTGGTTGTCCGCTGATTTTCAAATATTCATCGCCGACTTAGGGAAACTGGCAGTTTCAAGAAAGGTACTTCGGAATGTAGACCTCTAAGCATCAGAACTCTTGAAATTGAGGCGCGATTCTGCAAGAAATCGAAGAACATTCTGAGACGAGTACGGAGAAGATCGCTAGAACTCTGAATATTTGTCATCAAATTGTTTGGTATTTTGGTCGATTTTTTGTTATACCCATACCATATTTTACGAGTACAGGCATTACTCCTTAGAGATTTTCCACAGCGTGTGAACTTCTGTCAGTGGTATCTTCAGAGTATTGCACTAAATCCGCAGTTTGAGTAACAAATTTTGTTCACAGACGAAACAAATTTTTCTAGGAATGCTATTAAATTTCAATAACAATCATATGTGGACGGAAGAAAACCCCCATACCATAACAGTAACCCATTTTCTACACCAATTTTCGGTTAATGTATGGGCAGGAATTATTGGTGAATATCTAATAAGCCCATTTTTTCTACTAGGACGCCTTGATGGTCGGTCTTATTTACACTTTTTCAATTTTCGGTTAATGTATGGGCAGGAATTATTGGTGATTATCTAATAAGCCCATTTTTTCTAAGAGGACGTCTTGATGGTCGGTCTTATTTACACTTTCTCGAAGAAGATCTAAATGATTTGCTTGAAGATGTGCCAATTGCGTTAAGGAATCGAATATGGTACAAGCACGATGGAGCCCCTGCTCATTTCAGTGTAATTGTCCGAAACCATTTAAATACAGTTTATCATAATCGTTGGATAGGTCGCTGTTGCAATGCTTCATATCTTTCAACTAGGTATCAGAACAAACATGAAAAGTAAAAAGTTACCCAATATTTATCTATCAAACTGCTGAGGGCTAGAATCCTACACTAATTAGCACTAATTCAACAAAAATATCACTTAAATTCCACATGTCCACTTTCGCGCTCCATGTATCACATTTTCTTAGACAACATTTGTCTCCGAACATTTTGCAACATAGATGGGGTAATTACCGTTACGCAATCTTTCATACACTGTTTCAAATGGTGGTGTCTCTGAAGGGCCAGATCTTGTGAACACTATTTTATACATATCCCCACAAACAAAATCTAGGGAGGTGAGATCTGGTGACCTAGCTGGCCAAGGGTTAACTGATTATCGCCCAATGCATTTTTCACCAAATTCACTATCCAACTAGTCCCTGACTCCTCATGTTGAGTAGATTGAAGCATCATTCTGATGGAAATACAGTTTAATTCGCTGAGACAGTGGAAAATTATCTAAGAACTGCGACAATTCAGTTGTTGTATCTAAGATAAATGGCCCAATGATTTTCGATTGAAATATCCCGCACCAAACGTAAATTTTAAAATAATATTGGTCTCTGCATTGCACAATGAAATCGGGATTGCCAGTTGCCATCACCGACAATTTTGGGAGCCAATATGTCCATTTGAAGTGAATGTGGCTTCATCCGTGAATAAAACATTTTTAAGAAAATTTCGATCATCTTCAATTTAACCTTTGCACAGAAATCAAACCAAAACCAGTTTCCTTGAATACTGTCAAAACTCTTGACATAGTAGTAAGGTGAACATTTTTGTCTGTATGCCTCTGATTAAATATTTCGGCAACTTTTTTACTACCTTTGTAGAGTTCCCCACATATCAAACCAACTCAATCTTATCTTGTTTTGTGAGTGTAAGTGTCATTCTGAAAAAGATTTAAATGTTCTTACTGTTTACGTCTTGCAAATAGAACTCTCACAAGCTCTTCACGATTTATTATTTGACACAATCCAAAACAAAATTTATTTTGTCATTTACAAATCATTCGAGCAATATTATTTATTTCAAGGCTAATTTGACTTTATTTCTAACAACATACCAAAATGTCGTTCAGGGCAATGTTCTGTGAGTAGCGAGAAGATGTACATTTATGTGGAATTCAAGTGATATTTTTTCACTGAAAACACTCGAAATTGAGGTAATTAGGGATTATAACGATTATGATTTGCTAATTAGTGTAGGATTGTAGCCCTCAGCATTCTGATAAATGAAAATCGTGATCCTTTTTAGTTTTCATATTTGTTCTGGTTCCTAAAATATAACATAATTTGTTTCCTTTTCACTTCATTGGAAAAAATTATTTGATGGATGTAATGAACATGAGAATATATTTAGGAAAATAATGAAACTGAAGTATTTACGTTGTACTGCGTAATAAAGATTGTTTGCCTTTTTTTCACAAAACTTGATTATAGTCGAGAAAAGTGGTTTAAAAAAAATTGGACGAGGTCCGAAGATATGAACAAATGCAACAGCAGGAGTCATAGTAAAAACTGGTTTTTGAAATTTTGGACTACCATTTGGGAACAAACCTGAAAAGTACCATTTTATTATTTACATGAGTTTATAATGATCCCTGAAAATTTGTTGAACCAAAAAAAGAGCGGATTTTCGATCAATATAAACATATTTGGAAAAATTGCAATTTTAAATTTTTTTCAATGAATATTTCAAACTTCGTATGTGGGCCTGAAATTAAATAGTAAATAACTTTCTCCAATAACTTTTTTTGCTATCTTACAAATATCCCCACTTTTGCCAATTAGTAATTAATTTTTCCAAATTGCTGCCATATGTCAAAATCGATTATTAGGTATTTCAATAAACAGAAACTATCCCTCATAACGTATTTTTTGTAACACTGATAATAAAATTGTTTCCTATATACTGCAATCGTTATGGCCCACACTGTAAAAGAAACTTTTGAACAAAATAACTTCATTCCCATTTGTCACTTTCCAAATG
Organism: Chrysolina americana; assembly: GCA_958502065.1. Lineage (NCBI taxonomy): Eukaryota > Metazoa > Arthropoda > Insecta > Coleoptera > Chrysomelidae > Chrysolina > Chrysolina americana. Next base: position 22,509,008 of record OY293417.1, on the reverse strand, counting down.
GAATTTCAGTTACTGATCAAAATGGAAATATCGTACTTTCATTATAATCACTTTCGAGGTCAGGGGAATGAATATCTTATAATATGAAATGAGATTCAAAGTTCACCCACCACTATCAAACTATGCTTTTCTGCATCACTGTAACTCGACATTTCGAACAATAAGTTGTCAACAGAATAATCGAATCAGGACACTATTGAAGGTGTGGATCATTCAAACAACTGAGAGAACAATTTGACATGTAAGATTCAATACCCGTGGCGAAGTAACTGTCAACATATTAGAACTTCGTCGGAAACTACCTGTACTCTGAGAGAATGAAAATGTACAGTTTGGCAAATATAGCTATAACTGTAAAACTCCTAGGTACTTCATGCGCAAACAATAAAGTGAGAACGCATTCGGAAGAAAAAGGACAGACTGTACTCTCGGGTCAGAAGCAAATACAGATACATTGGTATACACAAATTTTAAAACATTCATGTGTGTACTATTATATTTTATGTCGCAGTAGAACTAATCCGAATCCTAGGTAGTCTTTTTAGTTACTATTTGATCCTACCTTTATTATTATGTCTTCAACTATTCGTTGTCAAACGCTGTTAATAATAATAATTAAGGCTTTTATTGATAAGAGATTTTCCATAATTTTAAATTTTTTTTCCCAGTACATTTGTCATATTTTATCAAATGGCAGAGTTCACCCACTTGTCGACACAAGTGTCTGCTCTTCCACTCAACCATGAAAGACTCGTTCGTTTGACTTACAAATGAACGAGTCCAGGTGAAAAATTAATACATATTCAATCAAATCAACATTTAGAAAATGTATATATACATACAGAAAGACGTATGATATTCCAACATTATGTGACCGTTTTAGGCAAACCATGTCAAGAGCTGTTTCAGAATATGTTTAATTCTTTTTTCATGTTCGCCAGTGAATTTTTTTTATATTTATCGGGTAACCAGTTCTAAAACTTCATCAGGTGAAATGAAAAGGAGCAATCACATAAGGAGGTTTTATGTTGGGGTGGAGTGAGTCGATTCTTAGAACGAACATTCAAGTTATGTACATCAGTCCTGAATCGAAGTTTGTTGTATAGATATGACGGCTTTTTGGTGATTACAATTTTATGGTAAAGAGTGCACGCATGTGCAAGACTCCTACCCTCCATATTCAGCCATTGAATTTCTTTGATGAACCGGGATGTTGGAGTACCTCTCTTCAGTCCAAAAATCAGCCGTTTGCAACAGTTTTGTACTCGTACTCTCGACTGATCTTTCTCAAATAGACTTAGCCCATAAACTGTATCCGCGTAGTTCAAATGGGATAGATAGCACCAGTGTTTCACATAGAATTGTTTTAATTTTCCTGTTAAGTACTGATCTATTGCTGTAGATTAATTTTAAACTACAAAAAGCTCTACGTAGTGTCATGGTAACATGTGAGATATATCTCAAATCTTTCAATTCGATTGTGTCTTGATTTACTGCAATATAAAGAGTGTCAGTGCATCTTCTTGCTGCCGATCTCCCAAAGAGATTTGCTTTTGACTTTGTAGCATTAATAGAATGACAAAAGTTTTTAAATATCGATAGCAAGGAGGAGAGGTCATCATTGATTAGTGAACAAGCATTTACGATATCCTTTTCCTCAAAATTGTAATAAATTTGAGTATCATCTGCACAGGAATGGCGAAGAGCAGTGTCGCAGACTTTTGTACAATTGGTGTGTGTAAAGGATGAAGAGTAGTGGTTCCAGGATAGATCCTTGTGGAACACCACTCTCTACGAGCATGTATTGAGATAGGCCACTGCCTGCACACGTCTGAGCAGATAATTCTGCATTAGGTCAACTGCATTATCACCAAAACCTATATAGTGCAAGATAGAAGAGAGCAGTTGGTGATTGATTTGATCATGGGCTTTGCTGTAATCCAACAAGACCAGGATGAACAATTAATGTTCATCGAGGGTGGTGTGGATGTCATCTGTAACTTTGAGCAGTGCTGTGGTGCAACTATGTGAAAGTCTGAATCCTGACTGTCACTCTGGTAATATTTTGTGTTTTTCATTTGACAGTTCTGAATTTTCTCAGAAGCTTTTGATATGGTGCACTGTATGTTTATTGGCTTCAGATCTTTAAATTCTTCTGGAGCAGTAACATTTGGTAGAGGAATTACATGAGTGCGCTTCCATAAAATTGGGTATTTATTGTGTTCTATACAAAAATAAAAATATGTGTGATATATGGTAGGTAATATGAAAGGACAGCTATGTAACAACATGTTAATTCCTATATCATCGGCACCAACTGCTGTCGACTTGATGGATAGTAACGTAGAAAATACTTCATCATCATTTGTCGGTGTGCAACTGAAGCTTCTTATTCCCTGAATAGAGTTCTGACCATAATGTATTACTGCGTCATTATCGACATCAAAGTTACTTTTGGACGAATCAATGAAATAACGATTTGCCATTTACATTTTTCAAGGTTTCAGGGTATTCTTTCATTTCGCATATATATCTGAATCCTTCGAATCTTTCCACATGGTTTTGTTGTTGATATTTCTCATACGATATTCTAAAAATTCTCTTTTTTCGCGTTTTATTGCCAAAGTAGTATGATTCCGCAAATCCTTATAATAATTCCAATGACCTGCTTTGTTGATTTTTTGAATTTGGTTAGAGCTTTGTTCCTTAGTTTGATCATTAGGCGGATATTGTCAGTCAGCCATGGTGCATTTTTTTTATTTTCACTATCCTTACGGGAGAATGTTAATTGAAAACGCAAAGCAGAGTTTCACTGAATGTTCTAACTTTTTCGTCAATATCATCAACAAAAAAGATGATTTCAATGTTCATATAAATCCGCTGTAAAGTTGTTGAAGTCGAAGTGCTTGAAGTCTCGGAAGATATACAAGAAAGACTGGAATTTAGAGTTGCTATTTTCGATAGAGCAACTCACCAAACAGTGATCTGAGAAAGGCTGTAAAACTGTGGGTTATTTGAAGTTTGAGGTCTTGGAGCAAATTATCAAGTCTAGTAATTTTACGAAAGTTGGTCCATATCTAGTTGGTTGAGACAAAAGGTTTTGAAAATAGTATGCAGCATTGCACATTCCTTACTGTCTGGTTCAAGCTCATCAATATTCAGATCTCCGGCACAGATCAAATTTGTGGCCTATGAACGAGAGGATATTTTCAAACTCATTGTAGAAAGTTTCATACATTGAGGTATATGGAGAGTAGAGAGTACCAAGTGCAAATTTTTCCTTGTTTAAAATGACGGAAAGCCACAACTGTTCGGTATCACATTCCGTAAGAGGTATAACATTAGCATTATTTATTTATTATCAGGTTTAGGATACAAACAGACTGCAGTCCCCAACAGTAACCACAAAATACATAATGGTTTACATCGATATTACTTCAAAGGTTCTCAAATAACAATACAAATACACATAAATACAAGTAGAATAAATAGTAAACATATTAGAAAAATATGTTTCATATTTGTTTCCGCAAAAGCTGAAATCTACGAGAAAACAAATCAATTTCAGAATTGGGAGCATCATAACACAAAGACATTCTAGAAATAGGAGAATTTTAATACATATTAGTTCTAGGACAACACACATAAAACAATTTTCTACTCCTCGTAGTCCTCGCAGGAATCAGAAAGGGAACAGAGCACAAAAGATCTGGAGAGTCAATCATACCTTTAACTTTTTTGAATAATAGGTATGTAGAGATCGTTGTGCTTTCTATTATTTTCAAGAGTTGAAAAATTGTATCGTTCTCGTATGCCACAAGTGTCAGAAAGTTGATAATTTTTTGTGAATATCGAACATAAGAAGCAACCCCTCCCACTCTACCTATTCTATCCCACCTGAAAAGTTTATATCCTGGTAAATTGATCAAATTGAGCCATGTCTCAGAGATAATGATTATATCATATTTATTATTTGCAGCTTGCTTGAATTCGGCAAATTTTTTTTGTTATGGATCTGGTATTGAAGTGAAAAATCTTGAAAGTTTTAGACATAATAATGCAGTCATTATGTTTGTGATGAAAATGGAGAAAATCTGACTACTATAAGTTTACGACTTTATGTGAGTTATGATATTGAAATGGTGAGCAAAATAATAATAATAATATATGTTGCAATGTATCAGTATTATAGATTTATATTTGTGAATATGCACGAGATCTGGTAACTTTCTCTTGAATGAGAATGATCTGCTTGGGTTCTTTCTTTCTTGCTCCACTATTATTAGACATCGGGGTGTTTTGAACTAGATTATTGGCTTTGATGGCTTCTTGGGACCCGTGTGCGATTTTTTCCTGTTGAAGACGTTTCAGATTATTATGTACTTGGATACTCAAATTCAAGTTCTAAAGTGAGTGGATTCGTTCGTGTTGAGAGTGTACTGTTAGGCTTATAGCTTAATTGAGTTTCCAGTTTTTCCAAATCTTGAAGGGAGAGTTCCTTATTCTCTTCAACAAGTTCGTTGCCTTTGATGTAACGGATTTTGTTTTCTGGCGCTCCTGGAGTAGGTATCCCCTCAATCTTTAATATTCGATTCGTTGGTATTTCGTTAGGTCGTGGGCTATTGAAACCTTACTTCCTCTTAGTTTCTTGTAGTTCTGGAATACTTCGATTTTCTTGAGGTGCGATACAAATTATATTTTAACTATTTTCCGTTTTTCCCAGAAAGTAGAAGTTGTTCATGTCTGAATTGTTGATTGCTACGTCTAAGAGATTTTTGAGCTCGGTACAACTATATCTCAAAGTTATATTTTCGTTCGGCAATGTCCATCCAAAAACAATTATATAATTCAGCTTTCCATGTCTTTCCAGCTGCTCAATTTTCCCTTTCAATGCGTGATTCTCTTGTTCAAGATGATTCACTTTGAATTTCAAGTCCTCAATTTTGAGTAAGATATTAGCTTCAGTGGAATTTTTTAGTTCCACCTTGCTATTTCTAATTTCATTAAAAATTTGTTTCATTACAATATCATCCACCTTTTCCTGAGAAGTTGATTACAATTATTAATACTGCAGAATGTACTTGAATAATTATCATGAAATGTAATTTTTCAGCTGTGGTGGAATAGAACTTCAGCCGAATTCCTTATCAGTGCGGCTGTCAGCGATTTGTACACATTTGTTCACATTTTGTTATTCATTGTTCGCGAGTGTTCGTCTGAAAATGGATTGGAAAATTTATCAAATTTTCCTCAAATTTAGAATTGACACTGCCTTTTTTTGATATATTGCACACTAAGTAACTTCTAAAACTGTATGTCCTTTATCAGCAAGTATTTTTTCGATTTTGTAGTTTTTGAAAATTGGATTGTGTAACTCCAGAATGTCAAATAAATCGAATTTTAACTTATCATCTCATTTGTGAATCCAATATTTCAACCACTGTTGCAATGCATTTCTCCTTTTTTAAAAGACAGAGTTGGGAATTTTTCAGTTTGTACATTATGATAATGCGCATTGAAATGCTGTTGGGGGGCAAATTGGTATCAGCTTATCCTGAAGCCACTTTTTGTAATAATTGTCATAGTTCATTACATCACGATTATCTCCTGTTTTGATAGTAGGTTTGTAGCGAAGGTGAGCGTTTAAAAAAAACATTTTCACCACCAGCATTGACTATCACAAGCATCTGTCCTTTCGGCACTGGTTTATTTATTTTTATTTATTTAGGCCCCCATTTAAACTAGCAGCCCAGATCTTTTCATTCATATACATATATATTGTGGCGATTTTCGGTCCTGTACCGTTTCATATTACGTAAGAAATTCAGTCTCAAATGTTGAATGTCGGGTTTTTCCACCAATAATTTTCTGTTGCCTAGTTCTGGTATTTCGCCAACGAAATCCCAACTTTCTAATAACTTTTCGTAGGAATTCTCGGGAACCGGAGTAGTTGTACTCCTCTGCAACTTTTTCATGTATGCGTCTCAAAGATGGCACTTTTTTTTTCTGTTATATGGAAATGAATTATATAACGTCGAAGACCACCTAATCGAAATCGACCGAGCAAGTTTTTTCGCATCGTTTTCCTCCTCCTTTGTCATAATATGGATAACAGCTATCACTGATAAAATAGTCAAAGCTTTCGCTGCCGAAGTATACAATGTCACTATTTTCACTCGGGTTTGAGGCTGTCGTTTTTGAAATTTCTTCTTGACGTTTCGCTAGCGCGAGTGGCTAGTTTCTTCAGAGGCTCAGAGATTCCGTACGCGGAGATTGTTTTAGTCTGACTCATGACACACTTTTTCAGATAAATAATAACTATAAGGGAGACAAAGTATCCTGACTTTCTCGAAGAGTTCTCGGCATGAGGCATTGTACTGACTGAAGATTCCGTACGCGGAGATTGTTTTAATCTGACTCAGGTACTTAGCTATCACTTTCCGTTTTGAAAAACACAACACAGATTTTAATTTAAACAGAATTTATGTTTTAATTTACCTACAACATGGCACACTTTTCCAGATAAATAATAAATACAAGGGAGACAAACTATTATGACTTTCTTGAAGAGTTCTCGGCATGAGGCATTGTAGTGGGCATCAGTCATCAGACGTATAGCACTTTTATGGAGTCAGAAAGCTCTAACAAAGCGAGGCGTGTTTTCCCAAAAAAGAATTCCGTAATTCAAATGGGAGTGGACAAGCGAATGATATGAAGAAAGAAGAATAGAAGGGTTTATTGAATTTTTAAGACGTCTCAAAAAAAATAGCTGAGTGGATAATTTTCAACATAATATATCTATGTAGGTTTGTCAACTGAAACCATCATCAAGAGTCAAACCAAGCAGCTTGACTGATTACGACCCACATAACTTTCTGTTCGACGAACGATTCTTCTTTCGAAATTTGGTCTTGTTGAGATTCAGATTGTTTGCTCTGAACCAGAATTCCGCTTTACAGTCAACAACTGTGGAGATTTCTTTTAATATGGATACATTTTTGTGGGATTGAATGAACGTAGTATCGTCAGCGTAGCACATACACAAAATACTGAAGATCTATTTGTAACACAAATTGTGAATTTTTGTATAATGAACAGTGTTTTCCCGGATGATTGGAAGCATTCCCTTGTTCAACCACTACCAAAAACCGTTCAGTAGAAGAGTTTAAAGATCTCCGTCCCGTAAGTATTCTTCCTACCCTGTCGAAACTTTTCGAAAGAGATATCGATTTGCAATTGAGAGCATATGCAACTCAGTTTAGTATAATCCCTAAGGAGCAGTCTGGGTTTCAAAAGCAACATAGCCGTGAAACAACTCTTTTATCAGTTACAGATGATATCTTGACATGAATTAATAAGAAGCAATGCATAAAATTGGTTTTACCGGACTACTCAAAAGCATTCGACACTCTGAATCATGTTCTTTTATTAACAAAATTGAAATACATAACTTTATCTTCCAGAGCGATCGATTTCTTCAAGAGTTACTTTCGTGAACGAAATCAATGTGTCAAAATTAATGAGACAATATCACACCTCCTCCAGATAGTGTCAGGTGTTCCTTAGGGATCAATACTGAATCCATTGTTATTTGCTCTTCATATATTCGATTTCAAAAATGCCGCGAGCAATTGCAAGTTTAACTTTTATGCTGACGATACTCAGTTATCAGATATCATTCATTTCTTTCTCGAGACCTTGATGTCGCGCTGGTTAACATCAACAGTGACATTTCTACGTTTATACGCAAATCTAAAACTCACTGTTTGAACGTGAATGCTGATAAAAGTACAATAATGGTTTTTGGCTGCAAATCACAGAAATATCTTCTGAATGACAATGTGCGAATAACTGTGGAATATGCGGAATTGACACCTAAAAAATGTAGTAGGAATTTGAGGCTGATAATGGATGACGAACTGAGGTATAAATCTCACGTTTTTCGTATTCGTCGAGCAGGATTTGCAAACCTGAAAAAAATGTATAACAATAGGCAGTTTTTGAACGAAAAAGTAAAATCTATCCTTTGTGAAGCATTTCACATCAAGCTAATGACTTATTGGAGTTCAATACTATTCCTTCCTCTTCCCTTTCATCTAAGTGGATACATGGTCTTCGTCTTGAGGGTAAGAATCTTCGAAGGGATGCAAAGGTGATGGTGGAGGTTTATCATTTCTTGATGTTACAATTCCAATTTTCACTGAACGTCTATTTTTGCGTTTACAAAATATGTAAAGTAAAATTACAAAGACAATAATTACAATTGTAAAAATCGTAAACCATGAAACATGTTTTCTGACAAAAGGTTCATTAATAATTTGATCAAGTTGATCTGAGTATTGATTTAATTTATGTCGAGCAATATTCAAATTATCAACATTTAATTTGTTCAATTTCAAAGGTTTCAATTCTGGAAATTTTTCTTCGTTAGGTAAATCTTTACAACATTGATAAGGAATCAAAATGGGATAACTTTTTTAAGTTATATTATGTTCTTGAGTTACAAAGTATTTTGCATAAATGCATAAATGCATTTCCAATAAATGAATTACAATTTGGTTGAAGTTTCAAAATTGAAATTGTTTTAATTATTTTTGTGACAATATCTTGTTTTTGACAATTTATCGTAACAGGTAAAGGGTCAGATAAAGTTAATAACCAAGTATTCATTTCAATTTCAAAAACATTATAATCTTTTGCAAATAGTATAGAAATTGAACACATTCTAGGAAGTTCTAGTAATGGTCTTAAAATTTGAGCTTCACAGATTACATTGCTATCAATTGGATATGAAATAACATTTTCACATATTTGGAAATTATAAAACAATAGTTTGCATTTATTTAATTTTGGAATGCGGCGTACAACATAGAATCATCATCTTTTGCAATGTAATTTTTGTTCGTTGGTGAAATATGAACTAACCCTGTTCTGTTATCTAGGATAGGAATGGGGTACAATTGGTAAACAGTATAGGTTTCGGGTTCAACTAAAGGAATTTTTAAAACGAAAATAATTGAATTGAATCACCTTGAAAAGCTTGTAATTCAGTGATATCTAAGTATTTGGAAACTGATGAAAGTTTCGCGGGCAAAGGTAAATAATTATTTTCAATTGTTTGCGATATTTCTTGAAGAGATGATACTAAGTCACTGGGTTTGATAATTAAAGTGTGGATAATATGAAGTCTAGCAAACGTAATCGCATTGAGAATGTCATTCAAATAATTTTCCAAAAATGTATAACTTTCTTAGAGTTGTTCACAGATTTCAATAGTTTTCAACTTCGCATCAACCATTGCTAAATGGTCTGAAAGATCATAAATTGAAGTTTCAATTTGTTTTATATCCTCATTAAATGTTTTTTCATCTACTTGCAGTTGTTGAATAGTAGCATTAAATTCTTTTATTACAGAGGTTGTGACTGAAATTTGGATATTTAATAAATTTTCAATTTGGTGTTCGTCCCTATATACTTTATTATTACAATCATTGAAGTATTCGCCGTCACTGGCATCTAAATTGACGGTAAGCGCTTTCCAAATTGAACCTACGCCATTAATTAAACCTCATTTGTTTCTTTCATTGACATCATTCGAATCAATTTGCGACTCATATTATTTTTCATCTACTTGAGAAGCGATTTTATTCAGTAAGCTGATATGTGTACTAACTTCTCCGTTAAAATATTTCATTCTCGGGTTATCAGTTTCCACGAGATACATTAAGTCATTCAATATTCTCGCATTATGGTCAATAGCTTCTTTGATTTGAGCCATATCTTTTACTAACAAAGTCCATTTTACATTTGATTTTAATCTCACCTTTCTCATGATAGTAAACTCCTATTGAGTTATTGATAGGGGTCAGCTTATACTGTGCGTTAACAATTTGGGTGACTGCTAACAGTACGAGAATCATTCTTGATCTGAATTTTCTTGATCTGAAACAAAGCATGGTTTCAGTCGATCAAAATTCACTTTTGAATTTTTATTTGTTTTAGGGTTCCTTACTAGGGCTGAGTTTTGGAAAACTTCGATAACTTCGAAGGGACCATTAAATTTATTTTCCAATTTATTCTTTATTTGAGATTCTTTTTTAAAAACTCTATCTCCAATTTTAAATGATCGTGCTTCATGATGAATGTGTTTATCGAAACGTTCTTTCGCTTTTTCTTTTCTCCTTTCAGTCTTTGCACGAGCTACCTTAAAATAATATTTCATTCTATTATTAAGATCTCTGATATATTTTGTCAAAAGATCTTTTTGATTATATGTAGTTTCAGGGGGTCTACCTGAAGTATGTCCAAACATTAACTCATAAGGACTAAATCCGTGAATTTTATTTCTACTGTTGTTATATGAAATAACAGCAAGGGGCAAAATCGATAAGGGATGTTCATTAGGATTTTCTATTTTATGAACTCGTAACATTATAACTAAAGTGGCATGAAGTCGTTCTAGAGAACCATTTGATTGTGGATGGTCTACACTAGAGAATGTGATTTTGATGTCGTATAATGAACAAAGGTCTTTTACTATGTGATTATTGAACTCTTTTCCTGAATCTACATGGATTCTGAGTTGAGTTCCATAGTATTGAAAAAATACAAGGAGTGTACTCGCAACAAATTTTGCGGTTTTGCCAGGCAAGGAATACGCTTGGGTAAATTTTGTTAATTCGCATCTCATTGTGAGGATGTAATTTTGTACTGGGATTTCTAAAAAATCAGCATTCACTCTTTCGAAAGCTGTTTTTGGAGTTTCTGTTATTACAAAAGGATTTTCCAAATTTTGTCGACAGATTTTTGATTTTTGGCAAATTTCACAGGATTTTATGAAATTTTCAACATCTTTTGTTAAACCGGTTCAATTATATTTTTCTCTTATTCTTCGTAGCGTTTTATTTATGCCGCGGTGCAAATTCTTCTTGCCGTTATGATAATGATCCAAGATTATTGGTATTTGGTCATTTTCAGGGGTTCGAACTACGTCTTGACATATTACGAATTTAATAATTTCTATGTCTGCTAAGATATATGAAAGCATCTCTTGAATTGGTAAATCGACATTATTTTCAACATAATATGTTTTTGAGGGTTCAAATGTATCTTGACCTCGATATAAAGAGATGAACATATACTCGATTGCGTCTTCGGGGTCGAAGGGTAATGGTATCAAATAGTATTTCCGATTTTTAACGGTTCTACTGGACACTATATTAATTTTGTTTCCGTAAAAGTCTATGTCTTCTTCAAATATATCATCAAATAATTTATCGTGTAGTGGTGTTAATTTTGTGTTTTGCAGGAAAGCAACAATGTCTTTATGACTTTTGTCTAGTAATTGGTCATTTGTGAAAGTGAACTTCGAGTAATCAATTATTGATTTGGTTTGGAAAAGTCTCGAAAAATTTTTCAATTCTCCCAAAACTGTTTCTTGGGCAATTTCAGTTTCAGTATCTGAAATTTTAGGTTCTTCAGGGTTGTCATTCGCCATTAGAATTTTTGATAGGACTTTACTACAATCATCAAAATGATTTATTCCAATTCTCGACAAAGCATCTGCATTTTTATGAATTTTTCCGGGTCGATAAATTACTTCAAACTGATTGTTTATAATTACCTAATATGTGCGTCTATAAGTATCCGCTCGTAGTGACCAGCACAATGTTTATGGAATTTCTTGAAAATTGGTTGAAAATAATATTACAAATTTTTTCTGTCGTTATTTACGTCTTGCGTCCTGCTTCTTTTATTTCAATAATCCTTCAAAATAATCAAAATTGTGTACAGGGTAATTCATATGTCAAACAATCAAAACTAATAAAACCATCTTATATAAAATCCAACATTCTCCCTCCTGTATTCAAAGATGACCTCAGTCTTGAATGCATCCTTCCAAACTATTCACTGGACACAACTTGGCAACGGGTCGACGATAAATGCTGTCGTTGATCTTGATATCGACGACACGAACTTTTCCATCTTGTCCTGGATGAACTTCAACAATCCTTCCCAGCGGCCAGTTGTTCCTTAGTAGTTTGTTGACCAGGACTATGACTATTTCTCCCTTTTCCAAATTTTTCTTGTCTTGAAACCATTTGGATCTTCTGGTGAGTGTTGGCAAATATTCCCTGATCCAACGGTTCCAAAAATATTCAGCTAATTGTTGAGAAAACTGCCATTATTTTCTCAAATTGTGCATCAATTCATTTTTGGTGAACACAATAGGTGGCTCAGCACTAGAAGTACCTATGAGGAAATGATTGGGAGTAAGACTCTCGGGATCTTCACAATCTGACGAGACATATGAAAGACAGTATGTTCCGCTTCGGCTAGTAAGGTCAATAAAACTTCCTGTCTAGGTGCCTTTTCTCTAAGAACGATTTTCAGAGCATCTTTGACAGAACGTACCATACGCTCCCAAACTCCCCCCATATGTCAAACTTTTATCCATATCTTGAATTGCTTCCTTCAGATCTTTGTTTGCAGAAGTCAAGTTCGAGCCATTGTCACTCCAAATCTCAACTGGATGACCTCTTCTGGAAACAAATCTTCTGATTGCTAAAATCGCTGAGTCAGTGGTCAGAGTTTCTGCAAGTTCTATGTGAATCGCCCTAATCGAGATACAGGTGAAAATTACACCATATCGTTTTTCGCTCCTCCGACCAATTGAGACTTCCATGGGTCCGAAATAGTCCATACCAGTAAAGCTGAATGCTCTTGGTGGTCTCTGCAGTCGCACATACGGAAGTTGGCCCATTTCAGGGACTTGAGGTTTCGCTCTTCTCAGTCGACAGAAATGACAACATTTTATTGTTTTTGTCACTAACAATTGTAATATCCAAAATTTTTGTCTTATTTCATTCAGAGTTTCTTGAACACTAATGTGATTATTTTTGGAATGGTAAAATTGTACAAGGTAATTTGTGAAAGAATGTTTGTTATCTAGAATGATTGGCCTTTTTGTTCGAAAGGAAATCTCTGTAGAATTATCTGTCCTTCCTTTCAAACAAATGATGTCATTTTCTAGATATGGAGATAACTGATGAATTCTACTGCTTCTTGGTACAGTTCCATTTTTTTTTCAAAAGACGTATTTCCTCTTCAAAACAGTCTATTTGTATTTTCATGTGCCAACTTCTCTCTGCTTTTTGTAATTCTTTAGTGGTCAGTTCTTGATTCTGTATTTTAATTCCTTCTTGATGTTACTTATAAATCTGAATTCAAAGGCTGTACTTCTTATCAATTTCATATAGTTTGAAAATCTTGTGATATCAGGTAAATATTCGATAATTTTTGAAGTAGAAATTAAAAAATGTATTCTTGTTCAAGTTCGAATTTTTCCGGTTCCTCTTGAATTTTCTTTTCTTTTCTTTATTTTTCCCTTCCTTTGGCCATAACTCCTGATTTGAGTATAAAAATCTTGGACCTTGAAACCATGTGCTACTTATCTGTAGATCTATATCTCTTGTATCCCTCGTGGCTTCATCTGCTATGTTTGACTTACTACAATGCCACTCAGAAATTTTGGTATTTTACGGTATTTCACCTATTCTGTGTGTGACGAATGTCTTGAATATCCTTGGTTCTGATCTTAACCAGCATAAAACAGTCATAGAATCTGTCCAAAAGAAGAATTGATCTATTTGAAGTTAATGTTCGTTCCTTATCATCTTCGCCAACCTTGAACCCATCACTGCAGCCTGTAGTTCCAACCGAGGAATTGTCATTGGTTTAAGAGGAGCTACTTATGTTCTGGCCATCACGAGAGATACTTGGATTCTTCCATCTTTTTCAAACCGAAAATATCCCACAGCTGCAAATGCTTGTTCACTCGAATCGGTGAAAATGTGGAGTTGTAAATTGAAATTTGATGAAAATTTCAAAGCATAACATCTGGGGATCTTCATTTCTTCTATATTTCGACTAGCATCAATCCATTGTTTCCACTTCATATCTTGGTTTTCGGTCACTTCATCATCCCAACCTACACCACTTCTCCATATATCTTGTAGTAATATTTTTGTTCTAATAACAAAGTGTGCAAGAAGTCCTAGAGGATCATAAAGGGACATGACAATCTTGAGTACTTCCCTCTTTGTTGGCCTATTTGTTCCCACGCCTATCTTATTTATCCTGTCGACTTGCACGAAGTACTTCAGATGGTCAGTAGACGGAATCCACTTGAGTCCAAGAATTTTTCGTGATAGATCATTACTTCCTTCCAAAAGTTTTTCGTCACCTCTCAGTTCTTCGCTAATATTTCTGTAAACTTCATTAGAATTACATATTCACCCTCTCAGCTCGAATCCTCCTTGTTTATGAATGTGGATTGCTTCATTTATCATCCGAATAGCCTCTTCTTCTGTATATACACTGTCTAAATAATCGTCCATATAATGTCTGTTGACAATCCCATCAACAGCCTGAGGATATTCTACTTGAAATTCTAAAGCATTTCGATTTTTATATACTGTGCGGAAAAAGGTGAACAAACGGAACCGAAAATCATCACCTTCATTTCATAAATACCAATTTCTTCATTCGTGTTGTTTCTCCAAAGGAATCGTTGTCCAGCCCGATCTTCTTTCTTTATTGGTATCTGATGAAACATTTCCCGAATATCTGCTGAGAAGGCTATGTCTTTCTCCCTGAATTTGAAAATAACTCCTACTAGAGAGCTAAAAATCATTCAGACACATACCATCTACTTTGGCAGCCGCATCTCAACGAATCTCAACTTCCCTGGTTTATTTTCGTTTACAACTCCAAAATGAGGCAAATACCATACCCTTTTCAATTCTTCTTCCTCTTGTTCCACCTTTTCGGCATAGTTCTTGTCCAAATATTCTTGTATCTTTTTTCTGCAAGCTTTGAAAATTCCGTATATCGAGCCATTCTTTTTTCAGTGTTTTCCAACCGCTGAACAGCGTTGTGTTTACTTTCTGGCAAAAATAATTCATCGTCTTTCCACAATAAATCAGTTTCCCATCGCTTTTCATAATCCATTCTTCTTGTTACTGTTTCAATTATTTCTGTAGCCCTCTTATCTTCCAAGCTCATTAACCTTTCTTCTGGAATTTTCACTCCAAATTCTTCTGTGGAAAAATATCTCTTTACTTCTTCGTGTAATTCTTCGTCACAGCTTCTCTGATGAGAAACGTGGAGAACAATGTTGTCATCCACTCTACCTCGAAATTGTCGTAGATTACCATGTGCTATCCAACCCAATTTCGTTCTTGATAATGCTGGAGAGTTTTTTGGGCCTTCAATTACCTCACGAGTCGTGATAAGTTCCCTATTGTCTTGTCCTATCAACAATTGTGGTTTGGCTTGGAGCATGTTCGCGAAATCTATCAGCTTCAGATGACTCCACCTTTCCTTCATTTTTTTACCATCAACAGTTTGTATAGGTAAATCTAAATTTTTCACAGTATATACATTTTCCATCCTATAAAATGTAGATTTGTTTCTGTCTCCTATTTCAAAATTTACTTTTCTTAATATTATTTTCCTTTATGTGTCTTTTTGAGTCCACTTCAAACATAACTCTATTTCTTCCCCAGTTAGACCTAATTTGTCTGCCAATTCTTCATCTGAAAGGGTAACAGTTGAAGCTTCATCAAAAAGCGCGTAAATTTCAAGTTCCTCGCGTGAAGTTCTAATTATGACGGGTGTTATTTTCAATAGAATTTCCGAACAATATGATTTTGTGGTATGAGTAATTACTTCGAGGCCTGTTGTGTATTCTTTTTAAATATTTTTGTCAAATGCCTCGTTATGAAGACTTCTATGATGCAACTTTTCACAATTGTTCACTCCACATTTTTTCTTGAAACGACAAAATCTGATTCTGTGAGATGTGTCCAAACAAGAGAAACATACGCCTTTAGTCTTTATTAAATTTCATTTATCATCAATAGAAAGATCTAAAAAAGCTTTGCATTTATCTATTGGATGATCTTCCTTGCATAAAATACATTTTCGTATGGCTTTGCTCTTTTCATGAGAAGTAACAAGAGTAGTTTTGAATTTCTCTTTATTGAACTGAATTTGAAATGTCTTACCATGTATCTGGCTTTGTGAAGTCTTACCCACATCCATTGACAACATAGCTTGCTGCTTCTGACTTTCTCCATATCCACTCCTTGAATTCTCGATGAGAGCTCTTGCCATTCAAATTCATTATTTTCTCGCCCCATGAAAGCTGCATGTTGTAAGGCAATTTCTGTAGAATTTCTTCCAGAAGTTGTAGACATTCCAGGTAGTTGCTCATATCCATAATTTCCAGGGTAACTACTAGGTTAATAATCCTTCAACGGATCGTCTAGCATCTCCCTTCAGAGCTTTTCTCAATCTGCACATGATTTCTTCATCTGAGAGTCCTAAAAGTTTTGTTGTAGAAAGAAACTGTTGATAAAAACTTGGCCACTCAATAATATCACCAGAAAATGTACGAAGATCTTTTTCAATTGATTGTCTTGTGAGTAACTGACTGATATCTGTATCTGTCACTTTATGGTGAGCTTGTCTTGACCCTAGAATATTTTTGTGACGAGACCCTGTACTATTATTGTCAAGTTGACTGTTATGGAACGACCTCTTACCTGACATATTTTTGACACTTTCTCCAATGTCCTGTAACCACTCACGAACTTTCGTTTTAGAATCCACTGAGAAAGATCCGTCATCTTCTGATTGATACGAATTACCTACCCCCAAGTCATATTCCTCACTGATTCTAGCTTTTTCAAGTGCCAACCTATTTTCAAACATTTGCCTCTCCATTTCTATTTGTTTGGATATCAATTTAGCCATTTGTTCATCAGCTCTTACCTGGGCTTCTATCATTTTTCTTCTATAATTACTATTAACATTTGACCTGATAGATGTAGTTGCTGAATTCCTCCCAGATTGTCTACCATCATTTCTTTCACCTCTACTTGACGTGGTTGCAAATATCTTGTCTTCCGCGGCGCCTCGTTCAGTATTGATGCTCTTATTAACATCCATGATAGCGATACGTCTGAGATTCTCACTTTTGGCTTTGGCAGTCTTGCTTCTTGTTTCCATATACCGTTCTGAAGGCTGAAGGACCAGCACAATGTTTATAATTACCTAAAATGTGCGTCTATAAGTATCCGCTCGTAGTGAACAGCACAATGTTTATAATTACCTAAAATGTGCGTCTATAAGTATCCGCTCGTAGTGACCAGCACAATGTTTACGGAATTTCTTGAAAATTGGTTGAAGATAATAATAAAAGTTTTTTCTGTCGTTATTTACGTCTTGCGTCCTGCTTTTTTTTATTTCAATAATCCTTCAAACTAATCAAAATTGTATACAGGGTAATTCATATGTCAAACAATCAAAACTAATAAAACCATCTTATATAAAATCCAACACTGATATTCTTCTAATTTTAACTCTTTCAGGCATAAAAATCCCGAAGAAAAAAGACCCAACATGCAAAAAAAAATTATTTATCAGAATATAAAAATAGACCCATACAAACGGTAAATCATACATCAAATTTGGCATAAAAATAAAAAAAAAAAATCTTCGTATTCTATTTTTTTTGTTAAGGTATGGGATATCAAGCGTCCCGGTATGCAACATCTTCATTCTCATTTTTGAAAAGAAATATGTATCTTACAAATTATGAAAGATGAATTTAAAAAACTTACATAATGATATTCTTGAAAGCAATTACGAAGTTTTCCCAAACATAGGAGAATTTCACAAATTCTACAAATCCAATTCGTTCTGACTTCCTCTCTCGATGTGCTATTGGCACACGTCCTTCTAGTACCTCGAACAGGTTGGTGAGCACTTTCAGTGTGTCTAATAGAACTTGAAGTCGAAGGTTTTTTCTTTCCCAATTTTATATTCCCTTTCATTTCTTGGGATTGACGTTTTCGACTAATAAATACAAATTTTGGGGCAATAAGTTCCTTCACAATATCTCGCCGTAACTCTTTCAGTTTTGTCAGTATTCCCCAGCAGTTTATAAAGTACGAATGCATTCTTAATGCAGGCATCGATAAAATAGAAAAAAAAAATCTATGCTACCACTTTCTACTTTTTCTATTAATTTCATATACTGACTTCATTTGATCAAATTTATCGACGCTGTTCATATACGAATTGTAATCTTTGAGAACTGCTGGACAGGATACTTGAGAAACATTACCTATTTTATCTTTCCTATTCACAAGAGTAATTTCGGTTGGATCATGGAAATTAGAGGCTAGGTATATACAACGGTTGCCCTTCCATTTCCAAGCTGATACACCTGTATCACTACCATAGGATTCGATATCACCTTTTTTTAAAACTTTATCGGGCTTAAAATCTGGAAGATATTTTCTTCTTGGGTTCGTAGTGCCACATGCATCTATTTGGTTATTTTTTAGTCAAATAAGCAGTTTTATACTATTGAAAAAATTGTCAAAGTAAAGTTTGTGATTCTTTCCTACCAAATCCTTGCATAATTTTTTTACTACAAGATCCTTTTGAGACCCTTCCTCAGATTTTCCTGTATAAATGTCACTTCCAAGCATAACCTGTTTCGTCGGCCAAAATCCATACCTTCAAACCTCTTTTCACTGGTTTTTTGGGCATATATTGCTTCAAAGAACTACGTCCTTTGAACCTTATCATACTTTCATCAATTGCTATATGTTCGTGAAGATTCAAACATTTCAGAAATTGTTCTTGAAGTGAAGATAAAAATGGTCGTAGTTTGTATAGTTTGTCATAATTAGGTTAATTTTTCTTTGGCATGGTGGAGTTGTTATCAAATTGCTTATAAAATAATCGTGTAGATCTGGTTCAGATGACCAGTAATCTCTATAGCTAGGAAGACGTTTAATGCCCATGTGGATATTAATTCCCAGAAATACTTTCATTTCATCGATAGTAGTTTGTATATATTTTTTTCCGGTTTGCAAATGAATCTGCTCAGCATATAAGTTTTTGTTATACACAATATGTTCCAGTATATCATCCGATAAAAGTAACTTAAATAGTTTGTAGGGCGACGTAACTTGTATTTCCTTTATGAAGCTGGGAACCCAAGAATTCGTATTATCGAATGTTCCAGAAGGTGTTGGTTTATTCAGATTTAACCAAATTGGCTCTTTGTTGAAGATAATATTTCCTCTCATTGTTGATAAAGGAATGTCGTCTTCAGAATCCCAGTCAGACGAACAATCCTTATATCCGGAAGAATCCTCTAATACCAATTCATCAACGTCATGAAGGGTAAACATGTCCTGATCTGAATCTTCAGAACCTTCACTATCACTACATTCCGATTCAAGATCAGATGGCGGCACAAGGATCTCTTCATCTGATTGAATTAGGTCAAAGAGTTCATCTTGGCTCATGTTTTCTAATTGCAAATGCCTTCTGTATGCCTTCATTTTCCTAGAAAAAAACAAAAAGCAACAATCACCAACTAGGATGAATGTAGCATGGCGGGATGAAATTTGTACATGCAAAATTATAAGGCTGTTATTCATCTATTCGACAACTGAATCTCTTATAACTCCTTCTATACATAATATACCTTGGTTACTTACCACTAATTAGCGTTTCATCAATTGTAATAGGATTATTCACGAACAAACTGTATGTCAAATACGGCAAGATTATAACCTTACTGCCCGACAACACGTAAATACCAATAATACTGAAATCCCGCGCAAAATACAGGCGGTAGCGCTATTCATATTTTACTTAAGGGTTATTTTAGCACATTACACTATGGAATAGGATATAAACCTACATGCTTTAAGATTATGAATCACAATTTCGACCAGTGCAAATTTAATCCCAGTATGCCGCAAGAGAAATAAAATGGTGGGTTGAAATTTGCCAGGGTCTTTAATTGAAAATAACCATGTTAGGGGCCCACGGTCTACAATAAATTTGAATTTTCTACCATAAAGATAAGGTCTAAAATGTTTTACTGACCATACCATGGCAAGTAATTCTCGTTCTATAGTAGAATATTTCGTTTCTGCGGGGCATAACGTTCTGGATACATAAGCAATAGGTAGATCTCTTCCTATTGGTCCTTGAGATAACACGGATCCAATTGCAAAAGAGCTTGCATCTGTTGTCAAAATGAAAGGTTCATCGAAATTTGGATAAATTAGAATGCGGGTTGATGTTAAGGCTTTTTTCAATTCTTGGAATGATTTTTTACATTCCTCGTCAAAATAGAAAGAAACATCTTTCTGTAATAACCTCGTCATAGGTTTGGAAATTTTTGAAAAATTTGGAATAAATTTTCTATAATATCCTGCTAGTCCTAAAAATTGTTTAATTTCTCTTGGGTTAACTGGTTCTG
Source organism: Chrysolina americana (assembly GCA_958502065.1). NCBI lineage: Eukaryota > Metazoa > Arthropoda > Insecta > Coleoptera > Chrysomelidae > Chrysolina > Chrysolina americana. Next base: position 22,488,646 of record OY293417.1, on the reverse strand, counting down.
GAAAATTAATTATACAATCGACTTACGCGGGATTTGGTTTTACTCCATCTTTAGTAATAACGTGTTCTAAATAGGCGACTTCTTGTCTTAAAAATTCACATTTGTCCGGTTGTGTTTTCAAATTTGCATTTCTTAAACGTTTGAAAACTAGTTAGATATGTGTTCGTCTATAGTCGGGGAATAAATGATTATATCATCCATGTATAGCAAACATCTTTCGTTCCTAATTCCGGTTAGAATATGGTCTAAAATTCGTTGAAGAGTACTGGGGGAATTTTTCTTACCAAAAGGCATTCTGAGAAATTCGTACAAGCTGATTTTTCAATATCATTGGGGTGTATTTCGATTTGATGAAAACCTGAGGCTAGGTCAAGGGTGGTAAAATATTGACATTTTCCGAGTTGGTCTAATAGATCGGATATATTGGGCAAAGGATATTTGTCATCAACAGTTAATTCATTCAATTTCCTATAATCAATTACTGTGCGCCATTTTTGTTTTCCAGATGCATCAAGTGTTTTCGGAACTACCCAAACAGGTCAAATTCTTCAAATTGTAAGTCAGAAAAATCAAAACATTTTTCAATAGCATTTATATTTGCAACGGTTACTAAAAATTCTCCTTTTTCGTTAATTTTGACTAAGGCATTTGGTAGTCTTACTTTTTCTTTCTCAGTGGCTAGCAGTATAGCTTCTGTGTTTCTTAATTTTGACTTTAATTTAAAAAAAATTTCGACTCTGGGTTCGATAGTAATTTTATTTTCGAAATTTTGTTCATTAAAATTCTCTTGAAGGTTTTCCTGAAAATTTTCTTGAACATTTTGTTCAGAATTTTGTTCGTTAGTTAATTTCATTAAGGTTCCAGTAACTGTTTTTCTTGCTGAATAAAAAGGGAAGGTTTGATAATTTAATATTAATTAAAGCTTTGTTACCAATATCTACTACTCCATCAAGTTTTTTCAAAAAGTCTGTACCTAAAATTCCATAGAATTCAATATCTAAGTCGTGTACATGAACTTTAGTTCCAAACGGCATTAGAACTGATTCTTTTACTATTACTTTTCCATCTGTAACTCCTGTTACTGGCATATTTTCTACAAATCTTTGAGTATAATTTTCTGCTGTTTTCCTTTTGAAAATTGAAATACCTGCGCCTGTGTCAATTAATATTCTGAAATTAGCTGGACTGATTAAATAATATAAATCGCTTGTATCAGGTTTTATATGAATTGTTTATCTGTATTGAAATTGTTCTTTGTTTTCACTGGCTCGAAATCGCAAGTTGTGATTAGCTTCCGCGTTTCTGCAAAATTTACTTTCGTTTCGGTTGGAAACTGTTGAGTTGGACATTGTGGTTCTAAAATTAGATTGTCTGAATACAGGGTTTGTTGAGACTCTGGGTTGGAATTGGTTAATGGGTAACTTTAGTTGATATTCGTATTCATGTCTACAGGAGGGTTGTCTAATGACAGGGTATTGTAAAAATCCGACTGTTGTTATAGTTCGAAGTAAAAATTTTCATTTGGCATTTGTTCATAAGTTAACTGTTCATCATAGGGTTGTTCAAAATTTTCTTCTGGAAAATAATCATTTTCATCGTAAAATGACTCGTTTCCTTGGTCATAATAATCATAAAAATTTTTATTTTGGTATTCAAAATCTGTATTTGGATACCAATCGTCATGATCTAAAAGATGTGACTTATTAACATTCAAATTTCTTTGTGGGTTTCTTTGAATAACAGTAGGTATATATTCATTTAGTTTTGTGGGCGAAATAAATTCGTATTTGAGTGGAAAGGTTGACCATATTGTTGCATTTGAGGATTTGATTGTCTTTGAAAATTTGGATATGGATTTTGTCTTTGAAAATTTTGATTTAAATTTTGTCTTTGAAAATTTTGTTTAAAATTTTGATTTCCATACATATTTGGTCTCATTTGTGGTTGACTTATTTGTGGTTTACTTGCATTCTGATTTGTTCTTGCACTTTGTAATTGTGATGGACGATGAATTGATTTTTGATTTTCAAAATATGAGAGATGTATATCACGCTTTATTCTAACTGATGCTTCGAGCATACTATTTGGATTACTTTCTCGAATAATTTGACCGATTTTGGGTTCGAGGCCTGTCAATAAAGTATTCAAAACCATGCTTTCGATTAACTGTGATTGTGCGTGTTTCTGTGCATTTGTTGAAATTGATCTCTGATCACATGAATGCATTTTCGCGCCATGACTCTATAATCGTGAGAACACCGTCAGTGCATTTTCCCCATTTGCCTATCTAATTCTCTGTAAGTCCTGGATTAACGATGTCAAATCACGAGAATCACCAAAGTGAGAATTTAATAAAATTCTGATCTCTTGATAATTTCCTGGGTTTCTGGAATTTATCAATTGAGATTTTCCTCTTAATTTATTTCTCATGTGAATAGATAATAAAATTTTCTGCTGGTCTACGGCCATAGCTTGTGCATGGTCGCAAGCGTTTAGAAAATTTCCTAGCGAAATTTAATCACCATCGTATTCTGGAATAATCGAAAAAAATTCTGAAAGTTTGTATGGTTTTATCGGTACGTCTGGTTCGTTATTTAAATTTTCGTTTGAACTGTGGTGTGACATTTTGGATAATTTTGGTATAACAGGGTCAAATCAAATTTTGGAAATTTCAAAAACAGTACGATAAAATAATACAGATAAATGATTCAATGTGGTACTTACAATATGTTTCCTACTTCTATGCTGTGTGGGTTGAGCTTCTTGGGCTCTGGATGTTGTCTTCTTTCTTCTTGCTTCTTTTTCTTATTTCTCAGTGCTTGTTACTTCTTCGTTTGCTTCTTGGTTGCGTTTCTTGTTTGTCTCCGGGGGTTGTGGCAAGATGAAATCCTACTTCACAAAGCTCCAACAGGATGAGCAACGTTCAACGACTTATGCGGGTTCCAAGAGATGATTTCTTCACGACGTGGTGAGCAACGTTGACGACTTACGCGGGTTTTTTGTTGTTGAAGAGACCGTCTTGTCCACTAGGTTCTGCTTGCGGTTCTTGGACTCGTTGGAAGTCTGGAGACTACCGCTGTTTCTTCTATTGATCACAGCGTTTCGAGAATTCGTACGACTGCGCCAATTTGATAAATCAGTGTTCACTGGATTTTGTTTTTAAAAAAGGACTTTATTCACGAGTTACAATACTGGAATATTGAACTATTTAGGTGAAATACAATTATTATACAAATTTATAACTATACTAATGATTCGAAGACGTGGACGGCTTGAATGGCGTATCCTCTTCGGTTCTTGAATTTATAGGCTCGGGAATGCTGACTGGATACTGTGTAATTCTTGTTATTCCAGGAAGACCATCAAACATATTGAGGAATATCCTCCGTCTACTGCGTAGAAGCTGATGCAATGTTTACTAAATGTGTCGCAATTCTGGCACAAAGGGCTCATTCACGATTCTGATATAACATGTATGAAATCAGAATTTCTGTTTGTTTAAGTTTTTTTTCAGTTTTTTGTTCTTTTACTTATTTTTTTGTGCTTAAGAATAATAACAGAGGTTTATATATGGTGTATTCCACGGCAAATAATAATAATAGCCGTTCTCTACCCGCGCAGGCTATGACTTTAGGTACACTCTACGAGTGTTTATGAGGGAGTATTATTATTATTATTATCATGCATGACCACTTGATATTCGGCAATTTCGCATTAATATATCTGTGTTTATTTTTTATGTACTCTTTTGTGATATTTATTTTATGGAAAATGAAGACCTAATCTCGATATTTTGTCCGTTTTTCCTCCTCTTTTCGGACGATGTTCGTTTCGCCAGGAGCCGAGAACTCTATCACGAAAATTGTCCTACTTTGATGGTCGAGGAGGACTACATCAGGCTTATTGGCTTGTAATTGCCTGAGAGTGGAGAATGAGTAAATCCAATAGATTCGCCACTTCTTATTCTCCACAACGGAATCAATATCCTCCGGAGCATAAGGCTACACCGGTGTCTCGTCGATATCGTACGAGTGTCGTAGGTGGTAGTACATCATTCGCAGGGCTGCGTTATGCCGGTGGATATAAGCTGGACAAGCTGAGAGCAAATGCATAATGGCCTCAGCTGCCCCACGAGACGCTCTGCATGTAGTGTCAGGGACCTCTACACCCATCACGCGACTTCGGTAGACAAGGGTGTTGAAGACACCATCTTGGCAGGCCATTATGAATCCCTTGGTTTCCGACTTCTGCCCACTTGACCTGAGAAAAGCGAAGGTCAGGTTTCTGGATAAGCCAAGGTCTTTAATGTTCTTGAAGAAGACCACATCCATTGGCTTATCCTTATGTAGCTGTAGGAGCCTCTCACACTCCGCAGTTTTCACGTGGCATTTTTGCTGAACGGGTTCCAACTCGGTGACAGAGTTTGGGTTTGTCCGTTCAGTGTCGAACACGAGACCGAGTTCATGGGCTGCACGGGTTGCTGCCTTGAAAAGAAATGCCCCAATCCCTGCTTTTTCATGATCGCATACTAAGCAGAGAAGGAGATCTGAACTCCTGATATCTTTACAGGCTCCATCCAGTACCATTCTGTTGTGTAGACACTCCAAACTCAAAATTCTACGGCCTCCCCGTTGTCTGAGGTAGTATATATATATTGTAATAAATGATGATGAAGATGAAGAGAGGTTTTTTATTTATTTGATAATTTTTTTTTTGTAATAATATTGTAATATAGTGAATTTGTAATTTTTTTTAAATAATAATAATAGTAGTAATATAGAATTTGTAATGTAGCGTTCAAAATAATAATAAACTGTATTATCATTATTATTGATTTGAAGTTTTGTTTGTTGTAGAAATTAGACTGTTGAAATAACTTGGTGGAAAAATTATAGTATTCAAAATAGTATTTTTCCAGATTGCCCTTGCTAGATACTTACTCTTTCTTGTAGATTTTACCTTTGTTTATTTTTCAGGTCCCTAGCTGCTTCTAGTCTGTACGCCACATGAGAAAACTCCTTATCTCAGGGAAGAATTCAGGAAAAGGAATATTTTGTAATATATCAAATAAGTGAGATATAAGTAACTTTCAAGAAATAAATGTATGATTCAAATCAAAACTCACTTTACTTTATTTATTAAAGTTTCTCAAGAAAATGTGAAATAAAAAAACATCCAAATTCTATCATTTTCAAAACTTATCCTACCTATCTCTACCATTAGCTAACTTAATTTCAAATGTGTACGCCACATGAGAAAACTCCTTATCTCAGGGAAGAATTCAGGAAACGGAATATTTTGTAATATATCAAATAAGTGAGATATATATAACTTTCAAGAAATAAATGTATGATTCAAATCAAAGCTCACTTCACTTTATGTATTAAAGTTTCTCAAGAAAATGTGAAAAAAAAAACTTATCCTACCTATCTCTTCCATTAGCTAACTTAATTTCAAATGTGTCATCAAACTCTTTAGCAATATTTATAAATTTCAATAATATTCAGGCTTCGGAGTCGTCTCCGTGCATATAGCCACTGCCTATAAAAGTATTTCTTAGCTTATTTCCTTGATCTGCGCATGGCCTACACTTTCAGTATCTCGGCTGCATCTAGGTCAAGGAAAACTACTTTTCTAATTACTAAATACTATTGAGAAATAAAGTTCTGGAGGATTAAAAGTTTTGTGCACTAGTATGAATGAAATTGTTTGTGATAACGGAAAATTGTTCGGCATTGTGGAGAATAAAGTATTGTTTACTAAGACGGTTTCAAAACAATTCTTTTGGAAGTTCGTTTATATCTTATATACTCTGCTGGAGATGACCATACCATCTGATGCTTCCAGGTTCAAGGATTTTGTCTATTAAAATTGTTTCTGGTAAGTTGATTTTTATCTACCTACTGGTTTGTTTAGTTTTACTGAAGTTTCCTTGGATTTTGTCGTGTAAATTTCCAGTTTTATACAAAATTTTGCAATTTAATCTCCTGCCAAAAAAATTTTTTCCGCTTTCTCTGGGTCGTTGTTGATTCTCCTCTCGTCAGTTTTTTCTCTTTTCCTGGGTGATTTCACACCTATCTTTTAGCACTCGCGATCACTTTCGGTATTTTCGCGCACTGTTTTTATTCTTATTCTAACGTAACTAATTCTAATGACAAATAACTTATGTTCTATATTATTAATTTTTTATTCTCTAGAATTTTGTATCATTTTCACAATTTTCTTTACTTTTTCTATTTTTTTATATAGTGCTCAAATGACTTTTGACCCTGCACTTAATCGTCTTTTTGTTTGACATAATTTCCCTGTGACAACTAGCTTCAAATGTGATATACAAAGTGCCTTTCTTTTAATTGCAGTGTTTCAGAATTTCAATTGAAAATCATTATTTTTCAAAAAAGGTTTTTCTAATTTTGAATTTGGTTTGTGTTCCTAATAGGTTGTCTCTTGTTCAAAATTAATTATTTTTATTTTAACACTTTAAATAATGGCATTCTTGAAAAGGTTCTGTACTGTCTGTCAGCTTACGATTACATTTATGTTTTGTTAGTAGTTGTAGGTTGTTTGGTCTGTAAAAAGGATTTTTCTCATTTTATAATTATAAGTATGGTGTTTTCAAGTAAATGTGTAATATCTAGTGTAAAAAAAATAAGTATTAGCTTGGGTTTTCTGATGAAATTTATGAATTACTTACTAGTTTTTTATCTTGAACCTCTTTATTATCTATTTCTATCATCTAATTTCATAACAAATTCCCCAAAATTAATATTTCACCTTTTAATATTTCAATGTTAAAAGTAAAGTATTAAGTTTTCTATATACAAATTTTCTATTCTATTTACAATCTTACAATATTTATTTACAAGTTATTCTTTATTTTTTCAGGAAATCGTCTTGCTGAATTTTATCTCTAAGAAGAACTGTATCTTCTTCAGTTTTTATTAAGGTAGTTAGTTTCCTTTTGTTTTATAATTTTATTTTGCCATTTTGGTTAGTTTGCTTTGTTTATTTATATTTATTTTGTATTCAAATTTCAAACTTGTATGCAGGCCGTTTCTTTTATCATGTGACATTGCTATATTCTAAACCGTAATAGATACAAAGATGATTAAATGGGAAAAAAGGTTACTATTGTGGTGAGCAGTAATTTGGTCATAGAAAATTTACGGGGATTCTCGCCCTTCCCAACTTATACCGGGAAAACTCAAAATGCTGTTTTTGGTTTTTTACGAATAAAATTGTTATTTAAGAAAATATAAAAAAATGAAAAAAGAAAATTTTATTGTATTCAAAATGTACTAGAAATGCGTCTAGAAAAATTTTAATCAAACGTTTCGTGTCAACACCGCCATCATCAGCTATTTTTTTCAAATACGGACCTGTCTATTTCATCACAAATATTGATAGAGCGATAAATTCACAATTCAGTGGTATATCACACTCGACATTTTTATAACGTTTCATATAAAATAACTAGCATCATCAGTGACAACAATTTTTAATTACGGTCCTGTCGTTAGTTTGTTTATGAATTCCACAGAATCTAACGCTTCGATATGAAAATGATCAGTGACGTTTTGAATGAATCTATCTATGAAAATTGTATTTATACTATGAAAATTCATAAACGATTTCTGCAGTTTCAGAGATGAACGATAGCAATTTACCCCAGAAATAAACTTACTTAAGAGGAGAAGAAATCAAACAAACAGAAAAACAATGTATTTCATAATGAATTTGTGGAAGAAAATAAAACCAATACAAAAAAAGAATTCTACATTAAGTGCTCGAATTGACGACCTCTTTGTTGAATGCACATAAGTTGTCTGTCCATACAATTTCTGTGGCAATTTTATAGCATGATGGTTGTAATGCTATTACATGCATCTTTTATTTTCTGTTTGAGATGGTCGATATTGGTACTAGGTGTCGAAAAAACTTTTTCCTTTATGTATCCCCAGACAAAAAAATCCAAAGGAGTAAGGTCTGGGGATCGAGCTGGCCAGGCAATTGGTCCATTGTTTCCAATCCACTTTGTTCGGAATATTGGGTCTAAATGTTCCCTTACTATTGCTGCATTATGGGGAGGGGTCTTGTTGAAAATAATGTATTTCACGGCGGGTGCTCAATGGCAATTCATCTAAGTAGCCATCAAACTCATTGGATAAAAAATTCAAATACATTTCACCATTCAAATGCTCATCGTAAAAGAAAGGACCTAGTATGTTTGTTCCCAAAATTCCCAACCAAACATTTATTCCGAACCTCTCCTGGAAATTGGTTTCTATATGTAAATGTTCATTCGTAGTATTCCACCAATAATGGATGTTTCTGTTAAAACAACCATTGTTGGTGAATTTTGATTCGTCCGTCCATATTATTTTTTTACAAATATTTCGAACTTCCCTATTTCTACGTCTTAACCATTTCGCAAATCGTACTCTCCTTCCGTAATACCTTTCATTAAGGTGATGAACTTTGCGTGTCCTGTAGCATTTGTATTTGTTCTTTTTCAAAATATTTTTGTTAGATTTTACAGATATCCCAAGTTCGTGGGCAATTTCTCGTAAAGAACAATCTTGATCAGAAATATTTTTGTAACTGACCAATCCTAGATTTAAAAAAATACGTTATTTTTCACTTTTTAGTCTTTATAAGGTAATATTTGCTCACTCAAAACATTTATTTGGTTCCTTATACTTCCAGTAACAACACATTTTCTAGTTTTATTTCTGTCAAATGCACCACAGTCTCTCAAATTTCTTTCTAATCGTCTAAACATTTGAATGTTTGGAATGCGACTATTCGGGTATAGCTAACCATACATATTTCTTGCCAAAAGAGGATTTCTATTTGATTTTGCATAATTAAATAGCATATCAGTCCTTTCGTCATTCGAATACATCTTTAATATGTAGCCGAGTGCTTAAATATCTGACAGTTCTTCACAGATATCAACAACTCATTTATTTTTCCTGCCATAGAAATCAAGCAAAGCCTACGTGTTTAAATATGGTGAAAGAAGTGAGATGCTATTTAATTGTACCAAATTAGACAACACTTGTATTTTGATCAAAAACTGATATTTTCATTACTTCCAGGATTAGGAATTATGAAAATAATCCGTGTAAAAATTGATACAGGAGAAATCAGCCTTGAATCAAGGATTACTGTATTACAAAAATCTCCAAAATGGAAAAATACGGATGTTCGTTGTGTTGGGGTATCTTCCTATCGAAAGTATTAGGTAATGACTGAAGTATCCTAATAGTTGAAAGAGTTTTGAAGAAATCAAAACAATTTACAAAATTACTCACGACAGGACCGTAATTAAAAATTGTTGTCACTGATGATGCCAGTTATTTTATATGAAACGCTTTAAAAATGTTAAGTGTGATATACCACTGAATTGTGATTTCATCGCTTTATCAATATTTGTGATGAAATAGACAGGTCCGTATTTGAAAAAATTAGTTGATGGTGGCCGTGTTGACACGAAACGTTTAATTAAAAATGTATCATTACGTAGTTCTAGAGTACAATAAAGCTTTCCTCTTTAATTTTTTTATATTTTCTGAAATAACCATTCTATTCGTAAAAAAACGAAAACAGCATTTTTATTTTTCCATTTATAAGTCGGGAAGGTCGAGAGTCCTCTGACCAATGTACTGCTCACCACAATAGTTACATTTTTTCCCATTTAATGGTCTCTGTATCTATTACGGTTTAGAATATAGCAATGTTACCACATGATACCCCTGTATACTCTCTATATTGAAAATACCTCCTAAACTTTTATCGTGAAAATCTACTAGTCTGTAACTATTTAGTGCTTGTTCATTTTCCAGTTCGTAAGGTCCCTCAAATGGTAATTGTAATTTTGCACAAATTCCTTTTTCAGAATTTGGAACTCTTAGTGCTTTTACTATAACTAAGTCTCCGTTTTTTAATTTTACTTTCTTTCTCCTTTTCTTTGGCTCTCTACTTATATACCTCTTTGCATTCTTCTGCATTCTATCATTCACTTTCTCCATAATTTCATTCATCTCTCTCTCATTCACTAGCCACTCTCTTTCAGGCATTTTCCCTGTTAATAGATATGTTGGACTTTCTTGAGTAACTGTATTTAAATATTTTTCTATTGTAGATAGTTTTTCTTCCCTTTTTTATGGTTATCTTGTGATATAAGTTATCTTTCTGTTGGATTTGATGCAGGTTGTCTTATACTAATATAATTGAGTTTTATGCCTTCACTAGTAGCAAAACTCTTCATCTTTTCATTATTAAAATACGTGGCATTATCTAAGATTATTTTTTCTGGTTTTCCTTTTTCAATAATGAATTGTGATAATAAGTTTTTAACTGTTTTAAAATTGTTTTTTCTTGTAGGATATAGTGTTACATATTTTGAAAATAGGTCAGTAATGATAAAAATATGTTTATTATTGTTTTCTGATGAAATTAAATTGCTCACAAAGTCAATTGATACAATTTGAAGTGGTTTTGAGTAATAATACTTTTTGGTTCATTTCTGTTTACTCTGTTTTTGTTTTTACCTAATTGGCATAGCGTACATTTGTTTATTAAATCTTTCGTTGTTTCTAAGTCTTTGTTACTGTAATACGTCTCTCTGAATATCATCCAAGTTTTCCTGATTCCTGTATGTGAGTATTTTGTGTGTATGCTGTCAATCAGCCTTTGTGTCAGTGTTTTTGTAATTACGTATAGTTCTACCCCATTAATCACCTTGATAATAATTCCATGTCTTAGTATTGTCCCTTTTTTATCTTTTTCAGTTAGTTGTTGTTGGTCTTCCATAATTGTTTGTAAAGAAAATAATCCTGTCATGTTTTTGAAAATGTTCACTCCTATTTTAATTTGTCTCGTCTCTTGTCTCTTTTCTGTCTCCATTCTTGTTATTGTGTCAGGTACTATGTTTTGTCGTCCTGGAATATGTCTGATTTCGAAGTCATATTCTTGTGATAAAAGTGCCCATCTATGTACCCTATTGCTTGCAAATTTATAGTTTACTATAGAAAGTAAAGCTTCATGATCTGTTTCAAGATAGAATTTCGCCCTAAGTAAATAGAATACTAGTTTTATGATACAAAAAATCATACTTGCTAGTTCTAACTCAGTTACACTATAGTTTCTTTCATATTTCTTTGTTATTCTTGATACAAATGAAATTGGGACTTCTTTATTTTATTGATACTGTATCAAAACACCTGCAAATCTTGTTATTGTTGCGTCTACTCGTAATATGAAAGGTTTGTTATAGTCTGGATGGTATATTTTGAGATTCTGTATAAATATGTCTTTTAGTTTGTAACAGAGAGGTTCACCAATAAGATAAAAATGAATGGTAGAAATGACAATTGACTTTTATTCATAAGTGTAGCAGTTTGTTTCAGTTGAGGTTATAACCTGAAATAATGAATATTATTTACAAAGATTCGACTCCTGACCGTCGTGTAGGCAGGAGTCATGTTAGGTTATGTATTGTAAATGTCTGCCGTATTAACGTGCATTGCAAAGTTAAATATAAATTTGTTTGTGTAGTTCAAGAACTTATTGTGTAATTGTCAGCCCCTCTTGATCTCTACGCCGGTTAGAGGCCGGATGACAACGGATTTGTCGGATCAAGAGGGTTTTTTAAGGAGAGAAGATATTGCCGTTCAACGTGCATCGCATCGAATAATTTATTATATATTGTGCATTTACTTGTGGTGAAAGGATTCCGGGCATCGTGGTATCACTTCGAGTGAGACTTCCACTTTGCCCACAGAAGGGGGGCCCAAAAGTGAGGTTAGGTTTCACGGTCCACGTGGCCCCCTCACAAATAGGCCTCCGAGGCTGGCAAACTAGCCTAGTAGCTAATGCCAAATACGGAGAGAAGAAGAAGAAGAATATTATTTACAACCATTCTAGTTGAATTCCTAAATGGTGAACCTACCCTACCTAAAACCAGGCACAGTACTCGTAATTCGTAACACAAATTCTGGTAATTAAACCCAATGGCTTTCAAGTTGACTTCTTCCAAACAACAGACTAACAACAACGGAAACACAAAATCGTTTCCTTCAACTTCATTCGAACAAAGCACTCACAATAGGCGGTAAAAAACAATTTGCCCCTGCACGGGCGGCGATAGGCATCTATCGGCGAATAGATGAAGCTGTTGTATCAACAAAATAATTTCCTGTAGTCTAAACTCGGAAATTATTTCGTTACAACTCGCCCCTCAGCCCTTCGATGACATCGTAAGGAGTCGAAGGGATTTCCTTTTCTTTAGTTTTAAATGGCTTTAAATGGTAAACATGAAAAGTTCCCCGTTCCTGCTCAGAATCCATATGTTGCAAGATATAAGTTACCGGACTTACACTTTTTTGAATTTTTTAGTCTCTGCTTTCAAGGCGGAGGAGACGAAATTTGCGCGGAGTAGTACCAAGTCTCCATTGGTAATTTGTTTATAGGGTCGCGACGGTGTTTTTGCCTTCCTACGTGAAGCCCTACCTTCCAGAGTTTCTTTAGCCAAAGTCAGCTTTGCCTCCTGGCTAACAAGATTGATGTCATCCCTTGTTGAGCCACGGACTAATGAGGACAATATTTTAATATTTTCAGTACCAAACTGAAGTTCTTGAGGACTGTAGCCGGTGGACTCATGTATCAGCGAATTGATAAATACCTCAAAATGTTTTAATTCTATATTATGCAGATCGTGGCAATAGGTTCGGCACAAACGACCCAATTCCCTCATGACTCGCTTTGCGGGGCTGGCCTGTGGTCGACGCACCAAGGTAAAAATTACTCTGATGTTCAGTGCCTCCAGAGTCTCCCTCCATTTTGACGCCGTAAATTGACTTCCATGATCGTTTAAGACTGATTTCACTGACCCAACTTAAGGGAGGGAATCGTTGACAAATCTATGAAGAATTGTACGCGTTGTGGCCTTTTTGAGCGCGTACAAAGTTATATATTTTGTAAATACGTCTATCATGACGAGAACAAACGAAACCCCACCTCTACTTGTAGGTAGGGGTCCATAAAGGTCTAAAGCTAAAAGTTCGTTTTTTGTAGACGGAATTATGGAGTGAAGTTCAGGACAAGAAAAAAAGGACATTTCGCCTTTTGGCAAATTTCGCATTGATTGACTACCTTTTTAACGTCCTTATACATATTGTACCACCACAGTTCCTTCCGCAATGCTCTCCACGTTTTGTAGGACCCGAAATGGCCGAACGTTGAGTGATAGGCTTCAGCGAGAGTTTTTCCCAAGGATTTGGGAATACAAAGCAAATTCCATTCCTCATTGTTTTGCCTCGTATAGAGAATGCCGTTTAGTAAGGCGAATCGGTTACTAATCCGGTAGGTAGGCAATGATATCGCTTAATTTTTCATCTGAGCTTTGATGACTTCCAATATTCTTTAGGATACCCTATACATGTTTTGGTAGAGCAAGGATAGGTAATATTTTGAAAAGTTTGTCACACGGTGAATGGGAGCGGATTACTGAATGGCGGGATAGAGCGTCAGCAATTATATTCTGAGTACCAGAGATATGTTTGATGTCGAAGTCGTATTCTTGAAGTGCCAAAGCGTAACGAGATATTCTGTTTGAAAGTAGCCTACAAGTTTTGAGATAGGTGACTGAGTTGTTGTCGGTGAATATGGTGAACTTTTTTCCCAATAAATAAATGCGAAATTTGGATAAGGCCCACGCAATCACTAATGCTTCCTTCTCGTTTATTGAATACCGTGTTTCCCGACCAAGTAGAGTGCGCAACGCCCACGCAACAGGACGTCTCACCCCTTCAACTATTTGAAAGAGCTGACAACCGAGAGCTGTATCGCATGCATCCGTTTCAATGCAGAAGGGTAGGTCACTGCGAGGGTGGTAAAGAAGTGTACTGTGCATCAGACGTTTTTTTAAGATTTTCAAATTTCGATTTGAGTCCAGCGCCACGTAGTTTTCTTCTTGAGTAGCGCTGTTAATGGCGACGCGATAGCTGAAAACTGATTGCAAAAAGATCGATCGAAATTGGCGAGTCCTAGAAGTCTCTGTAGCTCCTTGACGTTTTTAGGGACCCTATAATCGGCTATGGCCTGTGTACGAGATGGATCCGGACGGATTACATTAGAATCTAGCACATAACCCAAAAACGGCATTTCCTTTCAGATGAAATTGCATTTTTTCAGCTTTAAGGTGAAAACCTTCTCCAGGTGGTCCATGTGTTCCTCGAAACTATTTGAAATGATCAACAGGTCATCCACATACACAACTAAGAAGTTATCAAACTCATTGCCGAATATTTTGTTTAAGCACCTCACAAATGTACTAACACTTGTGTTCAGCCCGTACGCCAAAGAACGAGATTAGGTTTTTCCATCAAACCGGAACCCGGTATATTTCTGGGAATTTTCCGATAAGGGAATCTGCCAATATCCGCACGTAAAATCGCACGAGGTCATGTATTTTACACTTGTAATACTGCGTAAAATCTCGTCCATAGGTCTCGGTGCATCGTATTCTTTTTTCATCAAGGTATTAAGACACCGTGCATCTAGACAAATTCTAACTGAATTGTCCCGTTTCAAAGTTGAAAGTATTGGCGACACGTAAGGTGTCGCTGTTTGTTTTATTACTCCCCATTTCTCCATATTTTCCAACTGTTATGATAGGCTTGTGGGACAATGGGACCGGGTACTGGTTCAAAAAAAAAACTTTGTCATTCCGCATCCGAATTTCGTGTTCATATCTATTTGTCCGACCCGGATTATCCGAAAACAATTCTGAGTGCCTGTGAAGTAACCTTTTCGACGTAGTTTTTTGTTTGTCAGTTAAATGGGAATCCAAAATGATGTTTTCAATGGTTTTATCTAGCTCCGTATTGGTCATAGGACCTATAAAAACCGGTGTGTTTTTTGCTGCGATACTTTTTACTTTCATTTCTGTTTCGCCCACGTCCCCCTCACCAACAACTGGAATATCAAACCATTCTTGATTTATCCGAAAACTAACAATGTTTTTTTCAAAATCAAACTTGGTGAACGTTGAATATAGGAAGCCTACACCTGAAATAATTGGGCACACCAAGTCTGGTATGAGTAAAATCACCCACGTAATTTTTTTTCCGAGAATTGAAAAAGTCACTAAAGATTGTTATTTCACTCGTCTTTGCTTGAACTTGAAAGCTCCGGTGACCCTTATGCCCGTTCATGGAAAAGTAGGGATTTGGGGGTGGAAAGTTTCTATTTGTGGCCACACTTCTTCGCTAAAACACGAAATTTCGCTGCCGGTATCAACTAACGCTGCAAAAAAATAATTATATAACCGAACGGGAATAAGGGGGGAATGACAATGACCAATTTCCGGATCAGAGTCACTTTCGTAAAGTATCTCTTCCCTTGGGTTATTTATCGGTAATTGGGACCTTGTCGTGAGGTAGATATTCGTTTTCCGAATCATCCTCTGCGTTTTCCGGGATATTAGTCACTTCCACGTGTCGTGGTGTTTGCCGATCGTCTTTTCGGAAAGTTGATCGATCTCTATCTTTTGTTTGCCAATTATTTTGCGTTCGATATTCCCGTGCCCTGAAAAATTATTTTTACTAGGGTTACCCGATTGAAATTCTTGGTCGAAATACCCATCTGCTTGTCGAAGTCTTTCCAAAGCACCTGAGAAATTATTCGACATTATTAGGCAACTTGCAATATTTTTATTATTATTATATATTATTTTTATTATTATTTTTTTATCAGGTTCTGCTCGGAACAGAGAGGATTGATATGTTTGTACATAGACTTCAAAAATGTTGGACGAACGAGCCTTTACCTTCGTATCGTGCTTTTTTCAATTTGTCTAAAGTTTCTTCTTGTATGTCTTCATTCCAAAATTGCTGTTGGATGGCAGTTTTGAATAAGAGAAAATCAGACAATTTATTCAGACAAGTTTGGCTCCATAATGCCGCTTCTCCTTTGAATTGATTAGAAATGATATTTTTGAACCACTGGACTGGCACAGGTTCTAAACTGAAGAAATACTCTAGCTGTTCAATGAAATTTATCGGATGCAAACTCCCCTTATTATCAAATATGTGCAGCTTATTATTAGTATCGAGCTGACTGCGTTGGTGATAATTTCTCACCTGATTTTTAACATTATTGCTGGAGCTGGTATTAGGTAAGTTTTGCATGGCCACCATTTCCTGTGATACAATGTTAACTAATTCTTTTTTGTCAATTAATGTAACATTTTCTTTCGCCCCCGAGGCTGAATTTGACTCCTGGGGTAAATTATGAGTGTTTGTGAAGTTTTGTAATGTAGGATTACCTAATAACAAGTTTTTTGTGGCATTGTTGCCAAATATTTGATTTGGGTGAACATGCATATTTGATAATTTGTCAGAAAAATCATTCACCTGATTACTGAGATTTTGAATAGTGACAGGTTGTGTAGGAATTCATCAGTTGAATTCCGAGGTAATCAGATTTACAGATTAAAACTCTCTTGCCAGTGCTACCTAAACCATACATATAATAGGTTTTAATAAACTGTTAGAATAGAGCACGGTGTGAGTGATTTTCCTAACCCCGACACTAAACTTGTTTTTCGAATGGCAATTTTCCGAAAGCATGGAAATATGCTAATGTCATACCCATTCCAAAAATTGAAAATCCAGAGACATCACAATATCGACGGATTAGTATTTTACCCACTATCTCAAAAATAATTGAAAGGTTAGTATCTGATCAATTATCATCATATCATACGCATAAAAAAATATTGCCCACAACACGATCAGCATTCCGAAAATAACATAGCACCACCACGGCATTGCTCAAAGTAATAGACGATATTTTCACATCTATAGACAATAAAAAAAATTACAAGTTTGATACTACTCGATTTCAGCGTTCGATATGTTGGGCCATGGTATATTGTTGAAAAAATTTGAATATTTTGGTTTAGATGATAAGTCAATACGTTTTTTCAAAAATTACTTGAGTGGGAGGCAACAGAGGATGGTAATAGGGGAAAAAATGTCTTACTTCGAAAATATTTCAAGAGGAGTTCCACAGGGAAGCATCCTGGGACTACTGTTATTTGCAGTGTATACTGATAATTTCCCTACTTTTTTAAAATATTGTCAAACTCATCAATACGCTGACGACACACAGTTGTATTTTTCGTTTTCAATATCTGAAAGTTTTCTCGCAAGCGTTATTGTCAACGAAGACCTTGAAACTATTGCCTCAGTGTCTAAATCACATAAGATATTGTTATTGCATCATTTGGAAATCTGGTATACTGACTGTCGACATGGATTCAACGAAGCGGTAGGGTTGGAACATACGGTAGGCGTAACTATGGCTACCATATCCTGGAACTACAGCTTCAGGAACATCAATAGTGGCAGCTTCTATAGAGGCAGCTTCTGGAACTGCAACAGCTTCGTCTCGATTGTAAGCCTTCTTTTCTAGACACTTTTCGACCAGGAAGCTAAATCTCTGACCAATTTTGTGGGTTTTTTGGCTTGGGACTCTTTGGACTGGATGATATCTGGAATCCTCACCAGGCTAACGTTCATTTTTCTTTTCGGGAGGAACAGCATATATATATTGTGTCTCTCTTCCTTGGACACTATTCGGTCAGTATGCTACATCTCATAGTAACCAATTTCTCGAGTTATTTTGGCCTGGATTATATCTGGGATCGCTGAACTCACGTTCATTTTTCTTCTCGGAAGGAAACATCTAGACTACTTGGTTCATCCAGAGCTTCGTTCCTTGACGTAGCCTCTCGATTCACGTTTACCATATTCGGTTTGTCTTCACAGGAAGGGAGCATTTGAATTACTCGGTTCGTCCAGAGCTCCAGTCCTTTGTGTAACCTCTCGCTTCATGTTCATAATTCTCATTCTCCTTCCCCTGTTGAACTCTGCAATTTGCGGTCTTATGACAGTCATTTCCATTTGAGGGACCAATTGTTCTGCTCGAAATGCCAGGCATGATGTCTATCAGCGGGAAGGTATTCAGTTCACTCAGTCTCTTCTCTCCTTGGGTGTGTGTGTACCATTACCGAGAAAAAGAACATGGTATATAAACATAACTATATTCAACAAAAACAATCTAATAACTCCAAAGTTCTATTTATGAGTATTATGACATATATTTTTAGTTTAATCTATTCAGAATTGCAATACATCATTTCTGTGTTCAACCGAAATTTCTATTTTGAAACTACTACGAACTCTTCAAAACAAAGCTACAAAAGGTACATATAAATACCCAAGTCATTGAAAGAAACTAAAAGTCCAAAAACAAACTTGAGACATTTCTACTTAACAGATAACTTTTCAAATATATTTCTTGGGATCGATAAAATGAAATACGTTTAATCTAACCTACTCTTCGAGTTTAACTCGAAACAAAAATTCATAATTATAATTTTTATTTAGATATAAACAAAAACAGAAGAACCGTCAAGTATTCCTGAGTGTATAATATTTATTTCATGACCAACATCAACTGAGTAATTTTGCAAAGACGATCGTTTACTTTGACTAGACCTTAGTCAGCAAATACTTAGTTAATTGTTTTCAATACACATCGTTTCGTCATAATATTTTACTATTTACTTGATCGTTTTTATATTCATGAATCAAAGATGATATATTGATTTTGAAGTTTTATGCAACTTTGATATTTATTTGAGTCGGTTGAAATGGTCAAATTGTCGATTAATTAATTTGTGACTGTTAGATATCCGTTCACGCCTCCTATTCACCGTCTTGAATGAAACACGGGGATGTTTATCAACTCGGTTAGGACAGTCATACAAATTTTCAATCACATTATCATTCAAATCACTGGTCAGCAATTTAAACCTTCTCGCTACCTCGTTAACACACAAATTTTTTCACTAAATCAATATTCTGATATGCAATTCTGTTAAGTAGGTACTTAAATTAATGTATTCATAATCAAACTTCATATAATTACTCATGACTTATTTTCACAATCATTCAAACAAAACTCATTCACTGTGCAACTGTTTTTCTCATATTCATTGACTTTTCACTATTATCGTAATTTGAGAGGATATGTATTCATATTTCAATATCAACTCATTTCTCGCATATCACGAGCATATATATCGACTTGTATATAATTTAATAAATTTCAAATCTCTTGACAACACCTCAAGAGTAAAATAACGCAGATAGACGTTCCATCGTCCCTTCTTCACTTCATATACAACAACTTGTTTAGGGAATCAATCAATCCAACTAGGATATTCTTCCATAATTCCCTCAAGACACAGGTAACCTTCATTACCCAAAAATATTGTATCCTCTCCCAGTACATACTCGTACTCATTACGATATTTCACAAATTCATGAGCCAATTCACACACCATAATACACAGTCAATATAACACTCTGAAATAATTATATGAAGTCATGAGTTTAATTCCAAAGACATTGCAAAGCAGATCATATTTTCCGTTAAAAACAATTGAAAACTCCAAAATATTATTATTATTCACAAGTGAGGCTCTAGAAAATGACAAATCTCATTTAAAATAGAAAAAGAAACTTTTTTGAAAAAAATAAATGATTCATATTAAATGTGAAATACTTTAGTGCGCGTTTCAAAAATACCTTCATCCGTCTCATTCAACAACTTTCACCATTGTGCATCCGTGCATACATGTATACTACATGAGAAAACTCTTAACCTTGACACTATCAAGAAAGACAAAAAAATCGAGGCAAATAGTCATCTATATTCTCCTCCTTAGTAATTTCAATACAACACGTATTCTGCACTCAGTGACACTTAATTCACTCATTTAGAAGGTATTTATGACAGTATTTTCATACTTCCATTCATACTTTCAAAATCAATTTCTCATTCCATTGAATCATCTCGCATTTGCATTTTTTCATTCACATTTTCTTATTTCATACATTCATTTTTATACTTGCTATTATACTCCTAATATGTGGTATTCCTTGTCTCATTTTCATCAGTGTGGACGATCCCTGCTACATAAAAAAAATATTATTTTGTATAAAAAACAATTGGTTGATTTAAAACTTTGCAGCGAGAGTGAAAATTCCCGTGGCTTCCATCTCCATCGTGTATATGAATGTTATCGGTCATTAAAATCTGGGAGGTCCTGTAACTCCCAATTATTCAAAAAATCCTCCAGAATTCTGTTCAGAACTCCTTTTATAACACAAATTCCGTCATTTATATTAAATACAGAAAAACACAACGCTAAAATTAGAACTGAGTACGTCCAAAAGCTCAAAATAATTTTTGAATATCGTAATAAATATTTACGAAAATGGCAAGTATCGTTCTATTTTTCAAAACTATATTTACACTATTTTCATATAATATTATGTGAAATATTTTAATGGGTAAAAACCATCCCTTGATAATCGAGAGAACACTATCTCGATTCTACCACACTCTATGGGGTAGTAAAGCTATTGTCCCTATAGGACTATGGAGAATTAACCTCCAGGACGAGCAAGGCGCCTCCACCATATGTCGCGACTAGGGCCTTAGTGAAGCTACCAGCCCTATCGCTTGGGACGTAGTCAGGAAGAAAAACCAGTTTTCTTCTCGGTATAACTGCTGATCAATAAAACAAATCACAGATTCACCGTATTCAAAAATATATATATTAAAGGACACAATACCCAGGGCGCAACAAAGCCCTATATTCATATATCCGCCCACCCAGGACAAGTCAACACACAATCAATAAATAGAATATTATATACAAAGGTTTTTTACCAAATGGACACTATAAATACTCGCTTAAGGACATCTTTCTCAGAGGTTCGTCAAGAAGGCTTTACCGCCGTGAACTGGCTCTGGGTTCGACAGTGTCGCAAACCCACCCTGGGTTCACCTGTCGGGACCAGCCGACCCGATCACACTGACGCGCTGCCGAAAATTTCAATATTAAAAATTTTTCTGCACAAATCGATCGGGAACCGGAAGTGGGTGAAAGCTGCTAGATCAGGTGAGCAGGAGATAGGGGAACCGCGATTATACTGCCAAGTTCCCCTAAGCTCTTGGGAACCGAAGCTAGTATTAGCAAATAGGCTCCACCCACTTCTGCCAAAGAGGCCACACCCAAGTGGTCGGGAGCGCGTCGAGCCAAGAGATTGGCCGACGGCGGGGCTTAAAGCCCAAGAATGTTAGACACCTCGGGGGGTGAGAAATCACTCACCCCCCCAGGACCCTCCACCCCAGGGGACCACAAAAAAGGGGGAGCAGGAGCTCCATCCCGAATCCGCAAAACATCGACGCCAAATAAGAAAATTCCTGTCGGAGAAGGGACGCATGCGCAGAAGCGCCTGGCGCCGGAGGCGTCGCGCAGCGTCGAAATGAATAGCAAAAAGCGCCCTAAGGAAGAGGAACCTCGACCGAATGCGAGCTTCGTCAGCGCTTATGCCAAGGACGAGCAACAGATAACAAAGCCCGAAGAGATCGGCTCGCAGGAGAAGAGGAACTTCTTCCGGAAGATAATCGGGAAGCCTTCCGGAATTGAAAACCGTCCAGAACTTAGCACCCCGCTAAAGAGGGTTAAGACTAAGATATTTGCCGTCGATTTTGATAAAGACGGCAAAAGGACGCTTAGGACCTGGGACAAAGAAGCCGAAATCCAGAGAGGGAAGATCCCTACCCCAGGCCCTAAGACCGGAAGGCTTGGCGCGAAGGAAGCCAGCGAGTCTGAAGATTTCAGCGACGCTAAGGAGTCCCCTGATCCGGACTCGAGCAGCAGTGAGGAGGACTCACAGCAAGCTGCCCGGGAAAGGATCAGCAAGGAACTGAAACTATACAAAGACTCCCTCTCAGACTCGCTGACTGCCGAACAGCTTCTCCGACAGGAGATGGAAGCGGGAATGGAGGCCATATTTCCCCAGGGGGAAAACCAGTCACGACCCCATGAACAAGAAAAGTCCCCGGATGCTGATGATGCTGCCGCCAACGCCCCTGAGAAGATGGAAGTCGACCTCCCGAAGGAGAGCCCTACCGGACTCCAGAAGCTGTGCGCCGACATGCGGGCCCAACAACTCCAGGATAAGCTAACAAGGGCTCAGAGACAGAAAGAGCGGGAAGAGAAGGCCCGCATGAAGACGAGGCTTCTGGAGAGAAGGAAATCCCGACAAAGTCTGGACCATCAAAAAGCCCCTCCCCGCAACCGAGCACCAGCTCCGGAATGCAGAACATGGGAGACTCTCGAAAATTCACCCAAATCCAGGACCAACTCAAGGCCCTGGAGGACTCCGTAAGGGATAGGGTGAATCAGAAGGTCTCCATGTTCTGCAAGAACATGCAAATTCCGGAAGAGCTGAAAGAGTTTCCCTGGCTAAGGATCAGGGAACGGGAGCTCAGCGAGGTTGCGGCCTACTACAGGGAGAAATTCCAGGAGGAGGCAAGAGAGGATAGAGAAAGACTAGAGGGGACACTAAAACTCCTACAGGGAACAAGAAGAACCACCCCACCAACAACACCGGAAGATTCAGAGGGATTCCAGAAGCCCAAGAATCCGAAAAAGCTGAAATGGGTCCCTCTGAACCTGAAGGAGGCCCCTCTAGATCTGAACAACGCGTTCCAGGCTCTGTCGGAAGAAGACACCGATGACGATGGAGAGGGAGTGAGGGATACACAGGAAACACGCAACAACAACGCAGACAAAGAAAACCTGAATAAGAAAAGAAAACGGGAGGTCGACCCGAGGCCGAGCACAAGCAAAGCTGTGGGGAACAACCCCCCTTCACCCCTTGCCGCCACCACCACTAGCGGCAAGGGTAAGAGCAAAGCGCCGCCCCCGGCGTTGAAAAAGGAAATAAGATGCCCTCCAATCATAATAGAAGGCACGATCACACTAAACCCGGAGAGTAAGGCTACTCTTCAGCGAAATATTAAGGGTAGTTTATTGTATAAATTTACAAATAAATCTACCCTGATATATGCAAACACGGCAGAAGACCATGCCTCGCTGAAGAGTACCCTTAAAGCATCAGAGGTAGAATTCCATACATATACAATGCCTGGGGAGAGGAGACATGCGTTCCTTCTCAAGGGACTAGACCACAGCCCGTCTGTGGAGGACATCGAACAGGACCTTGAGAAGCAGGGACTAAGAACGTACGGAATAGTTGAAATTACCAACACAGACAGGAAGCTTTATATAGTCAACACTGACAAGAACGTGACAGAAAGCTTCCTGAACAAGACTATCCGTGCGGTCACTGGGGTTATTGTGCACTGGGAAGTTAAAATCAACAACAGAGAAGCGATCCAGTGCTACCAGTGCCAAGCTTGGGGGCATGCCCAATCGAATTGCAACCGGCCAGCGAAATGCATGAAATGCGCTGGAGCGCACTGGTCGAGGGCATGCACCAAGCCCCGGACAACCCCAGCCCTGTGCTGTAATTGTGGAGGGGACCACACAGCTTGCAACATCGAGTGCGAGGCATACAGGAAGCACTTAGCGACTCAGGAGGCGAGGAAACAGACGAGACAACCCCAGAAGAAAAAACCGGCACAACAACAATTCAAGCCAGCCCCTCCAGTCCTGAAGAATGTATGGGAGGAGAGAAGGGCAGCCAGGGCAGCAAACGAGGACGGGGTAAGCCGCAGTATCCCTACCCCATCCCAACCCCCATCCCAAGTCACGGCCAGCCGGACAATCCAGCCGGGGCCGACAGATGCTGTGAGTGGGTTCATGGAGAGACATCGGGCTATCCAAGAACTCGTCAACACTCAAGGCCCACTGCGGGCCATGGATGATATCGTCGAGGGCCTTACGAAGGCCCGGACTAGCGGCGAAAAATTCCTGGCCTTCTGGAGGGTCATGGAAAATATCCAAAGCTACGGCTTATAGATGCCCCTCCAGGTATGCATGCTCAACGTGAATGGGATCAGAAACAAATACCATCTTGTTTCTGAGCTCATTCGCAAGCATAAAATTGACCTGATGCTCTTGTCCGAGACAGGCATCCAACAGGAGCATAAACTAAGCTTCAGGGGATTCACCACCATCAGGCAGGATCGCCCGAATGGAGTCAGAGGGGGAGGAGTTGCTATCCTAGTAAAGTCCTGTGTACCGCATACGCCCTTACCGCAGAGAGCAAGCTCAATAGAGCATGTAGGAGTACAGCTCGAATCTGGGGTAAGGCTGTATTCGGTATACAACCCCCCGAGCAACAAGCTCACCGAACTGGATGTGGATGTTCTCTGCAGCAGCGGGCATAAAGTGCTGCTAGCAGGGGACTTCAATGCGAGGCATCCGACGTGGAGTCTAGTCGGTCAGTGAGTCGCCAACCCCAACGGAAACGTGCTCTGGAAGTATACTATGAACAATAACGTGGTGGTAGACCACCCAGACACCCCCACCCACTACCCCTGGAACGGTCTTGCACCGTCGATACTCGACCTGGTGGTAAACAAAAACGTCACGGACATAACAAGACTGAGAACCGCCTCTGAGTTTATCTCTGATCATGAACCGGTATTCTTTGCAATCAGGGGTGGACAAAATCCGAAGGGGAACAGAACCCTGTACGATTACTCCACCACTGATTGGAAGGAATATCGGAGGATAATCAGATTCCTGAGGGGGAGATAAACCGGGAAACCCAGAGGTGGATAAAAACCCTGCAGCAGGCAAGGGAAATTACCACCAGGAAGAGGGTCGTACGGGAGGACAAGGATCACCTCCCAGACTTCATCCTGGAGCTTATAAAGCTCAATAACAAGGAGCGAAAAAGGTGGCAAACCACCCGCAACCCGGTTCATCGTGAAAACATGATGAGCCTGGGGCGGGAGGTTGGCCAGCTAATCCGTAAGCACCGGGATGAAGCCTGGAAGAGGAAACTTGAGGCCCTCAACGCCGAGGACGGTTCTCTGTGGCGGACGACGAAGATGCTTCGTAGGAAGTATAACGTCATCCCCGCCGTAGAGAACGGCCATAGGCGAGCAATGACCGATCCGGGGAAAGCGGAGATGTTTGGGGACTACTTCCAGGGTGCTTTCCGGGCAGGGCAGGACGTCACCCGGTAACACGCCGAAATTACCAGGGGAGTGAGGGACTTCAGAAGAACTACGAAGCAACCCATAATTAACCAAGCCTACTCGAAGCTGATAACCAGCTTCGAGGAGGTAAGGGACACAATTAAAAAGCTCCCCAGGAATAAGGCACCCGGGTTAGACAAGATCGATGCGACCCTGCTGGGAAACCAAGCCGGGGAAGCAGGACACTAGGATAGACAGCTACCGCCCCATCTCACTGCTCAGTGCGGTAGGCAAGGTGGTGGATAGGATCCTACTGAGGAGAGGTGAAGGAAGGTTTCAATCGGGACCGTAACACGGTTATGGTCCTGTTGGATATACAAAAGGCTTTTGATTTGGTCTGGATCGAGGGCCTGATCATGAAAATGCTTAGGGCAGGCATGCCTGGACATATGGTAAGGCTGCTGGACTCATACCTGGTCAACAGGACTTTCAAGGTTAAGGTGAATGAAACCAGCTCCTCGATGAGGAGAGCCGAAGAAGGAGTACCGCAGGGGTCGAGCTTGTCGCCACTTTTGTACTCCCTATATACACACGACTTCCCGAAAAATCAATTAACACACACAGCCATATATGCAGACGATACTGCCATTTACGCGCAGGGAACCACCTCCAACGAGGCGGCCCTGCGCGTAAAAAATCACCTGGACACGGAGGTCGTGCCGTATATGGAGAGGAACAAGATAGTGGTAAACTCGGCCAAGACAGAGCTTATGAATTTCACCAAGAAGGTGAAACGGTCAAACGTGGAAATTCAGGGGGGATTCAGAGCTCTGGGGGCCGAGATTGGCGAGTCCGTCTCCGCGCGGTACCTGGGGGTACAACTGGACCGTGGACTAACACTTACGAAGCATGTCAGTCTGGCATTGATGCGAGCCGCCGCAGCGGTTAGGAGGAACTATCCTCTGATAGCGAGAAATTCCAGACTGTCCATGGAGAACAAAGTGTTAGTCTACAAGCAGGTCATAAGACCAGCTATGACATACGCTTGTCCAGTGTTTTGCAGCGTTCCCAAGTCAACAATGTTGCGCTTGGAAACAATGCAAAACAAAATACTCCGTATCGTCACGAACAGTGACAGATACATTCGGCTTGACACACTGAGAGAGCTAGCCGATATTCCAAAAATCGAAGAATTTATCAAACAACAGTCTGATAAATTCTTCAGACACTTTATCATTGGAAGCTCATTGACCAGGGATATTACAGCAACCAGAGCCCGTGACAACCTAAGGTTGAAACACGGGCTTATCTACCAGGCACTGGATATATCCCAGGAACCTTTGGAAGAGGAGTGAGTGAGCGATAGCCACCACATACGCCGAACCCGGTTTTTTCCGTCGTTTTTCCGGGAGTCGTAAGAAAAGCCCGACAACCCATGGTCCCGATAGCCCGATGCCTCACCCCAAATATTAAACGCCCCGTATTAGTAAACCAGGAGACGGGGATTAATAAATGGAGACACACACTCGCAGCATTTGAAGGCCTACACAACATCGTAGGGCTTGCTCCGGCAGGCGAAAGAGGTTTTACCTGCCAGAGAATACCTCTCTGGCATGGTTAAAAAACCCAAAATCCCACCCTAAACCACGCAACATCCCCTAACCCACTGCGGCTAAGTGATAGTTTTACGTGGTTTTATATATTTAAATGTTTTTTGAAGTGTTATATTTTTATGTCAATTTAATGTTAATATATATTTTTGGATTTTTGGATTTTGGATTTTTGGCATTCAATGAAAAAGTTCGTTAAAGTCTTCATAGCCGTGCCAATAACACATGTTTTGTTTTTGTTATAAATCGAACCAGGCCAAGCTCGACCATGACCGATGTTTGAACTTCAAGTAATTCAACAGTTCAACAAATTATGAAATATGAATCATGACAGTGGATTTTGTTACTATACAAAATAAATATGGTTTTGGATTAGCGCCATTCTTGACAATATATCATATATTAACAGATTATATCTCACAAATAACATCAATCTACTGTTATGCGAATCTTTGATTATGTCCCGTTTGGCGTATTGTTTCGAAATATATTGGCCCTCCCTTCTAGCAAGGGATAAATATACTCTACAGAAGATACAAAAATGTGGAATGAGAAATTATGATCAAGTTTCTTCAATCTATGAGAAAATGAAAATTTTAAATTTAGAAGAGAGGTTTCTTAGCAAACTAGCTGGACTCGTATATCAAATCAACCATTCCAACACCGGACTACCTTTTAGACAAACTTACAAAACTTGGGGACTATCACAACTGTTTGACACGAGTTAGAGATCTCTATTGTATTCCTAGGCACACAATTTAAACGGAGCTTTTCATACAATGCAGTGAAGATTTTCAATATTAATCCTGCACAAATTGAGTTACTTCAAAACCGGTATAACTTCAGGAAACATATTAAATCTTGGATTCTTTCAAATAAACAAATAGTAGTTCAATTATACTATATATGTGTTCAAAGATAATTTCAGAGCAGTTGCACTGTCGCTACATTGTGCTGTATTTATTCATAATTGTTTAATTTCTTTTTATATCAAAAAATTTAAATCATACTGTCTTATTAAAACTGTATCACAATTCTTATTGAATCTTATAACTGTTACTATTAGTGTATAAATATATTTCTTTTTGTTACTTGCGAACAGTGCTGCCGTTCAAAAATATCAGATTGTACCAGATTTCGAAAAAAAAAAAGTACTAGTTTCGATGAAATTGTACTAGGATCAAAAAGTGTACGAGAACGTATGCGCAAAAGCTAAGAATGACAAGTGAAAACGTATAAGCTCGCTAATAACACTATACGCATGCGCAGTGATCTTTTGCTGTCACGATGGTTGTTCAATTGGCCTCAACCGAAATGAGGCACTACGATATATTTTCAGCAGCAGTATGAATTCATTCATCATTTGCCCTTTTTTCTTTGTAATCACAAAGCTTAGTTATTTGCAAACGTATAATTTCGCTGTCTAGTGACTCCCGTAACCCTAATCAGGACACAGAACGATAGATGTCACTATCTGCCACCACCTACACTGTCAAGTTTTGTGTCTGTAACGTGTACAATGACTGTCAAAACCCAAATCTGAAATTGTACTAGAATTCATGAAAATGTACTAGTAGTACCCTAGTACATTTTCATGAATCGTTGCAAATTGTACTAGAAAGGTACAATTGTACTAGGAACGGCAGCACTGCTTGCGAACCACTTCTGTTCACCACTATGTTTATAAAAAATCCCATAGCTGCGATATTGATATAGATCCGAGCGTTTTCAATGATAATTTTTTTTGCAGACATCAGATAACAATATTTTGAGTAAATATGATGGTATATGTTCAGATTTAAAGGATGAAACTTTTTCTCTAAACCCAGTTACTAACGAAGTGGTGGAACAAACCCTTAGCAGAATCAAAACGCAGGCTAAGGGATCGGACGATATCAATCTAAGGGCCAGTTTATCAATGTCGTGTTAGTGTACTTTGACTCCCGGTTAGAATGGATGACACTTGCCAACATTCTAACCAAGAGTTAAATTTAGATCGAAGTTGAAGTACATTGAAAAACCGGCCCTAAGAATGCTAGAAGTATTGTTCCCGACATTAACCCCGTTCTTAGTTCATATTATCAGTACTTGTGTAGTGGTATGCACTGTAGTAGTATTTTTCCGTCCTACATCAATTTCAGTCTACACGACTTCAAAGAGCACAAAGACCATTCTCTTCTCTTTTGGAATGCACCAAACGGAGTTGCGAGTGGACGCACTGGCACTTGTGTGAATGCACAGTTGGTACTACATGCGCCAATGGCAACAATGGGCGCACGTACCTGTATAAAGCCATGGTGTCAGGACAAGAATGAGGTTCAACGGTGCAGACCAAACAGTTCAGAAGTTCCGCCGTAAGTTCCAATATTGAGCAACCGTCAGTACACCACACATATTCCGTCGGTCAACAACAGCGTCTGAAAGTTTGTTTGTTTTACAGATATCATGAAGATGAGGTTAAGTTTCGTGATAATGGCGTTGGTCGCAGTGTTTTTCGAAGAATCCAGTCAACAGTGTTTTCCACCCTACGCCGACAGCCAACCGAACAAAAATGCTCATCCCGATCTGTATCACGGGCAGCAGGAATTTTCCGTAGATCTCTTGAACGCCATCAACAAAGTCATGCCCAATGAGAATTTGTTTTTCTCGCCGTACTCGACGTACCATGCGCTGCTGATGTCCTATTTTTTGGCTGGAAAGCAGACCGAGATTTATCTGAAGAAGATTCTGCATCTGAAGGAGGATCAGGAGAAATCAGACAACTATGCCGCCTACAAACTTGACAAAATAATGACGCAACTTCTAGCGAAGAGCGCACCCTACGAATTTACAAACACCAATAAAATATTCGTCGAGGAAGCAATCCCTATCAGAGATTGCGTCGTTAACGACTTTCCCGACGAACTCGAAAGAAAATCGTTCAAAACGGACTCCGAAGCCGCCAGGATATCCATCAACCACTGGGTCGAAAACACCACCCACAACATGATCAAAGATTTGCTTCCTGCCGGCACCATTGATACGAGTACGAACATGGTACTAGTCAATGCGGCCTACTTCAAGGGATTATGGGCTACCAAGTTTTCCCCGGAGAACACCAAGCAAGAATTCTTCTACGTGAGCCCTAGCAAGCAAATTATGGTTGATATGATGCACGTCGAGGCGACTTTCAAACATGACACATCGGAATCTCTTGGTGCACATATCTTGCAACTGCCTTACGAGGGAGAAAACATAAACATGATGATATTTTTGCCACCATGGTCTGACGCAGAAGATTCCATTGAGACTACCTTGAAAAGACTCAATGTGAATAACTTCAAGAAAATCATCGAGAGTGACGAATGGATTGTCAAAAACGTTCAAGTAGCTTTACCCAGGTTCAGTTTGGAAACTCAGTTTGATTTGACACCGGTTCTTGAATACATGGGCGCAGGCGATGTTTTTCAGCCAACGTCCGACTTCTCCTTCCTATCCGACACAAAAGTATCCCTCGATGGGGCCTTGCATAAAGCGAAGATCGAAGTTAATGAACAAGGCACAAAAGCTACTGCCGCAACGGTTCTTTTCAGTTTCCGATCCAGTAGGCCGGTGGAACCAGCTCAATTTGTATGCAACCATCCGTTTATCTATGTCATATATGAGAAAGAACATAATTCCATACTTTTTACAGGAATTTTCAGAAGACCCCATTGAGTGTTTCAATTTGTAATTTTTTATTCACTTTTAATCTTAAATATTTATCGTTCATCACTGTAATGGTATGCACTGTAGTAGTATTTTTCCGTCCTACATCAATTTCAGTCTACTCTACTTCAAAGAGCACAAAGACCTTTCTTCTTCTCTTTTGGAATGCACCAAACGGAGTTGCGAGCGGCACTTGTGTGAATGCGCAGTTGGTACTACATGCGCCAATGGCAACAACGGGCGCACGTGCCTGTATAAAGCCAGGGTGTCAGGACAAAAATGGGGTTAGGACTCGGTTAGGACAGTCATACAAATTTTCAATTACATTATCATTCAAATCACTGGTCAGCAATTTCTCGCTACCTCGTTAACACACAAATTTTTTCACTAAATCAATATTCTGATATGCAATTCTGTTAAGTAGGTACTTAAATTAATGTATTCATAATCAAACTTCATATAATTACTCATGACTTATTTTCACAATCATTCAAACAAAACTCATTCACTGTGCAACTGTTTCTCTCATATTCATTGACTTTTCACTATTATCGTAATTTGAGAGGATATGTATTCATATTTCAATATCAACTCATTTCTCGCATATCACGAGCATATATATCGACATGTATATAATTTAATAAATTTCAAATCTCTTGACAACACCTCAAGAGTAAAATAACGCAGATAGACGTTCCATCGTCCCTTCTTCACTTCATATACAACAACTTGTTTAGGGAATCATTCAATCCAACTAGGATATTCTTCCATAATTCCCTCAAGACACAGGTAACCTTCATTACCCAAAAATATTGTATCATCTCCCAGTACATACTCGTACTCATTACGATATTTCACAAATTCATGAGCCAATTCACACACCATAATACACAGTCAATATAACACTCTGAAATAATTATATGAAGTCATGAATTTAATTCCAAAGACATTGCAAAGCAGATCATATTTTCCGTTAAAAACAATTGAAAACTCCAAAATATTATTATTATTCACAAGTGAGGCTCTAGAAAATGACAAATCTCATTTAAAATAGAAAAAGAAACTTTTTTGAAAAAAATAAATGATTCATATTAAATGTGAAATACTTTAGTGCGCGTTTCAAAAATACCTTCATCCGTCTCATTCAACAACTTTCACCATTATGCATCCGTGCATACATGTATACTACATGAGAAAACTCTTAACCTTGACACTATCAAGAAAGACAAAAAAATCGAGGCAAATAGTCATCTATATTCTCCTCCTTAGTAATTTCAATACAACACGTATTCTGCACTCAGTGACACTTAATTCACTCATTTAGAAGGTATATATGACAGTATTTTCATACTTCCATTCATACTTTCAAAATCAATTTCTCATTCCATTGAATCATCTCGCATTTGCATTTTTTCATTCACATTTTCTTATTTCATACATTCATTTTTATACTTGCTATTATACTCCTAATATGTGGTATTCCTTGTCTCATTTTCATCAGTGTGGACGATCCCTGCTACATAAAAAAAATATTATTTTGTATAAAAAACAATTGGTTGATTTAAAACTTTGCAGCGAGAGTGAAAATTCCCGTGGCTTCCATCTCCATCGTGTATATGAATGTTATCGGTCATTAAAATCTGGGAGGTCCTGTAACTCCCAATTATTCAAAAAATCCTCCAGAATTCTGTTCAGAACTCCTTTTATAACACAAATTCCGTCATTTATATTAAATACAGAAAAACACAACGCTAAAATTAGAACTGAGTACGTCCAAAAGCTCAAAATAATTTTTGAATATCGTAATAAATATTTACGAAAATGGCAAGTATCGTTCTATTTTTCAAAACTATATTTACACTATTTTCATATAATATTATGTGAAATATTTTAATGGGTAAAAACCATCCCTTGATAATCGAGAGAACACTATCTCGATTCTACCACACTCTATGGGGTAGTAAAGCTATTGTCCCTATAGGACTATGGAGAATTAACCTCCAGGACGAGCAAGGCGCCTCCACCATATGTCGCGACTAGGGCCTTAGTGAAGCTACCAGCCCTATCGCTTGGGACGTAGTCAGGAAGAAAAACCAGTTTTCTTCTCGGTGTAACTGCTGATCAATAAAACAAATCACAGATTCACCGTATTCAAAAATATATATATTAAAGGACACAATACCCAGGGCGCAACAAAGCCCTATATTCATATATCCGCCCACCCAGGACAAGTCAACACACAATCAATAAATAGAATATTATATACAAAGGTTTTTTACCAAATGGACACTATAAATACTCGCTTAAGGACATCTTTCTCAGAGGTTCGTCAAGAAGGCTTTACCGCCGTGAACTGGCTCTGGGTTCGACAGTGTCGCAAACCCACCCTGGGTTCACCTGTCGACTGTCGACCCTTCACTGTCCCATTGCCATCTATCATCTGGTATTTATTCAAGTTTCGTGTTATTGCTACGGGCATTCAATGAGTGTGTCGGGACCAGCCGACCCGATCACACTGACGCGCTGCCGAAAATTTCAATATTAAAAATTTTTCTGCACAAATCGATCGGGAATCGGAAGTGGGTGAAAGCTGCTAGATCAGGTGAGCAGGAGATAGGGGAACCGCGATTATACTGCCAAGTTCCCCTAAGCTCTTGGGAACCGAAGCTAGTATTAGCAAATAGGCTCCACCCACTTCTGCCAAAGAGGCCACACCCAAGTGGTCGGGAGCGCGTCGAGCCAAGAGATTGGCCGACGGCGGGGCTTAAAGCCCAAGAATGTTAGACACCTCGGGGGGTGAGAAATCACTCACCCCCCCAGGACCCTCCACCCCAGGGGACCACAAAAAAGGGGGAGCAGGAGCTCCATCCCGAATCCGCAAAACATCGACGCCAAATAAGAAAATTCCTGTCGGAGAAGGGACGCATGCGCAGAAGCGCCCGGCGCCGGAGGCGTCGCGCAGCGTCGAAATGAATAGCAAAAAGCGCCCTAAGGAAGAGGAACCTCGACCGAATGCGAGCTTCGTCAGCGCTTATGCCAAGGACGAGCAACAGATAACAAAGCCCGAAGAGATCGACTCGCTGGAGAAGAGGAACTTCTTCCGGAAGATAATCGGGAAGCCTTCCGGAATTGAAAACCGTCCAGAACTTAGCACCCCGCTAAGGAGGGTTAAGACTAAGATATTTGCCGTCGATTTTGATAAAGACGGCAAAAGGACGCTTAGGACCTGGGACAAAGAAGCCGAAATCCAGAGAGGGAAGATCCCCACCCCAGGCCCTAAGACCGGAAGGCTTGGCGCGAAGGAAGCCAGCGAGTCTGAAGATTTCAGCGACGCTAAGGAGTCCCCTGATCCGGACTCGAGCAGCAGTGAGGAGGACTCACAGCAAGCTGCCCGGGAAAGGATCAGCAAGGAACTGAAACAATACAAAGACTCCCTCTCAGACAAAGAAAACCTGAATAAGAAAAGAAAACGGGAGGTCGACCCGAGGCCGAGCACAAGCAAAGCTGTGGGGAACAACCCCCCTTCACCCCTTGCCGCCACCACCACTAGCGGCAAGGGTAAGAGCAAAGCGCCGCCCCCGGCGTTGAAAAAGGAAATAAGATGCCCTCCAATCATAATAGAAGGCACGATCTCACTAAACCCGGAGAGTAAGGCTACTCTTCAGCGAAATATTAAGGGTAGTTTATTGTATAAATTTACAAATAAATCTACCCTGATATATGCAAACACGGCAGAAGACCATGCCTCGCTGAAGAGTACCCTTAAAGCATCAGAAATAGAATTCCATACATATACAATGCCTGGGGAGAGGAGACATGCGTTCCTTCTCAAGGGACTAGACCACAGCCCGTCTGTGGAGGACATGGAACAGGACCTTGAGAAGCAGAGACTAAGAACGTACGGAATAGTTGAAATTACCAACACAGACAGGAAGCTTTATATAGTCAACACTGACAAGAACGTGACAGAAAGCTTCCTGAACAAGACTATCCGTGCGGTCACTGGGGTTATTGTGCACTGGGAAGTTAAAATCAACAACAGAGAAGCGATCCAGTGCTACCAGTGCCAAGCTTGGGGGCATGCCCAATCGAATTGCAACCGGCCAGCGAAATGCATGAAATGCGCTGGCGCGCACTGGTCGAGGGCATGCACCAAGCCCCGGACAACCCCAGCCCTGTGCTGTAATTGTGGAGGGGACCACACAGCTTGCAACATCGAGTGCGAGGCATACAGGAAGCACTTAGCGACTCAGGAGGCGAGGAAACAGACGAGACAACCCCAGAAGAAAAAACCGGCACAACAACAATTCAAGCCAGCCCCTCCAGTCCTGAAGAATGTATGGGAGGAGAGAAGGGCAGCCAGGGCAGCATACGAGGACGGGGTAAGCCGCAGTATCCCTACCCCATCCCAACCCCAATCCCAAGTCACGGCCAGCCGGACAATCCAGCCGGGGCCGACAGATGCTGTGAGTGGGTTCATGGAGAGACATCGGGCTATCCAAGAACTCGTCAACACTCAAGGCCCACTGCGGGCCATGGATGATATCGTCGAGGGCCTTACGAAGGCCCGGACTAGCGGCGAAAAATTCCTGGCCTTCTGGAGGGTCATGGAAAATATCCAAAGCTACGGCTCATAGATGCCCCTCCAGGTATGCATGCTCAACGTGAATGGGATCAGAAACAAATACCATCTTGTTTCTGAGCTCATTCGCAAGCATAAAATTGACCTGATGCTCTTGTCCGAGACAGGCATCCAACAGGAGCATAAACTAAGCTTCAGGGGATTCACCATCAGGCAGGATCGCCCGAATGGAGTCAGAGGGGGAGGAGTTGCTATCCTAGTAAAGTCCTGTGTACCGCATACGCCCTTACCGCAGAGAGCAAGCTCAATAGAGCATGTAGGAGTAAAGCTCTAATCTGGGGTAAGGCTGTATTCGGTATACAACCCCCCGAGCAACAAGCTCACCGAACTGGATGTGGATGTTCTCTGCAGCAGCGGGCATAAAGTGCTGCTAGCAGGGGACTTCAATGCGAGGCATCCGACGTGGAGTCTAGTCGGTCAGTGAGTCGCCAACCCCAACGGAAACGTGCTCTGGAAGTATACTATGAACAATAACGTGGTGGTAGACCACCCAGACACCCCCACCCACTACCCCTGGAACGGTCTTGCACCGTCGATACTCGACCTGGTGGTAAACAAAAACGTCACGGACATAACAAGACTGAGAACCGCCTCTGAGTTTATCTCTGATCATGAACCGGTATTCTTTGCAATCAGGGGTGGACAAAATCCGAAGGGGAACAGAACCCTGTACGATTACTCCACCACTGATTGGAAGGAATATCGGAGGATAATCAATGAGAGAACGGTTATCACCCCTCAGATTCCTGAGGGGGAGATAAACCGGGAAACCCAGAGGTGGATAAAAACCCTGCAGCAGGCAAGGGAAATTACCACCAGGAAGAGGGTCGTACGGGAGGACAAGGATCACCTCCCAGACTTCATCCTGGAGCTTATAAAGCTCAATAACAAGGAGCGAAAAAGGTGGCAAACCACCCGCAACCCGGTTCATCGTGAAAACATGATGAGCCTGGGGCGGGAGGTTGTCCAGCTAATCCGTAAGCACCGGGATGAAGCCTGGAAGAGGAAACTTGAGGCCCTCAACGCCGAGGACGGTTCTCTGTGGCGGACGACGAAGATGCTTCGTAGGAAGTATAACGTCATCCCCGCCGTAGAGAACGGCCATAGGCGAGCAATGGCCGATCCGGGGAAAGCGGAGATGTTTGGGGACTACTTCCAGGGTGCTTTCCGGGCAGGGCAGGACGTCACCCGGTAACACGCCGAAATTACCAGGGGAGTGAGGGACTTCAGAAGAACTACGAAGCAACCCATAATTAACCAAGCCTACTCGAAGCTGATAACCAGCTTCGAGGAGGTAAGGGACACAATTAAAAAGCTCCCCAGGAATAAGGCACCCGGGTTAGACAAGATCGATGCGACCCTGCTGCGGAACCTCCCAAGGAAGTCCCTTGTACAGTTGATCCACATAATCAACGGGATTATAAAATGGCAGCACTACCCAGAGTGCCTAAAGCAAGCAGAGATCATCCCCATCCTCAAGCCGGGGAAGCAGGATACAAGGATAGACAGCTACCGCCCCATCTCACTGCTCAGTGCGGTAGGCAAGGTGGTGGATAGGATCCTACTGAGGAGAGGTGAAGGAAGGTTTCAATCGGGACCGTAACACGGTTATGGTCCTGTTGGATATACAAAAGGCTTTTGATTCGGTCTGGATCGAGGGCCTGGTCATGAAAATGCTTAGGGCAGGCATGCCTGGACATATGGTAAGGCTGCTGGACTCATACCTGGTCAACAGGACTTTCAAGGTTAAGGTGAATGAAACCAGCTCCTCGATGAGGAGAGCCGAAGCAGGAGTACCGCAGGGGTCGAGCTTGTCGCCACTTTTGTACTCCCTATATACACACGACTTCCCGAAAAATCAATTAACACACACAGCCATATATGCAGACGATACTGCCATTTACGCGCAGGGAACCACCTCCAACGAGGCGGCCCTGCGCGTAAAAAATCACCTGTACACGGAGGTCGTGCCGTATATGGAGAGGAACAAGATAGTGGTAAACTCGGCCAAGACAGAGCTTATGAATTTCACCAAGAAGGTGAAACGGTCAAACGTGGAAATTCAGGGGGGATTCAGAGCTCTGGGGGCCGAGATTGGCGAGTCCGTCTCCGCGCGGTACCTGGGGGTACAACTGGACCGTGGACTAACACTTACGAAGCATGTCAGTCTGGCATTGATGCGAGCCGCCGCAGCGGTTAGGAGGAACTATCCTTTGATAGCGAGAAATTCCAGACTGTCCATGGAGAACAAAGTATTAGTCTACAAGCAGGTCATTAGACCAGCTATGACATACGCTTGTCCAGTGTTTTGCAGCGTTCCCAAGTCAACAATGTTGCGCTTGGAAACGATGCAAAACAAAATACTCCGTATCGTCACGAACAGTGACAGATACATTCGGCTTGACACACTGAGAGAGCTAGCCGATATTCCAAAAATCGAAGAATTTATCAAACAACAGTCTGATAAATTCTTCAGACACTTTATCCTTGGAAGCTCATTGACCAGGGATATTACAGCAACCAGAGCCCGTGACAACCTAAGGTTGAAACACGGGCTTATCTACCAGGCACTGGATATATCCCAGGAACCTTTGGAAGAGGAGTGAGTGAGCGATAGCCACCACATACGCCGAACCCGGTTTTTTCCGTCGTTTTTCCGGGAGTCGTAAGAAAAGCCCGACAACCCATGGTCCCGATAGCCCGATGCCTCACCCCAAATATTAAACGCCCCGTATTAGTAAACCAGGAGACGGGGATTAATAAATGGAGACACACACTCGCAGCATTTGAAGGCCTACACAACATCGTAGGGCTTGCTCCGGCAGGCGAAAGAGGTTTTACCTGCCAGAGAATACCTCTCTGGCATGGTTAAAAAACCCAAAATCCCACCCTAAACCACGCAACATCCCCTAACCCACTGCGGCTAAGTGATAGTTTTACGTGGTTTTATATATTTAAATGTTTTTTGAAGTGTTATATTTTTATGTCAATTTAATGTTAATATATATTTTTGGATTTTTGGATTTTGGATTTTTGGCATTCAATGAAAAAGTTCGTTAAAGTCTTCATAGCCGTGCCAATAACACATGTTTTGTTTTTGTTATAAATCGAACCAGGCCAAGCTCGACCATGACCGATGTTTGAACTTCAAGTAATTCAACAGTTCAACAAATTATGAAATATGAATCATGACAGTGGATTTTGTTACTATACAAAATAAATATGGTTTTGGATTAGCGCCATTCTTGACAATATATCATATATTAACAGATTATATCTCACAAATAACATCAATCTACTGTTATGCGAATCTTTGATTATGTCCCGTTTGGCGTATTGTTTCGAAATATATTGGCCCTCCCTTCTAGCAAGGGATAAATATACTCTACAGAAGATACAAAAATGTGGAATGAGAAATTATGATCAAGTTTCTTCAATCTATGAGAAAATGAAAATTTTAAATTTAGAAGAGAGGTTTCTTAGCAAACTAGCTGGACTCGTATATCAAATCAACCATTCCAACACCGGACTACCTTTTAGACAAACTTACAAAACTTGGGGACTATCACAACTGTTTGACACGAGTTAGAGATCTCTATTGTATTCCTAGGCACACAATTTAAACGGAGCTTTTCATACAATGCAGTGAAGATTTTCAATATTAATCCTGCACAAATTGAGTTACTTCAAAACCGGTATAACTTCAGGAAACATATTAAATCTTGGATTCTTTCAAATAAACAAATAGTAGTTCAATTATACTATATATGTGTTCAAAGATAATTTCAGAGCAGTTGCACTGTCGCTACATTGTGCTGTATTTATTCATAATTGTTTAATTTCTTTTTATATCAAAAAATTTAAATCATACTGTCTTATTAAAACTGTATCACAATTCTTATTGAATCTTATAACTGTTACTATTAGTGTATAAATATATTTCTTTTTGTTACTTGCGAACAGTGCTGCCGTTCAAAAATATCAGATTGTACCAGATTTCGAAAAAAAAAAAGTACTAGTTTCGATGAAATTGTACTAGGATCAAAAAGTGTACGAGAACGTATGCGCAAAAGCTAAGAATGACAAGTGAAAACGTATAAGCTCGCTAATAACACTATACGCATGCGCAGTGATCTTTTGCTGTCACGATGGTTGTTCAATTGGCCTCAACCGAAATGAGGCACTACGATATATTTTCAGCAGCAGTATGAATTCATTCATCATTTGCCCTTTTTTCTTTGTAATCACAAAGCTTAGTTATTTGCAAACGTATAATTTCGCTGTCTAGTGACTCCCGTAACCCTAATCAGGACACAGAACGATAGATGTCACTATCTGCCACCACCTACACTGTCAAGTTTTGTGTCTGTAACGTGTACAATGACTGTCAAAACCCAAATCTGAAATTGTACTAGAATTCATGAAAATGTACTAGTAGTACCCTAGTACATTTTCATGAATCGTTGCAAATTGTACTAGAAAGGTACAATTGTACTAGGAACGGCAGCACTGCTTGCGAACCACTTCTGTTCACCACTATGTTTATAAAAAATCCCATAGCTGCGATATTGATATAGATCCGAGCGTTTTCAATGATAATTTTTTTTGCAGACATCAGATAACAATATTTTGAGTAAATATGATGGTATATGTTCAGATTCAAAGGATGAAACTTTTTCTCTAAACCCAGTTACTAACGAAGTGGTGGAACAAACCCTTAGCAGAATCAAAACGCAGGCTAAGGGATCGGACGATATCAATCTAAGGGCCAGTTTATCAATGTCGTGTTAGTGTACTTTGACTCCCGGTTAGAATGGATGACACTTGCCAACATTCTAACCAAGAGTTAAATTTAGATCGAAGTTGAAGTACATTGAAAAACCGGCCCTAAGAATGCTAGAAGTATTGTTCCCGACATTAACCCCGTTCTTAGTTCATATTATCAGTACTTGTGTAGTGGTATGCACTGTAGTAGTATTTTTCCGTCCTACATCAATTTCAGTCTACACGACTTCAAAGAGCACAAAGACCATTCTCTTCTCTTTTGGAATGCACCAAACGGAGTTGCGAGTGGACGCACTGGCACTTGTGTGAATGCACAGTTGGTACTACATGCGCAAATGGCAACAATGGGCGCACGTACCTGTATAAAGCCATGGTGTCAGGACAAGAATGAGGTTCAACGGTGCAGACCAAACAGTTCAGAAGTTCCGCCGTAAGTTCCAATATTGAGCAACCGTCAGTACACCACACATATTCCGTCGGTCAACAACAGCGTCTGAAAGTTTGTTTGTTTTACAGATATCATGAAGATGAGGTTAAGTTTCGTGATAATGGCGTTGGTCGCAGTGTTTTTCGAAGAATCCAGTCAACAGTGTTTTCCACCCTACGCCGACAGCCAACCGAACAAAAATGCCCATTCCGATCTGTATCACGGGCAGCAGGAATTTTCCGTAGATCTCTTGAACGCCATCAACAAAGTCATGCCCAATGAGAATTTGTTTTTCTCGCCATACTCGACGTACCATGCGCTGCTGATGTCCTATATTTTGGCTGGAAAGCAGACCGAGATTTATCTGAAGAAGATTCTGCA
The DNA here is from genome assembly GCA_958502065.1 of Chrysolina americana. Lineage (NCBI taxonomy): Eukaryota > Metazoa > Arthropoda > Insecta > Coleoptera > Chrysomelidae > Chrysolina > Chrysolina americana. The sequence continues at coordinate 22,448,061 of OY293417.1, read as the reverse complement.
TCTGAAGGAGGATCAGGAGAAATCAGACAACTATGCCGCCTACAAACTTGACAAAATAATGACGCAACTTCTAGCGAAGAGCGCACCCTACGAATTTACAAACACCAATAAAATATTCGTCGAGGAAGCAATCCCTATCAGAGATTGCGTCGTTAACGACTTTCCCGACGAACTCGAAAGAAAATCGTTCAAAACGGGCTCCGAAGCCGCCAGGATATCCATCAACCACTGGGTCGAAAACACCACCCACAACATGATCAAAGATTTGCTTCCTGCCGGCACCATTGATACGAGTACGAACATGGTACTAGTCAATGCGGCCTACTTCAAGGGATTATGGGCTACCAAGTTTTCCCCGGAGAACACCAAGCAAGAATTCTTCTACGTGAGCCCTAGCAAGCAAATTATGGTTGATATGATGCACGTCGAGGCGACTTTCAAACATGACACATCCGAATCTCTTGGTGCACATATCTTGCAACTGCCTTACGAGGGAGAAAACATAAACATGATGATATTTTTGCCACCATGGTCTGACGCAGAAGATTCCATTGAGACTACCTTGAAAAGACTCAATGTGAATAACTTCAAGAAAATCATCGAGAGTGACGAATGGATTGTCAAAAACGTTCAAGGAGCTTTACCCAGGTTCAGTTTGGAATTTCAGTTTGATTTGACACCGGTTCTTGAATACATGGGCGCAGGCGATGTTTTTCAGCCAACGTCCGACTTCTCCTTCCTATCCGACACAAAAGTATCCCTCGATGGGGCCTTGCATAAAGCGAAGATCGAAGTTAATGAACAAGGCACAAAAGCTACTGCCGCAACGGTTCTTTTCAGTTTCCGATCCAGTAGGCCGGTGGAACCAGCTCAATTTGTATGCAACCATCCGTTTATCTATGTCATATATGAGAAAGAACATAATTCCATACTTTTTACAGGAATTTTCAGAAGACCCCATTGAGTGTTTCAATTTGTAATTTTTTATTCACTTTTAATCTTAAATATTTATCGTTCATCACTGTAATGGTATGCACTGTAGTAGTATTTTTCCGTCCTACATCAATTTCAGTCTACTCTACTTCAAAGAGCACAAAGACCTTTCTTCTTCTCTTTTGGATTACACCAAACGGAGTTGCGAGCGGCACTTGTGTGAATGCGCAGTTGGTACTACATGCGCCAATGGCAACAACGGGCGCACGTGCCTGTATAAAGCCAGGGTGTCAGGACAAAAATGGGGTTCAACGGTGCAGTCCAAACAGTTTAGAAGTTCCGCCGTAAGTTCCAATATTGAGCAACCGTTAGTCAGCAGTATACAGTTCGGCGAGTTACAGTTACCAGTGACAGGTTGTGTATGAATTTATCAGTTGAATTCGGAGGTAATCAGATTTACAGATTAAAACTCTCTTGTCAGTGCTACCTAAACCATACATGTGATTTTTTTTACAATTTATATATACAACTTTTTAATCATTTCTATATACACCTAACTTTTATATTACCGCACTCAGCTTTCTATCCTAAATTTAAGCGATGTGATCTTATATTTGTATTAATCATACACTTTTATTTTTATTTTTTATGTATACAACTTTTAATTATGTCTATAACGTATCTATTTCATTTACAATTTGTTGAAACCTACACACAGATATATGTTCATCTAGATATATATGTATCTTTTGTTTTGGATGTATATTTTTGTTTGAAATTTTGGGGACGTGTAGAGAATTGTAAGACTTTTCGAATGAAGTATCACTCAACCCCCCATGCTATTTAAAAAATTATTTCAAAATGGCGTAGGGACGCCATTTTGAAAGATTGACATTTTTTTCGTCATCAGAAAGTAGCTTATAAACTGCCATTCCTCCAAGAATTTTCATGCGGAAATTCCAATCCATTCAAAAGTTAACAGGGAGGGGTTACTTCATGGACACACTGTATATACGAAATAACGCAATTTTGAATATATATTTTTCGTTGTTTCCTGCTTACGAGGTATGTCAAAGTCTTCTTTGAATATATACAGTCTCAGGATTTCTCTAAGGATTGACACTTACATATCTTGAAGGGTGTTTAATCGTAATTGATTAGTTTCAATTTTATACAGGGTGTGTCAAGTGCACATATGTTTTTAAGGTTTCATTTGAATATTTTCTGTTCCTTTTATGTGCTCAACCTTCATCCGATTTATACCTTGAAGCTTTGAATATGGAATTTCTCAACATTGACACGGGGTGTCTCCCGCGATGACACTGGGAACCAAATTAAATTTATTTCTTTATTTTTATTATTTTTCTACTGGGTATATTTCTTCAAATTGTATATAGAAAGCATTATTTTGCTATTCACTCAAGCCATACAAGGTGATACGGATATTCACCTAAAATAGTATTCTGATTATTATCATGGGGGTTACTTTGATTCTTACAGGGTGGATCTGCAGTAATTTTTCAGATAGGATATGATAATTTTTATTCGAACTTATAACATATAGGTTGCATTCTTTATTTTGAATATACTTTCTTATTTGAGTGTATACAGGGTGATCAAGTGAACATTTGATAACAACCCGAGTTCATACAGGGTGATCAAGTGAATATTTGATAGCATCCCGAGTTTATACAGAGTGATCAATCAAGTGTTTTTATTGAATCTGAAGATAACAGGGTCAAGTTCATTTCTTTTTTGGATAACCAATGTTTACTTTTTATCTGGGTTACTAGGGGTACATTTTACATGAGACTTTTGTTTTTACCCTTCCCCTGAATGATTATAAGGTTACAGTACCTGATATTCTCTTTTCTTTTAGAGTTTTTTTTTTTCTATCAGGACTTGATCAAAGATCAATCAAAATGATATTTGGGATTTAGTACAAAAAAAAAGGGTTGAAATCATATTATATTTTGCGGCATATTTGATAATATTTACATAGAAACTATTAATTATCGTGATTCTATTTTTTTTAAGCGGAAATTACATCGTGGTGTTATCAACTTTTGTCGACCTGCGCGTGAGTTTAAGCTTAATCTCTGGGTTATAGTGGGGTTCCTAGCCGCCTTTATTTGGGAATATCTGCTATTGATCTAAATATAATACTTTTATAATGCTTCATTTGCATATTGCTCAATTTCCTAAATTCTTAGGTATGGCCTAATTATTTTGCTGGTTATTTGGTCAATGGTTATTACTACGTTAGTTAAATCTGCCATGTTTTTTCTCACACGATGTATTTTGAATAACTCCATACATGTTTTTATGTTATGTTTACCTACATCTCTAACATCGAAACTTAATTTTACAACCGGCAACGCCCTGACCCCAAACCCAATGTTTAATTTTACAACCGGCAACACACCATCTCTATCTGCTCAATCTCAAACGTCATTTCCATAACACGTCACGCTCTGAAACGTACGTACCGCTGTCATAAACTTGAAGGAGAAATCACTAGCGCCTCTCAACTTGTAACGCTGCCGTGCCACCAACGCCTTCGAGCGGTGATTTCACGTCCAAGTATGCTAGAGTGAACATAGCTGCACTACTATAATATCGCTAATTATCAAGAATTCCAAAACCCCAACAATGATAATCATATACTTGATTATCAAGACTACCAAGACCTTGGTGCTAACTGTCAAGAATACCAAGACTAATATACAAATTTTTACCATCATAACGCTGATCCGTTTATTTCTGAATAATCGGAATCTCAACTAAATTCATATGAAAACTTTCAGGATTTTCCTCTGGGTCTAACACCTCGATCCACCTATCAATCAATCGACAGACCCCATTTCAGAGTTCGAAGACCAGGTACAAACTCTGAATATCAGCCCGAACTCAACTTCCGAGAACAAATATTCCTGTAACCCAATCGCTTACAATAAATCCAAAAACAGTACTACTACATCATGGACGCATCCAATACCTACAGAATACTCATAGAAAGAGGTGCTGGCTTGTTCATTTTCAAACCAAAAATAGTTCAAAATCATTTCAACATATGACATGAAAACATGGTAATACAAGGTGTCACTGACCAAAAAATTGTAATTTCAGAAAAAGTATTCATTTATAATTTCGACATATATATTGACGGTCTTTTGGGATCCGAATTTTTGGAAGACTGACTTGAAAAACAAACAACTAATAACTGATTTCAAAACCATTCCCCTAATTAAAGTTTCTAACTCCGAATATCCAAGAAAAAATATTATTGATACGCCCATGGATGACATCCAAAACACTAATTCGATTGAAGCTTGTACAAATTCCAATAATAATCGACCAAAACCGGAATGGAAAAACTAATCAACATAGAGGAATCAACGAAAAAATTCGGGTATTTGAAAAATATATTTGGCCCGGTTTAACAAAAAATGTAGAGAATTATATAAAATCGTGTGAAATCTGTCAAAAAACTAAAATAGGTTGGAAAAATACTAACAATCCCCTTTTCATATCCGAAACCCCTAGAACTGCTTTCAAAAGAATAAGTATAGACTTAAAATTATGCACTAAGCATACGGGACGAACTGACAAATTGTATGGAAGTATTATACGAACTATAAGACGAAACCGGACGTACTGCAGCTAATTCTTCAACTGGGTAATTTCAGTAACACGGAACACCTCAGAACATTCACTGCGACTATAGCAGATAATTTGACAATGCGTTCTTCAAAGATCATTGCGTTTCCTATGACATAAAACTCATACAGGGTTAGTCAAAAGTATGGACCCGCTCATTTTTCTCAGTTAATATGTGCCATTGGTGGAGAAGTTACGTCATCGGCATTTTTCAATTGAACCATATGTTATCAATAGAATGCAGTACCAATATTTATTCAATTATATCGATAGGCATATTGAGGATTAGCTATTAAAATGTTTTGGATAATGCACAAATTTCTCACCCTATTACGGTGAAGGGTACATCTGATAATAATTAAAATAACAATGGAGATTTTCTTTCAACAAATTTAAGTAACAGGTGAGTGAATACCAGAGGCGAACAAATAAATACGAAACACACCGTATATATCGAGATAGTTGAATAAATATTGGTATTGCTGATATGAGTAAAAAATAATCCTTCCATTGATACCAAACATGACATATGGTTTAATTAAAAAAATACCGATGACGTCACTTCTCCACCAATAGCACATCTAAAAAATATTTGAAATCATAGAAAAGTGCGCAGCAACTTTTATACCTACTTTTTTTCGATTATCCTCATATTACCTGAGAAAAATGAGCGGGTTCATACTTTTCACTAACTCTGTATATTCTAGTGTGAATCGAACGGTTCAGTGAAACGATTCCACGCAACCGTACTTGAAAGGATTCGAATACCCGGACGAACATCCATTCAATATATTTCCATACGCCGTATTTTACTTCAACTCTGTGAATGAAACACATGGATTTTCTTCTTCATGAGTAAGTTTTCACACTGAATCGCCATGAACGTACCATGAAACAATAACAAAAAGAAAGAGCTGAAGTCCACTTCGACCGGAACATATCAGGTGAAACTTCGGGCTATGAAGTTATGGACAAAGTCCTCGCTAAGGAATCTCAAATGAGAAATAAATTACAAAACGATTTTAACGGACCGTTCATAATAAAACAAATTCTTCTGAATCCTAAAACCAAACGAAGATAATAAGTAAACTTTTATTGTATACTGAAATTGAAGATTAACACCTTCGCTGCCTATCTGGGACTGTATACTCGCCCCAGATGCCAACCACGTTTTTTATTATAACAAACATAAAATTTTGTTATTGAGGATTCTCAATTTGTATGAGTTCTCAGTTATGTTGGTTTTTGCCAGAAATGTCAATTTCTAAATGTCACGCGCCAGCGCGGGATCGGCACCAGAGTCAAATTTCGAGGCAGATGGCCGCATCCCGCGCGAGCGCGTGATGAAAGAAAACTCAGCAAAATACCTGAAATACCATTTATTTTCAATATTATATTGTAAACTCAACGCAAAATATAAATTCCAGACAAAAAACTAGGAACCATCAAAAAACAGATTCTCAGTGAAAACCAAAAAATTGTGAAATCAACAAACCACTATAGAACTAAAATAAAAATTTTGTATCAGGTTACTCATGTGTAATTTTTGCACAGTCCACACAGTACCCAGGGTTTCCAGGGCAAAGAGAACACACATAGATAGTAACTTTCCTTTTTTTTGTGAATAAAAATATTTACATTGCTTTCTCACAACTTTTCCTGCTCTTCTTTCCTCGCATGTTTTTAAAATATGTTCACTGACTGCTGAACAGGAAGTAGGATTGGAAGGAGTCCGCAACAAATTTCTGATATAATATATATTACAATTATAATTAATTATAATAGACAAACGAAACTCATAAATTGGCATTCGTTTTCCACAATATTTATTGTAAAGTTGATGCGCATTTATCATCATCAGTTGTAGAATATGTACAAAAATTTTGGAAGGCCATCTAAGAGTTTTTCTTTCACATGGATGGTACGCAAGCATTTGATCTTGTCTGTCAATTCCAGACATATACTTGTTGTATTGAATTATAGGCTTAGGTTTAGATCTGGTTTCATTTTCTCGCCTCCTTCCCCTAGTCTGAATTTCCATCATATCATTGTTAAATTCATTGGAGATATACCAAAAATCTCGTTTGTCTTTCCATTTTGCTATCATGACACCATTTGCATATCTCGCTATTGTTTCACCCTTTTTTAATATTTTTTCTCTGACTTCTTTCGGGATCGTTTTTCTATTAGATTTGATTGTTCCTGTGCAGTGCGTTTTTTTATCAGCTAGAGATTTGGCCAGTTCAAATGAATTATAGTAATTGTCCATATACACGCTATGTCCGACGTTCAACAGCCCTTCTAGTAAGTTCAAAACAACTTTTTGTGCATGGCCTTTTCCTCCATAATCATCTAACATGCCGGTGTATACCATAAATTTCAAAATTATCCCTCCGGGTGTTGTCACCATATGCCATATTTATGGCGCTTATTTTTGATATATTGACGAAAATTAAGACGACCACGCCACAATACCATTGATTCGTCTATACTTAATTCACGAGCTGGGTAATATATTTCAGACATTCTTGTATTGAACATATTCACAATGTTCCTTACTTCATATAGTCGGTCCGGTGGAGCTGATTCTTCATCCAGTGAATTTTGAGCGAAGTGCAAAGCTCTCAGTATCAGTAGAAAATGATTCCTACCCATATTATTTGCAAATACTCCCAAGCCGAATAGATAATCGGTCTTCTAGTAATCTTGGATTCGGTTCAAGCGAATATTTCCCATATGCAGTAATAATCCCAAGAAAACTAATAATTCATGTCTTGTTACATCTTTCCATTAAGTAATACGAGAATTTTGTCTAAGAAATAATTCTATAGCGTATCTGTCAGTCAATATATGTCTGAAATAGTGGATAGGATCATTTTCAGCAGGGGTTTCCAGTAAATTTTCAAACTTTGTGAATTGAAAAACATGCATGGATTCAGAATTACCCTTCCAAATTAATTCTTGCAATGCAGGACCTTCTAGAGGCATTATTTCTTCAATCTCTGTATATTCAACATCGTCTGTCTCCGAATTTTCAGCATCAGAAGTTACATCAGGTACGTACTCATAGTCACTCCCAGAATCAAAATTGTCATCCACGTAGTCCGAGAAATCCTCCTCAAATATTTTCAACAGCTCAGCTTCTGTTAGTGGCCTTTTGTGGTCATATTTCGTCCGTTTAGAACATGAGGGCCCTGGTAAATCACTATTTTCATCGGCCATATTTGATCCGATATCACTATGTATGTAAGTCTATTATCGCCTTCAGTTGATGCCACTAGAACCTCACTCACTCACTGCTAATGCCTTACTAAAAATAATTGGTGATAGCACCACTTCACATATCCCGCGCTCGAGCGGGATCGGCACCTAACGAAAGTGCCGTATCACGCGCTGGAGCGGGATGGGCAATGAAGGTGTATTAAGGTGGCCGTTTAATGGCATGCATGCTGGCTACTGCTCGGACGGCGAATCGGTGACACGTAAATAATTCAAATTTGGTAAATATGTTCGGAACATATTGGAGTACTTGTTGACACTTTCGAAATTTTAATTGTTTTGCGGAAGTCAACTAATCGATAAAATTCACTTTTTTTGGTAATGTGTCATCAAGAAGACCTATTGAAATTGTTCAAAACCTAACATAGACCAATATTTTACACTGTGTTTTTGAGGAATGCGAGCAGTACTCGGAATTAGGCGGCAATGTACCAAAATCTAGCAAATTTATAAGAAATTGCATCTTATTATTCCCTGAGTCAGTTCAGCAATTTGCGAATTGATTGCGCCACAGTAGAATTCATTATCTTCAAAATTATGAATGAACTGGAATTTGGGTGATGGCAATGAACAAGCACAGCACTATGAATAGAGTAGAATAAAAGATGTTGAATATTCGCATTGAGCGGCAAGAAATGCTTTTTATAAATTCTTATGTACATTTTGTCGCATCATAGGCGTATATTGGTACATATAAGGGGCAGCTCAATATATTCTTTTGTTATTTAATTCATTAATCAGATTCTGAAATAAGAGTCACTAAATAGTATGGAAGGGTTTTATTGAATTCATAGATCGTTTTTATACATATCCAGATAAACTTATTAATTTATTTTTGATGAAGAATTGACCCGGACGTTGCTGTATTTAAAATGTCTTATATTTAAATATTTAAAATTACCTTTTGTAGTGATATAAAGGTAGGTTATATCCTTAAGCTTTGTGAATGAGAATTGTATTTCTTCCGATACTATAGCATATTTTGATTGATTGATATAGAGGGGACAGTGATTTCACAGTAGAAAATTGTGAAATTGAAATAAAAATTGAGTGTTAGGGCTATTCTGAAAAAAAAATTATATACCCAATAATAAAAAGAAAGAGTCTTTTCAATTTCATATAGGTATAATGAAATTTTTACCTGATAATCATAATTGTAGAATAGATCTGAATAAAATTTGTGTAGGTATAAATCGTCAGTTACACAATAATTAACAGATAAATCATTAGAATAATTCACAGTATGATTGAATTATTAGCAGATGCGAAACTTTCGAGGAGTTAGGAAATTTGCATATTGATTGAGACTGTAAAATGGTCTGACATAAATTCTTGACTATTATAGTTTCAAAAAGATTTAGAGAAAACAAAATATAGTCTATTGTTGAGCCTCGATCAATATATAGGTACTCATATACTGTGAGTCAAAGATAATAATAATAATAGTAAAACCATTTTCGTCATAGATTTAGCTTCTGTCGAAACGAACATCGTCGGAAAAGAAGAGAAAAAATGGAATAAATATCAATAACACTTTGAACTCTGCAGGCTGCACACAAAGCATTCTGTTAAAATGGTGGTTCTGATAAAAGGTGTCTTTGGTTTAATGATGGACACCTTGCTCTCGAATCTGAAAATTATACCGGCTTGCCTTTATACTATAGAAATCCTTGCCGTATGATGTAACGAGAACATCGTTACTTTAAAAGTCCACCTAATTCCAAATTCGTACTAGAAGCGACACCTAATAACGAACATGTATATTTGTCTAAAGAGTAGACAACATAATTCTCTCACTGGCTGGGACGTCCAGTGACGACTGATAGCAAATAGCTAAACTTGTCTAAGGGTGGATTTCGTTTGTTGACGGACCCGTCTGGGTTGATGGCGTTGAGTTCGTATAGATGTCACTGACATGATGTCGGAAATTGAGTTCGAGAATTGAAGAAGTGGGAGGAGGCTCTTCTCAGCTCTTCTTAGTTTGGCGGTCAAGGTGTTAACAAGTATCTTGAAGGTGTGAATCAGGTGATGGAATAAATCTGAATCCATATGAATTGAAGCGATCATAAGTATTTTTGAGTGAAGCTCAGGTGAATAATACTGGGAATTAGATTAATCGTTTCCATCATCAGGAATACTACAATTTGCATGAGTAAGTAATATATAAAAAATATACATGGATGGTTAACTTACATCTTAGTTGAGGGTGTTTGACGCGATGTTATTCAACAAAAGGGGGCACATTGTACAAGATGAATTTCAATATAAAACAGGTAAAATTGGAAGGATGTCATAAAAGTTTTGTAAAAATACGTTACATTTTGATCACATAAGGCCAAATCAATGCTATTGGTTGGGAGAAGACAGACAGTTGACATGGCATATGACTTAGTCAGTGGTACCAATTTACAGTTACCAACCTATGTTGGAGTCCGTAAATCAAAATTTAGTTGGTTGGGCGACACCTAGTGGCCCATGGAGGAACCTGAATTAAGTACATCTGGCATATAACTGAGTGTCTTTGGTACACTTTTGATCTGGATATTATGTTTTATTTTGTAGTATAACAAAGTTAAGTCCTTCAGTGAGCAAAATTTTTAGTACAGGTTAAGTATCTGGTGAATTTTAAGTCAAATTTAGGAAAAAGGTTAATTTTTCTTTATAAAATTATTTGATCATTTGATAGATTTGAAGAATTAATGAATGGTGGATTCTTATCTAACGTCAGAAGGTAAGAATAAATTTCACTTAGATGATTAATATCTGTTTTTTTATTAATGCAATTACTATTTTCTGAAATAAAGGCCATTTCGAGAAAGGTCCTTTTAGGTAGACGCGATTCACTAGCTAAGACCTTAGTGGCATCATAATTCATATGGTGGTCAAACTTGTTGACATGTTCAGCTAACGCACACCGTTCTGGATGTAATCTACAGTCACTTTTATGTGAAACGATTCGGGAGCCTAGAGATCTCGAAGTCTGACCAACATACATTTTGTTGCACGATTGACACGGAATACTATATATTACATTCGCTTGAGAAAATAGAGAAAGTTTGTCTTTGACTTTAGAGTGAATTGTTCTAATAGTTAATACTGATTTATTTGCAATTTTCAAATTCGGTAAATCGTTAAAAATTCTGGAGAGTTTGGGAGTGATCTCCTTTATGTAGGGTAAAGAACTATAAAAAGCAATTAATGGAGCAATATTGTTTTCAATGTGATTATTATTGCTATTATTACTGTCAATTCGTGTAATTGTTGAGTTGTTAATTATATCAAAGGATGAAGAATTAAACAAAATATTTTTAATCATAATCGGTGGGTAAGAATTTTCAAGAAATAAATTTAAAAGGATAGCAAGATTTTTTTTGTGAAATTGACTGTCAGAGATTTTTAACACTCTATCTTTCATTTGTTTTACTAGATTCACTTTCATTGAGTGTTTGTGGTAAGACCAATAGTTAATGTATCTTCCTGAGCTACATGGTTTTCTATACCAGTCTATCAGAATTTTATTTTCTGATGACCGTATGAACCTTGTGTCAAGGAATGGCACGGAGAAATTTACATCTTCAGTTTCCATGGTGAACTGAATGAAAGGATCATAACTGTTGAAGGTGTCAAGAATCTCTTCAGTACAGTCAATTGGCAAGGCCAGAATAATATCATCCACATATTTTTTTATAAAGTGGGGTCTGAAGGACAGAACCGGTAATACTGTGTCTAACAAGTCATCCATTACATAAGCTGCTAAAATTGGGGAAATTGATGCACCCATGGGTGTTCCAAAAGTTTGTTTATAGAATTTATTATCAAAGGAGAAATATGTATTGTTAAATAGAAATTGTAAAAGGTTTATGAAATTATCTTCAGGAATACTGCAATGTAAACTAATATTGTTCCATTGTTTGTGGACTGCTCTTATGCAGGTTTCAACATAAACATTACTGAATAGGGATATCACATCCAAACTTGCAAGAACATAGTTTAGAGGTAACAGAGTGTTATTGAATTGATTATTTACTTCAAACGAGTCTTTTATATAGTAATCATTGTCTAGGTTATAGGCTTTAGTCAAGATATTTGTTAGGAAGGCAGCAATTGCTTCTGTAGGGGAACCTATCGAAGCCACAATCGGTCTTACTGAGAGTGTTGGTTTATGTATCTTGGGTAAAGCATAGAACCTTGGGGAAGTACCATTGTAGCAAGTCAGTTTCTTTTTCATCACATCATTGATTTGATTTGAGTCATTTAACTGTTTGATTAAAATATTTGATTTCCTTTGAATGGAGGAAATCAAATATTTTAATCAAACAGTTAAATGACTCAAATCAAATCAATGATGTGATGAAAAAGAAACTGACTTGCTACAATGGTACTTCCCCAAGGTTCTATGCTTTACCCAAGATACATAAACCAACACTCTCAGTAAGACCGATTGTGGCTTCGATAGGTTCCCCTACAGAAGCAATTGCTGCCTTCCTAACAAATATCTTGACTAAAGCCTATAACCTAGACAATGATTACTATATAAAAGACTCGTTTGAAGTAAATAATCAATTCAATAACACTCTGTTACCTCTAAACTATGTTCTTGCAAGTTTGGATGTGATATCCCTATTCAGTAATGTTTATGTTGAAACCTGCATAAGAGCAGTCCACAAACAATGGAACAATATTAGTTTACATTGCAGTATTTCTGAAGATAATTTCATAAACCTTTTACAATTTCTATTTAACAATACATATTTCTCCTTTGATAATAAATTCTATAAACAAACTTTTGGAACACCCATGGGTGCATCAATTTCCCTAATATTAGCAGCTTATGTAATGGATGACTTGTTAGACACAGTATTACCGGTTCTGTCCTTCAGACCCCACTTTATAAAAAAATATGTGGATGATATTATTCTGGCCTTGCCAATTGACTGTACTGAAGAGATTCTTGACACCTTCAACAGTTATGATCCTTTCATTCAGTTCACCATGGAAACTGAAGATGTAAATTTCTACGTGCCATTCCTTGACACAAGGTTCATACGGTCATCAGAAAATAAAATTCTGATAGACTGGTATAGAAAACCATGTAGCTCAGGAAGATACATTAACTATTGGTCTTACCACAAACACTCAATGAAAGTGAATCTAGTAAAACAAATGAAAGATAGAGTGTTAAAAATCTCTGACAGTCAATTTCACAAAAAAAATCTTGCTATCCTTTTAAATTTATTTCTTGAAAATTCTTACCCACCGATTATGATTAAAAATATTTTGTTTAATTCTTCATCCTCCTTTGATATAATTAACAACTCAACAATTACACGAATTGACAGTAATAATAGCAATAATAATCACATTGAAAACAATATTGCTCCATTAATTGCTTTTTATAGTTCTTTACCCTACATAAAGGAGATCACTCCCAAACTCTCCAGAATTTTTAACGATTTACCGAATTTGAAAATTGCAAATAAATCAGTATTAACTATTAGAACAATTCACTCTAAAGTCAAAGACAAACTTTCTCTATTTTCTCAAGCGAATGTAATATATAGTATTCCGTGTCAATCGTGCAACAAAATGTATGTTGGTCAGACTTCGAGATCTCTAGGCTCCCGAATCGTTTCACATAAAAGTGACTGTAGATTACATCCAGAACGGTGTGCGTTAGCTGAACATGTCAACAAGTTTGACCACCATATGAATTATGATGCCACTAAGGTCTTAGCTAGTGAATCGCGTCTACCTAAAAGGACCTTTCTCGAAATGGCCTTTATTTCAGAAAATAGTAATTGCATTAATAAAAAAACAGATATTAATCATCTAAGTGAAATTTATTCTTACCTTCTGACGTTAGATAAGAATCCACCATTCATTAATTCTTCAAATCTATCAAATGATCAAATAATTTTATAAAGAAAAATTAACCTTTTTCCTAAATTTGACTTAAAATTCACCAGATACTTAACCTGTACTAAAAATTTTGCTCACTGAAGGACTTAACTTTGTTATACTACAAAATAAAACATAATATCCAGATCAAAAGTGTACCAAAGACACTCAGTTATATGCCAGATGTACTTAATTCAGGTTCCTCCATGGGCCACTAGGTGTCGCCCAACCAACTAAATTTTGATTTACGGACTCCAACATAGGTTGGTAACTGTAAATTGGTACCACTGACTAAGTCATATGCCATGTCAACTGTCTGTCTTCTCCCAACCAATAGCATTGATTTGGCCTTATGTGATCAAAATGTAACGTATTTTTACAAAACTTTTATGACATCCTTCCAATTTTACCTGTTTTATATTGAAATTCATCTTGTACAATGTGCCCCCTTTTGTTGAATAACATCGCGTCAAACACCCTCAACTAAGATGTAAGTTAACCATCGATGTATATTTTTTATATATTACTTACTCATGCAAATTGTAGTATTCCTGATGATGGAAACGATTAATTAAATTTCCGAAAGCTTGGACAAACTTAAAAGAGTACTCTTTGATTTTGCTGCATAGCCCCATATATATATATATATATATATATATATATATATATATATATATATATATATATATATATATATATATATATATATATATTTATATATATATATATATATATATATATATATTTATATATATATATAAAGTAGGACATTTTATTGGACTAAACCCTCTGGTAAAAATGCAACCGTAGACACGTGTTTCGATCTTAGGGATCTCATCAGTACGGTGAAAGCAAGTGTAAGGATGTGCAACACTTGATTGCAGGTGAAACAACAAACGAACGGAGTCAACAAACAGGAAGCCAACCGCACATTTGTGGCTTCAGTCGAAACACCTCGTGTTTACGAGGCAAGAAACGACGTCGCCACGGAGGCAGCTATAGCTACCTGCGTGACATCCGAGTCCAGGAATATAAGTAAACAGAGATATGCTCTCGAGGGAAATTGTGAATAACAAGTAGGACATTTTATTGGACTAAACCCTCTGGTAAAAATGCAACCGTAGACACGTGTTTCGATCTTAGGGATCTCATCAGTACGGTGAAAGCAAGTGTAAGGATGTGCAACACTTGATTGCAGGTGAAACAACAAACGAACGGAGTCAACAAACAGGAAGCCACAAATGTGCGGTTGGCTTCCTGTTTGTTGACTCCGTTCGTTTGTTGTTTCACCTGCAATCAAGTGTTGCACATCCTTACACTTGCTTTCACCGTACTGATGAGATCCCTAAGATCGAAACACGTGTCTACGGTTGCATATTTACCAGAGGGTTTAGTCCAATAAAATGTCCTACTTGTTATTCACAATTTCCCTCGAGAGCATATCTCTGTTTACTTATATTCCTGGACTCGGATGTCACGCAGGTAGCTATAGCTGCCTCCGTGGCGACGTCGTTTCTTGCCTCGTAAACACGAGGTGTTTCGACTGAAGCCACAAATGTGCGGTTGGCTTCCTGTTTGTTGACTCCGTTCGTTTGTTGTTTCACCTGCAATCAAGTGTTGCACATCCTTACACTTGCTTTCACCGTACTGATGAGATCCCTAAGATCGAAACACGTGTCTACGGTTGCATTTTTACCAGAGGGTTTAGTCCAATAAAATGTCCTACTTGTTATTCACAATTTCCCTCGAGAGCATATCTCTGTTTACTTATATTCCTGGACTCGGATGTCACGCAGGTAGCTATAGCTGCCTCCGTGGCGACGTCGTTTCTTGCCTCGTAAACACGAGGTGTTTCGACTGAAGCCACAAATGTGCGGTTGGCTTCCTGTTTGTTGACTCCGTTCGTTTGTTGTTTCACCTGCAATCAAGTGTTGCACATCCTTACACTTGCTTTCACCGTACTGATGAGATCCCTAAGATCGAAACACGTGTCTACGGTTGCATTTTTACCAGAGGGTTTAGTCCAATAAAATGTCCTACTTGTTATTCACAATTTCCCTCGAGAGCATATCTCTGTTATATATATATATATCTATATATGAAAACTAAAAGTTCGGGTTGAACCGCGTCTAGAATTTGTTGAAATTCGTCGTTTCGGCTCCGATTTTGGAGCCATTTTCAAGAACTGAAAAAGAAAGAAAATTAATAAATGGTTGAAACGTAATTCTACGCTGAGGTCTCAATCTGCCTACTCCTCAGGTATAATTACGTTCGGTTTTTGTGACTTGACGTCGGGGTCTCAATCTGCCTACTCCCCATGTCTCGTCACTGGTTCTCTCTAAGGTCTCAATCTGCCTACTCCTTCGAGAGAACTGAGGAATTGTGGGTTGAGGAACTGTATTTATAGTGGACGTGGCTGTAATGGCCGTGTGCAATGTATTGGCGCGAGGTGAACTATGGGCGGGAACTGAGTTGGCGCTAGATGAGCTGTGTGCGGGAACTTGGTTGGCGCTAAGTGAGCTACCAACCCAGTTCCCGCACATAGCTCACTTAGCGCCAACCAAGTTCCCGCACACAGCTCATCTACTCAGGATACAAAATCCTATAGAGATCAATTAATGTCAATGATTTTAAATTCCACAAATTCATAGGTTAGTTATCCGAAATTCAAAATTGACGTTTTGACGTTACCACTCCGATATGTGTAAACTTGATAAATTCAATAAGTTGTTCTTGACGGCAAACGGAAAGATACGATTGTCAGCTTGACAAAATGGTGTCGCCTTCTGGTATGCCACATGCATCGACAAATAAATATCTTATTTGACACTTACACGCTTCTTGGTAGATTGTTTTCGACGTGATCACACATCAGAATTTTCCCTAGGTGAACACTGGATCCAATTAACTAGAACGCCATCATCGATAGTTCATCAACAGGAGATTATATCATTAATTCCTTTGGAATTGGCACTTCCTTCTGGATTGGAGTCTATTGACAATCTAATTCCCAGTATTATTCACCTGAGCTTCACTCAAAAATACTTATGATCGCTTCAATTCATATGTATTTAGATTTATTCCATCACCTGATTCACACCTTCAAGATACTTGTTAACACCTTGACCGCCAAACTAAGAAGAGCTGAGAAGAGCCTCCTCCCATTTCTTCAATTCTCGAACTCAATTTCCGTCATCATGTCAATTCACGAACTCAACGCCATCAACCCAGACGGGTTCGTCAATAAACGAAATCCACCCTTAGACAAGTTCAGCTATTTGCCATCAGCCGTCACTGGACGTCCCAGCCAGTGAGAGAATTATGTTGTCTACCCTTTAGACAAATATACATGTTCGTTATTAGGTGTTGCTTCTAGTACGATTTTGGAATTAAGTGGACTTTTAAAGTAACGATGTTCTCATTACATTGAATGCAGAAGGCCTTCATCTTTGGTTCACTCCGTCTGCACATGAATCTCGGACCAAATAATTACTCACCCCACGGATGTAGGGAACGGATATTTGGGTAAATGATACCAGCGTGCCCTCCAAATGTATAACAGCTTCTGAAACTGGCCCGACCGATAAAATATCTCGAGAATATATTGAAAAAAATTGAGATGATTTGGAACATAATGAAATGGTTATACATACGTAATACAACATCAAACGCGAAATGAAAAATGATTTTAAAAATGTATATATTAAAACAGAGCCGCAGCCCGCAATTGCTTCTTCTATCCATGGTGGATCATAGCATTTCTCGTTTCGCAAGGAACGTTGTCGTATTATCTCTTCCAAATCACAATCCTCATAAAACCTTTCTTAAAACGAATTTCTTAGGTAAATTAAAATATAAGGGACATTATACCGATCTAAAATTAATTTCCAGCATTGTTTTTGAAGTTACAGGCATCATAAAAGTAGCGGATGATACTCGTGAACAAGCGCCTATAAAGCGTCCTGCCTCAAAACTCGTTGCGCGTGCTTTAAAAGCTTACTTGTGCACTTCTATCATAATATATACTATTTATGCCTACATCCAGAATGACTGATACTGCATTTGTATAAATCATCTTGAAACACTTTTTTTCAGGCCTCCGTGTATAATGACTGATTTTATATTTGTATAAATCGTCTCAAAACACTCTTTTAACTGCCTAAGCCCTAAGCAGGAAAGTAAAAACTGTGGAAACTCACACTGATGGTTTGCCTGAAAGTGACAGCTTCACGTAGTCATATCACAACACTCTGTTTTGCCAGTGCTCGTTATTGAAGACCTGCCTTCAGCCTGTGCCCTCAAACATTACCCGCACTTATTGCAGTTTTCTGATTTTCAAATAACTATTTCTCCATATAATTTTGAGAATCAGGAAATATCTAATTACATACCACGATTACTTTGATCACACATTTCACTTACCTGAATTCATGTTTTTTTACACCACTCAAAACTTAAATATCCAAAAATAACAATCCCCTTATTTTACACCAAGAAATTGAGACACTGCACTGATCAACCTACAAATCCGTTGAAATGAATAATACACAAACGAAATCTTCAATTGCAATCTGGTAAATATATTCACCGGAGTGAAGTTAGCAGCTGAAATATAGCAGCCAAAATGACGAAAACTGCCGAATGACCATTGGCGTGCGCAAATTTTTTTCAATTTTGTCTTCAGCAGCCAAAACGATTTTACAGCAGCAAAAATATATAGATACGTGCGGGAAGCAGCCGAAATGCATAAAGATCTTGTATAATCATTATAGATAGAAAAAACCGATTTCAATCATGTGCTAGAAGGAAAACGACTTGCGAGCCATCTGAGCGGGTCCAGAAGAGCAAAAACGAATTCAAAATTATTTAAAAAAATATTTACGGCTGAAATAACCGAGGTGTCACTTTGAAATAAAAATGAAAACGTATAAAACATCAAATTCAATCATGAGCTAGAAGCAAAATGACTTGCGAGCCGTCTGAGGGGGTCCAGAGGAGCAAAAACGAATTCAAAATTAATTAAAACAATATTTACGGCTGAAATAAACGAGGTGTCACTTTGAAATAATAATGAAAACGTGTAAAACATCAAATTCAATCATGTGCTAGAAGGAAGATGACTTGCGAGCCGTCTTAGGGGGGTTCAGAAGGTCGAAAGCAACTTCAAAATTAATTTAAAAAAATATTTACAGGTGAAATAAACGGAGTGTCACTTTGAAATAATAATGAAAATGTGTAAAACATCCAATTCAATCATGAGCTAGAAGGAAAATTACTTGCGAGCCGTCTGAGGGTTCCAGAGGAAAAAAAACGAATTCAAAATTATTTAAAAAAATATTTACGGCTGAAATAAACGAGGTGTCACTTTGAATAAATAATGTAAACGTGTAAAACATAAAATTCAATCATGTGCTAGAAGGAAGATGACTTGCGAGCCGTCTTAGGGGGTCCAGAAGGTCGAAAACAACTTCAAAATAAATTTAAAAAAATATTTACAGGTGAAATAAAGGAAGTGTCACTTTGAAATATTAATGAAAACATGTAAAACATCAAATTCAATCATGGCCTAGAAGGAAAATGACTTGCGAGCCGTCTGAGGGGGTCCAGGGGAGCAAAAACGAATTAAAAATGAATTAAAAAAATATTTGCGGCTGAAATAAACGAGGTGTCACTTTGAAATAATAATGTAAACGTGTAAAACATCAAATTCAATCATGAGCTAGCAGGAAAATGACTTGCGAGCCGTCTGAGGGGGTCCAGAGTAGCAAAAACGAATTCAAAATTAATTAAAAAAAATATTTACGGCTGAAATAAACAAGGTGTCACTTTGAAATATCAATGAAAACGTGTAAAACATAAAATTCAATCATGAGCTAGCAGGAAAATGACTTGCGAGCCGTCTGAGGGGGTCCAGAGGAGCAAAAACGAATTCAAAATAAATTAAAAAAATATTTACGGCTGAAATAAACAAGGTGTCACTTTGAAATAATGATGAAAACGTGTAAAACATAAAATTCAATCATGTGCTAGAAGGAAGATGACTTGCGAGCCGTCTTAGGGGGTCCAGAAGGTCGAAAACAACTTAAAAATTAATTTAAAAAAATTATTTACAGGTGAAATAAACAGGCTGTTACTTTGAAATACTAATGAAAACGTGTAAAACATCAAATTCAATCATGTGCTAAAAGGAAGATGACTTGCGAGCCGTCTAAGGTGGTCCAGAAGGACGAAAATAAATTCAAAATTAATTTGAAAAATAATTACAGGTAAAATAAACGGTGTGTCACTTTGAAATAATAATGAAAACGTGTAAAACATCAAATTCATTCATGAGCTAGCAGGAAAATGACTTGCCAGCCGTCTAAGGGGGTCCAGAAGGTCGAAAACAAATTCAAAATTACAAAACAAAATTTGATTATAAAAATAATCCAGCCTTTCGCAAATTTTCCTATACAATAGAATTTTCGGCAAACGTCGAACAGAAATAATTCAACAGCCCCATACGACCGCCGAATCACGTCTATCCAACGCCTGGCTAAGTTTTCCTACAAGGATATACTTTGCAATCTTCCTGTAACAACCACCAACTGACAATCGAAAACATGTGACATCTGCAGACCGGTTTCGCGATTCAACTCGCTCATCAGTACAGACTCGGCCACAATATGTAATTGATTTCCAATCGGTTTTGTTAACAGGCACTACGATAACTCCGGCACCCACTAAGAAAGTGGGCAGCAGAGCCATCTGTAGAAACCACAGAAAGATACCGACCAGTACCACGACTTCGTTTGAGCCGAATAAATCTAAATTTACACCATGAAAAATATTTAAATATTTCTCATGTGGAACTAGAGTACTTGACGAAAGGCAATAAATTTCAAAACAAAATTTGATTATAAAAACAATACATCCTTTCGAAAATTTTCCTATACAATAGGATTGTCGGCAAACGTCGAACAGAAATAATTCAACAGCCCCATACGACCGCCGAATCACGTCTATCCAACGCCTGGCAAAGTTTTCCTACAAGGATATACTTTGCAATCTTCCTGTAACAACCACCAACTGGCATTCGAAAACATGTGACATCTGCAGACCGGTTTCGCGATTCAACTCGCTCATCAGTACAGACTCGGCCGGTTTTGTTAACAGGCACTACGATAACTCCGGCACCCACTAAGAAAGTGGGCAGCAGAGCCATCTATAGAAACCACAGAAAGATTCCGACCAGTACCACGACTTCGTTTGAGCCGAATATATATAAATTTACACCATGAAAAATATTTAAATATTCATGTGGAACTAGAGTACTTGACGAAAGGCAATAAATTTCAAAACAAAATTTGATTATAAAAATAATCCAGCCTTTCGCAAATTTTCCTATACAATAGGATTGTCGGCAAACGTCGAACAGAAATAATTCAACAGCCCCTGGTCGGAATCTTTCTGTGGTTTCTATAGATGGCTCTGCTGCCCACATTCTTAGTGGGTGCCGGAGTTATCGTAGTGCCTGTTAACAAAACCGATTGGAAATCAATTACATATTGTGGCCGAGACTGTACTGATGAGCGAGTTGAATCGCAAAACCGGTCTGCAGATGTCACATGTTTTCGATTGCCAGTTGGTGGTTGTTACAGGAAGATTGCAAAGTATATCCTTGTAGGAAAACTTTGCCAGGCGTTGGATAGACGTGATTCGGCGGTCGTATGGGGCTGTTGAATTATTTCTGTTTGACGTTTGCCGACAATCCTATTGAATAGGAAAATTTGCGAAAGGCTGGATTATTATTACAATCAAATTTTGTTTTGAAATTTATTGCCTTTCGTCAAGTACTCTAGTTTCACATGAGAAATATTTAATTATTTTTCATGGTGTAAATTTAGATATACTCGGCTCAAACGAAGTCGTGGTACTGGTCGGAATCTTTCGGTGATTTCTATAGATGGCTCTGCTGCCCACTTTCTTAGTGGGTGCCGGAGTTATCGTAGTGCCTGTTAACAAAACCAATTGGAATCAATTACAAATTGTGGCCGAGTCTGTACTGATGAGCAAGTTGAATCGCGAAACCAGTCTGCAGATGTCACATGTTTTTTTTCGATTGCCAGTTGGTGGTTGTTACAGGAAGATTTCAAAGTATATCCTTGTAGGAAAACTTTGCCAGGCGTTGGATAGACGTGATTCGGCGGTCGGAATTATTTTTGTTCGACGTTTGCCGACAATTCTATTGTATAGGAAAATTTGCGAAAGGCTGGATTATTTTTGTAATCAAATTTTGTTTTGAAATTTATTGCCTTTCGTCAAGTACTCTAGTTCCACATGAGAAATATTTAAATATTTTTCATGGTGTAAATTTAAATTCAAAATTAATTAAAAAAAATATTTACAGGTAAAATAAACGGGGTGTCACTTTGAAATAATAATGAAAACGTGTAAAACATCAAATTCAATCATGAGCTAGAAGGAAAATTACTTGCGAGCCGTCTGAGGGTTCCAGAGGAGCAAAAACGAATTCAAAATTATTTAAAAAAATATTTACGGCTTAAATAAACGAGGTGTCACTTTGAAATAATAATGTAATCGTGTAAAACATAAAATTCAATCATGTGCTAGAAGGAAGATCACTTGCGAGCCGTCTTAGGGGGTCCAGAAGGTCGAAAACAACTTCAAAATAAATTTAAAAAAATATTTACAGGTGAAATAAAGAAAGTGTCACTTTGAAATAATAATGAAAACATGTAAAACATCAAATTCAATCATGAGCTAGAAGGAAAATGACTTGCGAGCCGTCTGAGGGGGTCCAGGGGAGCAAAAACGGATTAAAAATTAATTAAAAAAATATTTACGGCTGAAATAAACGAGGTGTCACTTTGAAATAATAATGTAAACGTGTAAAAGATCAAATTCAATCATGAGCTAGCAGGAAAATGACTTGCGAGCCGTCTGAGTGGGTCCAGAGGAGCAAAAACGAATTCAAAATTAATTAAAAAAATATTTACGGCTGAAATAAACAAGGTGTCACTTTGAAATAATAATGAAAACGTGTAAAACATCAAATTCAATCATGTGCTAGAAGGAAGATGACTTGCGAGCCGTCTAAAGGGGTCCAGAAGGTCGAAAACAACTTCAAAATTAATTTAAAAAAATATTTACAGGTGAAATAAACGAGGTGTCACTTTGAAATAATAATGTAAACGTGTAAAAGATCAAATTCAATCATGAGCTAGCAGGAAAATGACTTGCGAGCCGTCTGAGGGGGTCCAGAGGAGCAAAAACGAATTCAAAATTAACTAAAAAAATATTTACGGCTGAAATAAACAAGGTGTCACTTTGAAATAATAATGAAAACGTGTAAAACATCAAATTCAATCATGAGCTAGAAGGAAAATGACTTGCGAGCTGTCTGAGGGGGTCCAGAGGAGCAAAAACGAATTCTAAATTAATTAAAAAAATATTTACGGCTGAGATAAACGAGGTATCACTTTGAAATAATAATGTAAACGTGTAAAACATCAAATTCAAACATGTGCTAGAAGGAAGATGACTTGCTAGCCGTCTTAGGGGGTCCAGAAGGTCGAAAACAACTTCAAAATTGATTTTAAAAAATATTTACAGGTGAAATAAACGGGGTGTCACTTTGAAATAATAATGAAAATGTGTAAAACATCAAATTCAATCATGAGCTAGAAGGAAAATGACATGCGAGCCGTCTGAGGGGGTCCAAAGGAGCAAAAACGAATTCAAAATTATTTAAAAAAATATTTACGGCTGAAATAAACGGGGTGTCACTTTGAAATAATAATGTAAACGTGTAAAACATCAAATTCAATCATGAGCTAGCAGGAAAATGACTTGCGAGCCGTCTTAGGGGGTCCAGAAGGTCGAAAACAACTTTAAAATTAATTTTAAAAAATATTTACAGGTGAAATAAATGGGGTGTCACTTTGAAATAATAATGAAAATATGTAGAACATCAAATTCAATTATGCCGTCTGAGGGGGTCTAGAGAGTGTTTTTCGACCTTCTGGACCCCCTTAGACCGCTCGCAAGTCATCTTCCTTCTAGCACATGATTGAATTTGATGTTTTTCACGTTTTCATTATTGTTTCAAAGTGACACCCCATTTATTTCACCTGTAAATATTTTTTTAATTAATTTTGTATTCGTTTTTGCTCCTCTGGACCCCCTCAGACGGCTCGCAAGTCATTTTCCTTCTAGCTCATGATTGAATTTGATGTTTTATATGTTTTCATTATTATTTCAAAGTGACACCCCGTTTATTTCACCTGTAAATATTTTTTAAAATTAATTTTGAAGTTGTTTTCGAACTTCTGGACCCCCTAAGACGGCTCGCAAGTCATCTTCCTTCCAGCACATGATTGAATTTGATGTTTTACATGTTTTCATTATTATTTCAAAGTGACACGCCGTTTATTTCAACTGTAAATATTTTTTAAAATTAATTTTGAAGTTGTTCTCGACTTGCTGGACCCCCTAAGACGGCTCGCAAGTCATTTTCCTTCTAGCTCATGATTGAATTTGATGTGTTACACGTTTTCATTATTATTTCAAAGTGACACCCCGTTTATTTCACATGTAAATATTTTTAAAAATTAATTTTGTAGTTGTTTTCGACCTTCTGGACCCCCTAAGACGGCTCGCAAGTCATTTTCCTTCTATCACATGATTGAAATCGGTTTTTTCTATCTATAATGATTATACAGGATCTTTATGCATTTCGGCTGCTTCCCGCACGTATCTATATATTTTAGCTGCTGTAAAATCGTTTTGGCTGCTGAAGACAAAATTGAAAAAAATTTGCGCACGCCAATGGTCATTCGGCAGTTTTCGTCATTTTGGCTGCTATATTTCAGCTGCTAACTTCCCTCCGGTAATATATTCGAGGGTGCAAAAAATGATTGGGCATTCCCAAATTCCTGCGTGTCCATACAAATGCATGTTGCCAAGCAATTATATAAATAAAAATCTTTGTGTTCATATTTCATTCTTTATCCAGGCTTGTACCTTGTACTACAAAACATGGGAACATGGGAGTTGATATTTCAAGAACATTATTCAACGGCATTTTTGTCAAAAGTCATATCTCTCTAGATATCATTCAGCCAGAATATGAATTAATGTTTGAATATATAATATAAAACGAGAATAATTGTGTCATCTGAGATCACTGCTTGGCGGCGTGATATTTCCATTTTACGATTGTAGTAGCAATTGATGTCGGTAACAATGCTTAATTTTTATGGTTGCATACTTGGATAAATATTCATTCGGATGGCTGGTGGCTCCTCTGTCGGTTTTTCAAGCCTGATCAAACGGCCACCTTCATTTATTTTCATGTTGCTACTGCTGTTCGGATCAGTAGTGTCTCAATACCAAATCATTCCAAGTAATAACACTGTTGTTGTACATTACCATTAAAATAGAAATATACCTACTAACTAATGACAAATAGACTTTACTTGTGAGCAAAGACATCTTCGTGTTTGTAAATGCATACGAAAACAATACTCATTAATACAGTACCATTCACTGGACATGTACATTTCGATTATTTTATCTTTACCCATTCGTCATCAATTTATGATCGAAGAAATCACACACCCTCTATCGAACATCTCTTTCTATCAACCGCTATGAGCGAATCAAAATTCGTTAACATTTGTCTTCTAAGCTAAGAATTATGGTATTGTGATGATCAATTAAAACTCAAAACAGTGGAAAGAGAATAGCCATGAAACCGACAGTGTTTTACATTTCAACTAAACTTGCCAACCATTAATTGCGTCATTCTTTTCTGTCATTTGGGTACTGTTTGTCGCCAGTTTCACTTTGTGTTGCAGTCAAATATATTATATAAACTATTTTTTTCAAAGGTAAACGTCTCTTGAAATCATCACTTACTCGGTGGCTCAGTGGCTCAGTGGCCAAGGTCTCTAGCAGTGGATGCTGAATTTTAGAAAATATATTTTTAATTATTTATTTATTTATTTATTTCTAGCAGTGGAACTTCTAGCTCGCATCAGACAGTCATTCGAGGCTGGGGTACGGAATCTCTTTTCTCAAGAACAAGGGTTTCTTTAGGTGGCCACATGCTTTGTTGTGAATCAAGTGTGATGTGAGTTGCCTAGATGCCAATCCCGACGTCTGGTGCTAGCTTGAAGTGCGCACCGACCAACCGGGGTGGTGCTGTAGGTTTTCCGGATTTTCCTACAGCTGAAAAGTGAATACACCACCGACAATATCAGTAAGTCGCCCCGAAGCGCCACGGCAAATAATAATAATAGCCGTCCTCTACCCGCACAGGCTATGCCTTTGGGTACACTCTACGAGTGTTTATGAGGGAGTATTATTATTAATATAATTATATAAAGTAAGTACATTACAATGTGTTTTATTCACAGATACTCTTTAAAATTTCTAACCTAACAATTGACATTTGTGACTATAATCCCGTACTTCCAGGATCTTCACACAACAGTTATTCATAGTGTGAAAATCCTAATGAGAGAAAAAATCATTTCCTAAATTTATAAATACAGGTAAAAACATTCACAATATATTTGAACTCATTTTTAGATTAGGCCTGTAACTAATTCATAAGCACAACAATTTGTATTGATAGGGAAAGAGCGAATGCCCTTTTTTACCACTTTCATCTGTTCAAGAGGTAACAATTTAAACCACAAAAGAAGTGTCATAACTTTTCTTTACTGTATTTTAGAGAGTTGCAGATGCACTTAAAATATTTCGAAAAACGGAGTACATCAAAATAAACGAAAATAAACCCATTCCATCAACACACACTGAATCACTCTTCGAAAAATGGTATGAACGAGAAGAGCTCCTTTGTGACATGGTTATTGAACCCATTATTATAAACATTGGTGACAGTTCTGAATCTGAAAGTGATATAATTATTTTGTTCTTCCTCTCATAACTGGATATAAGTAGTTCTACATGCTCGCAATACATAAATAAATGCATGAATACATTTTTTGTTAATAATGTATTGAGTATTTCATTACCAAATATATTTCAACTGGTGCATTTTCACTTCTTAGATATTCATTTAATTATCATTATACAGTGTGTCCTTGCATCCATGCACGAATAGGTAATTGAAAAAGTTTTGAATACTTAAGTCTAGATGATTGCTTTTCTGAGTATCAGTCATATTTGAATGGAATTTTTTTAAATCAACGTAAGCAAAGGTTTTGGTAATATTGCACTCCAAACTGGTTTTTCGAACAACTTTTTTCGTTAACTATTACCTACAGAAATTGCATTAATGTGGACAAAATTAGGATTTGATAGATTTGTGTCAAACGGCTGCGGAGGTACGTATAAAACAACTTCCTTATATAATTGTGACTGAAATTAGAATATAGTAGGGAGGTCATAAGTTTCTAGTAAACTCACTGGGCAAATGAGGAAATTCCATGAACATATTTCTGCCTCCATGTTTCATTATCCTAACAAACCTGGTGCCACTGGATTCGTAATAATTGGGATACACCGTGTGCTAGGAATCGCACGTTAAAAGGTAAGACCTCGTTTATCCTTGGCTCGCACAAGTTTCGACTACTGAGGGATGCCGGTCGTAAGGGGACGACAGCTGGTTAACGGAAAAAACAATTTTAAACAGATTAATTCCTTTTCGCCTTTGTTTCTCCAGCAATATTTTTGAAATTTGGAACGTTGAATGTGCTAACTGGATGGCTTGACATATTTGGAAAATAAAGGAAAAGAAGAAAAGAGAAAAGGGGGGTGTACACAAGAGTGTGTCACACGGTATTTTGTTGGAAATAAAAAAACTCATTTAGACGTTATTTTGACTAAAACGTCTCGACTTATTTCATATGCATAACATTGATGACGCACTGGTAAAGATACAATAATCGAACTGTATGAACAAATTTCGATATGGGGAAGACTCATACCAGTCTTCTCACTCAAGCTTCATATTTCATTGACCAGAAAATTAAAGAAATTGTTTTAGATACTGAAATATATAAAACAGTCTTACTTGATGGTATAAGTAGTATATATTCAAATCAATCACCGGCAATTTAGACGTCGCGGAAAGTGAATAATACAAGAACCGTATCAACAGGTTGAATAACGATGAACATCACTTGGAGAGTTTATTGAAAAATCAAATACGTCTGTTATTCAATATTGCAATAGTACTAATCACAAACTACAATTCGATGAGAAGACTTTCAACTACTACTTGAACTCAGAAAATACGATTAGTAAACTAAATGATAGAATAGAATTGATATATGGTGAAAAATAAATGGAAAGCTTCCTAGCCTCGAAGAAAACCTTTATGAGATGCCAGATTCGATTTCATTTATGCGTTTAAATATCATTCACTCTTCAATAGTTAACACCAGACAATTTGGTCATTGCATTACAGGAATTATCTCAAATTCTACGGTGAAATAATCTCCCACTTCAACCAGAACTCTACAAAATAGCACAATACCTCGAAATTATAGAAATTGAAGCTTTTCAATCGGATACAAATATAGTTTTCGTCCTAAAAATCCCACAAACGGAATTTTAAACTCACACCCGGTACCAACTGTATCCAATCCCAATATATGATAACAAAACTGACCTCCATTACATCATCACATCCCTCCAATTTCTGAAGAATTCATGGTCAAAGATGATGATTCTTCAATATTCATATCGATGACGGGCTTAAGAACGTGTAAACTACTTTTCAGAAGAACACAATTGTGCTCCGAAATTTTCGCATATCCAACAGACTCTAACGCGATTTGTGAAGCTAAAATTTTCAAAAAATTAAAATGTATTTCACAAAACTACCAAAGTTCTTTAATTTTTTTCTTTCCGAACCCTTACAAGTGCCCGTGAATTGCCCCATTACAAACACAAGAACTGAAATCATTTACAAGAACTCAGTTGTGAAACTTCAGACTAAGTTTACTGCGTTTATTGGAATTACGAAATTTCAAGCCAATTTCTGAGGAAATAAATGTCTTATATTACCTATACCACCCATCCAATTTTAATTCCATATTAGTGTTTTGCGGATATTCCTGAAAAATCACAACTTCCGAAACTGAAGCCGCTCAGGATAAACGACATGAACATTGATGACCTAGACATCGCCAAACGTAAGTTAGACTCTTATTCTAAAACCATAGAAGATTTGAATCAACAACCCTTTGTCAATGGAAATATCTCATGGTTCACCTACTTTACAATTTCCTTAAATGTATCCCTATTGGCAATTTACCTATTCTGCAAATCTAGGAGAAAAAGATTAGCTCTGACTGGACCAAATGGTTGACCGCCTCCACCTGACAGACCTTTCAAGGTGGTGGTAGGGATTTCAAGAATCTCCCCAAGAAGAAGGTCAAGTCTTTGAGAAAAAATGCAAGGATACCGCATCGGAGATTTTCAACCCTAAAAGTTTATGCATGGTTTTATAATCACTTCAAAATATTTATTTTACAAGGCTTTGTATACAGTTTTTCATTTCTGTTTGTCAATGTTTATCAATTTTTAAAAAAAGAAAAATGAATTGTGGTTGTGAAGGTAATGTGTAATAAAAAAATGAGATAAGTAGACTGAGATTTTTTTGAAAGAATACAATATGACTTTTACATTCAAATAAGACATTTGCTCCAAAGCCGACCAAAAAGCAAGAAATTGAACATTGTGCAGGCCCTTCTTGCGGGATATATTTATAAAAGTGTCCTTCTTAGATGCGTATTTGAACATTGTGCTGGTCCATCTTGCGGGATATATTTACTGTCGCATTTAGCATATTTACTCCTAGTCAACATAGTGGACTCGACTTTTGTACAGTAGCGCTTGAGGGACCAGCTCAATGTTCAAATTCACACCTAAAAGGATATTTCTATGAATATATTAAGTCTTCACCTCCAAAATCAAGCAAAGCCAAAGGTGAAGAAAAGTTGTAGTGGATTTTCTAAAATTAATTCGTTCAAAAATGTTCAATACTCATAAAATTCATAATCCTGAACAAACTTCAATAACGTGAATTTAACAAAAGATATCCAATATCTGTTGGCAAGGCAAAGCATCGATAAAGATTTACCTATATTCGCAAAAAACGTTAGGGAATTTCCAAGTTCTGATTGTCATGACATACCGTCTATGAAAATTTTGCGATTATCAGATGAAGAAATGTTGAAGGGTGATGCAAGGGTGATGTAGAGGGTTTATTAATGTCATGTTCAGCAGTTCATCTAAAAATTGAAATACTTACTAGAATGTTTTGTAGGACAGATCTCATTGAGAGATCTTTGGTTAAAGATGCAAAGAATCTTCCGATAGTACGAAATGGTGATTTCCAAGTTCAACCCATTTTTCCGAAACGATAGCTAATCTAGTTATAACTCTAGAAATCATGGATATAAAAAATAATTCAAATTGTCCACAGCTACTCGAAGAGGTGCTGAAAAAGCTGCCGTATGATATGCAATTGGCTTGGGGAAAACAATCGCAACACAGGGTGATGAATATTTTTGTTATCTTCGATAAAGCATCGACTGTCTCTCTTTTAAACGAAGATATAGCAAATAACTTGGAAAAAGAAGGTGAAGAAATAACTTTAGCACTCAAGTGGACAGACGACACTACTAATATTATAAATAGCCCTGCGAGGCAATAATAAAACTATCATTCTAACTGTACTCTGTCACTTTACTACCTGTTACAAGATGTTACGCGCTGTATATCGTATTTGGATTGATGTTATAAGTATAGACAGACAGAGTTGTCAATTATTATATTATTGTCAATTAAAGAGTTGAAAGCAAGATTCATAAAAACCCTGGTGCGATCACAGATTCGATTTTGTTTCTACCAAAGTTGTTGATACTGTAATTGCATTGATACCGTTGGCTTCATTCGTCGATGGATGGCACAGAAGTCGAAAATAGCCGAGTTTCCAACATTCCACGGTGCCTTGATTTGTCATTTGATTGTTTTTGAATGTTGACATGACACTTGTCGCTTGTTCAACCGTCAATCGTCAATGACAACATTAATCTGTAATTTTGCCGCCATCTGTGCTAAAGAAGTGAAATGGTACCAATGCAATAAAAATAGCATGAATCAAGTAGGCCGTACATCAACACTTTTGTATGTCGGTATCACAGGTATAAGTGATCACACCAGGGTTTCTATGCATCTTGGTTGAAAGTAAATAACATTTCTGAAGTAGTTGATCGTATAATATGGTGACAGCGTGAACTCAAAGAATCATTATAATGTCAGCCTTAGAACTATCAAAACCTTTAGAACCAGAACTTGACCCAGTAGTGTCTTGGGAGAAATGGAAACAGAAGATTGAGCTATTTTGGACTGCATCAGAACTAGATAAAGCAAACATCAAGAAACAGAGAGCCACTCTTTTACATATTCTTGGGGATCATGGATTAGAAATTTATAACACTCTTGAATTCACACAAAAAGGTGATGATTTGACT
Organism: Chrysolina americana; assembly: GCA_958502065.1. Taxonomy (NCBI): domain Eukaryota; kingdom Metazoa; phylum Arthropoda; class Insecta; order Coleoptera; family Chrysomelidae; genus Chrysolina; species Chrysolina americana. The sequence goes on along the minus strand of OY293417.1, from coordinate 22,416,772 downwards.
GTAGAAATAATATTAGAAGCTTTGGATGATTATTTCAAACCCTACTCAAATGAAACATCCACCAGATTTTTCTTTTTTTCATGCAATCAGAAAGAGAACCGGTCTATTGATGAATATGTCACAGAATTGAAAAAAAAGCCTCCGATTGCAATTTCAAAGATTTAAAAGATTCGCTCATCAGAGATAGGATAGTTTGTGGCATGAAAAATGATGCGTCACGAGAAAGGTTACTGAGTGAGAAAGATTTGACCTTAAAAACCTGTGTCAACATTTGTAGAGTGGATGAAAATCATGTCGTAAAGCTAGACAGGTGAGGCGAGTTGAAGAAATTCAAGAAGATCAACACCAGGAACAAGAATTTGATGAAATTTTGACTCTTGATATTATTCTAGAGGAAATTAATGTTTGCAAAATACATAAGGAATGTTCTAAGGAATGGACTCAGCTGTTGAGAGTAGAGAATATACTTGTTGATTTTAAGTTAGATTGTGGTAGTCAATCCAATATTCTACCATCCAAAATTTACGAATCGATTAAAAACGCACCTGCTCTAGAGAGTACTAAGAACAGTTTCAGTAGTTGCTGATATAGATAGTAAAATTAACTCAACACCCTTCGAACTGATAGAAAAATATGCTGACGTATTTCAAGATGTGGGATGTACAAACAACCCATATACAATTAGACTGCAGCAAAATTATGTTCCAAGTATTGCTAGATGTCGTAAACTTCCTTCAGCTTTACATGATCCTGTCAAAAAAGCATTAGACCAAATGGAAAGAAATGGAATAGTCACAAAAGTTGAAAAAGCGACAGAGTGGGTGAATGCAATGGTTGTTACACCGAAAAAAGATGGATCAGTTCGCTTGTATATGGACCCTAGACCACTAAACAAGTACATTATTCGACAAAGAATTGAACTTCCCACATTTGAAACCATAATTTCTCAGATTGGACAAGCTAAATGGTTTTCAGTACTTGATGCATCTTATGCATTTTGGCAAATATCTTTAGACGAGAAATTCTCTGAATTATGCACATTCATAACACCCTTTGCTAGATATAAATTTAACCGTTTACCTTATGGGTTATCAAATGCTCCAGAAATTTTCCAAAATCATATAAATTCCCTGATTAGTGGCCTAGATGGAACTCTGGCATTTATGGATGATATTTTATTTTATGGAAATACTATAAGCCAACACAACGAGAGATTGAAAAATTGTTTTTGAAAGCTAGAAATGAAAATATAAAGTTCAAGAAAAATAAATTACAATTAGCAATGGAAAAAGTTAATTTCCTGGGACATACTATAACAAGTGAGGGAATCATGATTTCTGAAGAGAAGATCAAAGCAATTGAAAATATGGGAAGGCCTTGGAATGTGAAAGAATTGCAATGTTTTTTAGGAATGGTGAATTATCTGAGCCGTTTCATTGAGAATATTTCAAAAATTTCTGCTTCTTTGAGATATTTACTGAAAAAAGGTTCAAATTGGACTTAGGATGAACATTGTCCACAAGAAAAATCATTTCAAGATCTGAAAAATCTCATTTGCACTGCTCCAGTTTTGAGTTATTTTGACCCAGCATCCGGTGATTCTTTCTACAGATGCAAGTCAGTATGGTTTGGGTAGTCATATCAGTCAAAATGAACATCCTATTGCTTACTGGCCCATGTCATTGAATGCTGCCCAGCGTAACTATGCTCAAATTGAGAAAGAGTTACTCAGCATAGTTTTAGCGTGTGAACACTTTCATTATTATTTGTGTTGACGCCCTTTCATTGCGATCACAGACCATAAGCCTCTGTTGGACCTCATCATTAAGCCAATTGATGCACTCCTAGACTTCAGAGGTTGGTTATAAGAATAATGAAATATAGCCTCACTTTGACATTTTTACCTGAAAAAGAACTTTATATTCCTGATACATTATCAAGAGCACCGCTGAACGATATGAAAGCAACTGAGTTTGTTGATGATTCTCAAATTGATTCTGTTCTGATTGTAAGTGAAGAGAGATCTAATGAACTTTTAGAAAACACAAATTCAGATCCAGAACTACAAGCGGTCAAGTATTATATATGTAATAGATGGCCTAATCGATTATCTTCTGTTAAAAGTGAATCCAAACCCTATTACCAATACCGAGATGAAATATATGAACTAGATGGATTTCTCCTCAAAGGAAATAGATTGATTATTCCAAAATCAGACAGACTAGATATTCTAAATCGCATTCACTCTACTCACTAAGGAATAGTATCCTGCCAAAAACGTATCAAGATTCAGTTTTCAGCAACCACTTCAACAGCATCCTGTTCCTGCATTACCTTGGCAAAAATTTGGAGTTGACTTTGTTCAAGTAGGAGCGAAAAATTAACTAATTGTTTGCGATTATCACTCAAAGTTTATTGAATTGGTTCAAATGACAAAAAAATATGCTTTATCAACAACAGATGGGTTAATGAGTGTATTCAAATCTCATGGATTACCCCAAACTATAATATCAGACAATGGACCTCCTTTCGATTCAATGTTCTTTGAAAATTTTTGTGTGAAATATGACGTTACCCTTACCACCTCAAGTCCACGTTACAGTCCATCAAATGGATTAGTCGAGCGGCATATTGAAACTGTCAAAGGAATGCTTATGAAAAATCCAAATAAACATCCTTTTGAAATTGTTATGGAATACAATAGTACATCGAAGCAAAAGTTACCTTCTCCATCGGAAATGTTAATGGGAAGAAAATTCAGAACACTCTTGCCCTGTTCTGAAAACATCCTTAGGCCTAAATTCAACATTGATAGGAATTTGGCAATGCTGAATGCCAATCAACAACGGGCAGATCGATACTACAACATTGGTAAGAAACATCTCACTCCATTGCACGATAAACAACCTGTTGTTATTCAAAAAGATACTCGAAAATGGATTCCAGGTTAAGTTCTTGAAAAGGATAGCTATCCTGAGAGTTATATTGTGAGGTATCTATAGAAGAAATCGAATCCATTTACGACCCATACCTTCTACTGCATATACTGGATGCTCATCAGTAACTTCAGATGCTCTTAGGGGTAGGTACTATTGACTTGTCAAATTATTCGCCAAGTTCGTCAACACAAACGACAAATGCTAATTCAGAGCCCAATATGCATCCATCAGTTATCTCAAATCAAAAAAGAAATCCACAATTTCAAGGAAATGAAAATCGATTATCCGTAGCAAGTCAAGATTTCAATTGCAATCATTCAAGTATTGATGTTGACCCTCAACCAGACCCTTCTAATCATACTAGCGTTGATTCTCAAACAACCTCTCCTTATTCCAATGGTACTCTTGATACAGAACTTGTGGAAAGATCTTCAAAGGGGAGAATAATAAGAAAACCCATCAGATACAAGGACTTTGTTTAGTTTAGCAGTTTTGTTTTCAAGGGAAGCGTGTTACAAGTTGTTACATGAAAAACCTTAAGTTTAGCAGTTTTGTTTTCAAGGGGAATGTGTTACAAGATGTTACGCTCTGCATATCGTATTTGGATTGACGTTATAATTATAGACAGATAGAGTTGTCATATATTATATTATTGTCAATTGAAGAGTTAAAAGTAAATCACAGTTTTGAAGTAGTTGATCGTATAATACTACCCATAGTACGAAGTTTGTGGAGTGAGAAATACTCATTCTAACATAAAAAAGTTTCTATTCGAAAGGGAGAGACAACATTGATAATAAAAGCAATACCTACACTGCATTAGGTCGTAGGACGCTTGTACTATCTATCACGTTCATGAATTCTTGATATTAATGTGTTGTCATCAAAATTCTGATGCAGAATTGAATTTAGAACTAATTTCATTTGAAATATTTTTCCTTTTCATAATTTTTTTGTTTATTACTCAAAGAAAAGTCTGCAACTACGGTAATTCAGTAAAAGAATCGACTACACATCAAGTGGAACCAATAACATTATACAACTGAAACACAATTATAATTTTTGCGATGGATGATTACACGAATTGAATTCATGTTTGCCAAGAATAGTAGTGGAATAAAAAATGTTTATGGAATATTACTCCGAAATAAGTCTTAATATTGACAGGTAGTTGCAAGTATAATGTAAATTTGTGTATTCAGCAATTCAAAACATATCGATAGTAAGTGAAGCAACTGGTGCAATTGAGAAGTTAATTGCGAAAACAATGATGAAGGCATGTGTGAATCATGCCAATCATCGTGAAGCAATCACAAACGAATTCAACAAACTACTGAACTGAAATATATATGTTAGTTAATGTTAATGTCCGAAAAGTAAGGAAATATCTTATACACTCTAAACGCAGGTTGTAGTTTTAATAGCCCACCGAAGAAAATGGAGGACTGGTAATTAATTCTCTTCTGCAGTCTTTCGTTTGGTTCAACGGACTTTCTCATTAATTTCATTTGTGACAATATCGTAACTGTTCCTAAGTCAACTTATATTTTTCTATATATCTATAAAAAAGATGTTCTATTTCTTATGAAATTCTGCACTCGTTCCTATTATTGCCAGAAATTCTGGACAATTCGATGATTAACTGGGTTGTTCACTATAAGAGAATGTATAAGATTACAGATTACACTGAATTACGGGTTGATTCCAAAAATAGTTTCTTTCGTTGATATTTTTCAACGTAGTTTTGAGTTCATGTTATAGATGAATTTCTATAACCACATAGTAATCGACACAAACCTTCTGAAATATTTTGAACAATTTACTATGGAATATTTCAAATATCTGGGGTATCTATTTTAAATACCGATATCTACTCACGGGTGTACAATCATGAGAAATAGTACATTTTGTATGTAGTACGTCAGTCGGATTCAGGAGATGCTGACATCATGAATTGGAATTGATGTTAGTATCCTACGAAATATCTAAAAATTAATAAAATTCCACCGCTCAACTTTTCAGAAATCACAACAAAACTGGCGAACCTTAGACTCACCCCGTATAACGTGAGTTCGTCGTAAGTTCGGCCTATCGAACAAACGATGTGGTTGATATAGTCTAAATAGTATCGACACAAAGGCCATTTGAAATTTTGAAAAAGTGAACACGGTATAATCGAATCTATTGAATTCGGAACGTTAGTGCAATGGAGACATTTGATCAGCATCATGAAGTCTAACATAAAAAAGTCAAGCGAATTCGCCGAAAGCCAATTTCCCATTGATACGGTGCCTGGTCCTTTCATTAATTTGACAAATGTGGATGAGAGAATTTCTCATGAAGTTGTTTTTTTCCAATGTTCCTTGTATATTTCACAAAATTGTTAACAATGAACTCAAAATCTTGAATTCATTTTGTTTTCGGAGAGTAATTTTTATTCTATTTGCCCTAAGAATAGCGTGGACGGCTTCGAGCTACATTTTCAAGTACGTGTTGGTGCAGACGTAGTTCCTGAATAAGGGAAAAGTGTGAGGACAAAATACAGTTCGGAGCAAGTATCGAAACTCGAATATTATTTCTAAAAAGATATATATCCCGCAAAGCAAGAAAAGTTTTATATATCTCAAGAACTCAGCTTAGGCGAAAAACATGTGAAAGTATGGTTTCAGAACAGAAGAATGAGGATGAAAGGTTCTGAAACTGGTTCAACAGTTCAACGAGTACCTGTTCTGGGTTTAGGAGTTAGTCTGGTTGACCCAATTCAAGATCTCCTCTCCAAGAAAAAGTGAAATGTTCTGAAACTAAAGAAACCGGTTTAGTTCAACACATGCCGAGTAAGCAGCACTCAGACCGAGTACCTGTTCAGGGTTTACGAGTTACTCAACATCTCTCGGAAGGGCCGACCGCCAGATGATCTAATGACACTACTCTCCAACTGCAAAATTACTTAGGAGATGATAATTTTGTCCAGATTGAGGAGTTGCTGGAGGGGCCGACATGCAGCGATTCGAATGATGTGGATGCCCTCATAATAGAAATTATCGGAGATAGGTGTGTGCATATTTGAATGAGCCGTAATGTCTTGAATCGAATTATTCTATTGTAATTGTGTTGTTACTTTCTACGAAATGTCGAGTAACAGTGACGCAGAAAAGCAGAGTGTTAAAGTGGTAAGTTGAACATCATTTCATACAGAAGATTCCTGTAACTTTGAAAGTGATTATTATACAACTACGATATTTTCATTCTGCTGGGTAACTGAAATATTTTATTGACAAATATGGATCAGAGTAATTTCTCATGAAGTTGTTTTTTCAATGTTCCTTGTATATTTCACAAAATTGTTAACAATGAACTCAAAATCTTGAATCCATTTTGTTTTCGGAGAGTAATTTTGGACGGCTTCGAGCTGCATTTTCAAGTACGTGTTGGTGCAGATGTAGTTCCTAAAAAAGTAAAAAGAGTGAGGACAAAATACAGTTCGGAGCAAGTATCGAAGATGGAATATTATTCCGAAAAAAATAAATATCCCACGAGGCAAAAAAGTATTTATATCTCGCAAGAACTCAGCTTGGGCGAAAAACAAGTGAAAGTATGGTTTCAGAACAGAAGAATAAAGATAAAATGTTCTGACACTGGTTCAGTTCAACACATGCCGAATAAGCAGCACCGGGGCCGAGTATCTGTTATGGATTTAGGAGTTAGTCTGGTTGACCCAATTCAAGATCTCCTGGAAGAGCCGACTGCCAGAGGATCTAATGATACAGCTTTCCGACAGCCAAATTCCTTAGGAGATGATGATTTTGTCAAGATAGGGTAATTGTTGGAGGAGCCGACATGCAGCGATTCGAATGATGTAGATGCCCTCATTGAAGAATTCATCGGAGATGGGTATCTGCATCACTTCGGTAGTTATTGATTTATTACTTCTGATAAAATAATCAAAATTATCTGTAGTATTCTCTATGAATCTTTAAACTGTAAAAGTAATATACTGCGTGATTATGTCGCAGTATGCTTGTGCTATTCCTGACTCATTCTGAATTGAATATAACACTCATCTCATTTGTAATATTTCTATTTTCCATAATTTTTTGTTCATTACACAGGTAAGAGTATGTGACAAGGGTCAGTAAAAGAAACGATTACTTCTAAATAGCATGAGAAAAATAATTTTTGCGGTGGATCATTGATTCTTCACGAATTGAATCCGAATTTGCAGAGCATGGTAGTAAAATAGATATATTTTTCCATATATTCATTCGCTTAGGCGAAATTCTAGTGAACGTGTAGTTTCAAAACAGAAGAAAAAGTGAAATGTTCTGAAACTAAAGAAACCGGTTCAGTTCAACACATGCCGAATAAACAGTACCCAGACCGAGTTCTTGTTCAGGGTCTACAAGTTACTCAGCATCTCTCGGAAGAGTCGACCGCCAGAGGATCTAATGACACCACTCTCCAACAGCAAAATTCCTTAGATGATGATTTTGTCCAGATTGAGGAGTTGCTGGAGGGGTCGACATCCTGAGCCGAAACGTCGAATTTCAACAAATTCTAGACGCGGTTCAACCCGAACTTTTAGTTTTCAAATATCTGACCGCGGAAACCTATCTGAACACATATATATATATATATATATATATATATATATATATATATATATATATATATATATATATATATATATATATATATATATATATATATATATATATATATATATATATATATATATATATATATAAAAGAAACAGGGATATGCTCTCGAGGGAAATTGTGAATAACAAGAAGGAACATTTTATTGGACTAAGCCCTCTAGTAAAAATGCAACCGTAGACACGTGTTTCGATCTTAGGGATCTCATCAGTACGGTGAAAGCAAGTGTAAGGATGTGCAACACTTGATTGCAGGTGAAACAACAAATGAACGGAGTCAACAAACAGGAAGCCAACCGCACATTTGTGGCTTCAGTCGTAACACCTCGTGTTTACAAGGCAAGAAACGACGTCGCCACGGAGGCAGCTATAGCTACCTGCGTGACATCCGAGTCCAGGAATATAAATGAAACAGGGATATGCTCTCGAGGGAAATTGTGAATAACAAGAAGGAACATTTTATTGGACTAAGCCCTCTAGTAAAAATGCAACCGTAGACACGTGTTTCGATCTTAGGGATCTCATCAGTACGGTGAAAGCAAGTGTAAGGATGTGCAACACTTGATTGCAGGTGAAACAACAAATGAACGGAGTCAACAAACAGGAAGCCAACCGCACATTTGTGGCTTCAGTCGTAACACCTCGTGTTTACAAGGCAAGAAACGACTTCCTGTTTGTTGACTCCGTTCATTTGTTGTTTCACCTGCAATCAAGTGTTGCACATCCTTACACTTGCTTTCACCGTACTGATGAGATCCCTAAGATCGAAACACGTGTCTACGGTTGCATTTTTACTAGAGGGCTTAGTCCAATAAAATGTTCCTTCTTGTTATTCACAATTTCCCTCGAGAGCATATCCCTGTTTCATTTATATTCCTGGACTCGGATGTCACGCAGGTAGCTATAGCTGCCTCCGTGGCGACGTCGTTTCTTGCCTTGTAAACACGAGGTGTTACGACTGAAGCCACAAATGTGCGGTTGGCTTCCTGTTTGTTGACTCCGTTCATTTGTTGTTTCACCTGCAATCAAGTGTTGCACATCCTTACACTTGCTTTCACCGTACTGATGAGATCCCTAAGATCGAAACACGTGTCTACGGTTGCATTTTTACTAGAGGGCTTAGTCCAATAAAATGTTCCTTCTTGTTATATATATATATATATATATATATATATATATATATATATATATATATATATATATATATATATATATATATATATATATATATATATATATATATATATATATATATGTTCAGATAGGTTTCCGCGGTCAGATATTTGAAAACTGAAAGTTCGACGTTTCGGCTCCGATTTTGGAGCCATTTTCAAGAACTGAAAAAGAAAGAAAATTAATAAATGGTTGAAACGTAATTCTACGCTGAGATCTCAATCTGCCTACTCCTCAGGTATAATTACGTTAGGTTTTTGTGACTTGACGTCGGGGTCAGTTCTCTCGAAGGAGTAGGCAGATTGAGACCTTAGAGAGAACCAGTGACGAGACATGGGGAGTAGGCAGATTGAGACCCCGACGTCAAGTCACAAAAACCTAACGTAATTATACCTGAGGAGTTGGCAGATTGAGACCCCAGCGTAGAATTACGTTTCAACCATTTATTAATTTTCTTTCTTTTTCAGTTCTTGAAAATGGCTCCAAAATCGGAGCCGAAACGTTGAATTTCAACAAATTCTAGACGCGGTTCAACCCGAACTTTTAGTTTTCATATATATATATATATATATATATATATATATATATATATATATATATATATATATATATATATATATATATATATATATATATATATATATATATATATATATATATATATATATATATATATATATATATATATATATATATATATATATATATATATATATATATATAAACAGAGATGTGCTCTCGAGGGAAATTGTGAATAATAAGTAGGACATTTTATTGGACTAAGCCCTCTGGTAAAAATGCAACCGTAGACACGTGTTTCGATCTTAGGGATCTCATCAGTACGGTAAAAGCAAGTGTAAGGATGTGCAACACTTGATTGCAGGTGAAACAACAAACGAACGGAGTCAACAAACAGGAAGCCAACCGCACATTTGTGGCTTCAGTCGAAACACCTCGTGTTTACGAGGCAAGAAACGACGTCGCCACGGAGGCAGCTATAGCTACCTGCGTGACATCCGAGTCCAGGAATATAAGTAAACAGAGATGTGCTCTCGAGGGAAATTGTGAATAATAAGTAGGACATTTTATTGGACTAAGCCCTCTGGTAAAAATGCAACCGTAGACACGTGTTTCGATCTTAGGGATCTCATCAGTACGGTAAAAGCAAGTGTAAGGATGTGCAACACTTGATTCGAGAGCACATCTCTGTTTACTTATATTCCTGGACTCGGATGTCACGCAGGTAGCTATAGCTATAGGTGTTTCGACTGAAGCCACAAATGTGCGGTTGGCTTCCTGTTTGTTGACTCCGTTCGTTTGTTGTTTCACCTGCAATCAAGTGTTGCACATCCTTACACTTGCTTTTACCGTACTGATGAGATCCCTAAGATCGAAACACGTGTCTACGGTTGCATTTTTACCAGAGGGCTTAGTCCAATAAAATGTCCTACTTATTATTCACAATTTCCCTCGAGAGCACATCTCTGTTTACTTATATTCCTGGACTCGGATGTCACGCAGGTAGCTATAGCTGCCTCCGTGGCGACGTCGTTTCTTGCCTCGTAAACACGAGGTGTTTCGACTGAAGCCACAAATGTGCGGTTGGCTTCCTGTTTGTTGACTCCGTTCGTTTGTTGTTTCACCTGCAATCAAGTGTTGCACATCCTTACACTTGCTTTTACCGTACTGATGAGATCCCTAAGATCGAAACACGTGTCTACGGTTGCATTTTTACCAGAGGGCTTAGTCCAATAAAATGTCCTACTTATTATTCACAATTTCCCTCGAGAGCACATCTCTGTTTACTTATATTCCTGGACTCGGATGTCACGCAGGTAGCTATAGCTGCCTCCGTGGCGACGTCGTTTCTTGCCTCGTAAACACGAGGTGTTTCGACTGAAGCCACAAATGTGCGGTTGGCTTCCTGTTTGTTGACTCCGTTCGTTTGTTGTTTCACCTGCAATCAAGTGTTGCACATCCTTACACTTGCTTTTACCGTACTGATGAGATCCCTAAGATCGAAACACGTGTCTACGGTTGCATTTTTACCAGAGGGCTTAGTCCAATAAAATGTCCTACTTATATATATATATATATATATATATATATATATATATATATATATATATATATATATATATATATATATATATATATATATATATATATATATATATATATATATATATATTTGACTACTGCTATATTACAAATCTGTAATCTTTGGCAAAATAAATGATATCTATCTATCTAAGCAATAACAAACAAATTTAATAAACTGCTGAACTCAAGTAAATATGTCCAAAATGTAATGTAAAATCTCAAACACTCTAAATGCAGGTTGTACTTTCCATAGTTAATCAAAGAAAATGAATGACGGGTATTTCCCTTCAAGCCTTTGCCAGGAAATTATTTTTTCAACCTCAACAGAATTTAGTCATCATTCTTTACTTTGATTCAATTAACTTTCTCAATAATTTGAGACCGTAATGCCTTCCACCAGTACAACCATGACCGTGCAGCAAAAGGATTTGAAGTCCCAACACTTTCAGCGGCCCATAAGTACCACCCCTATCGACGAAGACGAATAGCCGATCCTTCCCCTTTATGGATCTCTCTGAGGAGGGAGCAATTATATCCGAAGATATCAACCCATGTCAGCGAACTCGAGTACTCCCATGAAGGTTCACCGTACCTCGGAAATACGTCAGCAGTTTCAATCTCGGACGCTGCTATATTATTTTTCACCTAACGTCAGTCTTGACTTTAAATTTTGGTTCAACTCAACCTGAGTTATAAAATTAGCAGTATCAATGAATCCTGTTCCTTTTGAACCAAGTATTTCAATATCAAAAATGGGTAGACTTCTAGGAATACAAAACGAAACATCAGTTTCCAGCAAAAAGAATTCAGATTTTATTCCCTTATTTTGAGATTTCGTATTACATTTGGGACAGTCTTTCCTATAGAAGCCTGGATTTCCGCAACCAATACATGAAATAACTGGAGATACTTCATTTCACGAAGTAATCGGCGATATACTTTCATAAGATTCACTGTGTATTAGAATGTGAGAAACCTGAGCTTGAACTCCCATCATCCTTTTTGTTTAGCAATCGACGGCATTCTTCGACCGAATGACTGAAAACTATATAGTATCTACACTTTGGTTTATTTTCAGTAGGATTGCGCATAGGACTATCTTTTACTTTGCAGTTTGGCTCCATTTCGAAAAAAGTTCTTCAGCTCTCCGTGAAAGATCCAAAAGAAAAGTTCACGAAATATTTTATAAATAGGGTTTTCGGGACCATGAGTGTGTTTTTTAGAAGATCTATGACATCTTTCCATTATGAAATTGTTGATTTAACACCTTGCCACCAAGTTGCAACTAAATCTATCAGCAACATTGACAAACCTTTCATCGCGAGATCGTCCGGAATGTTCACACTCTTTGTAAGTTTGAATCGCGTCAATAAAAGCATTCACATCTGAAGTTTTACTTTCATCAAAACGATGCGAACATTTTGCGAAACTACCTTTCAATATCGCACTGGTATAAGACGGTGGCGTCGCGTTTTATGTGTTGGGATTATTCGCACGAATCTGTCCTATGATGGTTTGTTGCAAAGAGTCTAATAACGCAGCAAATTGTTCATGAGTCATGGTAATACATTTTACTTTACCTTGATCTGTTGACTTTTCAGTTGAACCAGAAGTTATACCTGTATTTTTACACCTTTCGATAAATAATCAGTGATCGGCCTGTGGTGATGGATTTAGTTGTGAAATGAAACAGCACTGCAAATAATTCCTGGCAAATACTGGGGCAAATAGTCATGACATAAACCTGTTCACTTCAATTTCTTGTATGAACCACTAGCAAAGTTGTAAATGAACGTCCGTTTGAGAGCAGTGTGTCCCTCATTCCACCAAGGACCCCTATTATCAGAACTACCATCTTGACAGAATAGTTTGGGTAGAGTAGATCTTGATATTTAGTCCGTTTTTCCTCCTCTTTTCAGACGATGTTCGTTTCGCCAGGAACTCAATGGTCGAGGAGGTTTATTGGCTTGTATTTTCCTGAGGGTGGGGAATGAGCAGTTCCAATATATTAGGCACTTCTTATCCTCCACAATGGACTCAATATCCCCCGGAGCATAAGGCAAAACCGGTGTCTCGTCTACTCCGTACGAGTGTCGTAGATGGTTGTACGACACTCGTAAGGTCGCATTATGCCTGTGGATATAGGCTGAGACCGCATAAGCTGGACAAGCTGACAGCAAATGCATTATGGTCTAAGCTGTCCCACGATACGCTCTGCATCTAGTGTCAAGGACCTCTATACCCATCACGCGACTGCGGTAGACGATGGTGTTGACACCATCCTAGCAGGCCATTTTGAATCCCTCGGTTTTCGATTTCAGCCTACTTGACCTGAGAAAAGCGATGGTCAGGTTTCTGGATGAGCCAAGGTCTTCTTTGTTCTTGAAGAAGACCCCATGCATTGGCTTATCCTTATGTAGCTGTAGGAGCCTGTCACACTCCGCAGCTTTCACGTGGGCTTTTTGCTGAACGGGTTCCAACTCGGTGACAGAGTTTCAGTTCGTCCGTTCAGTGTCAAATACGAGACCGAGTTCATCGGCTGCACGGGTTGCTGCCTTGAAAAGAAATGCTCCAATCCCTACTTTTTCGTGATCACATACTTAGCAGAGAAGGGGATCTGAACTCTTGATGACTTTACAGGCATCATCCAGTACCATTCTGTTGTATAGACACTTCAAACTCAAAAGTCCACGGCCTCCCCGTTGTCTGGGGAAGTATAACCGTGGAACAGACGATTTGGGATGCAAGTTTCTATAAATATGCATCATTTTGCGAGTTTTTACGTCGAGTTGTCGCTGCTCTTCCTGAGCCCATTTCATTACTCCAAAGGAGTAGAGTAGAATTGGAACGGCAAGAATATTAGTTGCAGCCACTTTGTTCTTTCCCGACAGTTCTGAAGACCAGATCTGTCTGAGTTTGTGCTGATACTTGCCGCGGAGAGAGCTTTCAACAGTATGGGTATGGCGGCATCCAGATGATGTAGGATGCTTTCGTCTACAAGCTGAACGTCCTCTCCGTGTTCCTCGCATCGTCCTCTTCTGAGATGAAACATGGTACATTTGTCGATCCCAAATTCCATTCCGATAACATGCGTGTACTCTTGCACCACCCTTAAAGACTAATTGAGGTCCTTTTCTCCGGACGCATAAAGTTTGAGGTCATCTATGTAAAACAAAAGGGTGACCTTATGTATCCGGTTGCTGGGGGTGCCGCAGTTGTATCCGCGGGTTTCCGTAGTGCAACGGACAATGGCAGTAGTGAGATGCAGAAGAGAAGAGGGCTGGGGGAGTCTTCCTGAAACACGCCCTTTCTAGAGATAACCTGCCCTGTTTGGACTCTGACTTGACCAGATGTTATGGTGAAGCGAGTCCTCCAGAGCGGCATCAGCTGTTAAATGCATCTCACTATTTGATTGGGTACCCGCAAGGCATCTGAGCAAATGCATGATAAGTTCATGCGATGTTGTTTCAAATGCCTTGCGATAGTCGATCCAGGCCATTGAAAGGTTACGCTTGTACTGCACGGAGCCATGCGTGAAGCATCTATCGATCAGCAGGTTCTCCTTGCAACCAGCGACCCCCTTCTTTGACCCTCTTTGCTCATATATCCGTTCATACACCGGCTCAACTGCGGAGAGTATTCGCATGTATAAGATGCGGGTAAACATCTTTGTTATCGGTCTGTAGTTCATCGGATCAGACAAATCTCTGTTTTTGGGGATTAGCACGGTTCGCCCCTCGACAAACCAATCCAGAATCTGTTGCTCCCCATCTAGCCATGAGTTGAAAACTCTTGCTAGATGGTGGTAGGTACTTGGAATTTTTTTCCACCAATAGTTTAATCAGGCCATCAGGACCTGGAGCAGCAATATTCTTCGAGCCTTTGAGGGCCCGTCGAATTTCTTCCGGGGTTATCGGATTGCGCAGTTCATTGAGCTCAGACTGACGAAGGCTCCTGCAGAAAGCTTCAAACTGCGCTAGGGCTGGAGTATCTAAGTTGAGTGGTTGCGGAAATTCGTAAATTCCCTCCCAGAAGGTTTCTACCCGATCAGCCGCCGGAGGGTTATCCACAACACGTGGAGGCTCTTGGAATAGGTGAGAAGGTTTATCGCGGAACTTCATGTTCTCCGCGATGCTTCTCGCCCGCCTCACTAGTGACTTTTTTGCAGCATTCGTATCCTATCAATAGTGTTGTTTCATGGTAAACAGCACGTCTTGATTTAGCGTGTGGTGAGCTCGTCTCAAATTTGCGGCAATTCGCCGCACTGCGGGCGTGAAGGGCCTATTGGCCGCCACGTAGTCCGCCACACACTGGATACGAGAAGCGTGTTGTCCTTTAATGTTGATCAACAAAATAATTAGGCCATGTCAATACTCATACCATGAAAACGTTACTCTCCCTCATAGTAGTCATTAACGTCTCAATTTATCTAATCCTTTCGATAGTGGTTACGAATTACAAAATGTTAGACAGTGCGCGCCCCAAGTATGGAAATATGAAGAAATATTTGACTCCCTCTAAGATATAATAACAAAATTTTGGATACTTATATTAGATGGACCAGCAATTTCAAATTTTATATTTTCGACGTTGCCAAATGTATAGTTTCTGAAATATGCAAACAATATGGAACATTTCTTCCTTCAAAAGTCTTTACCTAAAACTGAGATTTAATAATTGGCGCACCTAACTGAAGGAGGTAGATTCCAATCCTTCAAAAAAAAGGACTCACATGAAGTCCAAATACAAACGACATCGAAGAACCACGGAAGGACGATCTATTCAGCGGAAGAACATGCAGACACTTACTTCCTTCGGAGCAACGCCTGCGAAATAGGATTGCGTCCTCCGCATAGACACTCTTTGGCAAGCAATCTTTAGAAATAGTCTAGTTTATTCTCAATTTTCAATTGATTTTCATTTCGAAAAACCAGTTCTTTCATCAACCTTCATATGGCTCAATCAGAAAATCTTCCCTCACCTGAGGTTGAACCTTATGAAATGAGTGAAATATTTTCTATGATCCCGGAATATGATGGCGATCAAATATTCCTCAATACTTTCATTCAAGCGTGTAATACTGCTTACCGCATGGCCAAATAAGATAGAAAAAGGCTAGTAATCTTGCATATCAAAAACAAACTCAGAGAAATAGTTACCTGGCGAATCACCTCTGACGTGTATTAACAGGCTACAAACACATACCTAATACATAAATGCACTCTACAGTGCAGAAACAAAATTTTTCCACTGATCAAAAAAATTCCCAATCTGCTCTCATCAGCTTTATGTGAATGGAACACCATATTATATTGAAGAACTAGAAGTAAACGACAAAAAAGGCGAAGTTGAAGCTGAACTGCAACCTATACCACTGGAAAAAAATACCACTGTCAAAAAGAACATTAGATGAACATCGTGACTGCCACTTTCTAGCAGTAACAGGACACTGGAAATCTGAATGGCAACTAAAACTATATGGAATAAAAAAAATTAGGTTGGCTTCTTACTACTGTCGCAATAAAAACGAACACGGAGGTGCAGCAGTCTATGTGAGAAATAATATCAACTACAGAGTGCTTAAAAACATATATAGTTTTTGTAAGCGAGACGTATTTGAATGCGCGGCAATTGAATGTTCAATAGAAAATAATAAATAGAGAGAAACAAAATATAACAAGAATGAATTTTCTACTTGATTCTTACTCATTTGCCTTTACGATTCATGAATATACAAGAATAACTTCAAACTCGAAACATGTATTGACAATATCTTAACAAATTTTCAAGTAGACTATAGTACTAACATCATAAATTCAACTATTTCTGATCATACTGCGCAAAAAATAAGCTTTATAACAAATAAAATAACATTGCCAACTCACAAATATGTAAGAATATTCTCAAATGACAATAAGGACAAGTTCATTGAAGAATTAAAAGATCAAGACTGGAAAGCTGTAAATAGCATCAGCGAGAACAATGTAGATAAACAATGGTACGTTTTTATTGACACGTTTTTGAAAATATTTTATGAGTGTTTTCCGTTAAGACTTGTACAAGAGAAATATACAAAAATTCTGCGCAATGATACAGAAATAGAAGAACATATGATAAAATTAAATGTAATGCTACTCATATCAAAATCACACCAAAATTTTAAACCCATATATAATGAAATGAAAACAGAATACCATAAATTATTAGTTAAGAAAAGAGGAGATTTCTACCAATCGAAAATTAATCAGTCCGATAACAAAATGAAGTGCATGTGGAGTATACATAATGAAATAACTGGCAAAATTAAACAGAAAGATTCTCTATTCGAAGGAAACCCAACATTAAATGCGAATCAATTTAACGAATTTCTACTGAGCGTCATTCCTGAACTAATTGAAAAATTGGGAAAGTCCGAATTTACATGTAAAGTCTCAAATAATCCACAATCAATGTTTCTCCAACCAATAACTAATCTATGAACTAAATAGAATGGGGCAAAAAATAAAAACCAAGAATACATGTGGTGATGATGAAATACCAGTAAGTCTTATGAAATTATGCATTATATGCTACATTATAAATAATTCATTTAAATATGGTATTTTTCCCTAACAACTCAAAATAGCTGTAGTGACGCCTATTCATAAAAAAGGCAATACCGAATCATTTGAAAATTACAGACCTATAAGTGTTTTACCCTCTTTTTCAAAACTTTTTGAGATGGCCATGTGCGATAGACTCATGAATTTCATGAAACCCTATAATCTCTTGAATTCTGTTTAGCATGGCTATACCTATAAAAGGAAGGTCAGTAGAAACAGCAACTATACAGTTCACAGAAATGATTTTGGAATCATTTGAAAAAAACGAAATACTCCTGGGAATATCTAGATTTATCCAAAGCATACGACTGTCTCAATCATAAATACTTATTGACCAAACTTGAAAAATATGGGATCCGAGGAAATGTATTAGATTGGTTCAAATCATACTTATCCGAACGCCAACAAAGAACAAAAACATTAAAGAACAAACAAACATTCAAGTCTGACATAAGGGTAAACAATATAGGTATTCCACAAGGAAGTATAACTTGTCCCATTTTATTCATAATCTTCATGAATGACATCCTAGAAATCTTGAATAATGAAAATAATGCATGCAATATCATTAATTATGCTGATGACACCAATCTGTTGGTTTCAAGCACAAACTACCCAAATTTATTGAATAAAGCAGACACTTTGATGAATAGAACAGAACACTGGTTCACAAAAAATAATTTGATCTTAAATGTAGACAAAACTAACATCATACTTTTCAGAACAGCACAACAAAAAATTGAAACTCCAAAAACAATTGAATTACTGAATAAAAAAATTGACGTTCAAAACTCAACCAAATTCTTGGGTATCCATACAAACGAACATCTGTGCTGGCATACACATATTGAAAATATAGGGAAGAAATTGAACCAAATTTGCTACACAATCAGGATTATTATTAACTATCTCAACGAAATTTCAATGAAAATCATGTATTATTCAAATTTTGAATCGTCAGCAAAATTTGGAATAATATTTTGGGGAAGTAATAGTAACATATCAGACATTTTTTGCATTAAAAAAAGGGTAATGAAAACAATTTTCAAACTCAAGTATGGCAAATCCTGCCGAGGTTTATTCAAATCAAAAGGCATCATGACAATATTTGCACTCTATATTTATGAATGTGTGGTATATTTTTTTAAAAATAAAAACAAATTTTCAGTTTCTAGTGATAACCACTCATATCCTACACGAAGCACAAACGTGAGTTTCCCAATACATAGATTGACACTTACTGAGAAACACCCATCATATGCAGCATTAAAGTTTTTTAATAAATTACCTAATAGTATCAAAACCTGTAAAAGCCTCAACAAATTTAAAAACCTTGTTAGAAGCTTCCTAGTTAGTTTAGAACTTTATTCTATTCATGAATATTTGGATGTATGAATCATTTATCCTGTACAAATTGTGTTGACGTTGTTTCGTTTTATGTTTTTCTGTCTTATGTCCTATAATTGATGTAAAACATTCTCCGAAATATATTATTATTATTATTATTATTAAAGCATCGAGCGCACTACCTACACCACTATCAAGCAATAATAATTGGACAAAAGTCTTTTGCATTTGTAGATATATATATCTGGGCAGTAAACTATGAACCCATATATTCAAAATTTTTAAATTCCAAAAATAGACACATTTGTTTTAGACTCATACCAGACAAACGAGGTGTTGAGTCAATGAAACTACGTCTAACTTCAAATTGATACATAACAATATAAGAAGTATTGGTAAAAATCTGGATGAATTTTTGGTTCTACTTGAGTCCTTTGACTTCGACTTCCATTGTATAGTATTAACAGGAACTAGAAAGATACTAGACACGAACATTTTCAATATCCCCGCATATAAGGTAATGTACAATGAAGTTTATCTTAACCAAAATGATGGAACAGTTATCTTCATCAATACAAATATCTATAAATCACATGAAATAATACCATTCAATGATTCATTCTTGATAAAACTCAAAATACAACAGAATACTGAATCCATAATAGTGAATGCTTTATATAGATCGCCAGCAACTTGCATAGATCAATTCAATAACAACCTTCAAACATATTTAGAGAGTCAAGCACAAGAACACACAAAATATAATATAGTTGTTGGAGACATTAATATCAACATTATTGAAAAAGATAGCAATAAAGTAAATGATTATCTAACGACATTGTCTGAATATGGATACACATCAATAATTAATGAACCAACACGAAAATGTAATACCTATTGTTATTCCAACAGACATAACAGATCATCACACGATAGTGTTTCAACTAGTAGACGTAAAAATCACTGAATCGTAGAGAATAGAAGAAAATACATTGAGAAAATTAAAGAAATGGAATTTATATAAAAAATTAAAAACTTCAACTGGCAGAACCTATATTCCACTAAAAATGTCGACATATGCACAGAATATATGGTAAGCACAATACAAAATATACTGAAAGAATGTACTGTTCATATACCCGTTAAGGCAAGTAAAAGAAAACGTAAAAAGTGGATAACTGGTTCCTTGATTAGGTCGATTAATAAAAAGAATAAAATATACATAGATACAAAAAAATATCGGAATGACACGCAGCTCAAAACTGAATATCAGAACTACAAAAAAAACACCCAACAAACTGATACACAAAACTAAAAGAGATTATTACAAGAATAAAATTAATGGCAACTGTAATCCTAGTATTTTGTGGAAAACTATTAATGAAATGTGTAGCTCTAATGGAAATATAGAAATAAATAGAATCAGAGACGAAAATAACGAACTAGAAACCGATCTTACAAAAATGGTAGATATATTCAAAAACATGTACATTCAAACAGGAAGAAAATTGTCACAAAAAATAAACAGAACACTGAATCATAACTTTGAAGAAAATATTAGTAACTGCTCCATTTTTCTTTCACCAATCAATTATATAGAAGTATAAATGTTATAAAAGGGTTAAAAAACCATAAAGCGCCAGGAATTGATAACTTGAAAGCAGAAACTTACAAACTAGTGGCAGAATATATAGCTGAACCCATTGCATACATATTCAACAGAGCAATTGAAACTGAGTATTTTCCGTCATGTCTGAAATCATCAATTGTCATTTCCATTTTCAAAAAAGGCAGCCGGGACTCAGTAGCAAATTATCGACCTGTATCGATAACAAGATGGAAAGAGTACGCAAGATGCAATAATGGAGTTTACCAAACATATTCAAAGAGCCCTTGACAACAGTAAACCCACAATAGGTGTGTTTATAGACTTGTCAAAGGCATTTGACACTGTGAGCCACCCTATATTTTTAGCTACCTTAGAAAATAGTGGAATACGAGGAAATGCACTAAAATTGATTTCATCTTACCTCAGTAATAAAGAACTAAAGTGGCCAGAATTAGAAATGTAAGTAGCAGTCCTAAAGAAATAGAATGTGGAGTACCACAAGGAACGGTTCTGGGACCAATTTTATTCTGTCTGTATGTGAATGATCTATTTTCAGTCGAAATCTCTGGTAGAGTAACCAATTTTGCAGATGATACTGCCGTAATTTATACAGGAGAGAGCTGGTCCATAGTAAAACAAAAAGCAGAAAAAGTTATGGAAATGATAAAAGATTGGTTTGATTTCAAAAAATTATCGCTAAACGTAGAAAAAACTTACTTCATGCCTTTTTGTAACTTTCAGTCATCTCTTCCAGTCTACAACTACTTATCATTTCAAAAACAGATGCAAATAAAATCAATTGAATACATAAAATATCTTGGAGTTATGATTGACTCTCATTTGCGATGGAATCACCATATTGACTACATTGTGAGGAAATTAAGGTGTGTTCTATACAAGTTTCGTCAATTCCAACAAGTTTTAGAACTAAATCAGAAAAAACACTCTACTATAGTCTAGCCCTAAGTCACGCAATGTATTGTATGGTCGGGTGGGGAGTGGTATCAAAAACTTACCTAAGACCACTTGAGGTGATACAAAAGGAGTTTTCTGAAACTCATCGTAGACAAAAATATGCGGTATGAAACTGAAAAACTATATAAAGAAGGAAATATACTAGACATTAGACAACTCCATTTTAAGGCTCTCATTATGAAACAATATAAAGAAAAGAACCAGCTTCTGAAACGAAACCATAATTATTCAACACGTAATAAGAACCAATACTTGTTACCTTTTTATGCTAAATATGTAGGGCAGAGATCACACGAATTCTTAGGACCAAAAGCATTCAACAGTTTACGACAAGAAATACAAACATGCATTACCTTCTTCAATATGAAGAAAAGTCTTTTATTTTATTACATTATTATATTTTATCATAAACACAACAGTTTATGTATGTTAGTATGTATATTTGTAAGATTTTCTTTATTTGGTACATCACCGCAACATTGATATGGAATCAAAATTGGATAACTTATAAGTAATATTCTTTTCTTGAGTAACAAAGTATTTTGCATATACTCTTGTATTTCCAATAAATGAATTACAATTAGGTTCCAGTTTCAAAATTGAATTCGTTTTAATTATTTTTGTGACAATATCTTGTTTTTGACAATTAATTGTAACAGCCAAAGGATCTGATACAGTTATTAACCAAGTATTCTCTTGAATTTCAAAAACATTGTAATCTTTTGCAAAAAGTAAGGAAGTTGAACACATTCTAGGAAGTTTTAGTAATGGTCTCAAAATTTGAGCTTCACAAATTGCATTGCTATCAATTGGATAAGAATTAACATTTTCGCATATATGAAAATTATAAAAAAGTAACTTACACTGATCTAAATTTTGAAAAGCAGTGTACATCATAGAATCATCATCTTTTGCAATATAATTTTTATTTGTTGGTAAAATATGATGTAACCCTGTTCTGTTATCTAGGATAGGAATGGGGTACAATCGGTAAACAGTATAGATTTCAGGTTCAACTAAGGGAATTTTCAATACAAAAATTATCCTTGAATCTGCTTGAAAAGCTTTTTTGAAGAGATGATACTAAGTCATTGGGTTTAATTATTGAAGTATGGATAATATGTAGTCTAGCAAACGTAATTGCATTGAGAATGTCATTCAAATAATTTTCCAAAAATGTATAACTTTCCAATAGTTGTTCACAGATTTCGATGGTTTTCAACTTTGCATCAACCATTGCTAAATGGTCTGAAAGATCATAAATTGAAGTTTCAATTTGTTTTATATCTTCATTAAATGTTTCTTCATCTACTTGCAATTGTTGAATGGTACTATTAAATTCTTTTATTACAGAAGTTGTAACTGAAATTTGGTTTTTGAGTAAATTTTCAATTTGGTGTTCATCCCTGTATATTTTGTTAATACAATCATTAAAGTATTCACCGTCACTGGCAACTAAATTTCCGGTAAGGGCTTTCCAAATTGATCCAGCGCCATTTATTAAACCTCTTTTATATCTTTTGTTATAATCATTCGAATCAACTTGAGATTCGTAATACTTTTCCTCTACTTGATGAGCAATTTTATTCAACAGACTAATATGCGTACTGATTTCTCCATTAAAATATTTTATTCTCGGGTTGTTGGTTTCTATAAGTTCAATCAAGTCATTTAATATTCTTGCAATATGATCAATAGCTTCCTTTACTTGTGCCATATCTTTTACTACTAATAAAGTCCATTTTTCATTTGAAATTTTAATATCACCTTGTTCATGGTAATATACTCCTACTGAGTTATTAATAAGTGTTAACTTATACTGAGCGTTAACAATGTGGATGACTGCTAACATGAGAAGAATCATTCTTGATCTGAATTTTCTTTTTCTAGATTTTCCTGATCTGAAACAAAACATAGTTTCAGTCTATCAAAATTTACTTTTGAATTTTGATTTGTTTCAGGATTCTTAAGCATGGCTGAATTTTGAAACACTTCGATAATTTCGAAAGGTCCATTAAATTTATTTTCTAATTTATTCTTTATTTGAGTTTCTTTAACAAAGACTTTATCTCCAATTTTAAAAGATCGAGTTTCATGATGGATATTTTCGTCAAATCGTTTTTTCGCATTTTGTTTTCTCCTTTCAGTATTTTCACGAGCTACTTTATAATAATATTCCATTCTATTATTAAGATCTCTTATATATTTAGTTAAAAGATCTTTTTCTACCTGAAGTGTGTCCAAATATCAACTCATAAGGACTGAATCCATGAGTTTTATTTTTACTGTTGTTATAAGCAATAACAGCAAGGGGTAAGATTGACAGGGGATGTTCATTAGGATTTTCTGTCTTATGAACTCGTAACATTTTGCCAAGGGTGGCATGAAATCTCTCTAGAGAACCATTTGATTGTGGATGGTCTACACTAGAAATTGTAATCTTTATGTCGTATAGTGTACAAAGGTCTTTTACGATGTGATTATTAAACTCTTTACCTGAATCTACGTGGATTCTGAGTGGAGTTCCATAATGTTGGAAAAATACAAGTAAAGTACTAGCGACTGATTTTGCGGTTTGTCAGGTATTGGATATGCTTGGGTGAATTTAGTTAATTCGCATCTCAGTGTGAGAATATAATTTTGTACTGGAGTTTCTAAAATATCAACATTAACTCTTTCAAAAGCTGTTTTCTGTTATAACAAGAGGATTCTGTAAATTTTGTCGACATATTTTTGCTTTTTGACAAATTTCACAAGTTTTTATGAAATTTTCAACATCTTTTGTGATGACTGTCCAATTATATTTTTCTCTTATTCTTCTCAAAGTTTCATTTATTCCACGATGCAAATTCTTTTTACCATTGTGGTATTGATCTAATATTATTGGTATTTCATTTTCGTTGGGGGTTCGAACTACGTCATGACATATTTCGAATTTAATATTCTCTTTATCTGCTAAGATATATGAAAGCATTTCTTGAATAGGTAGATCGACATTATTTTCGACATAATACGTTTTTGAGGGTTGAAATGTGTCTTGGCATCGATATAAGGAACTGAACATGTATTCAATTGCATCTTCAGTTTCAAAAGTTACTAATATCAAATAATATTTCCGATCTTTTACAGTTCTACTGGAAACAATATTCATTTTATTTGGATAAAAATCTATATCTTCTTCAAATATATCGTCAAGTATTTTATCATGTAATGGTGTTAATTTTCTGTGTTGTGGAAAAATAACAATGTCTTTATGACTTTTGTCTAGTAATTGATCATTGATGAATTTAAATTTTGAGTAATCAATTAATGATTTGATTTTAAAAAGTCTAGAAAAGTTTGTTAATTCTTCTAATACAGTTTCTTGAGCTACTTCAGTCTCTGTATCTGAAATATCATGTTCTTCAAGATTATCATTTGCCATTAAAATATTTGATAAGACTTTGCTACAATCATCAAAATGATTCATTCTGATTCTAGATAAAGCGTCTGCGTTCTTATGAATTTTTCCGGGTCGATAAATAACTTCGAATTGGTATTCCTCTAATTTCAAACGCCATCTGGCTAATCTACTGCCAGGGTCTTTTATTGAAAATAACCATGTTAGTGGTCGATGGTCTACTATAAATTTAAATTTTCTACCATAAAGATAGGGTCTAAAATGTTTAACTGACCATACCATGGATAAAAGTTCTCGTTCAATAGTTGAATATTTTGTTTCAGCGGGACATAATATTCTAGATGCATAGGCAATAGGTAAGTCTTTTCCTATTGGTCCTTGAGATAATACGGATCCAATTGCAAATGAGCTTGCATCGGTTGTCAAGATAAAAGGTTCATCAAAATTTGGATAAATCAAAATAGGGGTTGAAGTCAAGGCTTTTTTCAATTCTTGGAAGGATTTTTTGCATTCTTCATCAAAATGGAAAGATACATCTTTCTGTAATAATCTTGTCATGGGTTTAGAAATTTTTGAAAAATTTGGAATAAATTTTCTATAATAACCTGCTAGTCCTAGAAATTCTTTAATTTCTCTTGGGTTAACTGGTTCTGGAAAATTAATTATACCATCGACTTTCGCGGGGTTTGGTTTTACTCCATCTTTAGTAATAACGTGTCCTAGATAGGCGACATCTTGTCTTAAAAATTCACATTTGTCCGGTTGTATTTTCAAATTTGCATTTCTTAATCGTTTGAAAACTAGTTTTAAGTCAAATATGTGTTCGTCTATAGTCGGGGAATAATTAATTATATCATCTATATATACCAAACATCTCTCGTTTCTAAGTCCGGTTAGGATATGATCTAAAATTCTTTGGAGAGTACTAGGAGAGTTTTTCTTTCCGAAAGGCATTCTGAGAAATTCGTATAAACCATTTTCAACAGAAAAAGCGGTTTTTTCTATGTCGTTAGGATGCATTTCAATTTGATGAAAACCTGAGGCTAGATCAAGGGTGGTAAAATATTGACATTTTCCGAGTTGGTCTAATAAATCTGATATATTGGGCAAAGGATATTTATCATCAATAGTTAGTTCATTTAATTTTCGATAGTCAATTACTACACGCCATATTTTTTTCCTGATGCTTCAAGTTTATTCGGTACGACCCAAACTGGGGCTGACCATGGTGAAATTGAGGGTCTAATTATATTTTGTTCTAATAATTTTGAAATTTGTGACTTCACTTCTTCTTTATGTACGTGTGGATATCTATAAGATTTTGTTGAAACGGGTTGTGCACCATCTTTCAGTTTCACTGTATGTTTAATTTCACTTGTGAAAGTTAAAGGATCACCTTCTAAATAAAATATGTCTGTGAATTCTAAACATAAGGTCTCAATTAGTTCTTTCTCTTCTTCATTAAGATGTTTTAGACGAAGTAAATTCTTTATTTTCTCTGGACGGCTTGTTTGTATGTTTTCTGTTTCAATGTCAACTTCATTTCCATGATATTCTTCAAATTGTAAGTCATTAAAATCAATAGATTTTTCAATTGCATTTACATTCACAACGGTTACTAAAAATTCTCCTTTTTCGTTAATTTTGACTATGGCATTTGGAAGTTTAACTTTCTCTTTTTCAGTAGCTAACAGTATAGCATCTGTATTTCTTAATTAGGATTTTAATTTAAAAACTTTTTCAACTCTTGGTTCGATTGTTATTTTATTTTCGAAATTTTGTGTACTGAACTTTTCCTGTAAGTTTCCTTGAATTTTTTGTTCATTATTTATTTTTACTGATGTTCCAGCAAGTGTTTTCCGGGCTGAATATAAAGGGAAGGTTTTATAATTCAAAATTCAAACTTGATTACCAATATCTACTACTCCATCAAATTTTTTCAAAAAATCCTAAAATTCCGTCAAATTCGATATCTAAATCGTGTACATAAACTTTATGCCAAACTGGTTTTTCTTCTGTGCCAAATTGTATTAAAACTGACTCTTTCACCATTACTTTTCCATCTGTAACTCCTGTAACTGGGATATTTTCTGTAAATCTCTTTGTATAATTTTCAGCTGTTTTCCTTTTAAAAATCGAGATACCTTCACCTGTGTCAATTAATATTTTAAAATTAGCTGGGCTGATTAAATAATACAAATCGCTACAATTGGATGTTATAGAAATTGCTGATCTGTCTTGAGGTCGTTCATAGTGGGTATTGTTTTCCCTGGCTTGAATTCGCGAGTTTTGATTAGCGCTGCGAGATTCGCTTTCATTTCGATTGCAGGAGGAATCTGTGGAGTTGGACATTGTTGTTCTATAATTAGATTGTCTGCATATAGGGTTTGTCGAGATTGGGGATTGGTATTCATTAATTGTGTCGTACATGGATTGGTAGTTGTACTGATAGGTGGGTTGTCTAGTGACAGAAAATTGTGAAAATCCGTTTGAAGTTGTTCTACTTCATAGTCAAAATTTTCATCTGGTATTTGTTCATATTGCTGTTGTTCAAAATCTTGTTGGTCCGGGAAATAATCTTTCTCATCATAGAATGACTCGTTTCCTTGGTCTGAATTTTCATAAATATATTTGTTTTGATACTCAAAATCTGTATTTGAGCATAATGAATCGTACTCATGATCTAATAAATGGGTTTTATTCGCATTTAAATTCCATTGAGGGTTATTCTTGATTACTGTGGGTCTATTTGTTTGAAAATATTGTCCGCGTTGTTGCATTTGAGGATTTGCTTGTCTTTGAAAATTTTGATTTCGGAAATTTCGATTTGGATTTTGATTTTGGAACATATTTGACTCGTTTGAGGTTGATACATTTGGGGTTGATTCATTTGGGGTTGGAAATAATTCCTTTGGAAATTATTTGGTCGATTTATTTGTGGTCTTGTATTATGATTTGTTCTTGAACTTTGCGGTTGTGATGAGCGATTGATTGATTTTTGATTTTCAAAGTATGAGAGCTGTATCTCACGCTTTATTCTAACTGAAGCTTCTAGCATACTGTTTGGATTGCTAGCTCGAATAATTTGACCGATTTTGGGTTCGAGGCCTGTTAATAAGGTATTTAAAACCATATTTTCAATTAGTTGAGACTGTGCGTTCTTCTGTGCATTTGTTAACATAGATCTTTGTATACACGAATACATTTTCGCGCTATGACTTTGAAGTCTTGAGAAAAACGTCAGTGCATTTTCTCCATTTGCTTGCCTTATTCTTTGTAAATCCTGTATCAAAGATGTTAAGTCACGGGAATCACCAAAGTGAGAATTTAATAAAATTTTGATCTCTTGATAATTTTCTGGATTTCTGGAATTTATCAATTGAGCAGCTTTTCCTCTGAGTTTGTTTCTAATGTGAATAGTTAAAAGCAATTTTTGTTGGTCTACTGCCATAGCTTGCGCATGGTCACAGGCGTTAAGAAAATTTCCAAGCGAAATTGAATCACCATCATATTCTGGAATTATCGAGAATATTTCGGAAAGTTTATACGGTTCTAATGGTACTTCGCGTTCATTATGTAAGCTTTCCTTTGAACTATGATGTGACATTTTGGATAAATTTTGGGATAACAAGGTTAAATCAAATTTAGAAAAATATCAAAATACAACAAAATGATTAATGATTCGATGTGGTACTTACAATGAGTTTCCTACGTCTAGTGCTGGTTGTTTGAGCTTCCTAAGCTCTGGGTGGCTTGCTTCTTCTTTCTTCTTGTTTCTTTCTTCTTTTCTTGTTGTCTCCGGGGGTTGTGGAAAGATGAAGTCCTACTTCATAAAGCTCTAGCTCCAACAGGATGAGCAGCGTTCGACGACTTACGCGGGTTCCAAGAGGTGATTTCTTCACGACGAGGTGAGCAACGTTCGACGACTTATGCGGGTTTCTTGTTGTTGAAGAGACCGTCTTGTCCACTGGGTTCTGCTTTGCGGTTCTTGGACTCGTTGGAAGTCTGGAGACTACCGCTGTTTCTTCGTTGGATCACAGCGATTTCGAGATCCGCACGACTTCGCCAATTTGTTAAATCTTCTTTGGTTTGAGTTTTTAAAAACAGACTCGTTTTGATTCAAATCTACTAAACTACTTGGTTTGAAGACTGGAAAGACTTGAACGACTTGAATCCTTTCTCCTCGACTTTTATAGGGTCGGGAATGCTGACTGGATACTGCGTAGTTTCTATTATTCCACGAAGACCTTCAAATGTGCTGAGGAATATCCTCTATCTTCTGCGTAGTAGATGATGCAATGTTTATAGTGTATGACGCAATTCCGGGACAAAGAGCTCATTCAGGAATCGGATATAACATGTATGTTTGTATGTGTATGTGTATGGGTGGATGTGTCTGTATGTATAAAAATATGTGTGAATTTTATTAATGTGCACCTATATCAGTAGTATTTTAAGTATTTACAAGTGTTTTATTAAAATAATTTTAAACCACTCACAAGGAAACCCTCCTTCTATGGTATTTCCAATTTATTCATGATTTAAAATGATACTATTCAGTACTTCCATTTTATTCTGAATAAATTATT
Organism: Chrysolina americana; assembly: GCA_958502065.1. Classification (NCBI taxonomy): domain Eukaryota; kingdom Metazoa; phylum Arthropoda; class Insecta; order Coleoptera; family Chrysomelidae; genus Chrysolina; species Chrysolina americana. The sequence goes on along the minus strand of OY293417.1, from coordinate 22,387,380 downwards.
ATTATTAAACTCTCAACAGGAATATTTTGTTCCTCCTGATAACGTCAAGGCCATAATTTGAATGAATGTCGAACAAGGCAATTTCAGACATTTCAGCATTCACAACAAAATTTCCTACATTCCCAAAGACCCAACTTTCCTCAAAATAACAAAAACTTTCAGCAAAAATTCCAGATGCAATCGAAATCCAAGAACTAATCAACCAAATCAATCGATAAACCGAAACCGTGGTTATTTTCTATCAAGGACCCTGGAAGCAGACTTGCCAGGTGGCTCCTTAAATTGAAAAGGTATGATTATGAAATTATCAACAAACCAGGGAAGATTAAAAAAAGTTCTGAAGCGCTATCCAAAATCAAAATTGATCCAACCAAAGGATGTTTCATTATTAATTAAAAATTATTTCCCCTGGTATCTTGATATTACCCTCGAACGAAGACGCTGATATACAAATAGTTTGAGACAGTGGAGAAGAACAAAGTCAATCAAACCTAGAAGTCGAAAATACTTCTTAGGTAGAGGAAACTTCGGATAATCAAAAAGAAACATCTTCCATTAAACAAACAGAACAAGAATTCCGAACTTTCATAAACCTAGATAAAACAAGATCCCTCATTGACTACTCAAAAATTAAATATTCAAACTGTCAACTACTCGACAAAGAAAATAAACATATCTTGATTGTTGTCCCAACAAAAAAATGTCAAAGACTTCCACTACGCAATATTTGACGACATATTCGAACGAGAATATGATTTTCGGAGTCTCAAAATTAACATTTCAACAAGTAAAACAGTAAAGAACCTAAAGTTTTTTTATTGTCCCTCTAACAATTGATGTAAAATCTGTAGTAGAACATTAATTTGCTGAAATTTCAGTATGTTACACCGAAAGTATATTATATTAATAGTTATATGCTACGCGACCGCGATAACAATTGCATTAGTAGATATACAGAGTGTAATAGAAAATATATGGGGGATTCTAGGTATCGACAGAATTTTCTGAAATCTTAGTATGTTACACCAAATATATATTAGATCAATAATTGCATACATCGCTACTGCGATAATGATTGCATTAGTAGATATACAGAGTGTAATAGAGAATATAAGGGTGTTTCTATAGGTATCTTTAGAAGTTGCCTACATTTTAGTGTGTGACGCCGAAGGAATATTCGATTAATAAGTGCATGCTACGCGATCGCGATAACATTTGCATTTGTTGATATACAGAGTGTGCTAAGCATAAAGGGCGTATATGCAGTTTTCATGTTTTCGAAAAAATCATGTTTTACTATTAGATTGGGGGCAACTTTTCCAGATATGACAGTTTCAATAAACTTGTAATACTTGCTAATTTTCATTTACGAAATTCAATCCTAGTAGGATAGGAGTAAAATGATGCAGACAACCCAAAACTAAGCTAAATTCAATACCAAAAAATTTGAAAATTTGTCAGATACGCCCTTCATGCTTAGCACGGCAGAATAGGAACTAGAAGGGGGGTTCTGGATATCGAAAGAATCTGCTGAAATCCTAGTATGTTATACTTAATATGAATGAGAGTGATAAATGCATTCTACGCGAACACGATAGCAATTAATTGATATATAGAGTGTTATAGAAAATATAAGTAGATTTATAGGTATCGATACAATTTGCATATTTCGGTATGTTACACCTGACGTATATTAGAATTAAAATTGCATTCTATGCGAGCACGACGGCAACTGCATTCGTCGATATAGAGGGTTTAATGAACCCCTTAGTAAAACTTTGGAAATTTGTCTCGTCAAAATATTCCTCATCATCATATTCTATATAGACTGTATTTTGTATAAATTCTCGGAGAGTTCGAAACCATGAACTAATTTCAGTTCCGCTCATAATCACCCCTCTGGGAATTGAAACATGGTTTTCCATATGTTGGCGGTCTTTGTGATTCAAATGCCCAAAACAACTATTTTCTAGGAATGGAAGTTTCTGTCTTTTGATAAAAATCTATCCGAGTAAATAGGCTAGGGGGCTTCTAGGACAAAATCCCATGTATTTTCTTATGGTGGTTCGTTTTGCAATTTTTGCTCATTTTGGGGTTGGGGGAAATTCTAACCTGTCATCTGTCACCTGTCATTTGTCTCTTCTTCGTCACGGAACATCAGTAACCTAACCTAACCTCTCATTTGTCTGTTCGTTTTCTTCGTCACGGAACATCAGTAACCTAACCTCTCATCTGTCACCTAACCTGTCATTTGTCTCTTCTTCGTCACGGAACATCAGTAACCTAATCTAACCCGTCATCTGTCACCTAACCCACCAAACCTACATTTGTCATGTGTCACCACGTTGCCAGCTGTCAAACGTCATATCGTCTTCATCGTCATCTGTCAGTTGTACACCTAGCCAGTGTTGTGAGCGACTCCAAGATGGCGTGGTGACGTCATCATCATGGAGCTCGTCGTCATCGCGGAACATCAAGTTCTTCTTCTTCCCACCAGATGGCGTAACTCGGGTATGGTCCTGTGAGCGGGAGATTTGAATTGGTTGTGTGATCAGTATCTGAAAAGAAAAAAGATTTGCGCTGAGATTTGAACTCGCGCCGGCTGGGTTGGCAGGCGGAGACCTAAACCACTACACCACGGAATATATTGATTAAAGAAGGTGAATAGTATGTAGTTGTGATAGCGGATGGCGGCAGGAGGGTCATGAAATATGTGTTACACATCATTCCAAAAAAAATTATGGTGGTTCAACGGTGGTCTAGCGTCTCAACAAGCAATGTGTATAGGGTGTCTCAAAACATATGATTCAAGAGGAAAAAAAACATGGAGGGTGCTTGTCTTATTCAGTATACAGGGTGTCTCAAAACATATCATTTAGGAGTGAAAAATATGGCGGCTGATCGTTTGATTTAGTATACAGGGTGTCTCAAAACGCAAAGTTTATGAAAAAATTATATCGTTTGAGAGAAAAAGAGACATGGCTGCTTGGGGCAGAGAAAAAGGTATCATTGGGGACATGGGGATTTAAAATACGAATCATCGAAAAATAAGCACTTCCGGTTTGAAAAAATTGAGGTAGAAGAAAAGTAATAGTGAATTCGGATTATCCACATCGAGGAGAGTTCAAATATGCAATAAAATGGCCACTTCCGGTTTTCACTTCCGGTTGTCCGATTTCAATAATTTCGACACCAATGGGTTTGTTTCGATGTCAAGAAACATTGTTAAGCATTTTCCAATGCCAAATAGGCTAGGAGGCTATCTTCGTTATTAGTAAAGGTATAGAAACATGCGGGTACGCTAATAAGACAACTTTTATGGGAGATCAAGTTTGATCAAAGCAGAACGAACTAACCTTATAAAACGTCTATTTTAGTCGCATTTTTGCATGTTTTAGCGTTTCAAATATTAGCTGTTTTTTCGAACGCAAAAAACGGTTATTGTGGTCGCATTTTGGCATGTTTTAGCGTTTCTAATTTCAGTAGTTTTTTCGAACGCAAAAACGTGTATTTTGAGCAATTTTGAAATGCCAAATCTCCATAAGAAACAGAGTTTTTCGGTTTAATTTAAGGCTGTTTTTCTAGAACGTGAAAAACGTTTATTTTGGTTGCATTTTTGCAAGCGTTTCAATTTTCAGTTGTTTTTTGGAACGTGAAAAACGTATATTTTAATCACATTTTTGCAGTTTTGACTCTGTTTCTTTTTTTTTAGTATTCATTATCAGGTGGGTGGGGAGAGGGTTAGGCAACTTTATATTTTGGAAAGTATGTTATTGCCATTGAACAGTTGAAATAATCAGTATTAAAATGTCATCTGAAGAATACAGACAGAAGGTTGAAGATTTTTCTAGACGTGTCCAAGAGTTAAAGGAAGATATTCAATTTTATGAAGAAAAGGAGAATGTGGTGAAACAGTTGACTGATTTGGGTATTCAAGACAAAGTATTCAATCGAAAATTACCGCAAACGATATATCCGTTAAGAAAAAATCCAGCCTAAAGCATCGTAGAATATGTCTCCTCAACTGAAAAAAAATTGTATTCTTCTGACTGCAATATTGAATAATGTTTTAAACGTCAATGTGCCGAAAAGAGTGAAATTCATGGCAATATGCGTGAAGGCAGATGATTTCGATCCTCATTGTAATAGGACACAATGGAAAACAATGCGTTTAACTCGGGTCAATCAGAGGCAGTTAGCAGTATTTGTTGGCGATGTTCCCAAAAATGCAGCATTCAAGTATAAATTGAAGCTGATATTTGAAGATCTTCGTGAAATAGACACAAAAACCACCGAATTTATTCCAGCAGGACAGGGGAAAAAGAAGTCACAAATGGAATATAACGTTTATAGAATTCTAATCATAGTATCTATAATATTAGCATGTATTTTATGTATTTTAATTAGAACTATACAAGATATAATTTTGGAATTTCACATATTTTGGTTTAAATAAAGATATTCGAAAATTGAATTTTATTTTTATTATTACCATACAAACATTCTGCTATCAATTTCTGTTATTCGTTTCATATCAGTTGGCATTGAAACGTGCCATTCGGCGATATCAATTATGGAAAAACCGCGCAAACAGGAAACTTGGTTATTATGCTGGAAGTAATAATCAGTTGGCCTTGAAATGTGTTTATCGAACTAACGATTATCGAAAGACCCAGGCCAGCAGTTTAGTTATCAAAACCACAGAGTAATGATTATTGCGTTATTTGCTTTGCTTGTTCTGAAATTTTATATCAAGTATTCTCGAATGTTTTTAAGAAATTTGTTCTCACATTAGGGTCAAAAAAGTGGTTGGGGATGAGCGATAAATTTCAGTTTTCGATTACCCAAGCAGTACTAGATGTTAGACTTACTTGCGTGTGTGCACAATCATCAATAATAAGATGTAAGTAAAATATTTTTCATTGAAAAAGTGCATAATCATGTATTTCATTTTCGAAATTTTGTGAACTGAATTTAATAAAAAAAAAAAGTTGGATCGTAATACTGGGAGACAAGTAGTCGTGTTTTTTTATAATAATATCAAAATGTTTCAAAAATTACAAAATAAAATATTTTTATGAAAATGTGATAGAGCTTACAATGGAGGATAGTGTTGAGCAAAAAAAGGTAAGTTAAAAATGTTTTTATGTTTGAGTGTCTGCAAATTAATAAAAATTTAATAATTTTTTTTTCTCATTTATTACATAAATCATACACAAATTTTTGCTTATAATAGAATAAATATTCACGCAAAGCATTAGCCAACATACTATCTAAACATGAAGCTTGACAAAAACCTTATATGTGATGGCGAAACTGTGAAACCTGCTATTTTATTATGGTGATGTATACACTACATTTTGTCTTTTAGTAATTTCCTCGACAGCAGATTTTACACCCGCTATATCTGAATTTATTTTGGGGATTTGCTGTAAAATATCAATTCGAAACTGGTTTAACTCATTCTTGTGCTTAATATCCCATTTTAAATTGTGTGCATGAATCGAATCGGTTATTTCAGAAATTTTTTTCAACAAATCTCCACGAATATTTTCAATATCAGTTTTGTATTGTAGGTAGAATTTTTCGAAAAATGACCTTGTTTCATTATAGCGTACCTCACTTAGTTGCGTTATTTCAATAAAATTACTTGCAAGTGTTCGTGTTTTCTTTTCCAGAAAATTTTTTGTTGTAATCAATTCATTTTCACTTTCGTGTTGCATCTTTGCCATTTTGTCACTCAGTTGAACTATTTCCGAATGGTGTTGTTCACCTTGATGTTGTATAGTTGCAGCAATTTTTCTATCGATTTCATCCACATATTGTTTATTGGCAGCATCAGCATTTTTGGTGGGCCTCTTTACATTACTCAAATTCAAATTATCAAAATCGATGTTACCATCTGGAGTGTGCAGCAAGCCGCCGCCTCCAGAAGGTGTAGGTAATTTTCGCTTTCTATCACTGGTGTTACTGTCGCTACGTCCGAACTTATCGATAACCATTTTGAAAATGTGTGTATGCATAGATGTATGTCATCTTATAGAATTATATTTGCCTCTTTGAGTTCACTCAATATGGCAATAATCTCATTGTCATGCGAAGTATTTCCGGCATCCCGAGAGGCTATCAATAATTTGAGGCGTTCGCATAGTTCGTTTGGGTCATCCCAATAAACAAACTCCATAGGTTTGGTATTGAATGTCATTGCAATAGGTATATTTTTAGGTAAACCGCTACCTTTTGCTGCAGGGTTGGATGTTTTAGGTAAACCGGTACGTGTCAATATTTTACGTTGATTTCGTATAGGAAACATCGGTTTGATTATTTCGGTATATTTGTATCTTTTACTACCTTTCGGATAGCCTAGGGAGTTTTTGTGAATGTTCGACAAATCTACAATTGATTTGTATGCCTGCATATCTTCATTATTATAGTTTTCAGGTGTGTTTAAAAATATGAGTTCATATACACCGGGTGTTGCTCTCCACTGATATCCACCCATTTTAATGTATCCGCTGCGTTTGTCGAAATCTATTTCTTTGTTACCAAGGAACCATTTTGAAGATACACCATCATATACAGGACCGTATACTTTATCTATTTCTTTGTCATTACTCCAATGTTTTATAATGTACGGTTGAGCCATTATAGGATATTGATCGATATATTCCTGTAAAACTTGTTCATTCATGTCTGACACAAAGCTCTTATCTTGTTCCTCTTGTGTGCCTACGCTAAAGATATCCTCATCATCACCATCATTATCATCTGTACTTGCAACATGTTCGAGGGATTGGAATGGAGTCATCGTTTCGATGGATTCGAATGGAGACGTTTTACGCTCTTCCACTTTCTCTTGTTTGAGTTCAGATTTTACCTCACTTTTCATTGGGGTAGTAGGAGATTGCGACGTCGGCGGCGGCATTGCTGCTATTTTCCTCAATGGGACAGATACAGGTTTAAAGAATTTTTGCAATGACTCATCTTCTTCGGATCTACCCAATTTCAAAGCCAAATATTTTTTTCGAATAGCTTCTGCAATTTCATTGATTTTAGTCTTTCGAATAACATCAACTTCTTTGCTCAACGGTTTCATGATGATAACTGTGGGATACATCAATCTCTCTGTATACTTATATATTTATCGAATCCTTGACGATAACGTCCAGCATTTATATCAAAATCTTTCATAAACACAACGGTTCCATATCGATGCTGTCGCCAACATTCTGCACACATTGCCTTGAATTCTTCGAACGTCATGTCTGGGGAAACGTGTTCATCGAATACATGTTTCAAATTCATTTCATCCTGCTTGAAAAGCACAATCATATTACAATTGTCTCGTATCAATTGTTTTGGAATTTTTTGAATATGTCTGACAAAGATATGCAGCGTCAATATTTCGGTGTCTGCAAAAGGAGTAGTATTCTCGAATTTTCTGTTGACCATCGCATGCAACATCATCGAAAATGAATATGGAATTTGATTTGGCCTCGTGAGGGCTTATGATTTCCTCATTTTCCCTGAACGGATAATATCCCAATCCCTTGACTTTCCCCAAAATGTCTTGAACCACCTGATATTTGGGTTGGTAAAAGAATTTGAATATACGTAGATGTTTTCGAATCTTGCTCCATTCGGGTGGAATAACAGTGTTGAGATGGCATTTGTCTTTCCTCAAGCACTTGACCCGCAAATAATTGCACGAAACAAATTCGGTAATAATTTACCATGTTTCCCAACCATACTGCTATCGAGGTCTCTATTCAAAAAATCTAAATTTTCAATAGGCAGTGTCTTGTCTTCTTGAACGACCTCCATGATGTGATGAAAAAACATGAGTACGCCACGGTTATAAATAAACGCATTGAAGGTATCTTCCATCATTATCAATGTTGACTTACTCTGGTGCAGGTGTTGTCAATTCAATCATCAATAAGCTCCCGTTCGAATTGCATCTACCAGATTATTCGTTTTGCGGGCCTGGCACCAAATTGAGGCAGAGATTACAACGCGGAGAAACTGGCCTGAATCCTTTGGACGAAAGCTGCAGAGAGCACGATATTGCATACTCTCAATCCGACTCTCCAGAAGACCGTCATAAAGCAGATCAAGTATTGGAAAATAGAGCTTGGGATTGAGTTAAATCTAAAGACGCTAAATTTGGGGAACGGGCTGCAGCTTGGCTTGTTACTTCCACCATGAAAGCCAAACGTAAGCTAGGTATGGGCGTGTCCTTTCACCGTAACTTGCTTCAAAAAATTATTAAAAATTGAAAACACAATCCTGCTAATATGAAGAAATCTAGTGCTTCGGTTTTGCGAGCTGCTAAAATGGCATTGAGTCAAGTTGGAGGACGTAAGAAAATACGAGTGCAAAGTCTGGAGGAATTTTACCACTTATACCTATATTTGCTGCACTTTCGGCTTTGGGTGCGTTGGCAGGTGGAGCGAGCTCCATAGCAAAAACCGTAATAAACGCAAAAACTGCTAAAAAGAAACTTGAAGAAGATCAACGTCACAATAAATCCATGGAGCATTTGGGTTCGGGTTTGTACCTGCGGAAAACTCCTCGAGGATTTGGGCTGTTCCTGAAAAAACAACATCAACGCAAAGGATGCGATCTTTACCTGAAAAAAGAAAAAAAAACTGCTAGATAAGCTACGATTCGGAAATTCAGAAGTGTGCTCGTCAGATGAAAATACCACATTTTCGTGGAGTCTTTATGCGTGATACGTTGCCAACTTGTGGTCCTTGGCTGCGAGAATGCGCTATATTGAACTTGGATCCCCACTTGAATGCGGGCACTCATTGGGTAGCTTACAATAAAAACGGCAATGTCGCACAATATTTCGATAGTTTTGGCAATCTCAAACTTCCATTGGAATTGGCAAGATATTTTGGGAGGGGCGTAAGAATTAAATATATTAATAGTCAATATCAAAATTACAATCAGAGTAATTGCGGACATCTCTGCCTAAAGTTTCTACTTCATAATGTCCACCTCTGAGATGTATCAATCGTTGGCTGAAATGCATAAATATAAATCATTGCGAGATTTCACAGATACTCAACTGCGAGCTTTGTCAATCGAATATTTGATTGGGAACGCAGGACCTTGGGAGTTGCTGGATGTATGGCATAGGTTACCAAAGGACTACAAAAATCGATTCGCTTTGCAGATTCGTCTACCATGTTTCATTCATTATCAAAATGAGTTTGGACTGTCAACGGCATCACTAAACGAAGCAGAGTATCATGGACCAGTTAGTGCACAATTTCAATGTTATTATTGTAATAATAAATGATTTTTCATCCAAGTTGTTGTTCATTATTTAAGGCGGGTCGCTTCCGACACTATATCAGTCATGTCTATGATATTGACGTTAACGAGTCGTTCTTCAACGCTTTCCATCGATTTCAATCCGCCCATTCAATTGAATTCTGATTCAGAATACAGTTTGGCTTTGCTCAGCTTCCATTCGTACAACAGTATACCCAACATTGAAGAAGGTACAAAATTTTACTACTTTGAAAACGGCGGTAAAACTAAACTGAGTATCGATATCCCTACTGGCTCTTACGAAATTGGTGATATTGAGGCTTTGATCAGCAAACACATCACACCCAAAACGTACAAGGAAACCCCCCAGGAATTTTTCTACCTCAAACCGAATAATAACACGCTGAAAAGCGAAATATTCTGCCTTAAACACTCAATTGATTTCCGATCTGAAATCAGTTTGGCCCGCATTTTAGGGTTTTCGTCTATTCTTCTCAAACCCAACTTGCATTACGCATCAGATCTACCTGTAGATATCATTAAAGTACGTACCATACACATAGATAGCAACATTACGTTCGGAGCATTCTACAACGACGCACCGTCTCATACGATATACGAATTTGCTGTTGGCGTTGATCCTGGTTACGCAATCGACGAAACACCCAACCACCTCATTCATCTACCTATTGCTCATAGAGACGAAATAAACAATATTCTCATTCTCAACTCGTTGATTTTCGAAACGAAGAAATAATCGTTCGTTTGGAATTGAAGCGAAAGTATGGTGCTAACTATTCATAAGAATAACTCACCACCATACCCCCCTTCAGTCTTCACCAAGACCTTCAACGTGCGTCAACTACTATCACCGCAGAATACACTGTTTTTGGAATCTCTCGGTTATCATGTTGTCCAATCAAGTGTTCAACATTTTCCGAAAACCACAAAACGATGAATCCTTACAAAAGGTGGAATGGCGGACTTACTACCCATATGTCAAGTCCTTTCGCAACAATGATGTCATTGAAATCAACATCAATCAATCTGACGCTTACGATGCTTTGTATGATAGCCTGTTATTCATCAGTGGAAAAGTTGTGAAAACCAAAGGAGATGGTCGGGTAACATTCGTAAACAATGCTGGTGCTTTCATATTTCAATCTGTTAGTTATGAACAAAGCGGTAAGGAGTTGGAGACGGTCCGTGAAGTTGGAATTGTTAGTACTGTCAGAGGCTTTCTCACCTACATTAACGAAGATATCAAGCACTTGGCCAATTCAAGTTGGACTTTTCCCAGCAACGCTGGGGTTATCAGCACCACTGATCTAACATTCAACATGCTCATACCCATCAAGCATTTTTTGAATATTTTCAACGATTATCAATGTGTTTCCTATGGCAAACATACCATCTGATTAGTACGAGCTGCAGATGATAGCCACTGCTTCAAAATAGAGGAGACCGCTGGATCGCCGGCTGGTACGACAGCAGTCAAGTTGGAAATTGAAAATATTGAACTCAAAGTTAAGAGAATCTTTCCACATGATCAAATTAAATTGCAACTCTTGAAGGCCATCCAAGCTGATACTCCTATTCCCATGCCGTTCAGAAAATGGGAACTTCATATGTTGCCTGCTCTCACACAAGGTGCAAAAAGTGAAATATGGGCCGTCAAGACTTCCTCGTTTCTCGAAAGTCCTCGCTATGTGATTGTATGTTTCCAAAAAGACCGTGATTACGCCAAATTCAACAATGATCCAACAATATTCGCTCATTCGAATATCACCAATATAACGCTCACTCTGAACGGTGAGAATTATCCCAAAGAGAATATGCATCTGAATTTTGCAAAGGGGAATTTTTCGCAAGCCTATTTCAACTATGCACAATTCGGTCTCAGCTACAAAATTACTAATCAACATAATCCTCTATTGAGCTCCACCGAATTTGTTGGCAAGACTCTTTTTGTCATCGATTGTTCCAGAAGGGATGAGAGCATAAAAAGTTCCACTGTTGATGTGAAACTCGAAATCGAGGCATCTGAAGGATTTCCCCAAAATACTAGAGCCTATTGCATCATTGTGCACGACACTGTTATTGAGCACCACTTACTCAGCGAAATCATTAACAAATTAAACTGAACATATGCTTGTCACTTCAGTATCAATCACAGAGTCAACATGAGAATAGCTGTTGTAGATATTCAAGGCTTTACCATCGAGCAACAATTCCATCCTAAGGAGATTGCCATTAGGATTGGAATTCAATGTAGTAATTTTCTGCTGCTGCCAACTATACCATTTTCCTCTTTGAGTAGAGCAGATAAACGTACTGCCTGTTTCTTGGAGCGAAACGTTCATGGATTGAGGTATTCCTCTGGCTTTGTGGAATATCATCAATTAGAGTCCATCCTCAAGAAAAATTTACAGAATGTTGATATCATTTATGTACGAGGACTCCAAAAACGTGACTATCTTACAGAGAAATTTCATCAATTGAACCTACCTACACGTGTTGTGAATTTGGAGGACTATGATAATACGTCATGGATGGTTCCCACATTCGGCGACAATGATGGTATATCACCCTGTATGCATCATATTGATAAGCAACCCCACTATAATTGCAGTCTCCGAAACGTAGATATTCTATACAAATGGTTATGTGATATGTTACCAAAATAAAAATACTCAATAAATTTGTATTCAAACTGTTTTCTATTATTTTTACTTTATAACCTAAGTTGGTCTGCCTCCCCTCAAAAATCTAATCAAAATAGACGTTTTTCGCATTCGAAAAAACAGCTAAAATTCATAACGCTAAAACACGCAAAAATGTGACTACAATAAGCGTTTTTGCAGAAGCTACAGAGGTTACCCGGACAGTAGTATCAGACTTCAAATTCCACATCCAATTTGCCATTAACAGAAGCTGGGAAAATAAGTGGCGCGAAACAAACTCAAAACTCGCAGAAGTGAAACAATCAGTTAAAGCTTGGTCAAACCACCCCAATGACAGAAGATCCCAGGTAGTTCTATCAAGGCTCAGAATAGGTCATACCAGATTAACGCACAGCTATCTCCTTGCTCGGAGTGACCCATTAATTTGCGGCAAATGCGGAACAGTTATCACTGTGAAACACATACTCACGGAGTGCACAAATTTCAACAATCCTAGACAACTGTGTAACCTCCCCGTGACGATGAAAGACATTCTAAAAGACAACCCCACTTCAATCAAGAATGTTATAAGATACTTAAAGGACACCAAGCTATACAATGAAATATGATGTACGTACTTTATCTTAAATCTGTATAACTAAATAAAAAAAAATAAGCGTTTTTGCGTTCGAAAAAACAACTGAAATTAGAAACTCTAAAACATGCCAAAATGCGACCACAATAACTGTTTTTTGCGTTCGAAAAAACAGCTAAAATTTGAAACGGTGAAACATGCAAAAATGCGACTAAAATAGACGATCTGCTTTGATCAAACTTGATCTCCCATAAAAGTTGTCTTATTAGAGTACCCGCATGTTTCTATACCTTTACTAATAACGAAGATAGCCTCCTAGCCTATTTGGCATTGGAAAATGCTTAACAATGTTTCTTGACATCGAAACAAACCCATTGGTGTCGAAATTATTAAAATCGAACAACCGGAAGTGAAAACCGGAAGTGGCCATTTTATTGCATATTTGAACTCTCCTCGATGTGGATAATCCGAATTCACTATTACTTTTCTTCTACCTCAATTTTTTCAAACCGGAAGTGCTTATTTTTCGATGATTCGTATTTTAAATCCCCATGTCCCCAATGATACCTTTTTCTCTGCCCCAAGCAGCCATGTCTCTTTTTCTCTCAAACGATATGATTTTTTCATAAACTTTGCGTTTTGAGACACCCTGTATACTAAATCAAACGATCAGCCGCCATATTTTTCTCTCCTAAATTATATGTTTTGAGACACCCTGTATACTAAATAAGACAAGCACCCTCCATGTTTTTTTTTTTCTCTTGAATCATATGTTTTGAGACACCCTATACACATTGCTTGTTGAAACGCTAGACCACCGTTGAACCACCATAAATTTTTTTGGAATGAATTGTAACACATATTTCATGACCCTCCTGCCGCCATCCGCTATCACAACTACATACTATTCACCTTCTTTAATCAATATATTCCGTGGTGTAGTGGTTTAGGTCTCCGCCTTCCAACCCAGCCGGCGCGAGGTCAAATCTCAGCGCAAATCTTTTTTCTTTTCAGATACTGATCACACAACCAATTCAAATCTCACGCTCACAGGACCATACCCGAGTTACGCCATCTGGTGGGAAGAAGAAGAACTTGAAGTTCCGCGACGACGACGAGCTCCATGATGATGACGTCACCACGCCATCTTGGAGTCGCTCACAACACTGGCTAGGTGCACAACTGACAGGTGACGAGGAAGACGATATGACATTTGATAGCTGGCAACGTGGTGACACATGACAAATGTAGGTTTGGTGGGTTAGGTGACAGATGACAGGTTAGGTTAGGTTAATGATGTTCCGTGACAAAGAAGAGACAAATGACAGGTTAGGTGACTTATGACAGGTTAGAATTTCCCCTCACCCCAAAAAGAGCAAAAATTGCAAAACGAACCACCATAAAAAATTACATGGGATTTTGTCATAGGAGCCCCCTAGCCTATTTACGTATCCGAGCATTCAATTCTAATCTAATTCTACAGTTACGGGCACATATAAAACATTTCCCAAATCTTTGTACTAGTTCTTCTGTTTCCATTACTTGCACTAATCTGTTGTTACGGGCCGAACATATTCTGGAATCTGGAGTAAATACTGCATCATTCAATCCAAATCGTAGTCCGTAAAATACACAAAACGAGTTCTGTGGTATAATAAGGCTAGCTCATTTCTTCTAAGGTTTATGTTCTCCTCCAGATTAATAGCATCTATTTTATGAAAATCACGACTCCTTGTCTTACAAATGAAACAGTTCAACATTATTTTATTCAAGCGGTATGTACTTTCCCAAAATACTGTATGCACTTTATTACTCTCACACACTTGACTAGCAATCAGCCCTATGCTGTATCACTTCCGTCAAAAATAACGTTACCGATATTCGCATTTTCCGTTATTTTGCTATTACCTAGCAATAGCAAAATAACGGAAATGGCGAATAACGGTGACGTTATTTTAAACGGAAGTGATACAGCATAGGGCTGAATGACATCAGTTATAAACTTATAATATTTTGTTTCCTCGTGGCAATTCTCGATGAGGTGATTTTTCGAAAATTATTCTATTGAAACAGTAGAAAATAATAGAACATAGCTTATTTTTATTGAACGATCATTACAGGAAAAAAAACAGCCCCCAGAATTTGTGGAATATGATTTCAAACCGGATTGTGTTAATAGGAATGAATGTAAATATATTTCACCAAATGTGAATCGACTTTCTTTGAGTGAATATAAACTGGGATGAGAGTACATTTTCACATTGTTGCATAGGTTGTGTACCAAATGATTTTATTCTCTAGTTATGATCGTTGATATCACCAAAGTTGCCTCAATGCCAAAGCAGTACATACAAGAACAAAGGTTCAAATGTGACAATGGCCTTTCGAATTAATATAAATGTGAATAATATAATATAAAAATAATTAAACCCTATATATCGACGAATGCAGTTGCAATCGTGCTCACGTAGTAGGCAAAAGTGAATATATATGTCAGGTGTAACATACTGAAATCAGTAAATTCTATCGATACCTTGAAATCTTTTTATATCTTCTATTACACTCTGTATATCAACTAATTGCTACCGTGTTCGCGTGTAATGCATTTATTACTCTCATTTACCTCAGGAATAACATACCAAGATTTCAGCAGATTCTTTCGATACCCAGAAACCCCCATCTATTTCTTATTACTCTCTGTATATCAAATAATGCAAATGTTATCGCGATCGCGTAGCATGCAATTATTAATCGAATATACCTTCGGTGTAACATAGTAAAACTTAGGCAACTTCTAAAGATACCTTGAAACACCTTTATATTTTGTATTACACAGAGTGTCTACTACTGCAATTGTTATCGCAGTCGCGAAGCATGCAATTATTAATCTAATATACATTTGGTGTCAAATACTAAAATTTCAGCAAATTCTATCGATACCTAGAATCCCCCTTATGTGTGCCTAGTCCTTTCTCAAAAAACCAAAATATGTAGGAGAAATACTAATAATCCTCTTTTCATATCCGAAACCTCCAGAACTGCTTTCAAAAGGAAAAATATAGACTAGAAATTATGCACTAAGCATACGGGACAAACTGACAAAATTTACGTAAGCACAAGAAAACAAAACCGTTTGTACTGCAGCTAATTCCTTAATTGTGTATTTTCAATAACACGGAACACCTTTAAGAATTCACTGCAACTATGGCAGAGAATATATTTTAATGTGAATCACCCCCCTCGAACGGTTCAGTGAAACTATTCCACGCAACCCTACTTAAAAGGATTCGAATACCTGGACGAACATCCATTCAATATCCTTCCATACACATTAATTTGTTACAACTCTGTAAATGAAACACATGGATTTTTCCCTCCATGATTTGTTTTTGGTCACACCGGAAGTAGATCTTCTGAAACCCTGTACAATCAAGAACAACTCAATACGAAATACATCAAAGTCATTAACAACAAAATTTTATATTTTCACCAAATAGCTGGGGAACGTACCATGAATCAGAAACAATAGAAAGAGCTAAAGTCCACTTCGACCGGAACATATCAGGCGAAATCTCGCACTATAAAGTTATGGACAAAGTCTGCGCTAAGGAATCTCAAATGAGAAATAAATTACAAAACGAATTCAACTGACCATTCATAATGAAACAAATTCTTCTAACCCCTAAAACCAATGAAAGATAAAAAGTAAACTTTGATCGCATGGACCTTATACTAAAATTGAAGATTAATTCATTTTCACGTTGCTTCTGCTGTTCAGATCAGTAGTGTCAACATAACAAATCAATCCAATTAAATAACACTGTTGGTGTATTGTAAGGCTCTTTTTTTCGGGGTTGTGAATTGGAGTGCTCTCGGAGTCTCCAATTCAGCAACCTCTAGTTTGCTCGGTAGAGCACTCACTAATGGCCCCGGAAACTACGGAAGACTTATGTGTCCGTTATGGTTTTACGGGTGCCAAATTTTTTGAAGTGATCTGTTCCACGTATCTGGGTACCAACAGATGGAGATCGGTCGGTATCCAGGGGTCAGATGTCTTGACCTGCACTTGGAGCTTCGAGTTAATGCGGGCTTTAAGCGCACAACTCTTGAAGCTGATGAATACCAGTTACTTTATTTCACTTTCAGCTTCGACTTTCCACACACACGACAATCCTTCCTGAAATGAAAGCTGCGGAAAATGATAGCCAAAAATAAACCACACAATAAATTGTTTATTCAACAGCTGATTTGAATGATAACTGGTTACTTTCCTTTAACAAGTGCTCAAAGAATATTAACAATTAGGTTATTTCTGACAGTTTTAAATATAAACATAGAATTTGTCACTTTGAAAGTGACAGGAAGGCAATTAGACACAGACGGCTAAATAACAGAGTTTTCGTCGGAATGACTAACTATTTGTAGTGATACCAAGCCCAAAACGGGAAATGAAAATCGGCAGCTCTTAAGGATGTTCTATTAAGGTTCAACGGGATTAGTTACCGTAATGGTGTGGCTATAAGGGTTTTCGCTTACTAGCAATGCATCGGAATGTGCCGTCTAAGTGAAGCCTGGTTGTTCGGAAGGAAAGGCAGTAAATTCGAAAGCGATAATCTTTATTTGATTTTAAACCAACCACTTTGAGAACAGTTGAATGGAAGGCGTTCTTGGGTTTTTGATTCGCGCACGTCCCGATAGTCGGTCTCACAAACTTATTTTCAAGGGTACTTTGATTAGGCCATGCGCGGAAGTTATCGAACACTTACTTGATAATCTCCTCCCAACAAAACTAAACGTCGTGCCGTCCTGGCATTTCGAGTTTTTCGACTGGTGTACACAGTTTAAAAAAAAAACGATGTGTAGGGTTGTCGAAAAATAGCGAATTTCTCCAGACGCAACGATTGAGTTTGTGGGAAATCGAGAATCAAGGAGCCGGAAATATGGACGTAGTTTCAATCGTACACGGCAATTATCGGGCGGTTACCTACTCGTCACTTTCCTTCTTGAGAAAACCAAAAGCGTTGCCGACCTGGCAGACCGAATCGTAGGCGGGTGCACGCAAATTTTCAAAGAAAAGGATGCGTTAGTTTCGCTTACGATTTCGGAATCCTCCAGATAGCGCCACTGGTACCCGTCACAACAAGAAATTAAAGATCCGGTTGAGTACAATAAAATACGCGACAACGCTTTATGGGGTGAGATGAAAGAAAATGTGAACGCACCCTAAAGTGCTGTCAAAGTGGAATACGATGACTAACTTGCCGGTGGTAGACTGGTTGGCGGCTATGAAAAATGATAAATTCAACTACTCCACGGTGAGTAACTGATACGGTGGATTTGAATCCAACAAATAACAAATGAAATTATCACTTTGTGGAAGGCAGCAAATATATACAGGGTGTTCCAAATTTAGTTGGCACCATTGCCAACTTCGTTATTATTGATGCTATGAATTCGGTTGAATGGCAAACTAGTGGCATTTTTAATGGCCTTCTCGAGGCCGAGAACAAAAAAAAATTACAGTAGCGTGCTCAGAATATATCATAAAATGATATTTCTTTCAATGGAACACCCTTTATTTTTACATGCAATTCGATTCGTAATAACATTCTCAACAACAAATCTCATTTGAATTTTTTTTGTAAAGGTGAAAATAAGGCAGTTTTATCAATAGGAAACATTCATAACAAACGGATTTGATAAAGCACTATAAAATATCGAGTGAATGTTCAAAAACACCGCCTTCTTGTTTTCACATATTTGGGCCCTTCAAGGGGATGTTTGGATTGATTCTGAACATCTCGACGCTACTCTCACCTCCACGTGGTGAATCCTGGGCAACGGCATAACTTGGGTGGCCCTTTTGCGCGCGCGGTATTCACATCGGTCCTGCCCGTGTGCGGTTGGGCCGTTCGGTTGGCCGTGGGCGTGTGGTACAACGGGGTCAGCGACCCGTGTGCCCCAAGCTCACTATACACCGACGTCAGAAACACAAACTTTCCTTGACACTCAAAACACACTCTTAAACACCACAGAGGGATGCGAGAACTGAAGATTTGTCTCCGGTGGAAGCCAAGAAGGGGCCTCGGATCGTGTATTTCGGGGCAGGTAGCCGGCGAAAGAAACTAGGAATAGCACACCTAGGCCAGTGAGTAGTACACAGAAAAATCTCGTATTGTATATTAGTGCCACGTGGCCCCTAGAAAAGGGCCCTGATGTACTATAGAGGAGGCTTCGCCCGCGGCCGCCGTATCACGCGACCACGAACCAGCCCTACCAGGTCTTCGGTTGAGAGATGGGTTGAAGGAACTCGCTACTCCCATGATAAACACCTACACACCACACACCCACAATAACGATAATATCTATGGAAGAAGCGCCCTGGCTCTGAAAAATGAGAGGATGAACTCCTTCAGATGACAACGGACTCCGGCGGCGGAGATTCCAACGAGGGGTCAGCAAGACCTCATTCGACGGACAGCTCTGCAGCCGAGACCCGCGGAAAGGAGAGGAAGAAGGCCCAAAAGAAGAGGCAGAGGGCAAGAAAAAAGCAGGAAGAGAAGAATGGAAAACTTCACAGACCAAGTCCGATACGCAGCAAGCTGGACCAGGAGGTTCCGAAGGGGACTTTCAGGCCCGGCACCTCGGACCGGAAACTTGGTTCAAACGAAATTGGGGACTAGATGCAAGGAGGCAGAGGAGACAACAGAAGATTCTCGCGAGGCCTCCAATCGAGCTACCGACTACGCCTAGGTCGGCAAGGAACGTAGGACCCAACGGGGAACCCCTAGAAGGGACTTTGGGGTCTGGACGGACCGAACCATCCCAGCGTGGCTACGGGGACCGAAAAAGAGTCCATGGGAGGAAGAGACTCCCCCGGATCGGCCCGCTAAGAGGGGCAAGGAGGGTGAGAGATCTCGACCCACTGGCCAGACGGCTCATGTCTCACACCTTCTCAGAGGAGCGACAGCGGCCGCGGGTAGGGGTGGGGATCTAAAACCCGCAAATTGCTTCTTATAGCGCAGCCGTGAAGAGGGATTTGCAGGTGGTCATCCGAAGTGACAGGGAGGATGGTACTGTCCTACCAGAGGAGAGCGAAGACCATGGAGGGCCCTGAAGGGGGACCCCAAGGCTCGGAACTCCGCTTCAGGAACTCCGGCGTCGTGGAGGGGCAGGAGGCTGGTTCCTAACCTTCATGGTTAGCCGAGAGACCTCCCAAGCAATGAAGGAGCAGGGTACGCTCTATTATGAGCTGGTTACCCTGACGGTAGGTACAGTGCCGCCAGGCCCCTACAGGCAAAGCTGTGGTCCCTCGGATAAGACAGGGAAGGGACCATCCAAATCCAAATAGAAGGGTGCAGTGGGTTTTAATACAGAAACCATACGTTTACATAGTTTACATATTAAGGGATTGAAGGAGAGATGATAGGGCATGCGAAAATCGCAAAGTGGGCGAAGCAGGAGATTCCTATTTCCGCTCTCAGAGTGAAAAGTGCACAAGACAGAAAGTTTGCTTTTTTATTCCGAGCAGAGAGCAAGTGGAGTTCCGACCAGGAAGCCTATTTTGTTACACGGACGGTTCGTGTAACAGTAATTCTAAAACTATTTGTAAATGTTCTTCGTGAGTCTGTTCGTCTTTTGAATAAATTAAAATGTAGTCCACGTAGTAAAACAAAATTGTCTGTCAAGTATCTTGTGTAATGCCCTGTCTAGTGCTGGACAAGCTGATTGCAAACCATATGGAACTACTTTAAATCTGTAAACAACTCCTTCTACACAGAATCCTGTAAAGTTTCGGACCCGTATCAGACCAAAACTGTATTTCAAATCTATTTTTGAAAATATTTTTGCATTTGTTATTCTTCCAAATAATACTTCAATGTTTAATGGTGTTTCATATTGAGGTATTGTTATTTTGTTTAATTTCCTTGCATCTAAGCAAAATCTTAATTCCCCATTTTTCTTAGCAAAAACTATTATGGGATTATATAACTACTATTACTTCTTTCTATAATTCCCTGATCTTCCAGTTTGTCTAACTCTCTCATAACCTGATCTCTATATTTGTACGGAATTGGATAATTTTTGGATCTGAATTTATCAACTTCTCTAACCTCTATTTTGTGTATACAGGGTGTTCCAAATTGAGTCGGCATCATTGCCAACTCCGTTATTATTGATGCTACGAATTCGGTTGAATGGCCTTCTCGATGACGAGAACAAAAAAAATTGAGAGTCGCGTTTTCAGAATATTTCATAAAATGATATTTCTTTCAATAGAACAGCCTATATTTTTTTACGCATTTCGATTCGTAATAACATTCTCAACAACGAAACTCATATCACCTTTCTTCCCAAAGTGGAAAATGAGCGACTTATGTGGAAAAATTTATCTCTTTCACTAGTACAAAAAATTTCTTTGTTTTGGCGAATAAGACCTCATGATGCTCAAGGATGTGAACTCGTGAAACCCGTGATCATCATGTCGCACCACTTAATTGTCACCACTGAGCTATTTGGTATTAAGGTACAAATCGATAATTTCCATCTTAAAGCCATTCCGCTTCGATCGTGATCACAGACTTTTTGTGGATGATCATAAATTTATGAAATTATTTCAAATGAAGTTAGTACAATGTTCCTTTCTTCCTTGGAATTCAGGCAATATTGTGCTACGACCTAATCACGCAGTATCCCAAATCTGAGATCAACAGTTTTATTAATTTGTATATGTGTTGGTTTATTTGTCACAACTACTACCTGCCTGTGGCTCCACATACTAGCAATATGTTTCGAATCGCTGAATACACAGACGGTCATTATGATTCAGAATTGTCTGAAAGTAATCTTCCATAAATTCTATTTTGTTTCACTTCTATACTTAATTAATATGAATTCAATTCACGAAGAACTATTCAATCATGATTTAAATATACAAACCAATTAAATATACAAACCAGTTGCTGTTTTGGAGTATTCGACTTCATAGTCAGAGATTTTCTCGGAGGAACAGCTCGATTAGCAGGTAGAGAAACTAGGAAATTCAATACTCAGAGCATTCGAAGAGGCATGTCCCCCGAAAGCGGTCCCACAGCGTCGGGTCCGCTGGTGGAACCAGGCGTTGAAGGGTCTGAGAAAAGAGACTAGAAAGGCCCAAAACAAGGCTATTGAAGAGGGCAGGAAAAAAGCGTGGAAAGACTACAGAACCGCGAGAAGGGAATTCAAGAAGGGATTGAGGAAAAGTAAGAGAGCCTGCTGTAGGTCCTACTGTAAAGAAATCAACCCCCTAACAGAATCCGCCAGACTCATGAAAATACTGAGCAACAAGACAGAAGGTTCTATAACAACCTTGAAGAAACCAGATGGGATATGGACAACATCCTTCAAAGATTCGCACAGATATCTGTTGCAGGTTCACTTTCCGGGTGGCGTTGATGACGACCAACTTACTCTGCTAATACAGCAGGTCCCCCAAGGGGATTAACAACTGGCAAAGAGGGTTGTTACACATGACGCCATAGCCTGGGCAGTGAACAAGTTCAGCCCATACAAGGCAGGAGGACCGGATGGAATTTTCCTGGCAATGCTACAGAAGGGCCTGGAATACCTCGCCCCAATATTGGAGAGGATTTTCCGGGCCAGTCTAGCGCGTTCCAAAGGTCTGGAAGTTGGCAAGAGTAGTCTTCATCCCCAAAGCGGGACAAAAAACTACACAGTAGCAGAGTCCTTCTGACTCATCAGCCTCACACTATTCCCGCTTAAAACGCTGGAAAATGTGGTAGACAGATTCCTGATGTAGGGGCCTCTCAGGGTGAGCCCCTTTCACAGGAAAGGGAAGTCGACATAATCGGCCCTCCGTACTGTAGTGCGAAGAATTGAAAGGACTTTAAGGTTTAAAGAGGTAACGTTAGGAGTATTTTTTGATGTGGAAGGTGCTTTTGACAGGAACACCTCACTCGATGTTCAGCTGAGTTGTATCGTCACTAACGAAGAGGTGGGTTGAGATATCCAGGGGAGACCTCATACTGAGAGCTGAGGTGAAAGGGGGCCTCTCTCCTTGCCTATGCTGCTTGGTCATGGACGAACTCCTGAGTAAACTCACAGACGAAGGTTTAGAGGCACAGGCATATGCGGATGATGGAAAAATTTCTTTGTAATGACGCAAAAATCAGTTTAATGTTCCAATCAGTTTTGGAACTTAGGCAACACGGCAATATCAAGAATTCATGAACGTGATACAAGTAGCACAAGAGTGCTACAACTAAATCACGCAGTATATTACTTCCATTACCGAAAATTAACGTTATGTCTCAGGATTTCATCTGAAAAACAATTTATCGATTCATTAAGAATGCCTCAAATAATTTTGAGTATTTTATTGAAATTAGTGAACAGATATCCATCTCCGATGATTTTTTTTCGTCGGCTCAATTTGGACAAGATATTCATTTCCTGTGAAATTGCAAATTGAATATTTATTGATTGAATATCTTTTTATTTAACTTTTATTAGTTTTTGATTACCATAATTTCTGTAAAAATTCGAACGAGTTCGAATATATTGTGCCAGAGAGGTACCAACAATGTGAAAGAATACGGGGTACCCTTTTCTCTAAGCGTAACTACATCTGACAGATATTTGTGCAAGTGCTTGTCTTGTAATTGAACAAAACATTATCCTTCATTTGGCTGGGAATGACCACCACCATCAGTGACAGGGTAGGTCGGACAACATTATAATTGAAGGAAGAAAATTTGTATTTCGTGCAAAATATTTTTATTTTAAAAATTATAGCAGAGCGCCTTCGACTGTTAAGTCATCATCAATGCGCACCTACAAGTAAGTAATGATTGAAATTGAATTTGATAAAATGAAAATTTTTGAAATTTGAAAGTTATGAAAAGGGAGGTTACTTACTCGTCAGGTGTACTAGAAGCCATATGTTCAGTCTACTCCACTCATTCAATTAAGTTAAGTATTGAAATATTAAAATAGTTGTTTTACCCTGCAAAGAGGAAATTTATTCAGTCGCGTTTTCCATAGTCAAAATTATATCTGTTTTCCGCGAATTTTGGGTTGAAATATGCATATAATATGGAGCATGCGGGTGTAAAGAAATTGAAATGTCAGAGCTACAGCAAAAAGTCAGAACCGAAAAACACTTTTTCGCTTACAATTTTCTGCATTCCTACGATACAGTCCACGTCAAGAGGTTGAAGAAGTTATCATCAGAAGGTGAGTGCTATTTCAACTTCAACCGCTATTTTTTTTCTATTCAATTTCGCCATTACCAAACATTTGGTCCTATTCGAGCCAAGGATTCTTTCAATCGCGTACCTCAAATTTTCCGAATAAGTTTCCTCAAGTGGTGCGTTTTCATCAAAAAAATCGTTATTTGATATACCAGGCGTTCAATTTGATATCAAATAATTACTAATAGTTTCATACAAACTTTGAATAAAGTCAAGGCCATTCGATAAAGTATATTGAAGGTGGTTTTGTTGAAGTCAATTCCATTCATCATAAAACTGACGTTTCGAAAACCAGGTAGCCTTCAGGAAGTGTCCTGCTGATCCGATCGGAAACACTTTTCTTTTTTCTTGATCCGCATATTTTGTATCAGTTATGTCAAACGTGAATAAGTTAAAACAGTATAGAGCTCTTCGCCAAATAAGCGTTAATCAAATAAAAGAAATGAAAGAACTTGCTGACAGGGCAGACGCTGAATAATCAAGTCGAATTATATTCAAAATGCATTATCAAGGTCTCAAAGATTGTTGCGAGGATTTCAGGAAAAATCATGTCAGTTTAGTTTCTTTAGCCGCAGTTAGTAATGAGGATATGACTGAAGATGAAATTGTGCGTAAAAACTTTGAATTTGATTGTTCATACATTGAAGCAATCAATTATTCACTATTTACTATCAAATCTGATCCAACTGTGGCCAGTACATCAGCAAATAATTACAGTAGTAACGTAAAATTACCCAAAATTGAAATTCCCAAATTTTCGGGAGACATTAAATCTTTCAAACCGTTTCTGGATATGTTTCAGAGTCTGATTCATAATAACGCACACCTATCAAATATTGAAAAATTCAATTACCTCATTTCTTCCCTACGCGGACCGCCTCTCACGTTGGTTCAAACAACGCCCATGTCTAGTGCAAACTATGAAATCGCTTACGATGCGCTCCTACAGCGTTACAACAATAAGAGATTAATTGCCTTTGCTCATTTACAGGAAATAGATCACGCTTCGACCATCTCAAATTCAAAAAATACACGAACATTACGCTTACTATTAGATACATTCACGGAAAATTTAGCTGCTTTGCAAAATATGGGATTTCCTGTAAAAGAGTGGGATTTTCTTTTATATTACTTTTTTTCGAAGCATCTCGATCAAGACACCGTTACTCGTTTCGAACTAGAAAACCCTATCGCTAATGATGTTACACCAACATTTGAATCATTGAAAAAATTCGTTTTAGATCGATGTAACGCATTGGATGCAGTTGAATTTTCAATACCGCAAAATTCATCACTTTCAGGAAAAAATAAATATTTCCAAAATGCTTAGATAGCAAAACCCAAACAAACTTCATCATATTTTTCGAATACCAATTCAAATAAGACTTCAAGTCAAAATCCATCTTGCATATTCTGTAAAAGAAATCACTCAATATACCGATGTTCCGAATACTTCAATAAACAGCCCCAAGATAGATTGAATTTTGTCAAACAAAAACATTTATCTTACAATTGCTTGAGTTCTCAACATCTAACAAAAAATGGTCAATCGACTTCATCTTGCCGTTTTTGTGGAGGTTTACATCATTCCACAATACATGTTAATAAAGTTTCAATGCCCACTAATGATTCGCTTCCTACTACAACCTCAAAAACCCAAGAATCTTCACAGGGTCCTTCTACTGCTCAAGAACAAAATACCTTCGTTGGTATGGTATCTTCCAGCAATGTTTTATTATCAACCGCCATTATTGAAGTATTAGATGCACGCAATAACTATCAGAAAGTTAGAGTTCTACTTGACAGTGATTCGCAGACCAGTTACATTTCGCAAAAGTGTTACCATAAGTTAGGTTTAACTCGCTTCAATGTTTCCATGTCCATCCAAGGTTTGGGGTCAATGAATGAAATAACTTCCAGTGGTGGAGTTACTTGCACATTCAAACCTGTTGGCAAGAGTAATCCAGAACTAACAGTTGATGCTATTATTCTGCCTAAGTTATGCGCTAACATGCCAAGTACATCCTTTGATGTTTCAAAATGGTCACACATTAAAAATCTCAAATTAGCCGATGAAAATTTCCACAAGTCATCATCTATTGATATGCTTCTAGGCGCTGAAGTTCTTCCCTATATCTTAGAACAGGGACGTAGATTAGGAAATGCTGATGAACCTGTAGCCATAAACACAATTTTTGGATACATAGTTATGGGGAAGGTGACGTTCAATAAACCAGAAGCATTTTCAAAAAGTTCCACATTTTTGAGTACCGTTCAAACAGACTCTTTCGCTATAGACAATTTCTTGAAACATTTTTGGGAACTTGAAGAAATTCCAAAAATAAAGGCCACATCGCCTGAAGATGCTTTATGTGATGAAATATATTCTAGCACACATTCCAGAAATGAAACTGGTCGTTATGTAGTCAATGTTCCATTCAGAAACTCAAAACCAATTTTTAATATCAATGATACTCGCCCGCTCGCTTTACGCCGCTTTTATTCCCTTGAAACTCGCCTTTTGCGATCACCGGAATTACATAAATTATATTCTGATTTTTCACAAGAATATTTAGATTATGGGTACATGGAAGAGGAAGATAATTGTTATGATACCCAACACGTTTTTTATCTTCCACATCACTGTGTAGTGAAAGACAGTACCACAACTAACCTTCGCGTTATTTTCGACGCTTCCGCAAAATCCGCACAAGGAATTTCACTAAATGATACTTTACTGGTTGGAGAAAAATTACAGAAAGATATCTTGATTCTACTGGATTTTCGAATTTATCCTATAGTTTTTACAGCAGATGTAAAAAAGATGTTCTTGCAAATCTTAGTTAATCCTGAACATCGGGACTATCAGAGAATATTATGGAGATTCTCCAGCAATGAGAGTGTGAAAGACTTTCGCTTGAAAACAGTAACATTCGGTCTTTCATGCAGTCCATATTTAGCCAACAAAACAATCCTGCAACTAGCTCACGATGAGGGAGAATATTTTCCGTTGGCAGCCAGTATTTTAGAGAACAATGTATATGTTGACGATATATGTACAGGGTGCTCGTCATCAGATGATGCAAAACTAATTCGAGATCAATTAGTCGAAATTTGTAAGAAAGGAAATTTTGAATTGCGCAAGTGGACAAGCAATAATCAAGCATTTTTAGCCGATATACCTGAGTGTCACCTGTATAATAAATCAATTTCTTTCGATAAAGACTTATCATCAGCTATTAAAGTTTTAGGCTTAAAGTGGGAGCCCAGTTCAGATGTGTTCACATATAATATTGATTTATCAGTTAGCAGTTGCACAAAACGTCAAATTCTATCTGATATCGCTCGCATTTTTGATCCATTGGGTTTTTTGACTCCAGTGACTTTATTTGCTAAACTACTCATGCAGCACTTATGGAGTCTTGGAATTCAGTGGGATGAGGTTTCACCTAAGGAAATCATCACCAAATGGTCTCAGTTTAAAACAGAATTTTCATTATTAACAACTCTAATGATTCCTCGCCACATGTTACTGAACGATTTACAGTGTCAAATACATGCATTTTGTGATGCCTCGAAAAGGGCTTACTCTTGTGTGATATATTTCAGAGTTCAGCAAAGTGAAGATTCATTCAAAACATATTTTGTTTGTGGCAAATCTAAAGTTGCACCAATGAAAACAATATCTGTCGCCCGCCTTGAACTGTGTGCAGCAGTTCTTCTCGCTAAGTTGCTCTCAACTGTTATGCAAAAATTCAAAGATAAAATAAACTTCCTTCAAATATACGCTTACACAGATAGTTCAATAACATTAAGTTGGATTCAGTCTTTACCACACAGGTGGAAAACTTTCGTTAGTAATCGCGTAACATATATTAAAAAAAGAATACCCCCTTCTCTTTGGCGCCACGTATCATCCAAGGACAATCCACCTGATTGTGCATCACGTGGACTATTCCCTTCAGAATTAATCAATGATGTGATGTGGATTTATGGACCTCCTTGGTTGAAACATAAGAACTAACGAAAGTTTATCTCCTGAAGCACTTTCAGAAGAAATTAATATAACCCTTTCTCTTTTCCCAGTAGAAAGTATTATTCAGAATATTTTGAATAAATTTTCTTCCTTGTCAAAAATTAAAAGAATTCTGGCATTTATTCTTCGGTTTTCGTATAATTGCCGTAATCCTGAAAACAGGAGAAGCGGTTATTTGTCCCTTTCAGAGCTTCAAAATGCCCTGATATTAGCAGTAAAATGCACTCAGATTCTTCACTTCTCTGTCGATATTCAAAACTTGAAAAATAGAAAGAATGCGTCAAAACCTCTAAGAAAACTCAATTCTTTTCTAGATAAAAATGATGTTTTGCGAGTAGGTGGACGTCTTCGAAATTCCTCATTATCGTTGAACAAAAAATTTCCTGCCATATTACCTAGAAACTCTCGACTGACTGAATTGATCATTTCCAATTTCTATAAAATATATTATCATCCAGGTAGATAAACCCTATTATTTTTAATAAATGAACAGTTTTGGATCTCGTCCCCGAAACGGGCAATAAATCAAATAATTTCAAATTGCAAAAACTGTTGGCGTTTGTCCCCTAAATCTTATCAACCTCCAATGGCTGATCTTCCCAGTCTAAGAGTTTCACACCTCAAAGCATTTTCTTGTGTTGGTCTAGATTACGCAGGCCCCTTTTCCATAACCATGGGTAAATTACGACGTGCTAAGACATACAACGGGTATATCTGCCTTTTTGTGTGTTTCGCAACGAAGTGTATTCATCTTGAATTAGCCTCAGATTTAACCAGTGAAGCTTTTCTTGGTGCGCTCCGAAGATTTGTTGCTCGTAGAGGGCGCTGTTCTACCATTACATCAGATTGTGGAACAAATTTTGTCGGAGCAAACCGACAAATTTTGGAAATGATGAAACAAGCAGCAGAAAGTTTATCAATAAACTTCAGATTCAATCCAGGTGGATCACCACATTTTGCAGGTCTAGCCGAGGCAGGAGTGAAATCTGTTAAGACTCATCTGTATCGCGTTGTTGGTGAACAGATCATGACATATGAGGAGTTCTATACTCTTTTAACGCAAATTGAATCATTACTGAATTCTCGTCCTTTATATCCACTTAGTTCGGATCCAAATGATTTTTCGGTATTAACCCCGGGCCACTTTCTGACACTTGAACCACTCAGTTCAATACCCGATCCGGACTTGACACATTTAAAACTCAATAAGCTGAATCGATGGCAATTAATACAGCGGCTCCATCAACATTTTTGGAAAAGGTGGAGCAGTGAGTATTTGCATACTCTTCAACAAAGAGGCAAATGGCTTGATGCCTCACGTCCAGTATCAGAAGGAACAATGGTCCTGATAAAGAATGAAGCAATTTCACCACTTAAATGGCCTCTGGGTCGAATTGAAAAACTGTATTATGGTAGGGATGGTATAGCACATGTTGCTGATGTCCGTTCCAAACAACGTACTATCAAAAGAGCATTGGTAAAACTGTGCCCTTTACCAAATACCTATAGTTCTGATTAGAAATTATTATATAATTTTTAGTGGGGGGAGAATGTTCAGTCTACTCCACTCATTCAATTAAGTATTAAAATATTAATATAGTTGTTTTACCCTGCAAAGAGGAAATTTATTCAGTCGCGTTTTCCATAGTCAAAATTATATCTGTTTTCCGCGAATTTTGGGTTGAAATATGCATATAATATGAAGCATGCGGGTGTCAAGAAATTGAAATGTCAGAGCGACAGCAAAAAGTCAGAACCGAAAAACACCTTTCCGCTTAAAATTTTCCGCATTCCTACGATACAGTCCACGTCAAGAGGTTGAAGAAGTTATCATCAGAAGGTGAGTGCTATTTCAACTTCAACCGTTATTTTTTTTCTATTCAATTTCGCCATTACCAAACACCATATAATAAAATCATGTCCGTGGACCAAATTAAAATGTTACAAAATATAAAACATATTTAAAATTGAACAATTTTCATCCTGTTCAAGGATTCATAAGATAAAGATATGAGATACTACATCATATCTGTCTGAATGTTGAAGTGGAAATTAAATTTAAATTCACAAAGTGTGCCAATGACACTATTGACAAGTGACCACTGACATATGTGACATAGAGTCACAGAACACAAATAGAAAATGAACTAATCTAGACATGAGTTCAAAAAGAAACGTAGATCTGAAAAGGATCAGTCTGATGGGAACCTTTCGTTTTTGACAGAGAAAACTCTATCAAGATTTTCTGTGTGTTCTCTACCTTCTGAGCTACCAGAAATGAGCTCAAGGTCATGGGAGAAGTCTAATGAGAACTTTCTCATTCCCAGAAGAGGAAATTTGGGTGACTCGAAGAGGAGAGCACCTAGTAGAAAGGAA
The DNA here is from genome assembly GCA_958502065.1 of Chrysolina americana. Taxonomy (NCBI): domain Eukaryota; kingdom Metazoa; phylum Arthropoda; class Insecta; order Coleoptera; family Chrysomelidae; genus Chrysolina; species Chrysolina americana. The sequence goes on along the minus strand of OY293417.1, from coordinate 22,357,173 downwards.
TAAATTATCAAATTTAGTAATGAGTGAGAAATAATCAGAAAAAAAGTAGGGAGGGAGATTCTCTATGGCTCTGTCCATCCTCAACTAAGTATTGCTGAGACACCGAGGAAGTCTAATGAGAACTTCACTCAATATACCTGCATAGTGGGAAGACAAACTGAACCTAAGAGGTGAACCAAGTTAAGTGAATTAGCTCCAATGTTTGAGCACCCAGAATTGGGCTTAAGGACATGTGAAAAGTCTAATGAGAACTATCTTAGTCCAAGATTAGGCAATTTGGGTAGCACAAACGTGAAGAAATGAAGAAACCTTCATGCATTTGATCAATATAAGGCCTCTATGCAGTTCTATCCAACCCCAACAAGGAAAGCTAAGGGAATGAGAAAAAGTCTAATGAGAACTTATCACATTATACCCGCTGATCAAAGTTAGATGTTATACACAACTACATAGTTACCAATAAAAAACCAAAAGGTGAAAATTAACTTAGTGTTCTCAGAATTGAAAAGGCCGGAGAGAATGGATAAACTGCTAAATGGGTTCTCATTAGACTTCTCCTCGGTGTCTCAGCAATACTTGGTTGAGGATGGACAGAGCCATAGAGAACTCACCTCCCTACTTTTTTTCTGATTATTTCACACTCATTACTAAATTTGATAATTTATTCCTTTCTACTGTAACGTAACCGGGGTTACTTTGATTGCCTGACTGCTCAGCAGAGAACGGCGTAGGTTCTTAGGACTATATTGCCAGTTTCGGATTTTTTATGTGGCAGGCAAGTGTATTAAATTTTGAACCTCAAGAATTTGACTGGCTGAACGCCAGCAATTTTTAATTTAACAGGAATAAAAAGTACTAAATACCTAATGATAGATAATTGAAATAAGATAAATTGACTTCCTTCTGTAACCAGACCAACAATAAAACAATATTTCAAAACAAATATATATTAATAAATTTAACAAAATGTAGTATCAAAGTAATACGTTGATATTCAAACAATATTATTACTGAATTTGCTTCAGGGACACAGGTTACCTTAGTTGAATCAGTGGGTGGATTCACAGGCTAGTGATAACTCCAACGTTGTAATTGTTGTTCTGCTAACAGAATACGAACTAGATGACACTTCAAGCAACAATTTTAGGCAATCCTCTGGTATGGATTATTCCTTCAGGTTGTACTGATTTCCTTGTGATCCCTCGTAGATAGGGGTCGAATTCATGAAAAGGTTTGATATATGTTAGTTTATCACAGATTTGAAAGTCAACAGTATAGGATACCCTCCTCACTGAATATGTGATATAATGAAATGATATACTCCTCAACACAAGAGTTGAGATGTATGAGTACTTAGACCTAGGATAATCTTAACAGCAGAATACAGCAAGCTAGCTGTCACATCTGAACTGAGCTCACACACCGCCAAGGTGAGTCCATTAAACAAAACAAGAAAAATTAGTCATCCTTTTTTAGCAGGAAAGGGTTAAAACCTCCAAAAAACTCCTTCATTAGAGTATCTATTGCGAGATATGAATTAAAATTTTTAAACTGCAAAGTTGAAAATATCTTCAGAAAACATTGCTGTGATTTGGTCAGAAAGGCTAGATGTTATTACTCAGGCAGGCAAAAGGTACATGAAATTTAAAGCAGGCACTTTGAAATAAGTAGGCATCCAGCTTCTCTAGAGTCTTTTGAATATTATAGAGTCAACTAATAGGATAATAAGGTATAGATAAGTCAATAAAGAAGATACAATTAGAATTGTCTATGTTTTTCAAAAGAAGTGAAAGCAAATGTTTTGTTGTGTTAGCTAATATTCATACATTGCTAAGATATATTGATTATTTCAAAGCGTACCAGGAAATTAAATCTACGCTGAATTTTGAAACTACCTAGACTAAGAGATAACGTTGATTGTCCAGATCACATAGATAAGAAAAAGGTATGATATTAGGAAAGATAAGATAAGCTAGGAATATAATTCAAGTCCGCTAAATGAAATGTACATTTATTAGAAATGGTAGAAAAGTTGCTGTTCAGCAGGTATCACCAATGACAACACCATGGCTCATTCAGGATAAATGCAATAGTACTACTACAGCACAGTAAAACCATTGATAAAAAAATGCCACCTAGGCACAAAGATATGGAATTTCAGCTCTAAGTGAAGTAGCTACTGCATGACCAACATTACCCAAAATTTCCCAGGTGGTTAACAGTATAAGCGGAACCATGAAAAGATATTCCATACTAAAATATGGCAAGTCGTAGGACTTTTACCTCTATTAGAAATGGTAAAAATGTTGCTGTTTAGCAGGTATTGTCAATGACAGCAGCAGGACCCATTTAGGATAAATGCATGAGTACAACTACACCACCTTGAAACCGGAAATTCCTAGAAAAGATCACACTGATCAGATAATGCCACCTAGGCACAAAGATATGGAATTTCAGCTCAAGTGAAGCAGCTACTACACGACTAATATTACCCCAAACCTTCCAACTACCTATCACCGTGAGCAGAACCTGCAAGAATAGAATACGTGCTGAAAAGTGGACAGTTGTAGGATTTTTACCTACCATCTGGTAAATTCCATGGTGGAGTTAGTCTTAGGCCCACTCCACTGAGCCTAAAACAGAGAAAGAAATTTGTGCAGGTATTTTCAATGACAGCAATAGGACCCATTTAGGATAAATGCATGAGTACAACTACATCACCGGTTACGTTACATAATTTGGCCCCACGTTGGGCGCAAAATTATGTAACGTAACCGGAGTTACTTTGATTGCCTGACTGCTCAGCAGAGAACGGCGTAGGTTCTTTGGACTATATTGCCAGTTTCGGATTTTTTATGTGGCAGGCAAGTGTTTTAAATTTTGAACTTCAAGAATTTGACTGGCTGGACGCCAGCAATTTTTAATTTAACAGGAATAAAAAGTACAAAATACTTAATGATAGATAAATTGACTTCCTTCTGTAACCAGACCAACAATAAAACAGTATCTCAAAACAAATATATATTAATAATTTACAAAATGTAGTATCAAAGTAATACGTTGATATTCAAACAATATTATTACTAAATTTGCTTCAGCGACACAGGTTACCTTAGTTCATTCAGTAAGTGGATTCACAGGCTAGTGATAACTCCAACGTTATAATTATTGTTCTGCTAACAGAATACGAACTAGATAACACTTCAAGCAACAATTTCAGGCAATCCTCTGGTATGGATTATCCCTCCAGGTTGTACTGATTTCCTTGTGTTTCCTCGTAGATAGGGGTCGAATTCATGAAAAGGTTTGATAGATGTTAGTTTATCACAGATTTGAAAGTCAACAGTATACGATACCCTCCTCACTGAATATGTGATATAATATTGCACTTTAATGAAATGATATACTCCTCATATATATATTGTTTTCACTATATATATATAATATAATAAAAATGAATATATTTCACTTAAATGTTATATATCCGTTTTTTTGTTTAAACATGAGGATGACTGTGATATGAAAGCCATCTCCAGAAAGATTCTTTTGTAATTGTTAGATTCTCTGGCTAAGATTTTTGCTGCCTCAAAGTTCATATTGTGGCCCTCATGATGTACATGGACACTTAGTGCACATCTCTCTGGGTGCAATCGACAGTCACTCTTATGTGAACAAATTCGGTCTTTTAACAACCTGTTAGTTTGACCTATATATTCATTCGAACAATTGGAGCAAGGAATACAGTAGACAACATGTGATTGAAAAGTTACTGGAGTTTTGTCTTTAACACTCGTGAAGAGAGAGTTGACAGTTAAACTCGTTATATTAGCAATTTTTATATTATTAAAAGATTTGAAGATTCTAGTAAGTTTTGGAGTTATATCCGTTATGTAAGGAAGAGATGCATAAAAAGTATTAATTGCCTGGACCGCATTTTCACCAACTGCAACATCCAAAATACCTGTATTGTTAATGTTATCTGGACGAGCCTCCATTGTTGAGCTATATAATTTTTTTTTCAAGAGACAATGAGGATATGAATTGTTGCGAAATAAATTGTACAAAATACCCAAGTTTTTGTTCCAGAGGGTACTATCAGAGATGTTGAGGGCTCGTTGTTTCATTTGTTTGACGAGGTTCACTTTGATGGACTCCTTGTGGTACGACAAGTAATTCATGTATCTACCCGAACTCATGGGTTTTCTGTACCAATCGATGAGAATATTGTTGTTTTCTGTTCGTATGAACTTCATGTCCAAGAAGGGAACACTATGTTCATCGTTTTCACATTCCAACGTAAATTGAATGTGCGGATCGTAGCTGTTGAAAATGTCCACTATTTCTGTAGCTCCCTCCGCAGGTAACGAGAGTATGATGTCATCAACATATTTCTTAATAAAAAATAAATTGAAGGGAAGGACACTAATGACAATATCTAAAATGTCGTCCATTACATAGCAAGCAAGAATGGGACTAATTTTTGCCCCCATTGGGGTACCGAAAGTCTGTTTGTAAATTTTATTATTAAAAGAGAAAACAGTATTATTAAAAAGAAATGTTATTTAGTCAAAAAATGATTGTTTTGGATATAACAGATGGGGCCAACGCGGTGCCATTTTTTATCAACTGCTCTGATGCATGCTTCTAAATATACATTACTAAATAATAATAAAACGAGTTTAACTGTCAACTCTCTCTTCACGAGTGTTAAAGACAAAATTCCAGTAACTTTTCAATCACATGTTGTCTACTGTATTCCTTGCTCCAATTGTTCGAATGAATATATAGGTCAAACTAACAGATTGTTAAAAGACCGAATTTGTTCACATAAGAGTGACTGTCGATTGCACCCAGAGAGATGTGCACTAAGTGTCCATGTACATCATGAGGGCCACAATATGAACTTTGAGGCAGCAAAAATCTTAGCCAGAGAATCTAACACTTACAAAAGAATCTTTCTGGAGATGGCTTTCATATCACAGTCATCCTCATGTTTAAACAAAAAAACGGATATAAAACATTTAAGTGAAATATATTCATTTTTATTGCACTTGGATAAACAGAAATACAATGTCAGAGAGCTTAACTCTCAATCCATATTATAATTGAATTAAATCCTTTTTAACAAATACAATTTTTAAACAACGGCTGACCACCGTAAACCGGTATATAACTGTAACTTCTCAAAATTCATTTCTCCAAATTTATTTGAATCATAATATGATAAATTTACAACAGTCATATGTCATAATCATGAAACAATGTCTAATCTATTGTTCCAAGCTTGTGTTACACTTTTCCAGTTCTGAGTAGGTTCAATCTGTCTAAATTTACTTTCTAGTACAGTTCCATGCAGCAACGTACCCGAACTAACTTCACATGTCAAATTGTTTCTCTTCTTCACGCCGGCCGTTACGGACACCGGTATGGTATCCATTTTACATAAATTCAAATATAATTAGTTTTTATCCATAACAAAATAATGTTTTAATGTGTGACGATTATCTTTATGTATATCTCACAAACTGTTTCTGAATATGTTCAATAACTGTACACGTCTTTTTACTTCATCCATTGCAATCAATCTCAACAACACGTAACTGGTTTAGAATCCATGTTGTTCAATTGTTTTCACTGTAGTTTGATCATGATTTGTAGCTTTCCCTGATGATGACAATAAAATTTGTCGAAATATTGGAATAAAGTGTTATAAGAGTATACTTTCCTGCATGCTGCTTACCCAACAAGTTCCCTAGTTTGATCTTAACTAGTCAGCAACGACTACCTCTATATATATATAATATATATATATATATATATATATATATATATATATATATATATATATATATATATATATATATATATATATATATATATATAAAGTGAATAGAGTATTTTCGTTTCAATTCCGAGAGCTCACGATCCGTGGACAGCGCTGTTTCGTTGTTACCAACTCATCATATATATAGTAGGGATGTATTCTCGACCGAACTTAACTTTACAAAATCAGCTGGGGACTTCTCGGGTTTGCGGTCTGTTTACCAATAACTCATTCGTTCTATATCTCAATATTTCGCTAATCTTTATTAGATTCTTCAGGAGAGAAAAGCTGCAAAAACATGTTAGGAATTTTGAAAAATCAAACCAAAAATTATACAACTGTTCCACTTACAATCATAGAGTCGGTAATCCTATTGTGTTCATTAGTGTTCTGGGGAGCTGCGAAATATTCATCAACACCAACTAGGTAATATCCATTACTAACTGAAACTTTAGCTCTGGTGCACCGGCTTATATATCACGCAGGTAACCAAAAATCTAATGACCAGTAGGTAACAATGAAAAAAAAAACGTAAATATATAAAAAAAAATAAAATTCTTAGAAACTATCATAGGTACACCACATGTTTACCAATAACAAAAATTAAATTGTGTTTAAAGTGTTACTGTATATGTTGTTTAACTGATTCGTGTCGGTCTTGTAATTTACTGTGTTGGGTTTTTTGTTTATATGGTACATCTCAAGGAACAGTCTAGTTTTTTGATTATTAATTTTTTCCAGGATTTTGACTTTAGAGTAGTCAAATTGGTGGCCGGTTTTTTGTGAGTGATCAACAGCTGCACACGAGTTTTTGCCTAACCGGACATCGCTCTTGTGTAAAGCTATTCTTCGTTTCGGCCATTGCGAAGTCTGACCCACATAACACTGATCACATGCACCACACGGAATTTCATATATTACGTTGCTGTTAAGCGAAGTTGGAGTCCTATCCTTGACTTTTGAAAAAATACGAAATAGTATATGTAAAATACTTGTTTCAAGGAGCAAATAATGTCCAAGTGACTGTAAAACAGTCGATAACAATCCTTTAGGAAGTGACTATAACTTTGTATAGTATGTATGGCATGTGTCCGACAGAAAACAACTACTTCTCTGGCTAATACCGCGACAGATATTGAATTATATCAGTCAGACACATGTGCAAAGATCCTTACTTTGGAGGAACAACTTTGCAAGAACTCTCTGAACAAACAGCAGGACTTCACCCGATTCAAATGGTGAACCAACTACAGACCGGTTTCGGAATGTTGTCCCTCATCAGTGCAGTCCAGGTTATCACAAATTGTATACACGCGAGGTCTCGCTGTCCGTCACCGTCCGCCGAGATGAATACTGCAATTGCTTACAGGATCCACCTTGACGACAGATTAGAGAGCACTCCAGAAGGACATTTCGGATACTATATATATATATATCTTGGAAAATATTTGGGTAGCAGTCAGTTGACCAGTAAAAGTTATTTAATCTTCGTTTTTAAGCCGAACTTTCGAAAATCTTTATTTTCTTTATCAAGACTATAACTAGAATATAATGTATATGAGTATATATGTTAATTCAACAGTTAAGTAATACTTACTAACGTGAAATTGAAAGAAATTTACATCAATGATAAACATAAAGAATATTGAAAACTTCAAAAATACAGACAGAGACAGGAAGATAATGACAGAAAGATGAATGGTATATATAGGATGAGAAAAACATAAAAAATTGTAAAGATGAATAGAATTACAAAAATAATATATTCAAGGAGGACGACTGTTGGAAAATATCTGTTTATTTCTGTGTAAAATGTATGTATATATAGAGCTCAATTCTTTTATGTCAGTTCTTTTGTTGACTGTATTGGTTGCGTAATTGATGTGAACCATTTCCAAAAAGAGTCTTTTCCGTAAATTACTTTCTACATCAAGAACTTTCGCATTCACATAATCAATCCGATGTAGAAAGTAATTTACGGAAAAGACTCTTTTTGGAAATGGTTCACATCAATTACGCAACCAATACAGTCAACAAAAGAACTGACATAAAAGAATTGAGCTCTATATATACATACATTTTACACAGAAATAAACAGATATTTTCCAACAGTCGTCCTCCTTGAATATATTATTTTTGTAATTCTATTCATCTTTACAATTTTTTATGTTTTTCTCATCCTATATATACCATTCATCTTTCTGTCATTATCTTCCTGTCTCTGTCTGTATTTTTGAAGTTTTCAATATTCTTTATGTTTATCATTGATGTAAATTTCTTTCAATTTCACGTTAGTAAGTATTACTTAACTGTTGAATTAACATATATACTCATATACAGTATATTCTAGTTATAGTCTTGATAAAGAAAATAAAGATTTTCGAAAGCTCGGCTTAAAAACGAAGATTAAATAACTTTTACTGGTCAACTGACTGCTACCCAAATATTTTCCAAGATATATTTTCACAGTCACGAGAGTATTCAATCATATATATATATATATATATATATATATATATATATATATATATATATATATATATATATATATATATATATATATATATATATATATATATATATATATATATATATATAAAATAGAAAAAATTCTCAGGATACAAAATCATATAAAGATCAATAAATGTCAATGATTTTAAATTCCACAAATTTGTAGGTTAGTTATCCGAAATTCAAATTTGCCTTTTTGAGGTTAGCACTCCGATATGTGTAAACTTGAAAATTGAATTGAATTCAATAAATTGTTCTTGACGGCAAACGGAAAGATACGATTGTCAGCTTGACAAAATGGTGTCGCCTTCTGGTATGCCACATGCATCGACAATTAAATATTTTATTTGACACTCACACGCTTCTTGGTAGATTCTTTTCGACGTGATCACACATCAGAATTTGCCCTGCAAATGTCATTGATTTTTTTGTTTCCAGTCTAGTTTGTGAAAGTTGTAATACAGGGTGTGGACACGTTATTGTAGATTTTTTTACATAAAAATTGTTTTTGGGTTTATTTACAAGTCAGTGTGTCATTGTAATATTTTATTATTTGTTCTTGTGTGTTTCTAGGGATGTTTCTGTGTAAAGTCTGGTAATTCTGTTTGTTATGTTGCAGTTTAGAACAACCTTGCAGCTGGCAAACTATAGGATGGTAAATTTAACTGATATCGACCTGAGCTGGTTGAGTAAGCTACAGATAAACTAAGGTACAACTATTGTTTTTTTATACTTTGACAACAGTTTGATTTCATAACAAAATTCCCAAATTTATTTTTGATATTTTGATATCCCTATAGCTAATTCAAAAATAAAATTTTCCTCATAACTAAGTTGAAATCCTTAATTTTCTTTTTGTTTTAGGTTTGACCTGTTTTAAGTGAAAATTGGCAAGGATTACCTATGGTACTTTATTTTCTTTAATATTTAAATTGATATATACTTTCTATATTGAATATTCCTCTTATTTTTCCATCTTGAGGATTTATAGGTCTACAACTATTTACAGGTTCTTGATTATCTACTATATATGGTCCTTCAAATGAAAACATTTGCTTGGTACAGAAGTCTTGCTTACCCTCCAGGACAAATACCATATCTCACAAGAACTAGGTTTGAGCGAAAAATCAGTAAAGGTGTGGTTCCAAAACAGAAGAATGAAGGTAAAATGTGAAAAATCTAAGGAATCCTGTTCTGTTCAGAATAAGCAGCACCCGAACCTAGTATCTACTGAGGGTGAACGAGATGCTCAGGGCCACCCGACTCAACATCTCCCAGAACGGCCGAGCAACAATAGATTTGGTGATGATACTCTCGGGTATCAAGATTCCACAGAAAATGAAGATTTTGTTCAGAGTGAAGGGCCGCTAGGCGATTCGCATGATTTCGAAGCACTTCTAGAAGAAATCATTAAAGATGTTTGCATCACTTCCCTATTTGAGAATAATGAGTTATTCACTTTTTTAATAAATTTCTCGAAATTATTTGTAGCATTCTCTACGACTATATGAATTGTTCATCAGGTAAAATTTTGAGAAAAGTCTGTGACATCGGTTTCTAACTATGAAGTCGAATACTTCTACTACGAAATAGCAAGTGAAATATATAAACCAATCATGATTGGATAGTTCTTCGCGAATTGAAATCATATTAATCAAGTATAGAAGTGAAATAAAATAGAATTTATGAAAGATTACTTTAAGACAATTCTGAATCATAATGAACGTCTGTGTATTCAGCGATTCAAAATATATTGCTAGTATGTGGAGCCACAGGCAGGTAGTTGTGACAAATAAACCAACACATATACATGATGAGCATTCACCATCAAATTAATAAAACTGTTGATCTCAGATTTGAAATACTGCGTGATTAGGTCGTAGCACAATATTTCCTGAATTCCAAGGCAGAATAGAACATGGAAATAATTTCATTTTAAATGATTTCCCATTTCATAAATTTTTGATTATTACCCAAAAGAGTCTGTGATCACGATTATTAAGTGAAAAAATATATACAAATGAAACCCAGTAGATGATCGTGGAACAATTACAAACAAATTCAAGAACCTATCGAACTCAGATAATTTAGAAAAATTTAATAAAGAATCTAAAACACCCTGAACGCAGTCTGTTGTGGTTTTCATAGTCCTCTATAGGAAACCTGCTCCAGTATCAGGTATCGGCACATGGTTCTGGCCAAGTTTGCTGATTGGGTGGGTAGCTCCCACCCAGATCTCTTGAGAACTGGTTGGGGGTGCCCACCTCAATTTGTGAGCTGGCACGACACTGGCGTCCACGTCGCGGGTGGTGGACTTCGGCTCAGAGGCTACCTAGGAAGCAGCTGAGGCGAAGACGAACAGTGTCAAAAGACCGCCTAACCTAAGGTGGGAGGTATCGTGCTGATGGGTGCGTGGCACATAGGGTGATGTGTCAGGAACGATCCCTCTGGGACACCGGGTGACCTCCCAGAGTATCATCGCCTTACCATGGCAAGGCGGGGCTCTACCATGGCGGACTTTATTTCCCCAGCTACTCGTGGGACTTTATATGAGTAATATAGGAAAAGAAGGCAATCCCAACGGGGTGGGGAAAAACCCCCGATCCTCTAGAAAACGAGGAAAAAATGGATATCGGCATTCCGACTCCACAAGAAGGGCTGGGCGATGGACCTCTCAACAAGAGGAGAGCGGAATCATACCGCTAGAACTGACTTCAGATCAGGAAAGGGAACTGTTAAAGTCCCCTAAACCTACTGAAGCAGATCAGGATGAGGCAACCAAAGATATGGATAGCCTCAAACTGAAACGCACTCGACTTCCAGGTTCGAGAAGGAAAGTACTAAGTCGCTTGCTCAATAGCGGAATGGCATACGATACCGCCTTAGAGCAGGTGCAGAGGGGTCTCATCCAGGCAAAACAGCAACCGGAAGAGGGAAAATCCCACTCCGAAGCTGCTGGAGTAAACAAGCGCCTCAGATCCGACGACAGCACGCCGGAACACACGGCAAAGAAAACCTGTTCGGGGGCACCCAAACCCTCATACGGAGCAGTGGCTGGGGGCAACAAGGTGGGCTTAATCCACTCTGAATATCCTACCACAGCTTTAACAGGCGAACAACTAAAGACTCTTCAGCGATCCATTATGGAAGCTGTGAGCCTATCACCCGATGAGGGCCCGCAAGTGAGGTTCCAGAGCTGTACTCGTCGGCCTGGATGGCTACAAATCACCTGCGCGGACAGCATCAGTGCCAGCTGGCTGGAGGAGACATCCAAGCAACTCCAACCATGGGAAGGGGCGAAAATCAAATTCGTCCAAGGGCAGGACCTTCCAAAGCCATTCATCTGTGTGGCATACATCCCGGACGATGAAGCCGACGAACGACTCACGGCCGAGATGGTGCTCACCAGAATGAAAAAATGAACCACGGTCTGACCACTCAGGAATGGGTAATACTGAACCAAGAGGATTCGGGCCGTGGTCAAACATGGACATTCGCGATAGACGAAATGTCCAAGTCATCCTTGGAGGAGCTGGACTTCAAGCCTTACTTCGGTTTCGTTCGGATTCAGTTCCGTCTGAAAGGCAGCCGTGGGGGGAAAGAACCTTTCCGGATGCAGCCGAAGTAGGGGAAGGAAGGCGTTCCTCCACGAATGGTCGCAAGAGGAGCACCGAAAGGGAGAGGTCAATCCTTCTCGAGAGGTGCGCTTCGGACCAAGAAGCCCATGAGGGGGGTCTCGGGAAAAGGTGAATCCATCCCGAATAGACCACCACTCGTAAAGGGTGCCGGCACCTCCAGAGGGAAGGAGAGCAAAACAACCCTCTGAGAAAGATGGCGGGGGAGGACCGCCTAAAGACGGCAAAATAGGGAATGGCTGATACAACAGTCAGACTCTTGCAGGCAAACCTGCAACATGCCAAGGCCACCACCTACGTCCTTGGAAAAAGATTTGTAGGGGAGCGGATAGATCTGGCCCTCATCCAGGAACCCTGGACCTCGAACACAGGCCGAGTTACCGGCCTGGGCAACACATCTGGTGAGATAATTGCAGTCTGCTCTGGGGTGAAACCTAGAGCATGCATTCTAGCCAGAAACAGCATTAATTATTATATTCTTTCAGATTTCTGCACCCAAGACATGGCAACAATCCATGTGAAGTTTCCAGAGAAATTATCGTCTGCTCAGCATACTTTCCTGGAGATGTTGCGGCGGAACAGCCTCCTCCAGCGGCCGTGCGAGAACTAATTGCCTTCAGCAGGAGGAACAACACCCAACTAGTAATAGGATGTGACGCCAATACGCACCATGAGACGTGGGGCAGCACAAATATCAACATGAGGGTTGAGTCTCTTTTCAATTACTTGATAGGGGAGGAGCTTACAATTAACAATGTGGGCTCCGAGCCAACCTTTGTCACTAGTATTAGGGAAGAGGTACTAGATTTAACAATCAGCTCAGAATTTCTAAGCAATAAGATATCCAACTGGAGGGTGTCCTCTGAACCATCATGCTCAGACCATAGACATATTCAATTTAACATTGAAATAGGCCCCAGGCCAGTGGTACAATACCGAGACATGCGGAGCATGGACAGGGAAGGATACAAAACCTTCCTGAAGAATCATCTCCAAAACGGACTGACCATAATAAATAGTCGTGATCAAATAGATATTGCTGCGGATCATCTACAAACTGCACTTATCTCAGCGTATCACGAAAACTGTCCACTTAGGGAGAAAAAGGATAACCGGAATGCATCCTGGTGGAACAAAAATCTGGATAAATCACGAAAAGAAGTTCGAAGGTTATTCAACCGAACTAAGGTGTCAGGTGAATGGGAAAACTATAGGTTCGCTCTAACCACATACAACAAAGATATCCGGAAAGCAAATCGAGAATCATGGGAACGGTTCTGCGGAAATGTGTCGAACACATCAAGCGGAGCCCGTATTCACAAGATTCTATTCAAAGAGCAGACACAGGAGCTGGGATCGCTTAAACGTCCAGACGGCTCCTTTACTGCCTCCAGGAAAGTAACATTAGAGCTATTGGCTAATAACCACTTCCCAGGCAGCCTGATTCTGGACAATCGACCTCCAGTCACAAATATAGGCCGGATAAAACGACCTAGCAGAGATGACTGGGTGGTTGCCAACAAAATAATAACACCACAGGCGATAAGATGGGCGGTTAACTCATTCCAACCCTACAAATCGCCAGGAGAGGATGGCATAGCTCCAGCTCTGTTACAAATCGGACTAGAACATATTGCACCTATCCTCATAAGACTCTTCAGAACCAGTTTAATTTGGAACCATATTCCATCTAACTGGACCGCGACTAGGGTGATCTATATTCCTAAGGCGGGTTGGACTGACCCACACCCAAAATCGCTCAGACCTATTAGTCTGACATCCTTTCTGTTGAAAAGCATGGTGAATATACTGGACGGGTACATGAGGTGTGGTGTACTCACAAAGCACCCATTCAATGTTCACGAGTATGCATACCAGGCTGGTAAGTCAACAGAACTTGCTCTCAACAACCTTGTCTCAGGAATAAGCGACGCCCTGGAACACCAGGAGGTAGCAGTCGCCGCATTCCTTGACATAGAAGGAGCATTTAACAATGCACTACCTCACTTCCTATATGAGGCCACTGTCTCTAGAGGAATTGAACCAATACTATGTGACTGGATAAGAACTATGCTTCATAACAGAAATATATCGACCTCTCTACAGGGGGAAAGTGCCAGCTTCTAGCCAGCAAGGGGCTGCCCTCAGGAGGAGGTTCTCTCCCCTCTGCTATGGTCACTGCTGGTGGATGATCTGCTGGCCATTCTCTCGCTGTGGTAGGTCGAACTGCAAGCATATGCTGACGATCTGGTCCTCGTAATAATAATAGCGATAAATCCGAAGAGACGATCTCCTACGCCCTTCAGAATATATTGGACACCATATATAAATGGTGTGAGAGGGAGGAAATGTTCATTAACCCTCACAAAATGGTCATAGTGCCGTTCACCAGAAGAAGGAAGCTGGAACAATTAATACCTCCTTCCATCAATGGTGTAACAATTCCTTTTGCGAGTGAAGCAAAATATCTGGGATTAACCCTAGATAAAAAGCTAAATTGGAACTTGCATATGGAAAATACTATCCGGAGGATAGCCTATCATTATGAACATGCCGCAGAATATGTGGCAAAACATGGGGCATGTAACCAAAACAAGTGTACTGGCTGTACGTGACCGTCATACGACCAATAATCACGTATGGCTCTGTAGTCTGGTGGAGCAAGGGCCAACAAAAAATGGTCCAGGCTAAACTTAACGGACTACAGAGACAAGCGTGTCGGGCGATTACTTGGGCCATTCGCTCCACGCCAACGGCAGCAATGGAAGCCCTGCTCGGATTACCTCCTCTTCACATAGGTTTGGAGAGAGAGGCAAGATGGGCAACATACAGACTCTACCAAGCGGCCATTAGTCTACCGCAGGCAGTAGTCACGAGAAGCAGCAGCATGCTGGAGGGCATAACAGCTCACAACATTCTGGGAATGCCCTCAGACATCATGCCTACACTGTGGTCTTCCACGAAAAAGAAGACTGGGTTCGGAATGAAACTGACCTATGTAGGGCAAATGAACGTTGGTTTACCGATGATTCCAATACTTTGGAAGGTGTCGGAGCCGAAATATACGGGATAAACCCAGTAGTGAAACGCTCATTCAGTATGGGTAAATTAGCTACGGTATTTCAGGCAGAGGTATATGCTATTGAAATGTGTGCAAGGGAGCTGGAAAATCGACGCCACACACGAAAAACAATGAAAATATTTTCAGACAGTCAAGCGACACTGAAAGCGCTTGAATCCAATCCAGAGCAGTATGGAACTGCAGAGAAACCTTAAACCGACTGGCACAACGCAACAACGTTAACCTAGTCTGGATACCAGGTCACACGGGCCTAGAAGGAAACGAAATAGCGGACTTCCTAGCAAAAGGGGGGGCCGAAACAACGTTCACTGGGCCAGAACCGGTAATCGGTATAGCACATAGCACTGCCAAGAATGTCATAACATCCTGGGCTGACAACAAAAGACTCGAGTACTGGCGTAGTCTACCGGGCCTAGCCCATTCCAAAGCATTTATTGCTTGCACAAGGAAAAAACAGGACTCTGACAAGCTGCTAGAACTCAGTAGAGCACATCTCAGAGTTATAGTAGGTTTGCTCACTGGCCACTGCAAACTCAAACACCACATGCATAAAATCGGACTTGCACAAGATGCAGAGTGCTGCCTATGCATAGAGGAGGATGAAACGGCTAAGCACATTTTATGTACATGCCCCGCAGCGGCCAGAACCAGATTTCCAACATTTGGCAATACAACAGTAAGGCCAGAGAATCTGGTAAATTGTTCTCCCAACGTACTCCTCAATTTCGTTCCAAATCAGGCCAACCCTTTGAGCTCCTTATTAGCAGATATTTTTATGAATTACTCAGAAAACACACATGTATCTTGAATTATACCTCATCTCATAAGCATATATCAATCTGGTAAGAATATGTAAATGATATCCTCGTAAGATCTGACGGTTCAACGGGACAGATAAATAAATAAATAAAGTAGGTATATTCCAAGATATAATCAAGGATACAGAACAAACCAAGATAGGGATTGACAACAAAAAAATCAAAATTATGAGAATAAAAATGTAAATAATAATAGTAATTATAACCAAAGCTCACATGTATAAAACACTAATTACCATGCAAACAATAGAAAATATGAACAAAATAATTACAGGGGAAATGATTACAGAAATCAGAACTAATATAATAACTACAGACCCTACAATAACAATTACAACAGAGACAATCAACAGCATTTTTATATCAATAATAATAATAATAGACCAAGAGATAACAATGAAAGACAATATAATAGAGAAATTCATTTACAAAACAGGAAAAACAAAATAATAATGAATGTACAAAATAAATTGGACAAAATTGAGAAAGAATATTTTTCAGAATTAATTACTATATAAGAAAAAATAAGGGATAAACATATCAAAATGCTTATTGATACAGGCTCAGAGGCATCATTAATAAAAGAGTCAATAATAGAAAGTAAAGTGATCCAAAATAAAATAGTTAAAATGCCCAAAACAATTTTATTAGGAGTCAATGGACTTTGTTGATGGCGTTCAAGAGATCTAGGGAAAATTCCTGCTGTCCGTGATACAGATCGGAATGGGCGTTTTTGTTCGGTTGGCTGTTGGCGTAGGGTGGAAAACACTGTTGACTGGATTCTTCGAAAAACACTGCGACCAACGCCGTTATCACGAAGGTCAACCTCATCTTCATTTTATCTGTAAAACAATCACACTTTCAGACGCTGGTGTCGACCGACGGAATATGTGTGGTGTACTGACGGTTGCTCAATATTGGAACTTACGGCGGAACTTCTGAACTATTTGGACTGCACCGTTGAACCCCATTCTTGTCCTGACACCCTGGCTTTTACGTGCGCCCATTGTTGCCATTGGCGCATGGAATACCAACTGCGCATTCACACAAGTGCCAGTGCGTCCACTCGCAACTCCGTTTGGTGCATTCCAAAAGAAAAGAAGAATGGTCTTTGAGCTCTTTGGAGTCGAGTAGACTGAAATTGATGTAGGACGGAAAAATACTACTACAGTGCATACCACTACACAAGTACTGATAATATGAACTAAGAACGGGGTTAATGTCGGGAACAAAATTTCTAGCATTCTTAGGGCCGGTTTTTCAATGTACTTTAACTTCGAGCTAAATTTATCTCTTGGTTAGAATGTTCGCAAATGTCATATTCATTCTAACCAAGAATCAAATTTAACCGGGAGTCAAAGTACGCTAACACGACATTGATAAACTGGCCCTTAGATTAATATCGTCCGATCCCTTAGCCTGCGTTTTGATTCTGCCAAGGGTTTGTTTCACCACTTCATTAGCAACTGGGTTCAGAGAAAAGTTTCACCCTTCAACTCTGAACATATACCATCATATTTACTCAAAATATCGTTATCTGTTGTCTGCAAATCCTCAACAGAGTTCAAAAAATTATCATTGAAAACGCTCGGATCTATATCAATATCGCATCTATGGGATTTTTTCAAAATGTTTGACGATTTCAGAGATTTCCAAAAAAGTTTGGGGTACTCTCGTAAATGTTGACGCCGTTCGTCAGTTGTGATGATTTGCGTTTGATGTTCATGGCCAACTTTGTTCGATTGAACATTAACTGTATCTCCGCCATTTTCAAACCGATTTTCAAGTTTGAACAACAGTTTTATAAAAATTTGCGTGTTCTTCCGGATAATAAAAAAATTGTACAGGATGTCATTTGAAAAAAAAAAGTTTGGGGTCACTTCCGGTTGAACCGAACGTAGTGAATTTTTGATAAAGGAGTCAAAATATGCGCATTTGAGTAATATATTGACGTACTAAATTTGAAACCTGTATCTTCAAAACTATAGAAAAATGTGGAGGCGTACCTGACCTCGTGGTCACCCCCTTATATCTAAAAATTCTTTTACTCATAACGAAGGAGTACGATATATGCATAATATCAAGCCCTTAACTTTAAAACTTTATTTCCATATCCTCAATATCCTTATGTGCTCTTCATTTAGTTCTATCTTTCAAAATTATTGCTGTTCTTTCATGTTCGCCTTCTGCTCTACAAAAGGCCGAGACTAGACTGAAATCTATAAAGTTGTTTTTTTCAAATCGGGTCTGGGTTTGCCAGTGTTCAAGGGTAATATAACAAGACCTTGATAAATAGTTGACTATTTTCATAGCATCTAAATTTTGACTGTATTTTATGATAATTTAACGAGAAATTATTTTGGCATCAATAATCTGATGAAAACCCAAAAGCGAAGCTCGAGGGCTTTCATCTCTGATTATAAATGCCAAAATAATGTCGAATGAAATTAATAAATACAACAGAAATTTAGCAGCAATAAAATAGTCGACAATTAATCAAGGTCCTGTTATATTTATGAACATTATTTCTTGAATGCAATTCTTTATATCAGTCATATGAATGACACTGTATTGTCATGGATTGTATCCTCGATTACCCTATCTATCTCTTCGTTTTTGGTTTCTCCAAACCGATTCATTTTCAAATACTTATACAGCTTCAACATGATTGATTCTATTTGACGTTTAAGATGTATTTATTTAGAATACTGTCAGATGCACAGGTTTCTTGATATAGGTATCATGCTGAATAGTCGTAATAGGTAATATTTCAAGACCATGACAAATAGCCGACTATTATTTTCTTCATAATTCTATCGAGAGTACGTTGTATTTTGACAATTTAATGAGACCATATGAACATTAATAATCTGAAAAGCTCCCGAGAGCTTTAGCTCGAGGGAGTTATTCTTTGATTATTAATGTTCATTTGGTCGAATTGAATTGTCTCAAAATAAAAGATACTCGAGATGAATTAAAGAAAATAATAGTCTCTATTTGTCATGGTCGAGTGATATTCAGGAAGATTATTTCATGAACAGTATAAAATCATTCAAATATACTCGTTCATATACTCTTTACTCTTCACGGTATTTTCTGGGATAGATTTCTTTATATATGCATTGATTTCTGCCATAGAAGACAACCCAAAACGAGACATTTCAATTTTGAGCGACTGTGTTGTCAACGTTTGCCACTTATACAAACAAAAGAAAGCTTTGTTTTCATGAATAGCCGTGTTTACCTAAATATCCGGTTGTTGAAATAATCGGTGACTATATTGTGTACCGTGCAAATAGTCGCTAATAGAGCGTGTAGGTTGTTCCTGTACTGCGATACATTCTTTATGATTCAGAATTTCTTGTATTACATCCAAGCAGTTTCCTACGGACCTTTCATTTTGATGAAAAATGCTTATTCTGTTCTAAATTTTGTTGTGCTCCTCCCTCTATTACCTAGATTAATGTACCAAGTTTATTTTTTTTTCCTGAGGAGTTTGGAAAAAAAAAATCATTATATTTTACAGATTTTCGATACCATGTATCTCAGAGGGGATGCATTTTAGGTTGAACATCGATAAAATCTTTTCCCCTCGAAATAAGGTAAGAAATCTGTGTACGAAGTTTGTCGGTCTTATTCAAACTCACTTTGTATATTATATAACTAATGATATAATGATGATAATCAATGATATCAAACTCATTTTTGGAAAAAGAGGCATATGTTCTCTTTAATCTACTTAAAAACTATTTGGATTGCACCATTTATTATTGTTGTTGAATGTATTTATTTATATAGAAACAATGCATTTTTCCAAAACTTGAATATTCTTCATTATTCCACAAATGTTACATGCATATGCATCCATTTCGCCTAAACTTCCTTGTTGATCCTTATATTATTCTGTTAAATGATTAATCAGGACTATGAAAAACCCTGAGAGGAACTCATAAATTTCCATTCGATGTAATGCGAAACACAATATCGTATTACGTGGAAAATTTTCCCGTACTTTATTAAATTCGTTGAACAAATTTGTTTCTCTCTCCGTTTATCCTGAGGCATAAATATTATTATAAAGGGCATAATGTTCGTTCGATCGTTCGTTCTGTCACCACCTCTGCTCGCGGGACATAAAATGAAAAATGGCTTCCTCTATAGTCTGATCCACATTGAGAAGTCAGTTAACGTGACATACGTCAATGCATTTCAAACGGAACATTTCACGCCAATGTTGCCTACGTCGCTTACAGGTCCAGCCGAGCAATAAATTGTGTCTGCAAACTAAGTTTTTGGTTCAACAATTTAATTTGTTGAAACATTTTTAGAAATAACTTTCGTTTTTTTAAAAAATCGTACTGAATGTATTCAATTACCAGAAAAATAACAATAATGATATGTCTATATCAGAAATAGTCAGTATAAAGTTTCTGATATGACTCGAGTTTGTCAACGATCTGTGTATCGACATCGAAACGAATATGTTAATGGTCTCATTCGTAACTAGTTCAGTCGACAGGTAGTTTCAGATAGAAAAAGGTCGGAAGCTATTGAAACTTTAAGATGTTGTTCAGGGATGGTTGATTAACATTTTCTCAAGTTTTGGACCTCGAGGACCCTGTGGAGGAGGAGTTGAAGCAGGTGAACTAACTCGGCTGCTCCGTTCCAAAACACAGTATCCAACATTTTTTTAGAAAATGAAGTTTCAATATTTTTGGATATATTGTGTTTAGGCGCATGTTTCAACCCGACCTGTTTGTTGATAGCTGTACTAATTTCAGAGATATGTCATACCCCTAACCTAGTATAACCTAGTGCAACCCCTTCAACGCCAAACAAAAACACTAAAACTCGTTATTCTCCCAATTTTGTTTTTTTCACATACCGGGTTTTGGAATAGAGTAAGCCGAACTGTAGTGAAAGCCAGAGGAGTTGCCAGACTGTTGGAGTCCAGTGTAAAAAGGAAACTCTCGGCAAATGAACAGTTTCTGCGTGAGTTAAGTGAAGTAAGAGTGCACAGTGCTTTCCAAACAAGGTACAGCAACGAGTAATTGATTGTGGCATTTACACGTCGTGGATGTGACACATCCAAAGCTCCTTCTCGTGCACCTACCCGACGGTCACAAGTTGCGAAATTCGACTTCACCAATGCGTGTTTTCTTTGTGAGGAAGCTATCACTGATGATTTCAGAGATAAACAGGCAAAGTTGCCTTTGGAAAGGCGCAATGCTACAGTCAAAGCGACTCTACCCGAAATTTCTAATAGAATCATCGAAAAGGCGAGGATGCGTGGAGACGACTGGGGGAAGAAAATAGAAGAGCACATTAGCCAGTTGCAGAATTTGTACACTGATTTAGTCGCCGTCAATGCTGAGTATCATCAAAAGTGCCTCAATATATGCCTTGAGAATAACTTGATATTGTTAATTACATTAATTTTTTTCACGAAAGGACTACGTCTTTTTTTCTTCCTGTCCTGGAATAATTATGTAGGGGAACGGGGGGATATCGATCCGAAAAGTAATTGATATCAATACCAAAATGATGTGAATAGGTATGGTTGGCTTTCATCAGAAAGTTAGCTTTTGAGAATTGGGGTTGGGTGGGGAAAGGAGGAATGGGGTGTCCAAAGTTGTTGACTTCAACTAAGAACCATAATTACTACAACATTTCATCATAATTCGGGTATAACAGATGAAATAAGCTGTAATTTTGCATTTTTTGTAATTTCTTTTTTTTTACGTGCCATATCTCGGTAGCGAATTTACATACAAACATGTTTTTTCAGTCAAAACTGTATAAAAAAGTATCGATATGCTTTTTACCGTAGCACGTAGGAGAAAAAAGTAATCGAGGAAAAACCGGAGAGAGGTCAAAAATTTTGCAGTTTTCCCCACACCTACTTTTTTCGCACAGGGTCCTCGAGGTCCAAAACTTGAGAAAATGTTGATTTACCATCCCTGAAGAACCTTCTGAAGTTTCAGTAACTTCCGACCTTTTTCCACCTAACCCCACATTTTTCAACCTGTCGACTGAACTAAACCCCACAAGGAAAAACAAATCCAGTTTTCCAATAGCCGTGTGAAATCATATGATGAGAGTACATGTTCACAAAAACGGAAAATTGTCTGAAAAATTTACCTCCAACTCTCAACAATATCTTGAAAGGGGTGATAAAATTAGAATATCATCCACAAGACAAATAGTAGCCGCCAGCGTATTTCAATTTATAACAGTCAGATAAGATGACCGATTGTAGTGTAAAAGGAATGCATCAAATTTAGATAGTATAGTGAGCTTAGGTATGGTAATTTTCTCGTTCTTTCATCTTCTTCGAACTATAAGATAGCGAGCGAAGGGAGCTTTGTTTCTGGATTGCAAGGGGGCTCATGAGCTCTCTTCAGTATATTTCTTGAACCCTTTTCCAAAATTTTAATTGATTGTAGCAAAGGCATGAATAGAAAAATTGAACATATAAATGAAGGGAAAACTATTTGCTCATATCTGAATTTGAATACTTACCACGTGAATGCAAGTTACTCAGAAAAAAGGTTGTTAAAAGAAGGTAGAAAAATTTGTGTGAAACCGTTGTTTCTGGTCCAAGTAGTTATGAAATTATATAGATTAGCATCTGAAAAAAGAGTATGCAAAAAGTAGAACATCAAGCAAGAGTATCTACTTTAAGAAGGCTATTCGATATGGGTTTCATTTACGGAAAACGAAATAGAAATGTACTCAATATTGAATTTATAATCTCTTGAAATATGTGTATATTTAGCGTATCTCGCTAATAACCTTTCATGGTTGATGCGCAATATTGAATAAAAAAAAATGGAAATTCCATCGTGATTGAGAAACCAGAAATAATATTTTGGAGGCATCAATTCTTTCGAAAAATGAGAAGATTCAGGCAGGAAGGAGCCAATATAATTTATATGGACGAATCGACTATCCAATATTCCATTTTTATAAACATATAATCACCGTTTTGAGTTTTGTAGAGAATACTTTCAAACGACCGTTCTTTTCACTTTCCTCATATAGGCAATTAAAGAATCTCTAGATTATTTCTAAAATTAATGCACCTTTTTGTTGTGGCGCAAATTTAAGAATACCCTGTTTAATTTATACTTTGCATAACTTACCTGCATATAAATTCCTGAAATTGTTTAATGTAAACGCTACTGTTATTTCAAAATATGTTCACAATCAGTAACACTCCTACCGTCTAGCGTACCTGCGTGCATCCCTGCCCTTTATATGTCATTAATGCCTCTTTCTGATGTATGAACTCCGGCAATAGTGTTATCCTATCTTGCATTACTGACTTCTCAATGAGGATCTGACTATAGTTGAATACTTCACAAAATATCGGATTACCAACGTGAAATGCAATCTAATTAAAAATTTGAGCTATCTAAAATAAAATAAATATAAATCAATGATGCGTTGAATGAGATGAAAAAACTAAGAAGCAGCAATAAATGAAGAGTAAAAAATAAACTAGAATTTAAAAAAAATTTATATGAAAATGATAATTTTTCAGCCGGATACCCTCCATGAAAGTCATAGTTTTTCACTCTAGAGATGAAAATGAAGCAAATGAGCATTATCATGCGACACAATGGGAATATACCAAAATCAATTTGATTTTTTTTATATACTAATGACAGTTAATCTCACTACTCGGCACTTGAATCAGCAAATGCACGTCACTTCGTTTGACAATTCCTAGACATTTTCACGATTATATTTGAACTTCTCTCTATAACTATAATTAATAATATGGAATCTGATGGCGAAATTCCAGTATTTTATGAACAACATCTATTGTAGAAAAAATGGCATTTCATACTCGAAATGAAAAACATTTTTTTTGTTCGTGAGAACGCCATACTCTCTTCTCCGCTCCGCTTCGTTTGTGACCAAACTCTCATCTCACAAAAAAAAAACAATATTTCCATCTCCCGATGAAAAATATACTATTTTGAAAACAAGCTTTCCTTTGAATGCGCCAAAAAGATAGTCAAATAAACTTTTACTATCAACTTTTAACTTTATTAGAAAATTTATGTGATATGAAAATTTGATGCGAGATTCAAGTACAAGTATTAACTCAGTTTGAAGATTTTAAAACTGAAAATCAGTCATATCAAGTTATTCCATTTTCTTGTTAATGTACACAGGTAAATCTCGCGACAAGCTTCAATATCATATAAATTGTGTAATGACGTTATACGTTGATAGTAAAAGTTTCGAAGAAAATAGTTATTGTCCTAACAAGAACGGAAAGAGTATCTTTCCCGCATGCGACTGCCCGAACGACGCAAAGCGGAGTTCGGGTAAGCAGTCGAGTGCGGGAGAGTACCTTTCCGTATGAGTTAGGATCAATATTTTTTCTACAAGCATAGGGGAGACTAGGGAGGCTTGATACTGTGGGAGGTATGATACACGTTTAAATTAACCGCCTAAAATATTTTGCCATTACTAGAATTGGCAACAGCTGAATCCTTGCACGTGGCCGTCACACTTAATATCAGTTTGTTTTCGTTAGGCGCAAAGATAACTTTTCGGTGACAAAAATTCGTTATTGGTTACATATTTGGTACATTTTGTAAAGGTAAGTGTAAATATTTTGCAGACAACTGTTTCAGAATATCCTGTATATTCAATATACAGGGTGGGGCACCGAAAACGTAACAGATCGAATATCTTCAAAACGCATGTGTTGTGAAGAAAATGCAAAGATATGTCGATTTTTAATTCAAGAGGGAAATCTGCTTATCATAACCTCAACTGTCATACCTCTCCCCCCACACCTTGGTCAATACCACCCAAAATAATTTGAATGGGGAAAGTAGAAAGTGTGACACATCATTAAAAAGGAAATTTCATAAGGAATTCAGTCATGTCAATTTTCGCTACCTAAATTTTTATTTTGGCGCCCTCTTGCGGGAAAAACAACTGTTCCGTATTCCAAATTATGATACTTTATTTGCAAGCTAATTTGACATAATTCCGGTGAGAATGCATAAGGAATTTTTTTAAGGAAAAATACAAAATGGTGGCTCCAAAATGGCGGACAATATTTGAAATTATAGTCCGATTTGATTCATAATAATGGATAAGTGTTGGTTTTCAGGGTCAGAAATTATGAATTGTTTGTCAATGCAAAAAAACAAGATGGTGGCTCCAAGATGAAGGACGGAAGTTGTAATTATGGTCCGATTCGAATCAAAATCAGAATTGAATATAAATGAATGAGAAGCTTTTATAAGTAAAATTTTGATTTTGTTACGCACAGATTAACCTACGTCACAAATCTAAAAAAAAATATAATTTTCTTTTTAGAGCATTTGTATAAAAGCTTTTTTTCATCAATTGAATTAATTCTCCTTAGTTATACTGAAAACTTGTAAAACCCCCGTATGCCAATTTTGAATCGAATCGAACCACAATTACAAATATCGTCAGCCATATTGGTTTTTGCATCGACAAAAATTCATAATTTCCGACCCTGAAAACCACCTCTTATCAATTTTGAATAAAATCAGACCATAATTTCAAATCTTGTCCGCCATTTTTGAGCCGCCATTTTGTTTTTTTCATTAGAAAAATTCCATAATGCATTGTCACCGAATTGATGTCAAATTAGCTTGCAAATGAAGTATCATAATTTGGAATACGGAACAGTTTTTTTCCCCGCAAGAGGGCACCAAAATAGAAAGTTAGGTAGCAAAAATTGACATGGCTGAATTCCTTATGAAATATCCTTTTTAATAATGTGTCACACTTACTACTTTCCCTATTCAAATTGTTTGGGTGATAGTGACCAATTGGTGGGGGGAGAGGTATGACAGTTGAGGTTATGATAGGAATATGTCCCCCTTGGATTAAAAATTGACTTGTTTTTGCATTTTCTTCACAACACATGTGTTTTAAAGATATTCAGGCTGTTTCGTTTTCGGTGCCAAACCCTGTATATGATGAAAAACTGAGCCACCAACAATTTCGAATCTTTGTATGTTCTATATATCCTCCTTCATTTTCTCTACATTTCTCGTACCTTCTGAGCAAGTTCTGTCAAAGTCTTCGCAGTTCTCCTGGTGATATTTCTCTGCAAACTGCCACAATTCTTCGTCGCAACTCTTCTTTAGTCCTTGGCCTACTTTCATAGACCTTCTGTTTAATATTTCCACAAAAATAAAAATCCAGAAGGGTGAGATCAGGCGAACGGGGCGGCCAATGAATTAACGGACTATTGCGACCAATCCATTTCAGAGGAAATTTTTGGTTCAACCATTTTCGTACATTATCACCATTATGAATGGAAGCACCATCCAATTGAAAAATGATAGCTGTACGAACATTTATGGGGATTTATGTACTGAAGAAGAGTTGCGACGATGAATTGTGGCACTGTAGAGAAATTTCACAAGGAGAATTACGAAGAGTAGGACATAACTTACGCAGGTGTGGAAATAATGTGTTTTTATTAACAATCATAAACAGATCGTCTGAATCCGACCCCTTGCCCCAAATTCATTTCAATTTACACGGAATTTTTTATACAGAGTGACTTGAAAGATATCCTTTTTCAAAAATTGTAACACGTATAGAAAACACTCCGTAGAAGATATCAGGCTGAAATTTCACATGGAGGTATTCGAGAATGGTTCGAATCGAATGCCCTAACCAAAATTCTGCTGAAAAAATGCCTAATACCTTTTCTCGATTTTTGGTATTCATTCTGTGGTCTTAGTAGGTCGTGAAAAATGGTGATTGATGAAACTTTTTTACCTGACAAGATAGAGCATTTCGAGAAGTACATATTGAAAAAAAAATAAAATAAAGTTTGAAATTCCAAAGAAATACAGGGGTTTCCAATTAATAATCTTTCCTCAACTTTAGCAAAAAAAAAATTAATTTTTGTTGAGAATGTGATTACGAATCGAAATGCATGATGAAATATAGGTTTGTTTGAAGGTTGTAGACGATGTAGTAACTTGATGAATCTGGTTTCGGACGTCTATCGTCCTAATGGGTTTGAAAGATATTTGACTACCTTCACTTTTTCACAAGGTTTCGATTGCTTGTATCCGCAATCATCTACAGCTGAATACTGACAAGTTCAGATGATATGAGGTCTTAATAGATCTGTTGATATGGTGTAATTAACGTGTAATTATGGCGGTGTTGTGGCGCATGTAGTTCCGCCCTTGTTTTGTTCCCTCCAAAGCGGTCTGTAAGCGGTTTCCATACGTGATTTTCACGCTCGGCTGACTGAAAGCGCCATTGGCTTCCATATACGCGGTATCGATGAATTTTCGTTTGAATCAATTAAGGCTTTGCGAGACCAAAAGATTAGTCTTGGTCTTTATACAAGACCAAGACCAAGTTCAAGACTTAATAAATCTTCCCAAGACCAAGACTTGACTTTCGAGACCAAGACCAAGATGAAGACTCTCCCTCAAGAGTATTGGTCTTGGTCTGGAAAGAAAAATAGTGAATTCAAATATACTCAATATTAAGAAAATGTTGGATGGAATTTTATTTCAATTATTTATTTTCAGTTTATTGAATTTTATTCATTCAAAATAGGAAATACATTTTACAAAATCGTTATTGCATTTATACAGTTTACAACAAATAGGTGTTAGTCTAGTCAACAAGTGCCAGTTAGACCAACTTTTTTCAGCAGTCTCCGAAAATTATGATTGAGGTGTCATTCGATTCGGAATGACATCCAGATGATTTTTGAAAAAAATGAAGTTCCGCATGAAAAAATTGTAAAAGTTATTAACAATTAACTAAAAAAAAAAGATGGCTTTAGTATTTTGTAAATATCTCAAAAACTAATTAAAATTTTTTAAATCTAAAAAAAGATTCAAAAAGAGGAGGAAATTTCCTAAAAAAAAGCTCAATTCCCGGAATTGTAGCATCAATATTTATAATTTTCCCAGAGGGATGAAAATACGGCCGAAAACGGGTACTCTGGCTCGGGCAAGCCACACCCACTTTGGACACTTTAACAATAAAAATTATTTTAAAATACTAAATATGAAAATAAAAAATTGGAAAAATTCAGGCACTAACTGAATAGATTAATGAACAATAATCCGCTTGAAAAAAATTTTTATCACAATTTTTCAATTAGTTAATCAATAGTTAATTAATAATTTTTTTCTGCTTGAACATGAACATTGCAAGTGTGATAATTGTTAAACTATAAATTTAAGATTTTTTTCCTCTTTTGGAGCAATTCTTGAAAGGCTTCAGAATAGAACCCCGTTGGAAAAATTAAAAAGTTTTCATTTTTCAGTTTTTTATTAACAATTTTCGTTGTTGCAAAATTAAATACTTAAATTATTCATTGAAAAAAAAATTTTTTTTTAATATTATCAATAATCCGTTTTTATGTTATCAGGAACTACATAGAAATAATTTTTTAAAATTTTTATCTCTAATTGTTTAAAAAATTGTTATAAACAAATGCGTTGTTTATAAGATAATTGAAATTTTTTTTATGGAATTTCAATCTTTGATACAAATAATGATTTTTAAAAGAAAAATTGTTCCTTAAAAAAATTTTTTTATTGCTTGAAAACGCATTTGTTAATTAACAATTATTTTTTCCCGCTACTAATTAATATTAAGGAACCATTTTTTTTTTAAATCATTATTTGTCTTTCTTTCTGATATATAAAAAAAAATCGATTTTATTTAATTTTTCATTGTTTATGCAATAAACAATTTGTTATAAACAAATAAATATTTACCTTATATTTTTTTTTCTATTCTAATTTCTGTCACAAAAACAGACATGATTTTTTTCTTTTTTAAAATTTTTTTTATTATTTTTTATTTAATTTTTAAATATAAGTTCTCTCTAACTTCGTCATTCTTACCTGGTCTTCATCCTTAAAATTATTATAATTTACAAACTAATGGAGATACGATGAAAATACTTAAGACTTATTTATTCTCCATTACATAAAAAACAAATTTAGCAGAAAAGTTTAGTTGTTACTTATTTATTTATTGAATTTATAGCAATTGTTGTTGAAAAATACTTAAGGAAAAAATTTTTTAATAATAATATATATGATAATGATAATATATATGAACGTGCATAGAATATTCTGTTCGTTGATAAATAATTAAATTTATTAGACTCTATTGTCTCAATAATATTTCAAAAGAAAAAAATAAAGATTGTCATTCATAAACTTTTACAAACATTAAAGAAACCGAACATGAAAATAAAAATCTAGATATTAATATTAATATATAAAAGGTAAAAATGTTGAGTAATGAACAATAATTGATAAGATACTTGAATGAAGTAGTCATATTTTTAATAGTTGATAAGATTTTTAAGCATTAAAACAAAAAAAATATTTTTTCCCTAAGTATTTTTCAACAACAATTGCTATAAATCCAATAAATAAATAAGTAACAACTAAACTTTTCTGCTAAATTTGTTTTTTATGTAATGGAGAATAAATAAGTCTTAAGTATTTTCATCGTATCTCCATTAGTTTGTAAATTATAATAATTTTAAGGATGAAGACCAGGTAAGAATGACGAAGTTAGAGAGAACTTATATTTAAAAATTAAATAAAAAATAATAAAAAAAATTTTAAAAAAGAAAAAAAATCATGTCTGTTTTTGTGACAGAAATTAGAATAGAAAAAAAATATAAGGTAAAAATTTATTTGTTTATAACAAATTGTTTATTGCATAAACAATGAAAAATTAAATAAAATGGAATTTTTTTTTTATATCAGAAAGAAAGACAAATAATGATTTAAAAAAAAAAATGGTTCCTTAATATTAATTAGAAGCGGGAGAAAATAATTGTTAATTAACAAATGCGTTTTCAAGCAATAAAAAAATTTTTTTAAGAAACAATTTTTCTTTTTAAAATCATTATTTGTATCAAAGATTGAAATTCCATAAAAAAATTTTCAATTATCTTATAAACAACGCATTTGTTTATATCAATTTTTTAAAAAATTTGAGATAAAAATTTAAAAAAATTATTTCTATGTAGTTCCTGATAACATAAAATCGGATTATTGATAATATTTGAAAAAAAAATTTTTTTTTCAATGATTAATTTAAGTATTTAATTTTGCAACAACGAAAATTGTTAATAAAAAACTGAAAAATAAAAACTTTTTAATTTTTCCAACGGGGTTCTATTCTGAAGCTTTTCAAGAATTGCTCCAAAAGAGGAAAAAAATCTTAAATTTATAGTTTAACAATTATCACACTTGCAATGTTCATGTTCAAGCAGAAAAAAATTATTAATTAACTATTGATTAACTAATTGAAAAATTGTGATAAAAATTTTTTCAAGCGGATTATTGTTCATTAATCTATTCAGTTAGTGCCTGAATTTTTCCAATTTTTTATTTTCATATTTAGTATTTTAAAATAATTTTTATTGTTAAAGTGTCCAAAGTGGGTGTGGCTTGCCCGAGCCAGAGTACCCGTTTTCGGCCGTATTTTCATCCCTCTGGGAAAATTATAAATATTGATGCTACAATTCCGGGAATTGAGCTATTTTTTAGGAAATTTCCTCCTCTTTTTGAATCTTTTTTTAGATTTAAAAAATTTTAATTAGTTTTTGAGATATTTACAAAATACTAAAGTCATCTCTTTTTTCTTAGTTAATTGTTAATAACTTTTACAATTTTTTCATGCGGAACTTCATTTTTTTCAAAAATCATCTGGATGTCATTCCGAATCGAATGACACCTCAATCATAATTTTCGGAGACTGCTGAAAAAAGTTGGTCTAAATGGCACTTGTTGACTAGACTATGTATGTTGTGAGGTCGAAGTGGTTAATAAGTATTGCAATTTCCCCGGTATTCTGATTCCACCATTCTGCCGCAACTGCATCTTACTGCTCATCACACAATAATCCATTGTAAAGTGGCCAATGAAAACCTAATTAACATTCCAACCATTTTGAACCTTTTTCCTAGTCTGTCGGACATCGACCTGTGTGCTGTGTGAGTCTAATTTAATATTTATTCAAGATTTCTTAAAAATTATATTATGATGGTGAAATGAGAATTTCTATTTCGCTTACTTTACCCGTACAAATTGACAATTGTTAAGGACTGAGAAATACAAAATAACTATTATATGCAGCACCTTTTTTTTTCAAAATTGGTATTCATCAGAGAGCACACAAATGGGTTCTGATTTGAAAAAATATGTAAAATGTCATTGAATATACCTTTGGCAAAAACATCTGGGCGCCACCCAATTCACACATTAGATAAGTTTGTTTGGTTAATTGAGAATACCAAAAGGGTGTTCACTAGTTGTTAAAAAATTGAACCAACTGAATGATAGACAGTGTGGGAGAGAAGAAATAAGTGAAAAATCTACAAAAAAGTACGTATAATTCAACTAGATTTAAATACCAATTTAATAGTGGTCGATGATTGACTTCGAATTCATATATAAGAATGATAAATAGTTAAAGGAAGTTTCACTTACATAAATCAAGAGAGTTCATTCAATAACTCTTAATAGAAGCATATTTGATGATTTTACGTATCATTTCGTCAGTCAGACTAGGATGAATATTATTCAATAAGAATACCACCTTCGATAAAAAAACAAGTATAACTTCATCACTTCGAGTGGCGTCATATTGGTATTGCTCCACACGGTGAATCTCTCGATGGCCGCGCCCATCGAGTTCTCGCCGTTGGTGCAAAAAAACATGGCGGCGATGGAGCGGGAGGCAAAAAAACATGGCGGCGATGGCAGAAGTTATGAAAAAAACGTCACCGCAAAAAAAAAACATAGCGGCGATGGAGCGGAAGGCGAAAAAACGTCCCCTTACGTGATTCGCTGAGAGCAATTGGCTGGAGGAGAAAAAACGTCACGTGATTCGTTGAGAGCAATTGGCTGGAAGGGAAAAAACGTCACGTGATTCGCTGTGTAGAAAAAAAAATGGCCGCCGCCTCAATTGACAAAACGAAAACATTTAATATGAAAAATGTCTACTGTCTTAGAACAACAGAAAATTATGATGGAATTATTAATTCACTCTCTCGAATGAAATTCCAAAAGAAAAAAAATACGTCTCCGCCGAGAAATAGCGATAAGGCATGTCCCGTGCACTGTCTGCTCCAGTTGAATGAAATTCTTAGAAAACACGATGATCCATTTGACCTGAATTTGTTTTTCAGAGTTAATCGTAGAGTTTTATCTCACACATCCGGTGTTTGTTTACGCTACTCGAGCTAAATTGACTTTGGAGTTGTTTATTGTCTCGATTTTAAATTTGCACACATCAGCTGACGTTGTGTGACTCACGACAGTCAGATGTTGTTTTTCCAGGAAAATGATGAGTCAGCAGAGATAAGAGAGTTTAGTTTGAAGCCAAATTGATCGATTCAAGGCATTTTAAGTATCTCACTCTAACCCATGGCATTGTATGTCAATCTTTGTCTGTTTGCATTTATTGAAATGAATAACGTCAGTTCGAGAAAAATACATTTATTTTTCACATAAAAAAATTACACTTCAGTGCCAGTGACGTATTATGAAGATACATTATCATTATCGATTAAAAAAAATTTTTGTTGCATGGATTCAATTAACTTATATATGTATTCGGATATTTGAACAATCAGAACCACTGACACAAAAAACATAAACCAATTGTGTCGGCGGCGGCGGCTCGCATTTGGAATCCTTACTCTCTCGATCAGCAGCAGCAGGGGCTTGCATCTTGACGTCCACGAATTGGGTAGTTGGACGACGACGACGACGACGACGGCTTCGAAGTGTTGCTAGAGGGGCAAGACATTTTCAGCGGAAGCCACTGCGTATCGCTATAGGTGTGATTTGTATAAATCTTCCGCAGTCTGTACGATGAGGTGTTCATCGGGATTTCGGCTCTCAACACAGGCAAATATCCATCATTGGCTAGCGCCCGAGTCATTTCCGTCCAGCTCGAAGTACTCGAATCATCATCGTGCAAATACGATACCAATACCTCGCCGTACTCATATGGTGGGCTTATATACAGTACGTTCGACAGAACGGCTGCTAGAATTATATAATTTTTTTCATCGTGACGACAGCTCAATGTACAATGAGAAACAGCGTATATGTCACTCAAATATATGAACGTTTGGCTTACAACTGACGCTCTCGACCTGTCGAAGCCTGCATTTCATACATACACACAACAAAGACTACTTGTATATCACTATTTTTATGACAGACGACGTAAAATCTCGCTCAAGGGCAAGTGTTCCAGCATACAGTCGTGAATGATGATGCAATAGGCTCGAGTATTGGTGGGAAATCCGACTCTGGCCTCGATGTCAATTTTACGAACACAGTGCCTCTGTTTTTGAATGATCCGTAATCGAGTAGAGGGCGCTTATTCGGACAATTGGCATAGCATGGTTAGAATTCCGTGTAGCTTCGATGGGCTTCGAAAAAGTTGTTTCTGTTGAATTCCAAGTGCATGCGTTCATGCGGGTAAGTATCGCTGTTTATAGTTAGGCGTATGTCGCTGATGTCGATGTGATCGAAATAGGACGCATCTCGAGCCGCATTGCCATCCGATTTGGTTGGAAGGCCACAATGACGAATCGGGGACTCTCCATTGCCGTGCAAGTTTTTACAGCCCAAAATTTCTTGGTGGAACCCTGAGTGAGTGCAGGCAACTCGTGTATGTCTCACTTGCGATACGAAATCACTATAGGAGCGTCTGTTTTGATGGACTGTAGCAATTTCAGACGAATGTCGTCATTGGGCACCACATGTTTGACTCTGAGTACAACGCTCGTGATCGTCAGTGTGGCTGTGGTGGCTTCGACTACTGGATTCACCACCTCCTCTATCAGCATGCAATTGTTATCATTTCTACTTCTGACCAAGCGAATGCACTGTCGTCCAATGGTGGCATATCTATAGTCATGGAATATGCCCAACAGATGCTTAAGCGTGATCCACATAGCGAACAAACCGTCGAGGGCGTTGTGAACAGCTCCGCCAGGATAGGTCCAGCCGGCTGTACTCAAGTGTCGCACATCATTTTCCTCGTAATAAGTATAGCCGCGAAGGGTGCTCACTATACCCGGCGATCGAACAGAGTCCACCTCTTTGCCATTGATTTCATAATAGTAGATGGCCTCGAAAAGTTATGCGCCAGATAAATCTAGCATTGCTCGTTCCTGCGGTACGAGTCAGAGTACCTTCTATGAACACAAGGGCATCGTTTATCAGTATCCACACATCGCTCTGCTGAATGACAATTCCGATGATGTCATTATTTTGAAAGGACGTACGGGTGGTGCGTTGGATTTGTCTAACTTTGGATGATTGTACACGTCGAACACTTGTCTTGATAACATGATGTCCTTGCGATTTGAGAAAGTGTATGCTGGAGTGAGACAGAGTGTGTGCATCTGCTCTCTTCGACTGCGTCTGCGCGACTGAATTGATGCCAGCACCCTCTGCACTTTTATGCCCAAACGCATTATCATTATTCTGATCAAATATCAACCCCATTTTTATGACAGCCGTATAATGATGGTATCTCCACGGAAATTCACAATGCAACAGTACTGATCTAGAATATTTAAGGTTATGTTGTGTATTTCCGTCTCTTTCACAGGCAGGTGAATCAATTTCGAGGGCGTTTCGTCGATGGCAAAGCCGGGCTCTCTTCTTCTTCTTCTTTGCTTCTTTCGTCCTCTCAATGTGTTCGTGTATAAACTTGGCAATGTCGCTTATTTTGTAACACCCAGTCGGTATTTGGATGATGCTAACAGATGGCGCTCCTTTGACAGAATAATAGAATCGGCCACTCGATATGTTCGGTATGCTGTTGTATGAATGGAAACCAATCAATGCCAAGTCGTAAGTGCTATCTTCGTCCAATTTGAGCGGCGGAGAAAAGTCTGCTGTTAGCGTCGACGTTTGATCTGTCACTGTCAACAGCAAAGACACGACTGACACTGGATTGGGTTATGTACTTCTATTTAAACCATTCCATACGCGCGCTCTGTGCTCAGAGTCTAGTATGGGATCCAAGACGCGTGAGGCTCGCGCTATTCGTTTAGCGAAACGTATCCTGTCCATGGCCTATTGCATCCAATAAGATTTGCGCGAAGTTTTGTATGCAAAACGCCACGTCACCATATAATGAACCTCATTGCGCTCGTCATTAAAGGTCACCACTTTTCTATTCATTTTCACACTCGGACTGTGTTCTCGTATGGAAAATTCATACACAAATGACCGCAATTAACTTGGTTGAATGTCTGATAGCGATCATTGTTGTAGAAGATTTTCACTTTTTTACCCAGATATCGCACCAATTCCATCGGCGGATTCAAATGGCCCAAATTGTCGAAGTATTTCACCACATGTCCGCGTTTCACGTAAGCTACCCAATGCGTTCCTCGATTCCTGCTCGAGTCCAGGTTGATGATTGCGCATTCTCTGTACTTGGGAAGTTTCGATGGGGATCGAGGTAAGTTGTCTCGCATGAAATCACCAATGAAAGGAGGTAATTTCAGACGTTCCACATATTTAAGCAATTCCTCATCGTATAACGCTCTATTGGGCAGCTTCAGTGAGAGTTTTTTTGGAATTGTCTTCT
The DNA here is from genome assembly GCA_958502065.1 of Chrysolina americana. Classification (NCBI taxonomy): domain Eukaryota; kingdom Metazoa; phylum Arthropoda; class Insecta; order Coleoptera; family Chrysomelidae; genus Chrysolina; species Chrysolina americana. Next base: position 22,321,644 of record OY293417.1, on the reverse strand, counting down.
TGAGAAACAAATCGTAGCCGCCTTTAGCGATCTTGCGCAGAAACAAACCGGAACCTGATTGTTTGTTTTCACCACCAATGCTCTGTTTCAGCTGATCAGGTTTCAGAGTTTTTTGCAGAGTCTTGATGATTTTCCTAACCACATCTCGACGGAAAGACTTTGGCTTTGCAGCAGCAGCAGCAGCAGTCTTCTTCTTCAGACCCATTCTCAAATTACGTTTTGCCTTCATGGTTGTGGTGACCAGCCAAGCAGCAGCTTTCTCACCAAATTTGGCGTCTTTTGATTTGACACGTTCCCTCGATTTTCCAGCGCCCAGTCAGCCTTGTGTCTCTCCTTCAAAGACTTGTTTTGCGAGTATGCAATATCGTCGAGGTTGTTTCACCCTCGGCATTGGTATCCCAGATCAGTTGACATTCAACACGAAACCCATAGAATACGTGTACTGGGACGATGTGAACGAGCTCGTTGATAGGTATAGGCTTCTGGTAGCCGCCAAAAATACCGGCAGCACTTCTACCGACAACGAGATCGTGGCCATCATCAATGAGCTGAGAGAAGCAGGCTATTCAAAAAATAAAAGCGTAGACATTTTTTTGCATGCCACAGTCGCATCATGAGCATCAACAAGTTCGGTCAAACTTCGTCAGCTCGCCGTGCACGGCAGCAGCAGCAGCCCTACCATTTTCCTGGCGTTATACTAAACTATACGACAAATGGGGACATCGATGCTGAATGTGAAAATATGTTATATGGAAACGCCAAGTGCACTCAATGATGTTGACAAAAAAAATACGTTGATGACGTCATACAGAAGCTCAAAGATGACGTCATACACAAACTCAAAGACGAGCTGGACACCACCAAAAACAATCTAACAGCCTTGGATATTCGAGTGATGAAATTCATGTCACTTTCGATGAAAAAGCATGAAAATACCAAGAAACGCTTGGATAAATTGACACCACCACTGGATATTGTTGATATTACAGCCTCTTAAGTAGAAGGTGTAACAACGTCCAGAGCAGTTGATGTTTTGGCTCCACCAATAGTGAAATGACGTCATCATCATCTGAGAAAAAACAATTAGTTGATGAGCTCCATTTTCCAGCCAGAACTAATTTTCCTCGCAGACATACCATCATCGAAAGACTTGACGATGTATGGCATATGGACACCTTTTCCAAGTACCTATGGGTGCGCCCCTTGATCAAAACTGGTCAAGACGTCACCGAAGCGATGAGTGACATATTATCGAAAGCAAAAAGATGTCCCAAGCTCCTCCAATCAGATCTCGGAACAGAATTTTACAATTCCAGCTTTCAGACTCTCCTGAAAAAGTACAACATCAAACACTACAGCACGTATACCGTGAAGAAAGCCGCGATCGCGGAGAGGGTTATACGTTCTCTCAAGGAGAATCTCTTCAAGTATTTCAGTTTGAACGGTACCAATAAATGGCTGGACATTTTGCCAGACATTGCCAAAAATTACAACCAGCGCAAACATCGAACGATCGGCATGAAACCGTGTGACGTCACCAAAGACAATTAAAACAGATGTATAAGTCCACATATGATTAAACCGAATGTGCTGGTCGAAAAAAAAATTAAAATTGGCGATTTCGTGAGAATGAGCAAGGCCACGCATGTTTTCGAAAAACGGTATACGCCTAATTGGACTACGGAACTATTCAAAGTTGTAAAAGTGAAAATCACCCAACCAATCACGTATTTGCTGGAGGACTTGGAAGGGCAACCAATCAGCGGCGCTTTCTACGAACAAGAACTACAAAAAACAAAAATTCATGGAGTTTATCTAGTGGAAAAAATCATCAGGCGTAAGGATCGTGGAGTACTTGTGAAATGGCTGGGGTTCGATGGTATGCACAATAGTTAGATTGATGCGACAAATCGCATGTAATTCAATGGAAAATTGACACAATCTCAACTGGAAGAGGGGGCCTTTCATCATCGTCGTCTCAGCTCTCGACGACGTAGAAACTCTACATCTAGATGCTACTGTGATGGCGACAAGATTTGAATATCTATTGAATATGAACTTTGGTCAATATTATCACGATTTATTAAGCAGTGCAAAAACTCTAGCTAAAAACAATGGTTTTCCATTTGATGAGGCTATAAACTTGTGTACTATATCATCAAAAGATGATAAGCATCTATGTTTTCGTGAATACCTATGCTATTTGCCGGACAAAGTACTGTTTGATTACGAAACGAAATAAATATATATATTGAGAGCAGAGTCGGCGTTTCAATTCAGTATGCAGTTTGCAGTGTGTCTGCGTGTATGCTGAGAGAAACGGAGAGATTCAGTATGAAACAAGACTCGACTCGTTTCGAAGCTGGACTTCGGCATTTTCTGCAAGTAAGTTAGCCGAAGCAGGCTTTACGTATACTGATTCGGAAGATGTAGTTGCATGTCTTTCGTGCCAAGCAGAAGGGTTCAGATATCTTCCCAATGACGATCCTATGGCTGACCATCGTCGATGGAGCCCCCATTGTGATTTCGTTCGTAGTTATTACTCTGAGCACAGACACAGACCGACGACAGATGGCGCTGATATCCCTCCAGAACCAAGAGTGTAAGATGTCATTACCAGCCACCGCCACCACCACCACCACCACCGACAGATGGCGCTGATGATGCTCCAGAAGAACGACAAGTGAAAGGTGACATGAGCAGCAAAGTGACCACAGATGCCATAAACATAGACTCACAGAACACGGTGATGACGTGTCGTGTATGTCTTGTGAATGAACTAAGTGTATTGTTTATGCCATGTAGACACTCGGTGTGCTGCTCACAGTGCGTCATCAGGTGCGACACATGCGTAGTTTGTAGATCACCCATCAATACGTTTATGAAGATATATGTATCTTAAAATATTTTTGATTCTAATTTTGTGACTCGAAAATATCCTTCCCATTTTTTTTCTTGAAAAAATATACCAATTTTTTATGCAAAATTGAGCAATTTTTTATTGAATTATTCATCATATTTTGCTTCAAAAAACATGCTCATTTTTTATGAAAAAAGCAGCACATTTTTTATTGATTCATTCTTCCAATTTTGGTGCAAAGACGTGTTCTTTTTCTGATGCAAAATAGTGGCATTTATAAAAAAGCACCCAAAATTGACATGGTGGAGGGATTTTAGTGAATTTTGAATCACTCAGCATTCACTCAGCTTTCACTCAGCTTTTTCCACAATGTCAATTTTCGGTCATTTTTTGATAAAAAAATTACAATTTTCCCATAAGAATACATGTATTTTTGGATGAAAAAAAGTGAAACCTTTATTGACATGGTGGTAAAAGCATTTTCAGTGAAAGCTGAGTGGCTGAGTGAATCACTCAGCTTTCACTTAGCTTTTTCCACCATGGCAAAAAAAAGTCACTCTGTTTGCATAAAAAAGTTACACTTTTTTTTCATAAGAAATCACACTTTTTTGCATAAAAAGTGATACTTTTTTGCATAAATAAGTGACACTTTTTCGTATAAAAAATGATACTTTTTAAAAATGACCTCCAAAAATATGTGGGATTTTGTATACGAGGTTGGGAGGGTGAAACGAAATAATGATAATGATAATATTCAGACATGGATTACATATTGATTTTATTCAATCATAAAGATAAAACATAATCGACTATTATTTGAATAAATATATGTAGTGTGTGTGTGGAAAGAAACAAAAAGAGCACAATTTCTTGCATTTTCATTCGACATTTTCTTGAAATTTTGTGTGTTTGGCAATCTCATTCATCGAATTCTGAATCCTCATCTTCTGAGCCTATGAAGCGTTTATATGTGAGATCTAATCCGTAGGGCTCACCACCACCGCGCAGATGTAGGTCACACTAGCATTGGCTGCTCGCTTTTAAAGTGAATAACACTTCATCAAATCTGTTGTGACACCAAAATTATCAACATTGCTCTACACCGATTAGATATTAGATATCTAACTGACTGTAATGACCCCACGGCAGAGTTTCATGAGAGTCGACAATCAAACAGCGCTTGTCGTCGTGGGGGTTGAGAGCGATCTTTGTTTGCACTACACTAAATACTCTATGAGAAAAGGATCGAATACAGCGTTGCGAAGTTATTTTTTCCACATTGTTATTCAGACATTCCTCATAATCTTCAAAAGTGATGTGATTCTCGATAACGCTGTATTTGACCCCTTTGAATTTTTTTACGGTTTTTCCACCTTGTATCTTATAGGTGTACAACTTTGATCAAAGCCCCATGAAATCTGTCATGATACGACCATTGGCTTCGTCCTTCATCAAGCCGGGTACTTTTTCATTTTCGAGGGGAATGTCGAAGGGGTTGTCGCTTGGATATTTGCTTGTATAAAATTTTTCGCACTTAATTTCATGAATGAGCGAATCAGTATCCGTATACATCAATTTGCACTGATCGTGCGTGTACTTTTCCATCATGAAGCTGTAATGGAAATCATACACGCACACCTTGGAAATATCGAGAATCGACATTCCTATGTACAAGGGCTTATTGAATAACAAATCCGTCTTTGCCATCTCGATAGTGACGAGGTTCTCGTCGAAAATGGTGCGACTCCTGAAATTTGGACTAGCAATCAGATTTTTGTGCCATATCGCCCCTCCCACTTGGAGACCATTTTCACCACACGGTGCTTCCGTATGTTTTCCATGTTTTTCCCGAACACTGCGTTATTGGCTAGTTTGTAGTTATTTTTGCTAAAAGTAGTTTTTGCTCGAGAGCGTAATTTCGTTTTTAATTCAATGTAGGGACGCAGTCACGCTAACTGATTGAATTGCAACAACTTGTGGATTTTCCTGAGTGCAAGGCCGTGTTTGAGTGCTTGTTTCAACACCCTGTAGTGCACATATTTTTCCTTGTTAAACAGCGTGGTCATCAATTTTGGTAATTTTGAGCCTGGCGGTGTACGGTGCTCAGCACACAAATCGACTTCGAGAATGTAGTCGATGGGCGAGGTGTCCGACACTTTCGACACATCTAAATCGGCTGCATTTTTGAGCCACTTAAAGCCATCGTACGGAAGATATTCCATCAAGGCCCAACCGTACAAAATATTCACGTCGAGATATAGGTCGACGGTTTGGAGGCGTCATACCTTTCACCCATGTGCTTGTTGTTGGCTGAGGAGAATCTGTTGCAGCACTGACTGATGCCGCCACAAATTCTTCGCTCAACAAAGAGAAGCATGTCGACGTCTTTCAATATCTGCAATTTACACTGGGTGTACTTCAACATACAGGATACGTATATCCCGGGAGGGTGTAATACCACGCAGGTTCCAACCCATACGTCTTGTGGCCGATATTTCGAAAATTTTCGAAGGTATCCGCCAAGAGCAATATGTCGGTTTTCATGTATAAGTCAGAGTACTCGTCCAGTGTTGTCAAGTTGAACGACCGCCACACGTTCTGCGCATACTCGTATTCGGCATCGGTAATGCCACAATCGTTCAACTTGTTGTAGAACTGATCGCGCGCCGGCAAACTTGGGCATTCCAATTTCTCCATCGAATAGATGAAATCGTATGGGAATGCCCATTTTCAAGTGAATAACTCCGGTCGGCATCGAAATGGGCAAATTCGCGCCTTGAAATCTTCAAGTCATGGATGGTTAGTGTTTGTACCTAATGCTCCAAGCTCATGCACATGAAGCGAAAAGAGTCAATGAATCGAAATTTTATGTCAGTGTTGCCGTCGTACTTGGTGAAAGATATATATTTTTCTTTGTTGACAGGCAACAGGCTGACTCGACCCCTTTTTGCTATATCTCGGTAAATAAAATGGCTGTCGTATCTGGATAAATTGTGGAAAATGATTGGCATAACGAACGACTTTTTGTAGTTCAAGTTGCAATGCGCATGCGCATATCCATGGAATGCTCCCGTATAGTAATTATGATCTCTTACAATTTTGTCGTCAGTTTTCCAAGGTTTTTCGCAGATGTGTCAACATGGCGCTGTCGCTCTATCTGGAGGTGAGACGATCATGGGGACAATATCCAAAGTTTTGGCTTCCATAAATTTGGATATGGCCCCCATTCTCTCCGCAAACCAATCCATCGAGTCGAGGCCCCGATGACTATCATAAAATGACAAAGTATCGTCATATGCACACTTGAAATAAAATCCAGCGCTGAAAGAAATGTGTTTTTGGTACTTTACCGTATGTGAGGTGCATTCTTCGTTATTAACCCATTAATGCCCACAATTGTGAAGAAGTAGGTATGGAGTTCTGTGGCACAGAGCAATGTATTTGGGCAATACTAGTAATGGGAAAAATAATAAAAAAAATAAATCTTCCTTACTTTCGAAAATATGGACTGGGTCCCCATTGGGCTTGACGAAAACATTTAATTATATAAAAGAGTTATTCAAAATCAAGTTTAATTTCAAAAGAATACATAAGAATATCATTAGTGTACACAATATCATCATATTATTGAGTATGGTAGTCGGAGAAACATTTGTCGTGCAATGGAACTTTGCAGGTTTCACATGCTTTTGTTGTTTTATTTCCGCATACTTGTTATCTTAATCTGTTTTGTTTTGTTAAAATGATATGTTTACCATTAGCCAACACTGGATATTTTATCGATGCTTTTTTTCGTCCTGGCTTTTCACTTTTTTGCCATATTTGGTCAGAAGTAATATTGCTGTATCTCTTCTGAATTGCAGATTATCCTTCGTGCAACCAAACTGACGTGCCAGAATATACGAATTCGTTATACATACATCAATGAGCCAGTAGATAATTGGCGTATACCATTTTTTTCCAAGGAAAGCTATCCGATAATTTGACACATGGTTATCTAATTGGTCAACACCGCCCATGTATCGGTTGTAATACTTTATTACATTTGGTTGAGCCACTTCTACCTTTTTTTTTCTCTAGCCAAATACCTGTTACATTTTTGGATTGGATTCATCCCTACTTCATTTGACAAAATTGTTACAATATTATTATCTTTCCAGCGCACACCAACAATTTTATTTTCTTTATCAACTGCACAATCCATTGCACCACGGTCTTTTTTCTTCATATCTCCCAAACCTATCAGATTACACTTATCCGTTCTGCGAACAGTTCCAGTTGCGCCAAATCCGTTTTCACCGAGACACCTGATGAGTTTAGCAGACGTGAAAAAATTATCAAAATATAATGAGAATTTTTTCTCACTGTAGTTTTTTTGTAATGTACTGGCAAGATTCAAAACTACAGATTCTCCTAGACCAATACTTTTATTTTTCTCTGATCCTTTTCTTCCCTGATAAATATCCACTTGCAAACAATAACCCAATCTCAAAGCGCCAACCCATGCCTTGTAACCAAAACGTATGGGTTTGCTTCGTATGAACTGTTTGCAGCCGTGTCTCCCATAATATGGTATCATAGACTCGTCTATAGATACGTGAGATTCAATCGGCGCATACTTCAGAAATTGCTCATTCACAGATTCTATTAGAGGACGAACCTTACCTAATTTATCATTTTCAGGAAGGTTATGATTATCACAAACATGCAGATAAGAGGCAATTTCCTCAAAACGGTTTCTTCTCATCGAGTTCGAGACCAGTACATTGTGAATATCTTCACTCTCTTCCCAATACATACGTCTGCGAGGCAAAGGTACATAACCACTTAGTAGGAGAATTCCAATCAAAACATATAACTCATCCAATGCCAAGTCAAAATGTTGCTTATTTTTTTGTGCTGCATACATGTTTGTATTATTCATTATCATTGTTATAATGTCAGGAGTTAACATCAATGATAAAAACTCTAGAGGGTGACTTTCTGAGCTAAGCGTCAATGGAGGCAAGAAATAAAAAGATTGCAAATCAAAATGGACAGGAAAGAAATCCAGAATTATCCCCTCACATCGACTGAATATGGCGCAACCTTTTTATGGGGATTTCTAACAAAAATTCATAAAGGCATATAGAGGAAAAAATTATCAAACCCTACAAGTTTTCCGCACGTAAGGCCAGCTCAAAGTGCCACCGAAAATCTCTCTCCTTCTTAGCTCGAATCTGCTTGAAGCTATCCCTACCACTTTCTTGGTTTTATGGAACAACAGGGTTGTATTCAGATATATTCTGTTGATAATCATTGTTGCTATCTCTTAACAAACTAGGAAAAAATAAAAATTTTAATTCTTCTAGAGTGAATTTTAAACGCTACAAACTGTTAGACAATTGAATACAATAATTAAAATTTCTAGACAAATTTTGATCCAAGACCAAGACTATCAATACCAAGACCAAGACTGAGGCAGTTTAGTCTCGATCTTGAAACATCAAGACCAATTCCAAGACAAGACTACATTTATTTTTCGAGACCAAGACCAAGACTGATCAGTCTATCTTTCGATGGACGTCCGAAACCTAAGTAATTATGAGATATAGGGTTTTCCATGTAAACAAATAAAATTTTATGAACTATTTTGAAAATACGACTGTAATTTTTTTTTCTATTCCATATCGAGGTCATTAAAATGCCACTGATTTGCATATTCCACCGAATTTATAGCATCAATAATAATGGAGTTGGCAATAGTGCCGACTTAACTTGGAACCCCCTGTGTACTCATTTCAACATATATTCGATTTTCTCAGATGAAATTCGCATCTTTCCGTGATTTCGACACGAGTTTACCTTGTCTTATATAATCTTTTTCATATCATATTCCCGCCCTTGTATTAAAATCATTACACAAGCTGTAGGATATTTATCATGACATAGTAGGGTGCCATGTAAACAGTGCGTTCTTAGTGATTTTATGTTCGCCGATATTAAATTTTTTGTGTATTAATTTTAACTACCAGCGGTAGGAGGGATTTCAATTTCATTTTAGTACATCCGTATTGACTTTAACAAATGAGCTGGTTGGCCTTGGTGGTAATAATATCAAAATTACAAAATTCGTTTTGAAATATCATGTACAGTTTGTATCATTATATTTTGAATAAATCAAACTATTCTCCGAAAGGCTCGACTCAATTGAATTAAAAATAATGCGTTGTCCTAAGTAGGACATTACTTGTTGATGAATAAATACAAATAATTAATACATTGACAGATCAGAGTATGACATAGGGCTGTTTGGAAATAGCAGAGCAGTGACTCGTAGCAATACAAATCAATGAAATATTGATATGCTTCAGTGAGACATCATCTATTCATATCTAGTATTAATTTGATGTGATGATGAAACTCAATACATAGTATCAATATATACGGGAGGCTGAGAAAGACATAAATATTGCAAGGTATAGGTGGATTAACTATGGATGGGTGTACGATAGCTCACCCCCTAGATTTCTATATCGGGGGATGAATAAGTGAGTAGCTTTTGATACCGTTTGTCAACAATTACTAAATATTTAAAACAATATCGGATTCAGAGGAATACCCTATCAACTGCTTAAAAACTATCCAACGAACATAAAACAGGTGGTATAGATTATTCGAATATATTGATTCTACTAAGGGGGTTTTATAACTTTTTTATTAAACGATTTTGTCATAACAAACTGATATCAAAATATTCAAATGTTAAATAACATAGTATCTATAATAAAATGTAATAATTATTCTCGATACCTTCGTCTAATTAATATATTTTCCAAAATAAACCAAATTCAAAACTTCTCAATAAGAGACCTTTTGTGCTTAAAGAATTTAAGGTTCCCAAGAGGTTTCGTAAAAATATCTCAATCTGATGTTTAGAACAGCAATTTTCGATGTTGATATAACCTTCGCTGACCTTCTCGGTGATGAAGTGATTTGTAACGTCGATGAGTTTACTTCTGCGATTGAATTGCCGTCACAAGTTTGGTCAAACTCTGATTATCCACTCTTGACTTGACTCAAACATAGTGATTTGTCAACTCTTAAATCAATAATTTCATGTGTGAATACCAACTCTTTGGTACAATCAGCTGTGGCAATATATTCAGCTTCAGTTGTTGATAAAGCTACAGTCGGCTGTTTTCTCGAACAACATGGTCCACCGCAAAAAAAGATGAAGAAGCAAGTTGTACGCTTTCTCTCTTCAATATCCTTTCAATTATGTCAGATTCATGTTCATTGTATAGCGTATTACTTCCTAAGAAAGAGGAAAACAATATCCGTTATCTTCAAAAAACACTTTAGACCCCTCGAAGAGCTATAAATCATCAATTCGCCCAGCAATCGAAACCACAACGTAATTATCAACCCATGGAGCACTTCCAACGACCTGGACAACAATTTCATCAACCACTGAGACCACAATCTCAACAACCAACATTCAGACTACACTGGCAGCAAAACACACAACAAAGAAAAATGTTACCTCAAGTACAACCACAACGTTTTCCACAAATTCATCTAAACAAACAAAACAAGAACCAACACCAATGAGCATCAGTACCAGAAATACCTATGGAGCACCAATAAGTAGCATACGAACCTAACTTCAACCCAGACCAAATTTCAATTCAACTCCCATGTTCAATATTGAGCAATATGATGAGGGTTATGAATATAAAGCGATTCCCTATTATTGTTAGGAAACCACGATACCACAAAACAATTCCAGGTACAAGGAGAATGCCAAGAACAAGATGCAAATTTTCCATTGGAAGTAAGACAAAACCGAGAAAAATAGTAGAATTCCATACCTCCGACGATATTTAATAAAGAACTTCCCTCCATATTTTTTTATTTTTCGTAAGATTATAGTGAAGAGAATCCCATATTTCCCAATTTCAATTCGGATGGTACCTTCAAATTTCACTTTTTCAAATTCCATAAAACTTTCGATGGCCGAACTAAATTTACCTGAATCTCCCTCCCAACTGAACACTCATCTATCCCAATCCAATACTACGAAAGCAATAAGACAAGATTCTACTTAATCCAACTAGAGCCTGATAGCGTGACGCAAGTGCGACTAGCAGTGAGAGAGAAAAATTGAACCATCATGATACCAAGACAAGAACTATAAGGTGCTTAGGTCGGTGGATCAGCGGTCTAATGCACAGGCCGTTCGAAACTCCAGCATAGCGATAGTCGGTTCAAATCCGATGTAGGTACGAGAATTTTTCTCAACTACTTTATATCGGATTCGATAGGCGGCCGCATGCCTTGTTGAAAAGCAAGTGTATTGTGAGTTGTCTAGATGCCAGTCTCGTCTAGTGCTAGCTTGGAGTGCACACCGACCACCCGAGGTGGTGCTGTAGGTTTTCCGGGTTTTCCTACAGCTGAAAAGTGAATACATCACCTGAAACATCAGTGAGTCGCCCCGGAGCGCCACGGCAAATAATAATAATAGCCGTCCTCTACCCGCACAGGCTATGCCTTTGGGTACACTCAACGAGTGTTTATGAGGGAGTATTATTATTATTATTATTCGAGAAGCTCTCACCAATGCCTGCAATACTCTAGCCTGGACGGAAATTGTCAACTTCAGTCCAGATAAACTCCGAAACTTTCTGACAGAACCAGCACAAAGCAAATCCATAAACCTTCAAAAACATCACTTTTATTCTGCTAACATAATTCCATCTGGATACTCAGACCCGATCAATAATATGGACGATCAAAATAGATCATCCCAACCCAGAAGAAATTATGCAAATATGCCGATAATTTCAACAATCCAGATACTTCACCAACATTCACAAATCAAGTGAAACAACATAAAAACTAAGAATGAAATTCCAGTATACACCAAATCTTACCGATAACCTTATGTATATAAGAAAAAGTCAAGTGGCAAATATCATCATTATCAGGTCAAGGGATTATCAAACCTAGCCAACCCTCGATGGAAGAAGAGATGCAATTGAATCCAATAGCTACCCCAGATGAAGATAATAGTGACATCACCAATCGTACAGCCAGAGAAAAACCAATATTGAAAATACCGATATCGGTGAAACCTCTCAATGTCTGCAATAACCAAGTCATCAGTTAGGAAATGACAATCTGGATAAAAATAATCCCAACTTTTCCAAGGAATACATCAGCCCAGAAAAAATATTCATCGATGTTCGAAGATGAAGAATTTCATCCCAGCATGTGCAGAATCCTGGGAAGAACCTTCAAGAACTCTTCCCCCAATCGTACAAAATATAAAAAATATGTTTATGGCTCAGATAGATGAAAAAAAATGATCACACAGCACCATGAAGGAAAAACAAACCACACAGGAATCACGGTGACATAATACGGAAATCGTACTATTGGCCCAATATAAAGGATATTAAAGAGGCTATCAACCTCTGTGAGACCTGTCAAGTCAACAAGTATGATAGAAGACCACAGAAGCCAAAGTTCATGTTGACACCTACCCAAACAAAGCCACTTGGAATAAAACACATGGATATCTTTCAGGCTAGTGGACAAAAATTCCTGACAATAGTAGATGCATTTTCCAAATATGGTCAGGCGTATCCGATAGAGGGATCAAACGCAATCAACACTCTTAACTTCCTTCCAGTATTCATGAACCATTATGGAATCCCACACATGATCGTCACAGATTATGGAACCAAATTCAAAAATAGGCTAATCTAGGGATTTGTTGACACACATATGGTCAACATACGTTATATCACTCCAGAGACCCCTCAGTCGAATTGAATAATCGAAAGATTTCACTCTACATTGATCAAGCACCTGAGAATTTTGAGACAGACACAGAAGAAAACATACATTAAAGAACAAATGTTCTACGCCATTCTAGAATACGATAATTCCATCAGGTTGTGAATTCAAAACCAACATCGAAGTATTCATCAACTCCAAAATTGTCATCCTGAAAAAACCACTGATTCTACCAAAGATCAAGACAGCCCACATCAAATCTTCATTTGAATTGAAACCACTGGAATTGAACAAAATTCCCTTTGACAAGCTGCAACATCTGACCTAAGGAAAGGAAAGGTCACAACTCATCCTAGAAGAAACACGACAATCCTATACTAGTCATTTCTGAATGACTCTGATCTACATTTTATTCACCATCTTCATTGTCTATCTATTTTTCAGATTTGAGAAGCATCAGAAGATGAAACCTTCCAATGATGATCCACCAGTTCAAAAAAAACAAGCATCATCTTCAGTCTTGTTCAACTCTTACAAACTTTCTCAGAGGATGGAAAAGTTACAGTTCGATAACCCCATACATCAGCAGGTTATTGTTCGATGACGACAGCACTTATTGATTGCTGACATCTGAAATAAATTCGATATAAATACTTTGGAATCAATTGTAATAGCCAGTAGTAATATTTTATAATTGATAGTTGGTACTCTGTTCAAATAGAAAGTTTTCAAAAACCCTTTTGTGTGAACGAGAAATATAATTTGCTCGAACCAGCAGCGAAGAGCATCGAGACTAAAAGGGCTCGTACATTTTAGCCTTTTCACTGCAAGTGTACTGCTAGCAACTTGAATTGCAAGCAAAAGTTTACATCATACTTCGTACATTGTCGCAACTAATGTCAAGCTCGTTGACAGTATTTTTGCACCTTTTCGACATTTTGGCGTACATAGTTACAGACTCGTACTCATCAATAATAAATATTGTGACTAACATTAATCTGATGGTTTCAACTATAAACTCTCTATAATATAACCAAATTGCGCGGAGTTGAACTTGAAATATAGAATTGTTTCTATAATTTTGTCAGCCTTTTTTGTTGCCTTCACAAGTCTGAAGAGCATGCGCAGTGCTCACAAGAAAAAGGCTGGCAATGGATTGCTAGCAAAAGGCTGAAATGTACGAGCAGTTTAAGTATACAACGGCATAGTCGACAGTACTACTCTGAATTTTCTGTGCTGTGCAAGCCCAATATGATATGATTGTCAACATTTTTCGTTCTGCAGTGACGGGACCAGGGGCACTATTCTCGAAATCATGCGACGATTGATTCGCTCTCAATGTTCTCAACAGAATAACGAAAGATCGGTTAGAGGTGAGACGCAAACCGCCAAGTTATGTATTCAAATAATAATTTTTGGTAAAGACATTTTGTAATAATGCATACATCTGCCAAATATATAAGTAATACTTCAGCGGAACAGAAGTCAGAGTTGATAGAGGTTTAAAAAAAAACATCTAGAACTTAGCAGTGGAAAATTTACAAATGATGTCAAACAAAAAGGCCAGGGAGTTGTGGGACTCGCTAGCAAGGCAACTAAAAGACTGGAAGAAGAGGCGAAAGGTAGCATACATTACATTTTTGCATTCATTCCTGCATGGAGTGTATTCCATTTTCGGAAACTTTGTGTAGACATGGTATGATATCAAAACCCGGACTAAATCCAGAAAATCCCAAGTGAACTAACACAGAGTCAAGACAGGTGAAGGTCCCCCAACAAATATTAAAATCACAGATTTTGGAAATTATGGGTTCTGTAGTGGTGGAAGGATACCCAACAGTGTTGGAATCTCAGGCGGTTTTTCCTGAAGAAGCAACCCCAACCACGTCACCTCTCCAGGAAATAACGTTGGATGAAGATGAGCATTCGTATTCCCTTAATGTTGAATTACCTGATTCAAATGTTATAACCAAGACCACCTTTCAAAACGATAGAAAAAAATTGTAAAAAACGAATTCATAGACCAAAGAGACTGAAAAGAACAATTTTAGCTGCTGAAAAATTATCTCAAAAGATAGGGATATAACAATGAGAGGAGAATATTTTAAACATAAACTTGAACTATATAAACAAGAGGTGGCTGCGAAAACCAGCATAGCTTCTGCTCTTGAAAAAATTGCTCACTGACAGATCTCATTTGATATTTTTTGTTATTTATGGAGGATTCTTTAGTTTATTGTGATATTTATTTAATATTGAAAGTTCCTAGTGAAGAGAGAACATACGACAATCAATTTTCATTTCATTCTAATGCAAATTACATTCATTCACATAATTTTTCGAAAAATTATATAGCAAGAAACCTGTAGGCTCATATGTTATAAAAATTTGAATGTTATTCTTCAAAAAAAGTATTAATGTGGGAGTAAAAGGCATCCGAAAAAGAGAAGAATAAGAGTTTTTCTACTCCTAAAGTATTTATTTTGTTTTATCTACTACTCTGGTGGAGGTGTAATATTATAATTTTGTTTCACTGTTCTTCCACAATGATTGTTAATTTTTCATTAAATTTTCGATTATAACAATTCATTTGCTTCATTAAAAGAAAAGCAAAATAGTTCAAGATTATTTAATGGTACAAATTATAGAAAATGTTGTTAATGTTTGTTAGTACATCACAGATATACCAAGTCAATTTCACAGCAAAACAGAACTCCAATCAAAATGTAATTTATGTTCCTACAAATACAGAATCTACTGCCTGTGAAAAATAAACATTGAACTATAGCCTGGTAAAATAGTTCCTGATTGTCTCTCTACGTAAAAGTCTTTCAGCAGCTAATTGTGGGTTATGTTGATTTGGAGGTTTCTACTACGTTCTCAACTGCATGGAGCCCAAAATCAACTAACCCAAGGTCTGCATCTCCGAAATCATCGCCCAACTCCACAGGAAGAATGTTATTGTCAATGTCCTCAGAAGGCGGAGTGAACCAAGAATTACGGCATTCGTCCGGCTAAGATCTCTGACATATTACAGCAAGCGGGTATAATTTTTAAGTTTGAGAGCAGTGTGTCCATCAGCATGTGGAATTCAAAGAGTGAATCTCGATATTCAGTTTGTTTTTCGTCCCCTCTTTGGACGATGCTCGTTTGGCCAGGAGCTAAAAAAGTATGGTATTTATGGATTTCCGAGCACTTTTTGAGGACTGGTTTGCTTTTGTGGATGTGACACAGTACCTTCAATATGTAAATGCTGATCACTGTCAGTATTCGACATTTCTTAAAATGATATCTACAGGTCTCCTGGTTCTTCAAGTTGAAAATAAGACGGATTATACGCTTCTGCAAGGTAAAGACTCTGGTGGTCTCTGTAGCTTGGCCCCAAGAAATTATATTATAACTGATAGTTGAAAATGCCAGAGCATAGTAGACATTGATTAGGCCTGTGTCTACAACTGTGCCTAGAAAATGATAAGAATCAACAGTCTGTATATTTGTATTACCAAAAGGAATACTGGTGTTGATGATGGGTGATTTATATTTTCCAGTAAAGTTCATATAGTTTTGCAAGATAACTACAAGGTGGTTAATTTCGCACCATAGTGAAAATTTATCGATTTCTGATTCAACCTCCTTCTTACATGAGTTACCAGAAACAACTACTGCAGTGTCATCAGCGTATATAAATGGCCTACCATCCTCAAAACATTCGGGCAGGTCATTTATATAAACCAATAACATTAGCGGTCCTAGAACACTGCCCTGAAGTGTGCCCAGTTAGCTAGTTTGTTCAACTGAATGGGTTTCACTTATGCCAACAACAGTTCATTAGAATGCAGAGCTTGCGATTTTTTTGTTGCTACTTTTTAAATCTTTATTGCTGTATTTTAACAGATAATATAATCTTAATCGTATAAATAACCTAATGAGGTGGTCAATTGAAAAATTACTACAAGGATGACAAAAACGTTTAACAGCTAAGCAGAGCAAATACAAACTATAGCCAACTCTTCGCAAGACTAGAAAATAACACTCCAACAATAAATATAAGTATGAACACTTTCGTGTGGCGTTTTCAAGGTACTAGATAATCTTTTTTTGTCGTAGGCTTTGAAATGGATGATGATATTCAAGTTATCTAAACAAGAATATTCGGTAGCAAATCTGTCACATACTGGGCATGAATGTATAAGTAATCATTTCGAAATCAAATATCCACAAACATATTTGGAAGCATTCTGTTCGGTTAGTAGTACCGTATGATAATCAGCATCACTAACTCGAAAAAATGCATACTGCGTATTTGAAAAAACCGCTACAGAAGCTGTATCAGAGCCATAGTGGGGTAAGGCTGACGACGAAATTTCTGCTAATCTTGTAATTGATGAGCCCAAATCGTTCATGTTGTCTGTGTGAAAATAATTAGTGAAAAAAAGTTTCTGAAAAGCTCTAGAAAATTGCATAGGGGTTGGGTTGACAAAATTGGCACTTTGTTACATAATAGTGCCAAAAAAAATCTCTGAAGCGTCTTTATTGAGCCTTCTGGCTGAGATAATGGGTGTACCTTCAGATTTTAATTTCTATCAGTCCATTAATAGTCATTTTCCAACAACTTAATGAATTTTATGTAATTGGTTACATCTTTGACAATGCCTTTTTTATTAGTTTTGACATATGTCCCGTGCTTTATGTTGCTTACGTATTTCAGTTACCTGTCTCTTTATTGCATAATTTTATTTCTCCAAGTAGCAATTTTTTTGCCTTCATATATTTTTTTCTGGGACTTTTTGCTGATATGAGCTACATCGTCTGTGCCTCCTTGGTCTCTTAGAGATTTTTTTTTCGAAAATTGTTTTTTCCGTTAACCAGCTGTCATCCCCGTACGAACGACAGCCCTCAGAAGTCGAAACTTGTGCGAGCTAAGGATTAACGAGGTCTTACCTTTTAACGTGTGATTCCTAGCAAGAGACCAGTGACCATGCTGGGAATCGAACCCACGATCCTCTAACTGATAGACTAGCGCTCTACCATCATAGCTACTGCGGCTACTGTGAATGTATATCGATTGAATGATAGCCTACTGGTGAATCTGTAATAGATGTTAGCATCCGATTCTTGGAACCAGTTAGATTAATACGATCATTTAAATTGAAGTGCGAATTTATAGGCCGGCTTTTCAATGTTCGTGCTACGGTCTACATATTTTTGGAATGAACGTAAAGACATAAATTACGTAAAATAGAACATACTGTTGATTTCTTACAAGTTCATTAGAATGCAGAGCTTGCGATTTTTTTGTTGCTACTTTTTAAATCTTTATTGCTGTATTTTAACAGATAGTATAATCTTAATCGTATAAATAACCTAATGAGGTGGTCAATTGAAAAATTACTGCAAGGATGACAAAAACGTTTAACAGCTAAGCAGAGCAAATACAAACTATAGCCAACTCTTGGTTACATCTTTGACAATGCCTTTTTTATTAGTTTTGACATATGTCCCGTGCTTTTTGTTGCTTACGTATTTCAGTTACCTGTCTCTTTATTGCATAATTTTATTTCTCCAAGTAGCAATTTTTTTGCCTTAATATATTTTTTTCTGGGACTTTTTGCTGATAGGAGCTACATCGTCTGTGCCTCCTTGGTCTCTTAGAGAATTTTTTTTCGAAAATTGTTTTTTCCGTTATCTAGCTGTCATCCCCGTACGAACGACAGCCCTCAGAAGTCGAAACTTGTGCGAGCTAAGGATTAACGAGGTCTTACCTTTTAACGTGCGATTCCTAGCAAGAGACCAGTGACCATGCTGGGAATCGAACCCACGTCCCTCTAACTGATAGACTAGCGCTCTACCATCATAGCTACTGCGGCTACTGTGAATGTATATCGATTGAATGATAGCCTACTGGTGAATCTGTAATAGATGTTAGCATCCGATTCTTGGAACCAGTTAGATTAATACGTAGTAGATAGAAACTATATGTAGATGATGTAAATCGTAACTAGACAACAAACTAGGTATAAAACTTCTAGCGGAATACAGATGAAGTGTTCGATTCTATTTTTAATGAACATGAAAATTCCATAAAATAAATGAGTCGTCGATCAAGTTGGTTTTACAATAGCAGGCTACCATTTAATTAATATAAAGAGCACCATTAGTGAAATAGGTTGCCTATGGGCTAAAACTAAAAGCACGCTCAATATCAGAAACCAAACAGCTGGCGGTACCTGTGGCCAAGCGATGGAATTACAGCATTGACACGATGAGAGTTGAAATATCGCGAGGCGAGTGGAATTGCGCATCAGCGACTGTCATCGACATCGTACATCGTGCTGTGGTAGTTAGTAGCCATCGCCAGGGCTTTTTGGAGTATCTTCCATTTCTCTCTAAAACTAGTCTCTTTGTCCCTCTGTCGCATCTGGAACTTAATCTGTAGTCGTATTACGATCTGTTACTATAGCTAAAACTTCAAAATCGAACGAATGAAATCTTTTTTCGCTCGTTGGTCGACTATAAAAAAACAGTCTGTTTTCCCCTGTCAGTTACTTGTTAGCTGGCTAGTCCCAAAAATGTTCGTCATTTATGAATATTTTGCGGCATTGGAAACTTTTGGACAGCTATTATTCTACCATTACCAGATCGAATACCTTAATACCTAATTTATCAATTTTATAAACCAAGAAATGTATGCTACATTCAAAAAACGAGCACTTATTCAGGTTCAAAGTTGAATACCCTTTTAACAAAATTTGTAAAACTGTTTGTGAAACTACAATATTTTCATCCTTGGGTGTAGTTGCTATGAAAATATCATCAAGGTATACAATAATTTTCAAAAATCTCAAATTTTCAAAATCAGCTTGAACGCCCCTGTGAAAAAATACTGGTACATTGCAAAGGCCCAAGGGTATACGCAAAAATTCATTGTAGCCTTCAGGCGTTTTGAGAACCGTTTCTTCTATGGAATGATAATATCCTGGTTTGAAATCGAGATTTGTGGAAACCCGACCAACTTTAAGTCCATTAATCCTTTATACACGGGAGGGGGGACTTTTCTATCACTACTAATATTTCGTTAAGATCTTTACAATTGACGAAAATGCGTTTTTTAATTCTTTTCTTGTCTAGCAGTAAAAAGGACTAGAAAACGATGAACTTCTTTCACGAATTATACCTGCCTCTAACAATTCTGTCTCCAAATTTGTTGGGTTTCCTAATCCTTCTCACTGTTTTCCAAGCCTCTATAGCAATTACTTCCAATTGACTCAGTTGAATTTCCATAGAGAAGTTTTTGATACAACTTGGTGACTTATGAAAGGATGATATACAGTGATTACGAAAGGATGGACGTCATCACTGTTCGAGTAATGACGTCATTATCATTTTTTTCAAATGGCAATACCCCATTTTGATAATACCTTCAAAAATATCGCATATGTCATATTTTTTTTATGTTATATTAGAACATATCCAGAAATTAATTCAGGATACTGAAATACGCATGCTTCTAATTTTCATTCCGACGGCAACACTGACAGTAAATAGGTTTTTAAAATTATTTGCATCGGATCTGTACCCACATCATAAAAATGTTCAGCTGCTAGACAATTCACTATGGTACCAGCAATATGGAGCGCCACCGCATTATTCACATTTACGTGAATACCTCGATATGCTTCCCAATAGATGGAGTGGCAGAACAGACATTCAACTGTTTTCCAAGAGTTTCAACATCGCGTAGTAAACCGTCAAGAGGCAAATGGTTTGCAATTCGATTAGTTAATTTAATAGTTTGCAGGTTTATTTAGTCCTGTTATGATGTATTAAATTAGGTTATTGTGAAAGAAATATCTTTTATTCCTCAGACATACTATTCCTTAACATAAGAGAAAATATGACATTCATACGCAGAAAAATGCGAAACTGAAAAAGAAAATCGACGTGTACCCTCTTTTTTCCCAATGGTATTATCAAGCTTTTAACGAATTTGTTCCAACCTTTGCGCACTGTATATAGAGTCTTTATTCTCGAAATTCATTATACTGTAGATTTTATCTTCGTTCTTTAGTGTCCAACTTTATTGCAATGAAAAGATTTCATTTGCTGGTTTTGTCATTTGAAATATTTATCATTGTTCTGAATAGCTTTTTTGTTACCTACTTTCATAATCAAACTATTTTCCATTCAGACCAAAGAAAATTCGCCCCACCTATATCTGTTTGAATATAACTTTGGAACAATGTGAAGCAGTATTTTTCATTCTTCAAACAAGGTACATGCTGATTAACAATATTTAACCAGCTTTACATATAATTGCATTTAGGGTCGAACTCGAGATTGGTTATGGCATATTTTGTCTTATTATCACCTCTTTCACAAAAATTAAAATAAGTGCTTCCTTTACTTGATTTCCAACCTCTTTTCTTATCTTATATCATTATGGGCCCCATTCGCTCCAGTTCGCTGCTGCTGATTAAGGAACAATTCCACTTCTGATATGTCAGGGGCACTACACTGGAGCACCCGATATTCATCAAAATATATATCACTGCTTTCCTCCGCAGTCAGTTTGAGACTGACTCACTTGAGTTTTTCACATTCACGTGACTAAACCCCTCATTCTCTCCTTCCATAACTAACAGAAAACTACAAATGCTATATAGTACTACACAACGTGTTGAAGGTAGTGGATTTTCTTAAGAGCTATGACCTTGAATATATCTGTATCTGAACATATGAATATATCACTGTACTATATCTTCAATCGGTATGGACGCATGCCACGTCGATCTTCACGACACGCTCGTAGGTTTCGAATGCGAATGTTTTTACAATGTTCAGTAAACGACTGCCAAAACGTAAATTTGTTCTCTGCGACGGTATGAGTCAAAGCTCTTAAGAAAATCCACTACCTTCTACTACTACAACTTATGCATATCGTGACAAGAGGAAGTAAAGTAAGTAAAGTGAATGAAGTAAAGTATTCACCTACTACGTTATATTTTCGAAATGTTTGTAGCTCGTCAAAAAATACATATTTGTACAGAAAATATATAAACAGGTCTCAAATACCAATCAATTAAAATAAGGTCAGATTACAATTAAAATACTGGAAACAATCTTACTTTGAAAGAATGGGCAATGCCATTGCCACTATATTTCGATTTCGCCATGAATGTATAGCTTTTCCAAATATAAAGGATACGTATTTTGTATTTTATAATTTTTTTCATGATCTTTATTAAAAAAAGCAAAAAATAAAATTGTGACGTCATATGTTGTAAAACCATATTTGGCAAACGTCGCATGCCGAAAAGATGTATTCTATCAGTTTTAACACCATAATCCTTGCTCCGTGGTCGCTGACGAGTGACACTAACACACGTGTCTGTGTCACTTCACTCTGACAGCTGTCTAAATCAAAAGATTAATTATGTTATGCGCGTGCGCGAACGAACCCGAACCGCAAAATCAGTAGGCACCGTTGCCATATTGACTCTGTGATCATATGCAGTAAAAATTGTTTATTATATATAATGAAGAAAATAATTCAGTGGTGTCATCATTTTAATGTTTTTTTCCAATATATTCAATTTCCAAAAAACTTTTATCAAACATTATTTGCCACTATAGTGAGTATGCTCACAAATATCGATTTAGAAAATTACTAACATATTCATTGCCAGAGTTGAAGCAATATTCCAAAAGGTAACATCCGACATATCAATCCTTGAAAAACCAAACTGAGAATCATTGAAAAAATTATATTTATCAAAATAATGCGTTGGCGCGATGTTTAAGAATTTTTCCAACAATTTTACCAAATATAGAGGGTGTCCCAAAACTCAACACCAAGCTATGGAAGGGTGATAGTCCAGCTCATGACTGACCAGAATTTCAAAATATGACTTCTGTAAAATATTGATAGTTTTGGAGGTAATGGACTTTTAGGAAGTTCTTAAAAATCGAAACCGTTGATCAGTTCAACGAGTGCCTCAAGTACAAAACTTTATATTTCAAATTCAAATTTTTGTAATGCAACCCTCAATACCCCTTCTACTGATTATATTCCAAGATAAAATTATCGGTGCATTCCTTTGGAAAAAAACATATTTGCCCAATTCACGGGTCAATAAATTTTTTAGCTTACTTAGACTCTTCGTTCTGTAAATGAAATCACCACGCTCACCCGGCACGTTATGTTACAAAATGGCCTATTCATCGTAGTTCAAAAAATCTTTCATCTTCCTCCTGAAGAAGAAATATTGCTAGTTCACTGCAAAAGTAGCATTTTTTAAATGATTTCAATAATTAGTCGGAGTGGCTTGTAGCGACTCTTTTCGATGTGTATTGATGTTTCGAATAGTGTAATTTTTATCGTAGGTTGTTTTAATTTGAAAAAATTTTATTTAAATTTTCATTTGAGAATGTTCCCTTTTTCAACTCGACCTAGTTTAAATGCATCAGGATATGAACCTGACGCGAATATGAAATTGATCAGTTCAGTGAGGGGTTGCAGTATAATGAAAGTTTCCTTGATTATTTCGTTATTTAGTTTATTTGCGTCTTAGTTTTCACTAGTATTTTAGTGACTTTTCACATCCAAAACATCTTTTTCATTTACTGCTCGGAAAAGGAAAATTCTTGAAGTTAAGTCTATCAATAATTAAAGTTGTTGGAAGAGATTTTATGATTTTATTAACAATTTCAACAAAGAAATCGTTGAAAGTATTGGGAGATATATCGCTGGTAAGAGTACTGGTTATGTTTTTATTTATTTCAAAATAAATTATTTTTCAACGTGATTTGGACTAATTTTTTTTTAGTTTTTTATTTGTGAATTGTATTCGTTCATAAAGTTCTTAAAAGCTGTAATATTCTGCAGGATATTTGGTTATATCGCCATGAGCTTGTGATTTGAAAGAATCGCCATGAGCTTGTGATTTGAAAGTGTTGGTCTCATTCTTCTCAGAGACATATTAAACCATTTAACCGGAGACATTTTGTTAATGGAAGCATGGGTTTTCATTGGAAATATTTCTTCGACCGATTTTATAAGTATCTACAAAATTAGCAGCTAGAATATGATCACTTTGGCAAAATTCGCAAGGGCGCATTTCACAAGGTAATAAGTACCACGGCAAATAATAATAATAATAGCCGTCCTCTACCCGCATATCCGCACAGGCTATGCCTTTGGGTAAATTCTATGAGTTTTTATGAGGCAGTATCATTATTATAATATTATTACTACTACGTATCAAATTTGTAGGGAATTGAATTATCTCTCACATAAAACCGTTTTTTGATGAACCATAAACTATTAATTTGTTTTTGATAAAAACATTCTTATGTTCTACCCCTGGCCTTCTAGACCACCACTTTTATTTCTTGTTTGGCGAGCTTCTAACTACTAACATGCCTAATAATGTATCTCTCTGAGCAGTGGCGCAGCCAGGTGGGGGGGCTTTTGGGCTGCAGTTCCCCCCAAGCAAGTCACCAAAGTCACCATTATCGTTAAAAATCTATTGACTCGTTGCTTCTTTCCAGAATGTGAAAGCAAAACAATCAACAACCTCGAATCATTCATTGGACGATTTCAAAAACGTTTGTGAATTCTATAAATGTGATATGACATTAAGTGAGATTAGTCTTCAATGTGAATTCAAGTTGTGGAAGAAAGAATTGTTGAGAATTCAGAGAATTGACCCAAAGAAAACAATGTGTGCAATGTCAGACTTGTTACACTGTGAAAGGCATTTGTTTCCAAATATTAATATATTGTTAAAAATCTTATGTACTCTACCGGTGTCAACATCCACACCTGAAAGAACCTACTCCACGTTAAAAATACTGAAAATATATTTAAGAAATACAATGAATAGTGACAGACTAACTGGTCTAGCACTTTTGAATATACACTACAATTTTGTGTTTGATATTGAAAGGGTGCTAGATATATTGGGGACTTCAGAGAGAAAGTTAAACATCTGAGAGTTTTAGATAGAGTTTTAATTGATGATTTTTAGTTTTTTATAAGTATTTTTAGAATCACTTTTTGTGTTGCTTGTCCTGTTTTTGTAGGTACGTAAGTTACATTATATTAAAAAAAGTTTTTCGAAAAACATGTGTTACTTTATTGCATATTTACTGATCTACCTCTGACTTAGAAATGAATAATGAAATAATGAAAGTGAGAGTTGATATTATGATCCATGTCTTGTTCAGCGGGCAGCCCCCCCCAAACGGAAATCCTGGCTGCGCCACTGTCTCTGAGAAAAAACTGGAGAAAAAAACAAACTATTACACGCATGCACAAACTAATCCAACATTTATAATCAGTTAATTATCGTCTGTCGAGTGATGTCATTTCCCATAAAATGTATTTTAAATTTCATTCCCACCAAAAGTATAGAATATTCATAGGTGTATGTTTTCAAAGCTGGCATATTATCCAAATTCATATATCAGGCGATTCATATCCTTTCCATGGATCTTTGTCCAGTTATTGAATTTAATGTCCTTCGAAATTCATTCGAGCCCATCGTATCCTTATATGAATACGACAACTATGTCCCTCCAAAATTCAGTTTCAGAACCATTCAGTTCTGCCACGTTTAACAAATAGAACTCTGCAATTCAAGAAAAACCCAAAAAAGATATGAAGTGACTCGAAGTACAGAAATCATCATGCTTGGACGACTTTAATCAATAAAGGGGATATCATGCGCTAGAGTAGTCACTAACAAGAACGTAAAAAAGAGAAAGTAGATGGCGTTGATGAGAAATACTCTACAAAATAGTTGACAGTTTCGTCTAGACGTTCTATTACTTAGAAATTTCCAGTTCATGTTTCCAAGATTGTGTATTTGCATAACAGTTGATGACATAATGCAGTCCTGAGTCTTTGTAAATATGTTGTTTTATTACTAAGAAGTGTGGGCACCATCTAGGAGTGAGAACAAGAACTACTCAACAAAAGAGTTCACCGAATTTCTGCGATACAAAATTGTTTTTCGCAATATGCATTTGAAATGTAAGTATTAGTGCGGATCAGAATCCCATATACCTTACCTTAACTCAATAACTTTTGAATGGTTTGATATAATGGGACAGGAAATATCTCAAATGGTATTACAATACTACTTTTAGAGAGAAGATACCGTGGTTGTCTAACATAAATAATTTTTCATTTTCGAATTTGTTTCAAAGCTCAATCTTCTCGAGATTTTTATGTTATATATAAATCATTTATTTCTAATGGCAAATATCGTAAGAGGTACTATTAATTGGATTTAGTGAGATGATAATTATCAAGCAGTAAGCTATAATGCATATTGGGAAAAACGTATTAAGATGTTTCAACAAAAAAATTTATGGTTGAAAATATCATCGAAGTATTATTTTTACAACAATGTGATGCCTGATCCCCCATGCAATTTAAAAGTTTTAGATTGATTCCTTCCCCTCTCCCGTTTCATCTATCGAAAAAACTTTTTTATATTTTGTTGGCACGTCTAACCATGTACTGAAACCCGTCCCCTCGTGGCTTCCTCGTACCATTTTAGAGAACACACCTGGTCAAACCTCTATACTCTACTACAGCAGGAGCAGAACTCCGGGTAGATATTTATCAAATGTAAGAAATACCTAATTTCTATGTGGTGGCACAACTGTAGATTGACTGAGCGTTTGCAAAATCCCATTTATTTGTGATTTACCATGTAACAAATCATTTCAACTGTATATTCTCATTTAAATTTAATCAAAAGTATTAAACTTATATAGTTACGAAATATAAAGTCAATCTAGCTTTTCAATTTGAAAGAGATTACTGATGAAGTTAGCAATTCTCCAATTTTACGCCTTGTATCTCAAAAACTAGTATTAGGATCAGGTGCAGAATCCATACCTCTCAAAACGTTGATTAAATCATTATACCGGGTGGCTACGGAAGTATTGCCTACGGAATATCTCAGTTATTGTATGAAGTAGGTTTGTGAAATTTGGAGAGTCGATATAATGACATAAGAGCTAGAATTTGAGCATATTGACATGTCTAAGTTAACTTCCGGTCTGACCGGGAGTAACATCAACTTTCTTATTTTAAATGGAAACCCTATTTTTTTTCTTCTCGCTTTATTCAGCATTCAATTCCCTTTCTAATGACATATCACAAGTTGGTATCTAACCAGAAACTAGATCAGAAAAAAATTATTATTGAAATTCACCGAGTAGGCCGTGGAAGCAAAATGAAAGCCAAAAATTGAAAAGTTGGCTATGGAAACCATACGTCACTTGATAACAGTTGCTACTACTGGGATATTTTATTTTCATTCGTCGGCGTTATAAAAAGCCGCCAAAAAAAATATTGGAAAAATTGGGAAAAAAACAATATCCGTAGGTCCATAACTTAAATAGGAACATACAACTTTTTCTTGCCTGTACTATTCAGCATAACCATTCCTTTCTAATGATATAATAGAAAGTAATTTTTTGAAGTGAAATACCAAAAAATCCAATTATCATTATTCAAATAACAAAAAAACAGATTTATCGAAAAAAAAAATTCAAATTGATAGGATTAAAGATAAAATAAATTCAAAACAAATGTTCGAAATGCATTCCCTCAGCGTCAACACATTTATTGACTCTGGTGATATTTTCATGTAAAACGTATCTCAACATTTGGGGCGTGATATCTTGGAAAGCTCTACGAATTTTTACTTCTAGCTCATGTAGAGTTGTAGGCTGTGTGGAATACACCCTATTTTTAAGATGCCCCTATAGAAAAAAGTCGCACGGAGTAAGATCAGGTGACCTTGGTGGCCACCTGACTGGACCATGGGTTGTTATAAGTCTCTCTTGAAAGCGATTTTGAAGATAATTTCTCGCTATTCTTGAATTATGCGGATGGGCGCCATCTTGCTGGAAGTACATTCTCTCAGTTATTTCCGCTGGCAGGTTGTTAATGAATTCCGAAATTTCATTCGTTAAAAAATTAAAGTATCTCTCTCCGGTTAGTTGGCCTTGAAAAAGAATGGGGCCAACAATATGAGTTCCAACTATTCCTGCCCAAACATTCACACCAAATCTCACCTGGAAGCCACCTTGTCGAAACCGGTGCTCTTTTTCTATCGCCCAGTACCTGAAACAAAAGACCGTTCACACTTTTAGCACTTTACACTTCGACTATAGACAATAATCCAAATAAAGTACAGTACCTACCTTGTATTATTCCTGTTAAATAATCCATTGTTAGTAAATCTTGACTCGTCCGTAAACAAGATATAATAGTTAAATAGGTGATTCTCAGCATTTTGTCGAAGAAACCAATTACAATATACCAGGCGCCTTTGACCGTCATTTTCATACAAATGTTGATGCAACTGATACTTGAAGGATTTAAATCGATGTTTTTTCAAAATTTTCCTAGCAGAGTCCTTACTTATAGATAATTCGGCGCCAATCTGCCTTGAGGAAATTGTGCTATCATATTGTACTAAAGCTAATACATTAATTTCAGTTTTCTCATTAATATCAAATGCTTCTTGGTCTTCGTGAACATCAGGCTCAGTTCTTAATTTTTCTTCAAGCCACTAGAAATACCTTCTTGACGTTTGCTGCCTCCCTTGATATCGCTCTAAATAAAATCGTTCAGCGGCATAAGAATTTTTTAAACATTCACCATAAATGAGAAGCATGTCAATTTGTTCGGTTCGTGAATAACGGGGCATTTTCACAACTTTTTCTTGCCTGTACTATTCAGCATAACCATTCCTTTCTAATGATATAATAGAAAGTAATTTTTTGAAATGAAATACCAAAAAATCCAATTATTATTCTTCAAATAACAAAACAGATTATCGCCATACGCAAAAATAACATCAAAAAAAATGTGGAATGATAAATTATATCCTGTAGGTTCTAGGTTAAATAGGAACATATTCGTACTTGGTCTGTGCCATCGTCCATAGATATTCTAATATCTACCTATGGACGATGTTTGTGCTATTCAGAATAATCATTCCATTGCAATAATCATTCGAACCAAAATATTAACAAGTAGGCTGATTGAGATATATTTTGGAATGAAACAAAAAAGAAACGAGAGCTCTCACGAACGCTGCTATCCATATTATTTTGACGTTCGAAGTAGTGTTTTTGATTCTGCCATTTTAAAAGGGTTTGAAAATCAAAATCAGTTAGTGGAATATTCAAAAAATGCCCCATTATTCACGAACCGAACAAATTGACATGCTTTTCATTTATGGTGAATGTTTAAAAAATTCTTATGCCGCTGAACGATTGTATTTAGAGCGATATCCAGGGAGGCAGCAACCGTCAAGAAGGTATTTCCAGTGGCTTGAAGAAAAATTAAGAACTGAGCCTGATGTTCACGAAGACCAAGAAGCATTTGTTATTAATGAGGAAACTGAAATTAATGTATTAGCTTTAGTACAATATGATATCACAATTTCCTTAAGGCAAATTGGCGCCGAATTAGCTATTAGTAAGGACTCTGCTAGGAAAATTTTGAAAAAACATCGATTTATATCCTTCAAGTATCAGTTGCATCAACATTTGTATGAAAATGACGGTGAAAGGCGCCTGGAATATTGTAATTGGTTTCTTCGACAAAATGCTGAGAATCACCTATTTAACTATTATATCTTGTTTACGGACGAGTCAAGATTTACCAACAATGGATTATTTAACAGAAATAATACAAGGTAGGTACTGTAATTTATTTGGATTATTGTCGATAGTCGAAGTGTAAAGTGCTAAAAGTGTGAACGGTCTTTTGTTTCAGGTACTGGGCGATAGAAAACGAGCACCGGTTTCGACAAGGTGGCTTCCAGGAGAGATTTGGTGTGAATGTTTGGGCAGGAATAGTAGGAACTCATATTGTTGGCCCCATTCTTTTTCAAGGCCAACTAACCGGAGAGAGATACTTTAATTTTTTACCGAATGGAATTTCGGAATTCATTAACAACCTACCATCGGAAATAACTGAGAGAATGTACTTCCAGCAAGATGGCGCCCCTCCGCATAATTCAAGAATAGCGAGAAATTATCTTCAAAATCGCTTTCAAGAGAGACTTATAACAACCCATGATCCAGTCAGGAGGCCACCAAGGTCACCTGATCTTACTCCTTGCGACTTTTTTCTATGGGGGCATCTTAAAAATAGGGTGTATTCCACATAGCCTACAACTCTACATGAGCTAGAAGTAAAAATTCGTAGAGCTTTCCAAGATATCACGCCCCAAATGTTGAGAAACGTTTTACATGAAAATATCACCAGAGTCAATAAATGTATTGACGCTGAGGGAATGCATTTCGAACATTTGTATTGAATTTATTTTATCTTTAATACTATCAATTTGAATTTTTTTTTTCGATAAATCTGTTTTTTTGTTATTTGAATAATAATAATTGGATTTTTTGGTATTTCACTTCATAAAATTACTTTCTATTATATCATTAGAAAGGAATAGTTATGCTGAATAGTACAGGCAAGAAAAAGTTGTATGTTCCTGTTTAAGTTATGGACCTACAGAGTATTGTTTTTTTCCCAATTTTTCCAATATTTTTTGGCGACTTTTTATAACGCCGACGAATGAAAATAAAATATCACAGTAGTAGCAACTGTTATCAAGTGACGTATGGTTTCCATAGCCAACTTTTCAATTTTTGGCTTTCATTTTGCTTCCACGGCCTACTCGGTGAATTTCAATAATAATTTTTTTCTGATCTAGTTTCTGGTTAGATACCAACTTGTGATATGTCATTAGAAAGGGAATTGAATGCTGAATAAAGCGAGAAAAAAAAATAGGGTTTCCATTCAAAATAAGAAAGTTGATGTTACTTCCGGTCAGACCGGAAGTTAACTTCGACATGTCAATATGCTCAAATTCTAGCTCTTATGTCATTATATCGACGCTCCAAATTTCACAAACCTACTTCATACAATAACTGAGATATTCCGTAGGCAATACTTCCGTAGCCACCCGGTATACTGGGAAAATCGTCTAATTTGAACCGGGAAATTTCAGAATACAGAGTACTGATGAATTTTGGACTTTTCGGTCGGTCGGTCGGTCGGTCGGTCGGAAAAATAGACAAGCGCCCCTCGTCTGCCAACGGTGGAAAATTGCGGGAAACTCTGGATAAATTTAATACAGGTTTTACGTGATTCCAAACTGCATGTCATTAGAAATATATGTAATTTGTATAATTAATTAATAGTAGGTAATATGGCATGTACACCAGAATTTCGCAAAATAAATTTCCATAGTGTTTTTGCAACGTTCGTCATGCATGCCTCTATTTTTCGAAATCCTGGTGTTTATGCCAAATTACCTACTATCGAATACTTATACAAATGACGTATATTTCTAATGGCATGCAGTTTGGATTCACGTTAAACCTGTATTAAATTTTTACAGAGTTTTACCGCAATTTTCCACCGTTGGTCAGACGAGGGGCGCATGCAAATTTTTCCAGAGTGTTTTTATTACTAAAACTTCAATTCTTTACATTGACATGCAATTTGAAAACAAGGAAGTTCCCTTGCACTTTTTTCAGTTTTTCGTAACCCTTTGAGCCCTTTCGTCCGCAGCGGATAGCGTGCCATGAATTAGTAGCGTCTCAATTTGTTTGAATTTCCGTGTATTACAACGACAGAAAGTATAATATCGCGAAAAAACACGAAATTTCTCCACAAAAAGAAAAACGCTTTTCCTTATGAAGTGCACACGTGCGGCGGCCAGGAACCCGTCTATTTTTCATAATTTAGGGTTGATTATCAAGCCTTGAAAAGGCATGCAGTGTAAAATGGGAGTACGTCACCTGTCACCAGCTCCTGGTCTAAAAGGATGTCCTACTACCCAGTGTCACCTAGTAGATATTTATACTGATAATTAAATTTTTAAATTCCGTAAGTATTAAATTCAATCACTGTGTGAAGTTATGACTATAGTTTTGCTTTGTCGATCCATTAGACATTTGTTTTTCTCAGATTCAATATTAATGTTACGTAGATATGTATAATTGTTTAATTCCATGCTATAAATTCATTATACCGGCAATTAGGAAATTAACGATTACGTATCTAAATAAACATACATTATCGTATCTCTTAACAACACTTATTTTTAGTTTATAGCCAAGATTCCCTTAATTCAATAAAATTTCATTCTTTCAGACGCTAACCTAGATTATCGAGTAATGACTCTTCCCAAATGGAAACATACTCATTGAATAAAAATAGTTTTTTATTGCATTTCCGAAATAGTTTGTTCCAAGTAGACTAACCGTCTTAACGTGTAATCATATCAATGCATCGAGATGAATTGTACCTGGATTTAGTTGAGACTTCAAACTAGGAATAGATGACTTTGAAGGGTTCTCATGTTTGATACAAATTTGTCAATCAGCTCGTATACGGCATTTCTGGCAATTATGTTCACCAAGATGTATCCCCAGGGATACCCTTTCAATTGTTTACTTTTTTCATTATCTGCTATAGCATAGATATATTAAACCGTAAAATATTGGCATTAAAACACGTTAAGCCCCGACAAAAGGGAAAAAAATCGTACTGTTAGTACCGGTTTTTTTTAAACCCCTTACTTTTGTAAGTGAAAATGACAATCTCATTGAATTTAGCAAAAAAAATTGTTTAACAGTTGCTTTTTGAAAAAATTTATTGAGGCATTTCAGTGTTGCCACCCGGTCTGGACAAAAAATACATCCATTTGGACCGTGTGTCTGTAATACAGTGCCTCACATAAGACCTTGGAATCGTATGGCAATACGAAAGAATCACCTTGGTAACAGTGGTGGGATTTATATGTGGCGGTTCTGGTTTAGTTTTATTGCATCAAGGCATGAGCTTGTGTCGCTCTTTGTGGTAAAAATGGGTTCCTATGAAAAGGAACAAAAAAGTTTGCAGTCGATGTGGGAAGAGATTATGTCTGATGAAGAAACGTCTGAGATGTTTGCTGATTGTGGCTCATCAGATGATTATATATCTAGTGATGAAGCAGGTGAATCATCAGATGATTCGTGTGAAGAAATGATTCCTAACAAACGGCGCAAATCGAATCGTAATAAAAAGTCGGGATCGGTAGTTGTAACTGCACAAATGCATGTACAAAATAATGTAAGTATGTGTCTGTTTCGAAGAATCCATTGTAACGAACATGAAGAATATCCTAACCCATGAATTCCCCAATAATTTCATTTCAGACAGAAGATACAGATGACTGCCCAAAATAGGGTACCTTAAAAATCACATGTACTAATTGGTATAAAACAAGCAAGAGATAATCAAAATCAAGTAGTAAACGCCAGTACTCTTTAACTAAGCATACAGCAAAAAGAGGTACTCGTATTTATTACAGGATAATATAGAAAAGGCTGCAACTGACGAAGCCAATCCAAGTGAGGTTCAACAGGTAAGCATTTTATAATTTCTGTATAAATAAATAATACAAAACTTGATTACAGGACGACTTGGTCCGCCAGACAAATGAACAAGTTATTTCTCAACTCAACTTGACATTGTCGGAGATGATTGTGAAACCGAAATCTCAGGTGAAAATTCAACGTTGACACGAAAAGATGGATCGACTATACATCGAGTTGCCTTCAATGTAAAGGACTCCGGTATCTTTATCTGAAAGAGCCATATTCTGAATATCGACGGTTGATATTCTAAATATCGACGGTTGATAAAAAAGTGAATTGTCATAAAATTGTAATTTCAAGTGCAAAGTGCATATTTGTCACGAGGCAGGATAAGCAAGAAATGTTAAAGATAAAAAGCATTGCAAAAGAAGTGGCTAAGGAATGTTTAAATGACAAAACATTCACGAGCAAATTTATGGAAATTATCGAAAAGTTCGATGAATTGAATAAAAAGGTTTTTGAAGTGGAAACGCTTGTGAATACTATCAACAGTAGAACGGAAAACTTCGACAAGCGAATGAAAATATGGGATGAAGAAACTGTTTTCATAAATAAAAAACTGTCAGAAATGCAAGCAACTGACGCTGAATTGGACAAAAAAATTACCCAATAAACACAGACACGTGGAAAAAACGTTGGATTTTTCAAGTAACGCAACAATTATTCATAGTTGAAAAAACGGCAAAATGTCGTTAGGCAACTCGTTTTTTTCTGGTTTCAAAGTAACGTTACCTTTCACGTTGATTCAAGGTTATATACACGTTGCAAAAGTTCTTATTGTAATGAAAATTCTACTGAAATATAACGTTACAATTCGGTTTCAATGTAACTATAACTTTCTACGGGATTTCAACGTTTTTTTCCATTTATATTCCACTTTAACATAACGATATATTTTCGTTATAAGTAACGTTACTCAGATACGATTTCCTAACGTTGATGATGATCCTAGAATACCACCAAAATTAAACGTAGAATTCCAGCAATTAGGTAACGTTGATTTTCTTGGTTGAATCAACGATGTTTATTAATATCTTTGAATCGATAATACCACCCAATTTAAACGTTGCAACAACGTTAATTGAACTGGAGTGAAGAAACGTGTCTATTTGTACTATGAATCAACGTTTGTTATCTCCACCCTGAAACGTTCCATAAACGTTAAAAATGCAAACACAGTACGTTTAAAAAACGTTGCAAGTGTTCAATCTCTATACACGGTAATCCAGTGTTTTGGAATTATTAGAGAAAGTAGATAAGTGCCAAAAAATTATTGGTGTTCTCGTATGAATAATTTTTTACTGAAAATGGTGAAAACAGACTTTTTCCACAGTAAAGAAAGGTAATATTAGTAATGATTTTTTCAAATTTTGGAATAACGATTTGTATTGGTACAAAACATACTACACAATTTGATCTGAATAATCTGGGACACCTTCAATTGTATATTTGAAAACACCCAAAATTATGAGAATAGCTGATGGAATCCAAACAATAATTTGGGTTGCCTACTCTACTGCCATCCTCAGTGGATCAAAAATTCTCATCATCGTTCATTACATGAAATATACATACCATAATTCTTGTTTTGATTTTGCTTAGTCTTAGTGGTAGGCTATTTTTCTTCGAGTAGGTATTCATTTCTGAATTCAAAAGGCTAGCATAAAAACACAGATTTCTTAAACTTTGTAATGTGAAATAGGTTTAATGGTAAAAAAATAAATATAGAAATATAATAAAAAATCAAACTAATATTGCATTGTTCAGAGAAAAAGAAGGTAACTTAAATATCACTTGTAAAAGATTAAAAATGCTTGGTTATTTTATATACTTACTAAAGAAAAAATATATATTTATGTCCATCACATATTCCTTTTTTGCTTTGACTTAATAGCATCATTCATCTGCTTCTTTGCGAACTTCAACCAGTCTTGACGCATCTGCGATTTGGATATCAGTTGCTGACCCAAACTCTTTTTTTACGGCAACTGCAAAAATCATTCAATATATTATTATGGAATATGGCACATAAGGTATAACCGTACCATAAATTAGTTTCATCACATATGTTTCCTTGAACGCCTTCTTATCTGTGCACTTCCAATTGTACAGGCAGGCCAGCTCATTAGTTAAGAGGAATCTTAAAATTATCCTGGTGTGGTCTTCAGGAGAAGTGCCACCAACTTCAATCTTGGGACCTAACAAATAATAGATGCATTAATAATAAATGCACTAATCAACATCAATATGTAGGTATTCACGAGGGTATACAGGTATAAAAATATGGTGGTAGTCGATTATCGATCTTTCGAAAGGTATAGATAGCAGATATTTAATTGATATTATTCGGAGTTCACATTTGATTGCTATATTTGTTTTAACGTGATTATTCTAAATAATTTCAGACAGGGCACTGTAGGTACTTGTGTCAAACAGGTACCAGGTCCATGTTCAACAAGTTCAATTATCTACCCTTTATCAACGTTTCATCAACTCAACGTTCGTTCATCCAACCATTTTCAACGTGTTTGATTACCTACCTTTCATCCACGTTATATCAACGTATCACAATTGAATAGACATAACCACTATATTATCAATAATTACCTATTCTATTAACTTTGTTCGATTAAAAATTATGACTTTCAAATATAAATACTCCATTTAGATTTAGAAGGTAGGTAGGTATTTACCAAATTATCATCGTGCCTCTAGTTGAATCACATAAACACTTAACCTTAAAAAAAAAAGAAACGGAAGATGATCTACGTCGGCGGCGGAAGAACTACCTATGTCGTATGTCTGTATTGTTTATTCAACCGTCAACGTGACCACGCTTACTGACGGTGCACCGTGCAGCGTTGCCAATGAGTGGTTAATTATGAATTAATCAGAAATACTTATTCATATAGTTTTTCAATGAATAATTAGTACCGCTATTATTTGTATATAAAAAAAGTTTAAATAAATGACTGGAATCTTCAACGACAGATGATCAATGAGAGATGAAAGTACCTAGATAGTATGGGTAATTGTCGATTTGGAAATCATAATATTCGAGACAACGAAATACAGTTGGCAACCAGGTTGCGAAAACGTTCCATAACTACTACGTATTCAATATTTATCTACCACATTTTCATCAATAGACAATAGGTATCACTTTCATTGATTATAAAATTTATCTATATTGAAAGTATGAAGAACTTTGAACTAAAATTGTGAACGATATTTTTTTCAGGATGGTTGATGTTTATTCAAACAAAAATAGGTATGGGTTGTTTCCCTCCAGTTGAATAATGTTACTAGGTTCCTACACAAAGTTCAGTTCAGTGAAAAAAAAATTGTAACTGAAATATAGAATATAGGTTGCTCAAAGCTTCGGGTTGTTGAATAGTGTCATATTCAACGATTATGAAATGTTTCTTATTTCTGTTGAATACATGTTGAGAAACCACGATAAGAATGAGTTTCATAAAGGTGGCTACAGTGACATATTCGTTACGATGTATGTATCCAGTTGAATGAACGTTGAAGTTGTAGGTATCTGATGGATGTAAACTATCAGTTGAAACAACTTTGAAAAATAAGCAATCAAAATAGTTGGTCTCTAAGTTACATGAATGATGTAGTTGCTATTAAATACTTCTTTCAGCGGATCAAACATGTAATTTCATAATTTTCAAATAACACTGAAACGTAGAAAATCGGTTGCTCAACACTGCGGGTTGTTGAGTAGTGTTATATTCAACGATTATGAAATGTTTCTTAGTTCTGTTGGAAATACGTTGAGAAACCACGATAGGAACAAGTTTCATAATGGTGGTTACAGTGACGTATCTTTAACGATATATGGATCCAGTTGAATGAACGTTGAAGATATCCAAAGAAGACTAGTTCTGCAGAAATCAAGTGAACAAATCAATTGATTTTCACCGTAGGTATCTGATGGATACTATTAGTGGAAACAACGTTGAAAATGAGCAATCAAAATGGTTGATCTTGAAGTTACATGAATGATGTAGTTGTTATTAAATAATTCATACAACGGATCAAATTTCATAACGTTCAATTAAAAGGGTTAAAAAAAGTAACTGAAACGTAGAATATAGATTGCCCAGAACCTCGGGTTGTTTAACAGTGTTATATTCAACGTTTATGTTATGTTTGTTAGTTCCAGTTGAATACACGTTGAGAAAGCACGATAAGAACAAGTTTCATAATGGTAGCTACAGTGACGTATTTGTTACAAGTATGTATCCAGTTGAATTAACGTTGAAGTTGTCCAAAGAAAACAAGTTCTGCAGAAGTCAAGTCAACAAATCAATTGATTTTCAACGTATCTGATAGATGTATACGATCAGTTGAAACAACGTTGAAAAATAATTAATCAAGATGGTTGTCTCGAAGTTAAGTGAATGATGAAGTTGTTATTCAATAATTCATTCAACGGAATGAATATGTAATTTCATAACGTTCAATTAACGTAGATAAAAAGAGTGACTGAAACGTAGACTGAAGGTTGCCCAGAGCCTCGGGTTGTTTAACAGTGACATATTCAACGTTTATGTAATGTTTGTTAGTTCCAGATGAATACACGTTGAGAAAGCACGATAGGGAAACGTTTTATAATGGTGGCTTCAGGGACGAGTTGAATCATATACGTTCTTTATAAGTGGAATCAACGTTTGGTTGAATTTGAGTTACGAAAGTCACGTTGCAAAATTCAACGAGTAACGTTACATCAACGACAGCTACCACAATTAAACGTATATTCCACGTGTGTGTGTTTATTGGGTAATGATATGAATTTGCAGTTGGAAAGCAAGTCGTTCGGTGAGTCTGAAAACCTGCAGAGAATTTATGATCTAGAGCAGAAAACAAAATGTAATGAGCTCCAACTTTCTGGATTCAGTGAGAAACTGAGTGGCGAAAATTTGAAGGGTCATCGATCTTCTTGAGGATACATTAGGTGTGAAGATTGGATCTCTTGAAACTTGCTATTATATGGATAAAACAGATAAAGTGAAAGTTCGGCCTATTTTGTTAAAATTTGGGAATGTAGCTAATCGTAACATGATTCATTCCACTAAAGGCAAACTCAAAGGTTCCAAATTAGTTATAGTAGAGGAGTTGACAAGCCAGAGTTATGAATTGTTACAAAAAGCCAAGGAAAAATTTGGGAAAGTCAATGTATGGTCAAGGGATGGAGTGATTTTCTCAAGAATAAACGGAAAAAAAATTGCGATGAGGACTCTAAAGGACTTGGAAAGGATATTAGTATAATTTAAATTATGGCAGCAATATATTAGCAACAATGTCTATGCACTTACTCTTTAGCTTTTCTTATTAAATTGTTTATTTTGTTTGTTTGAGGTTTGATTATCAATTATTATTCATTACTATTTTTCAGATATGAATATAAAGTTATTAAATTTCTTCAATGAGAAACTTCATGTCACTTTCCAGATATTAAAGATTTCATTTTACAAGGTAAATATGATATAGTAGAAATAACGGAGACTTGGTTGAAGGCTGACATTCCAGATTCGAGATTACATATCAAAGATTATACGTTTGTGCGATGTGATAGAGGTTCGAGAGGTGGAGGAATTGCGTTGTACCTAATGACAGATTTCAGATATTCACTGGTAAAAAGAATCAAAGATGAGGCACTGGTGCAGCTCTGGGTGAGATGTTATTGTAATAAAAGAAACTTTGGTGTCGGGGTTTTCTATAGACCACCAATAGGGAGTATGGTGGATTTTATAAGTTGTCTCGAAAGTAGATTTTCCGATATAGTATAGTTCCAAAACATGATATCATTATATGTGGTGGGGATATAAATCTAGACCTATTAGATTTAGATAATAATTATAATGGAAATTTTTTGGATGGTGTAGGTGCAGATTATCAGTTCACCGACCCGCATTACAAATATAACTGCCACATTGCTGAATATTATAATTTTATCAGATGATTTAGAGACATTGACATATGCTAATATAGCCATACGCATCCAGCTCTCCGCGAAAATATTTCAAAAAAAAATTCAAATGAGGATTGTGCGAACACTATTAATCCGACTGAATTCAGGTTTTGCACACATAAGGCGCACGTCAATAGCTACTATCGTGCAAAGTTTCAGCTCTTAATATTAAAAAATGGCAGAGTTATGAATTAAAGAAAAAAAAACACAATTTTTCGGTTTTTCCCGCTTTTCTCCGGTTCTAATTATCCGATCGGATCGTTTTATACGTCATTCTCTTCGGAATTCAATTCTCTACAGTTTTCCTTTTTGCACTGTTAACATTGCTTCAGAAGTTTCCATTTTACAATAAAAAAACTAAAATAAACGCGATTTTTTGTTGTTTATTGTTAATAACAAATTAAAAAATGGCATTTTTGAGTTGAGGACATGGTGGGAATAAACTACGGACTGTCCTGCACGGGAAGGCACAGGTGGCTTCCAGGTAGTATTTTTGTCCAAAAATCAATTATTTGGGGCTCTATAGCTTGGCCTAAACAGCACTGTTATTGATTGACTATTCGAAGGCATTTGAAACCAGCAGTGGCACTCTGTAACTCAAAGCGAAAGCAATAGCATGCGTAATCGACTGCCAACACCGATTTGGTACTCTGTATCCTCATTCGGATAAGATCGGCAACACCGAACGTGTATTCGGAAGCAAAGCAAAAGCGTCAGGATTTTGATCGTGCTTGGCGCTCGAGTCTCGAATAGTCTCGATTTGATGTAGGTATGTTAGTTGAGGGTGATTGATGTGTTTCGTCCACAGAATACAAAAATTGTTGTGAAAGTTCTGTCTGTGGTTTTGATATTTTCTGGTTTCTTAAGGTTAGGTTTACTATTCGAAAAAATCTAAAAGTCCCAAAACTTCCTAATACGAGTAATAAGCATGAATAAACGAACAAAAACACATCCCAGTCAATGGGATAGATTTTGGATTTTGCGGAAAAAAATCCTGTAATTCTAACGAAGAAAATTGATGGCCACTTTGGTAAGGAAAAATATATCCAATTGTGGAAAGACCTTACTATCTCAATGAACAGCATGGGCTATGTTGAAAAGTCAACAGAAAAGTGGAAAAAAGTGAGTATTGGTATAGAAGAACCTAATTCAATAAATCACTATGATGGTTATTGATCATGATTTCATAAAATTACTCTTATAGGCAGTGGCTGACTGGAAAGGCAAAGTTAGGGCTAAAGCTGCTGGAGTAAAATTAGAGCTAAGCAAAACAGGTGGGGGAGGTGCTGGACTACAACTATCTGAAACTGAAAAGAGGTTGATTGGAGTAATGGGATGAACTTCAATAAGGGGAGATGGAACTCTTGAACTTGGAGCTCCCTCAACAAGCACTGTGAGTTGAGATCTAGATACGGTCAGTTGAACTGGCAAATTTCAGGGGTTTCCTCATTCTGTTGAGATAAGAACTTTAGCATCAAGTTAAAATAAAGTCTAGGATTATATTTTATTTGAAACAATTTTTTTATTTTTAGATTCCTGATTCCTCAGAGCTTCAGAGAACCATGGAACATGATTACCAGTTCCAAGTTGTGCCTCCAAAAAGCAGGAATGTAGGCTTATCACCACCACCATTGATTCAGATATCAGAAACAAATAATGTAAATAAAGAAATATCACCAATACCTATTGAAAGAACAAACAAGAAAAGGAAACGTATTAGACAACCAACCAATTGGCATGGAAATAATTCAAATTTGGAGGGTATGCATGAAGAGACTCTTAGTATATTGAGAGGAATTAATTCTAACATTAAGAAGCTGGGAGATTCGCAGGAAAAATTATAAGAAATTCACACAAAAATGTTGGATCACCTGATTCAGCAAAACATAGTTGAATAAATAGGTGTATTATACCTACATTGTTTCTATAGACCAAGCTGTTGAGGTTTCTTTCTTCACAAAATTAAAGATGCAAATGCCCTATACTAATTTTTATAAGATAGTTCGTTAACGAAAACCCCGGTTTTCGTCCCAGCAAAATCGCTTAGTGGAATTTTTTCAATAAGAAATAGTGAAAAAAAATTACAACTTTTTTGTTTTTTTTTTTTAATCAAATTGTATTGAAGGAATTGTTTTACAATCAATAGAACTTTTGTTGAGAATTATGAAACCTACAAAATAGTTTTTTATGAGACCGGTGCATTTTCCACTGAGAAAAGGGAAAAAAACTTCAAAAAGAAAACATTTTTGAAAAATTATAATTCTTATGAATCGGAAGCTGGATGAACAATATTGATGTTTAACTGTGCGCAAGATGGTTTCTGTCCTATGTATAGTTTTTGCACAATCGAGTTATAAACAATTTAAGGGTTTATTTTGCAAGATACGCCGATTTAAGGGAAATCGTCGTATTCATTTGGCTCTTTTATTTTGTGTGAAAAGACCCTATTTTCATCGAGAGCTTGGCCTACTATAAGTATTAAGTATTTAGTTTTGACCTCAGGCTGTGATGGAGAT
Organism: Chrysolina americana; assembly: GCA_958502065.1. NCBI lineage: Eukaryota > Metazoa > Arthropoda > Insecta > Coleoptera > Chrysomelidae > Chrysolina > Chrysolina americana. Next base: position 22,280,018 of record OY293417.1, on the reverse strand, counting down.
TTTGTGATCAATGTTAATTTTTATAATGAGTATGTTCTCTAGGAAAAGAATTTAGTTTGGTATTTTTGGCTGTGTAAAGACTGTTAAATAAAATAAAATTTCGTATTCTCGTTTATTGTTTTTTTAATCTGTCCTTTGTCAGCATACAAGTAGTAAACTGATTGCTGTTTAATAAGAAAAAACAAATTCTTTCAAAAAATTGTGGTGGCCCTGAAAAGGGCCGTTTTTAAAAAAGACGTTTAGTTTTGAAAATATCTGGAGATTAATGTGTTTCTGCGTGTGAATTGCCTCATTGAATATGCCCAGTGGTGGTTGAATTTCTGGATTGTTTCCTAAAATATCATCCCGATCTTCAATAACCAGATTCTCATCCACTGGAACCCTCCACTTCACACACATATTGTGCAGGATTCAGCAAGCATGAACGATGATTCCTATTTTTGAGGACCATATCTAAGTTTCCGCTCTCCTAAAAGGCAATGAAACCGTCCTTTTAAAACCCCATTTACCCTTTCAATACAATTTCGGTCAAGAATGTGGAAATCATTGTACCGCTGTTGAGGTGCATGTGGTAGAGCACCCTGCACAGGAGTCAGCAGCCATGGCTCTTGTGGATAACATGAGTCACCCAACAACCAAGTATTCCTTTGACCATTTTCATAATCATTTTGAAGCTGAAATTTAATTTGTGATTGACGCCAAATGAAGGAATCATGACAACTTCCAGGGAAGTTTGCATTAACATTCCATATTAATAAATCCTGATCACAAATCAGCTGAACATTTTTCGCGTGGTATCCTTTTCTATTGATGTAATTATGCTCCTCATCTGGAAATACAATCCATTCCCTATGGAAATGATTTTGAATCAGTACTGAGACTTCAGAAATACATCGGCTGAGAACTTGTTGACTCACTGCTAAGATGTACTCTTGACCTATACCTCTTTGGTAATTCCCAGTAGCGTAAAAACGCAAAGCTGCTAGTATTCTCGGTTCACGAGGAATTCTTGTCGTTCTTGATGACGGGTGCATTAAAGGTATCAATTCATCGAACAAGAAACGACCGATATCTTTGTTAACTCGAAATAAATCAACAAATCTCTCATTCGTTAAGTTGAAAGGATCACTTCTATCACGCAGAAATCTACTTTCTTCTCTATAAAGACGTAATTGATCTCTTCGTTCGACGGCATTGAAAATCGCAATATTCGCAGGCAACATTTTTTCTGATGATAATCAAAGAAACAGTGGAAAATGTAGAAACTGAAGAAAAACTAGTACTTTATGTTGGTTCCTTTTTGTTAAGATGCAATTCTTCCAACAAACTAAATTCGTAACGCCGTTGCCAAATGTAACTCCTCCAACGTCGTTTATTGTCGTATGGAGTCGTATGACGCTTTCGAAAGCATAACGAACTCAATACAGAGTACGTTTAAATGAAGCGTATGCTTTTGCTTCGCTTCGCTTCGCTTCGCTTCGCTTCGCTTTCGCTATGCTTTTGCTTTGTAATACAAGTTACAGAGTGCCACTACATAAATCATGAAATCCTCCATGCTATTCTCAGATATATTGGTTTTTCGAACAACGCCCGAAATCTGCTAAAAACTTACTTGAGTGGTAGGAAACAGTACACTGAAACAAACAAGGGTAAATCTAACTATGGAGTTACGGAATGTGGTGTGCCACAGGGATCCATTCTGGGACCATTGCTGTATGTATGTATACTTGTGATATAATTTCCCAGCTTCAGTACTGTACTGCACATGTATACGCCGACAATACTCAAATTTATTTCTCATTTAATAAAACCTAATTAATGCAAACATGATGATTAATGAAGATATAAATCGATTGATTTCGTTATCTAAAGTTCACAACTTGAAAGTCAATGATACTAAAACAAACTTGCTTATATTCAATGGTAAACGTGAAATGATTGACAATAACTTGAAAATTAAAATAGATAATGAAGTAGTCAACGGAATTGAAGTTACTAAGAAATCAAATTCTTATTTTTGTTTGATTGTTTATTTTGGAATTCAGGCTGAAACTTTAATCAGCAGGCCTTCTGGCCAATGTTGTTTTCAGTCTCGTTTTGTGCTGAGATAAAAATATATATTATATATTAAGAAAAGATTGTAAGAAGAAAGCTCAAAATAAATTATTATTATTATATGACTTCTTCAAATTATTTGTGACTGACGGAATCATATCATATGTTTTGCGTCAAACATCTGTATGCAAACCAAAAATTGCCAAATAAAATTTAGTCGAAACATTCCAAATCAAAAACTTGGATACCTATTACTGAGGAATTAGAGAAGTTTTTTGGAATCATTATTTGGATGAGTTTACTGACAGCGCCTCAGTTACGTGACTATTGGAGTGATAATTTTTTGTATTACAAACGTAAAAAATCATGCCCAGGAATCGTTTTGAGCAACTGCTTTCTATGTTGCACTTCAATGATAATTCTGAGCTAAACTAAAAAGATGTAAATTTTGATAGGCTCCATAAGTTGAGACTATTGCTAAATAAAATTATTGAACGATTTCAATCCGTCCTGATTCCCCAAAGCAATATATATATATATATATATATATATATATATATATATATATATATATATATATATATATATATATATATATATATATATATATATATATATATATATATATATACATATATATATATATATATACATTGATGAAACTATGGTACCCTTCCGTGGCAGATTGCAGTTCAAGCAATATATAAAAAACAAAAGAAATAAGTTTGGTATCAAACTGTACAAGCTGTGTGCTCAAAAAAATGGATACACATATAATGTTCAAGTTTATTGTGGTAAGGATTCTCAAGGAGGTGGGACAGCATCATTCAATTTTGTGATGTCTTTACTAGATGGCTTGTTAGATGGTGGCCGTACGTTATTCACGGACAACTATTATACCAGTGTTAGTCTTGCTCATGAACTACTGAAACGTAAAACGCACCTGGTTGGAACAGTGCGAACCAATAGAAAAAAAAACTGCTCAGAGGTTGTCAAAAAGAAATTGAAAAAAGTTTTTGCTAAACAAAGTGACACTGGCACAGTGATGTTGAAATGGTTTGATAAAAGGAATGTGCTTATGCTTAGCACTGAACAAACATCTGAGTCCAAAATTATTCAAAAGAGAGACACTGATATTCAGAAACCAAGAGTTATTATTGATTATATCGACTCTAAAGCTTACATTGACTTGTCGGACCAAATGAAGGCATAATCATCATTGCTTGAGAAGAGGTACCAAATGGTACCAAAAGTTGGCCATGGAAATGCCCGTTGGATCTGCGTAAGTCAGCGACTACATAGTTCACAAAGAAGTTACTTAGACGAAATTTACAATTACGGAATTCAAAAAACAAGTGTTCATGAAATTATTGCACCTACTTGATTCCAACCTAAATGAGCTCTCAACTGAAACCAATGCTAACCATTGCATGATAGAAGGTTCGAAGAATAGATGTGTTTTTTGTTATATAAAGAAAGAACAGCTCTGCAGAAAGATAGCCCAGAATAAATGTTCGCGATCTGAATACCACTGCACCATTTGTCTAACCAGTTATTGCATTTCTTGCTTTTTCAAAGTTCTTAGTGCTACAAAAAATATTCAGTTTTGATTGTATTATTTTTTTTTGACAATAAATGATTATTTTGCTGGAATACGGTCTTTTTGATATAACTTTTTTATTTATAGGCATTTGCCCAACCCGCAAACAGTGGTCTTGGGACCGGTAGTTATTTATTATTGCCATAACGTTTACATTGAAGCGTGCGATCGCTTACCTGCTACCCGGTCAGAAAATACATGTTGCTGTGTGTCATTACCCTAATACCCATCAGTCCTGAGGTTACATTGAAGTGAGGCATCTGATAAATGCCATGCGGGGCTTAACGTGTTAACCGTTTCGTTCTTTGATTAAAGACCACTACTACTGTATGCGTAGTATTTTAGGTTCTACCTTCCGCAGCAGCGAATTTTATAACTCTGCCACACCCGCTCCTCCATAGGTCTTAAGTTTTTGAAGGTCATTATCCTCTTAGACAAGTTTTATACATTTTCTCAGGTTTTAGATAGGTAGAGAGAGCCACCTAGCGGTTTGTCACCCAGGTTTGATAATAGTTTATTTCAATAATGTTTATTGAATATTTGGCCAATATTGAAATTTCAATGAAGTTGATTTATTTGTAATATTGTGTCAATATTATAATAGAGCACTGTCATCTGACGTCACAACCACAACATGGGGGTCATCAGATGATGGGGGGACAAATAAAGCATTTGTGTATGAGAAGAATTTGGATTTTCGTTGTTGTTAGTGGTTGATTGCGATTTTTAAAAACTTTACAAACATTCAGGGATCCTACTTTTTGATAACATATTGTAACACTACTTTTTTTCATACGAGAAATCAACTAATTTTACTAAAAACTTCATTTCTGCTTTGTGCTCGTTCGCAAAAATATCTTTTTATTCTTGTCCCCTTGGAAGTTTTGTAATATTTGGCACTCAAATGGCAAGTAAAAACATAACTTTACATGGTTTTTGTAATTCAAAATTCCTGTGTTTCAGGAAGGGCCAGATTACATCATAAAATTGGATTTTGTATACATACAATATATTGAAATCATCTGATTTTGATTCAGCGTTAGACAAAATTTCAAGAATTTCAATAATATATGATTCTATATTACTTTCTCTTCAGTATAAGCCGTTCAACATATTTTTGAACTGAAGCATAGCATAGGTTGGAAGCTTCCGCAGATTTGGCATGCAAATGGTATAAATATTTGCAAATTAAACAATAAACTATGTTATCATTGTAAAATTATTATTTTAGTTCTGTCTGAGACTAAACTAATTAGGATTGGCATTCACAAATGAACCAATCTGAAAACCGAACAATCCTTACTGGTCATCGTAATTGTGAAACTGGGCTAGAAGTATGTACACATGTTGCTCTAATACTTTTTGGATTAAAGTTTGCTGGATCCAGAACTTATGGACAATCAGTATCAGTTTTATTGGAAATCTGTCCTTTCTATTGAGCAGCTGCATCCTTACGAGTAACCCTCAGAAGTCTTCGGGAGACTTGTGTGAACTAGGAAAAATATTAGGGCCTTACTTTTAATGTGATCTCACAAATAGTGTGTGTTGACATTATTTGACAAGGTCCAGTATGAGAGCGTAACCATTGATAAATTGAATCAGTTGGATAAGTTTTCGTTTTGTAAAGTGGAAAACGAAGATCTAATTCTGTGTATCTTGACTGTTATTAAGTTATCATAACTTGTAACCATTTTTTCGGTTTGTTGAATTTTATGTTGGTAACACCATCTCATTGAGCTGTTCCAATTTATTCAATTGTGCTATGCGCTTGGTAACACTGACGATAGACAGAGTGAGAGAGATTGACTTCCTCCCTTGGAGAACTTCTGTGAGCATTCGAAGCGGTGGTTTGTTTTCTCAGTTTTCCCATCCGGAAATTAAAAATTTTTCTAGAGCGAGGAAATGAAAGGTCGTATATATTATTATCTTTAAAATGATTAACTTCTATCTGATTCGTTAATCGAATCGATATTCTTTTGGCACGTTTTATTTGAAATTTAAAATTTAAAATTCATTTTTGCTATTTTCTAACATGAATGCAAAATGGCCGTAAGGGCGTCATTCATGATTATCTTTGAAACCTCCAAATATTTATATAATCAACTTAAACACAATTAACTTTTATCTATTTCACTGATCGAATCGATATTCAAATCGATATTCCTTTGGTACGTTTAATTTGAACTTTGAAAATTCAATTTTGATACATTGTAAAATGGCCGCATGTGCGTCACTCTGTCACTCATGAATTTCTTGATTAATTTGAAAATCTTCAAAGTTTGAGTATTATGCGTGATCATAATCGAATGTCATTTTGTACTCGTACCCTCTTTTGACGAGTCGTTCTTGAATCCTGAAATGTCACAGCTCACAGCTGAAATAAATTCTAACCTGTGAAAGTCGAGACAATTTTCATTAATTCTATCAATCTTGAAGTTAAAAGATTATGAATTAGATCTGTTTCTGTTCGTGCTTTATGGTTTTCAGTGATACAAGTGTTTCCACAAGTTTTTCCTGAATGTTTAAAAGTTATCAATCTGCTTAAAAGGCAAGAACAGTGAACTAGGATCTAAATTCCTGAACCTGGATGGTGATCGGTGAGAAAGTCTGATCTGACAGCTTGGAGATCAGGATTCATGGGTGAGTAAATGCTTTGAATTCCTCATTTCTTTATCTTAATCAGAAGAAGCTACACTCACTCATGAAGCTTTGAGCTCTTGGTAAGATCTTTCGCTCTCTTCCACATCAATACCCATGTTTAGAAGCCTTGCCAAGAGAAGTTTGATATATTTTGATAACCTTTCGTTTTCAGTAGTTCTGGACACAAATAAAGCCATCTGCTTTCTTTGTGACTTTATAAGAAAGCATTATCTCAACCCTCTTGCTTTCTCTCTCTCTGTTTCTCTTCAGTCAGGAGATACACATTTCCTTTTCATCCTTGATGAGATAGATCAAGTTTCTTATCATTATTTTGCTTGTCAGTTCCACTGAACGTTGCAAATTGACTATTAAATTGAAAAATAATAGAAAACAATATCTTTATGAAAATCTTTTTCTTATGCTCGCTTGAGATTGAACTCTTCTCTAACATTGCTTGAGAAATTACTAAATTTGAGCTTCACTGTAAAGTTGAATTCTTTCCATTCCTATTGAATATTTCAATCATTGTTTAACTCAGCAAATCTTACATTTATTGTAAATTTAAATTCTTTATCTCATTTATATATTCCCTGAATAATCTATATATTGTAAGTTTAAACTCTTTCATTTCATCATCATTCATTTTGATAATCTATAAGTAAATCTAGATTAGATTTGTACAATCATGGTCATATCTCGAGTCGTGTGACTCAACCTGCCACAAGATACTGGTTTGTGTTTATTTTTCACAGCGTTACCTCATCGTTCGAACATCTTATGAGATCCAGGAAAGACCCCAGACCGACTACAGATTGTATCCTGCTAGTAGAGCAGCCATTGTCTCGAGAGACCATACAAGGCTCCTACATTCTTCGATAAAGTAGAGCTCTGGAGTAAGTCTTTCTCATCACAAGAACTGATCATAAAATGTGAATAAAACAACCAGTCATTTCAAGGCAAATATTGAGAGACCAGAATCTTTTGTAACTTCAAAATAACAAATTTGATTGTAACTTTGACACTTCATTAGAATCTTGTCACACATGTTTTGTCACATGGGACTTTTGTGAATATAGTGTTTACTGAACTTTGTTTTTTTTATTGTTGAGAAGCACAAAGATCATCCTTTGACAAATCAGTGTTTTTGGTATTTTCATTCAATAAAAAAAGAACCTGGTGCCCATACATACCTAATATCTTTTATCTTTATACCTTACATTTGTCAAAGGATATATCTGTCGTACTAGCAGATAACGATACCCACGACCTCCCGTAACAATCTGAGCAGCTCATAGGCATTGCTGTAAAAAAAGAGCAAGCAAATAAGGATAAGTGTTTATCTTTAGTTGCAAACTATGACAGTGAAAAGTGTAAAGATATCCATACTTGAAAGCAAACCTTCACAATGATTATTATGCAGCTTAAACAACCTTCAATATGACTGGACTGGTTGAACAAGTCATACATAATTGATTAAGATCATTCAACTTCTTTTATCAATGAATTAATCGCTCACAATAATGAAATACATTCATACAATAGGTACTTGATTACCTCATTTATATTTAAAAAATGTGAACTTTACAATAAAATTCGGTTTCTTGTACCGGAATTAATGAAAAAGAAAAAGTAATGTCTTTATGAATTCTTCAAAATGTTGGATATAAGTCCCCAGCTTTTGTTCAGTACTCTACATTCGAGGAGATACATATAGTCTGGATGTTCGGGAACATCTGATGGTTAACCTGAGAATATAGGTATTTATCCTCACATATTCAGATGATAAATATTTGTCAGCTCATTACCTGTGAAGAGCATACGTGCATTTGCTTCAGAATCCGTGAAATCACTCCTACAATTGACAGCTATCCAACTAGCATGTCTCTGTACTCTAGTAGCGTCTACCTGTCTCTGCCTGTTGTGCATAGAAGGAAATTTGAAAATTTTCCATGCTGATCTCGATTGAATCGATTACTACAACCCACCACAACACCAACACCACAATCTTCATTATTTCTTTCCCCAAATTCAAAAGATAAAACTATTTGGGTGTGTTGTCATAATGACAACGTATTTTAGAGTGTAAAACCCAAGCTTATAACACAACACACTTATGCACTTACTTCACACTAGACACTAGATGTGGGGAACAATTATTGCTCATAACGATTATAAAAATGGCATTATTGAAGCATATTATTATCATCGGGTTCAATTTCTGATGAAAAGGTGTACACCTAACGAGATGAATGTTAAAACTAGAAATCGACACCTGATATGAGGAACATTGTGTGTCAAGTTACAATGTTTTTCAATGATTCTAGGCAAACTTTCGCCAAAGTGTAAGCTCCATTTGGATATTGGTATCTCCATTATCTCCCCATTAAATTCGATAAAATTTAACAAACTAGTTCAATTGTAAATGAAAATTTTCATTTAACTTTTTTAAAAAACGTGGTATCTCAAGTTACACAGGCAATTTCAAATAATTGGAATTGTTGTTTTCTCATCGTCAGAAATTTATACTTCCGCTAAGAGAAACTGTGTGACTTTTTTTAATCTCAATTTTTTCCGTAAAAATTTGACAACAACAACCAAAATTCCTTTTTATTATACAGAGCATTTTCAACATAACATCATGTGAACTCCAACAGCAACAGGAATGATTTTATATAAAAAACATTACAATGTCCGATACAATGTTATTATAGAATAACTAAATAATTTACCGATTAAGTTCGACAGAAGGCAAATAGACAGAGTAGCGACACTGAGAACTATAAATATTAGTTGTAAATTAATGAATTTATTGTTTAGAGTGTTAATTAATTAGCAAATTATAGTTGTGTGCATTTTGACTACAATATTGTGCACAAGTGAAGTCTATACTAGTATACAGGGTGTTATGTAAGTGCGTGGCCACACTTCAAGGGGTGATTTTTTGAGTGATTCTAAGACAAAAATTTCATATAAACATAGATCCGGTAATGCTTCGTTTTCAAGATACAGGGAGACAAAATTTTCAAAAAAAATCGTAGTTTTCGTATTATCTTTATTATTATTGCATTAATATGGATAAAAATTCTAAGACTAGAGTAGACTAATGATATGAAAAAAAAAAAACAGTAACACCCCAGTTTCTGATGGTTTAGTAGTTGAATTGTTTCACTGTATTGTCCCATGCAGGGACTTACATAATAAAGTAAAGTGATTTTTATATTGTTTCTCAAATACAAACCAAGATACGACAAAAATTCTAGATAAAAAAAATGTAATTTCCGTTGCTCAATGTGAAACAAATACTAAAATTGCAAAAAAAATAGTGGCGCACATTTTTTCTGTCAAAAATATTGGAAACGGTGCCTTCCGGAACGCAATTGGACATGATACTGTTATAGTTATGGCTAAATCAGCCCTTTACGACTCTTAATAATACTGTTCAATTTCATTGAAATCGGTTGAAGGATTATCAAGATCTTTTAAAAATTATGACACCCTGTATCTTGAAAACGAAGCATTACCGGACCTATGTTTACATGAACTTTTAGTCTTAGAATCATTCGAAGAATCACTCCTTCAAGTTTGGCCACGTACTTTAATAACACCCTGTATAATTCCATAATTTAGCCACCATGTTACAGTGTTGATTCCGATCTTTTAGAGTGGTGTCAAAATGAGTTTTTGAGAAGTTGAGCTTATATTAACGTATGGGATTATTAGGTATTAATAGTTATAGCTATTCACAAATATTAGATATTTATAATATGGACGTGTTGACACATACAATAATGGAAAATTATCTAGTTATCCTTCATTGAATAATCAATAATACTTTTTCTGCAAGATCTAGAAGAAACAGAAATAGTCAGATAGTATTTTGGAGAACAAATCATGTCCAAAATGAGTCCCTCAATAGAGATATTAAAAACATCAAATACTCATAACTGCGACATTGAACTGTTGAAGTCATCATTATGTTTTTTAAAACTTTAAATCTTTACCCATCTCTAATTCAATATTTATTTTGAAGTTTGGGTCCGCAAAAATTTTAAATCACTTGTTTATTATCCAATTTTTCAAATGTATAATAAAATACCAGTATCAACCGTGCAACCGATTCTGACGGCTTAGGTTGACAAAAAAATTTGCAGACCGGTTTTGATCTGGCAGAAGTCGTTGCTTAGAAACGGACTGCAATACTACATTCGGAGACAGAAATTGCTCCGAGAAAGTAGACACTCTTGAGTGATTTCAGAAAAAAATTCATTTATATTATAACTCAAGTAGTTACTTATTGGAATATATCCGTTTACAAGATAATCTCAACAAGTTTTTCAATTCAAATTGGTTTCAATTATATTTGGCGCAATTTTTTTTCGACATATATATTAAATATAAATGACGAAAAAAATAAATGGATGAAATTTTCTTTCATTAATAATCATTCACAGTAAGACATTGGTATGTATCATTAAGGTCTTACTCATATTTGGATTACGTTCCCATTTCTCGTTGGAAATGGGAAATCAATAACAGGGAAACGCGAATTATAGTTTCAAGTCATTATATCGTACAAATGACGTCATCCATTTTGATGCTTGTTATTATCATTAGGAACACTCTTTCTCGGAAACATCACGTGAGGTCACTATAAAATATTTGACTGTAGCCAAAAGAGCTTTCATTACAGAACGGTACTTTTTCATATCTATTCGGGACTCTGAAGACAGAAAATCTGAAATTTTTCAATTTTTATTGATTTTTCACTCAAATGCTTTATGAGGTAATGCCAAGTAACCGTTTTTGTTTAGAATGTATCTAAACATGTATTTTTAGCTCAAATAATCAATAGTGATAATAAAAATAATAATACCACCTCATAAAGACTCATAGAGTGTACCCAAAGGCATAGCCTGTGTGGGTAGGAGACGTCTATTATTATTATTTCCCGTGGCGCTCCGGGGCGACTGATTTTTGGCGTTCTATTAATTTTTCAGCTGCAGGAACCCGGAAAACTTACAGCACCACCCCGGGTGGTCGACGCGCACTTCAAGCAAGCACCAGACGTCGGGAATGGCATCTGAACAAATTGTATTGCCTATCGACTCCTATGAAAATAGAGGAAAAAAAATTCCATCTCCAGAATTTGAACCTGGCCAAATTGTTACAATTGTTATATCGGACAACCCCCTGCACCCTCTCGAGCACAACCCCCAGAAGCCTTCGAAAGACTTGGGCAAGCTAGGGAAGGCGTAGCCCTTACCTTTCAACGTGTGATGCCATGCAAGCGGAAGTTTCAAAGATCGGCATTTCCGTCTCGCTACCAAGCACCCTGATTCAATATTTTATAGAAAGCTTAAACGAATTGTAAGCACGTTGTCAAACCCTATCCTGCAGTTTTCCATTGGGTAGGAATTGATGAACATGCTTTATTTAATATTCTACATTATCGGTGATTGACACAGAGACCCATTTTATTAAATCATTTACTCATGCTACTTATCCCTGATAATGTATGCTATTACTACGTTGTGACGTGAACGTTACATACGTTCATCGTCAGTATTGACAAACATATACTTTGTTAATTGTTACTTGAAAATATATCATTCTTCCATTAGGTGATAACTTATATCTGAAACTTTTGAAAACGACTGCTATTGAAGAATTAGCTGATTTTTATCAAATTTTTTATAATAATATCGATGACAGACGTTAGTTAGTAAGTTGTACAAACTCAGCCAATAATTTTTATAATTTCATGCGCGTCTGCCACTTATTTACATACTGTTGGGTAACTCGATTACTTTACATAAAAATTATTGTTCCTCCTGACGTATTGAACTAAAATAAGATATTTTCTATATATAAGCGTATGTTGAGACATACGCTTATATAAAGAAAATATCTTATTTTCACCTGAAAAGTCGGTACTGATCGTTTGGCGGTTTAACCCTGGATCACCCAGTATGTTGTGTTGTGCTGGTTGATGGCCTAGAAAGAGAGCAGAATGTAGAGATGTTCTGGTCGGAGTTCCCAAGATCAGAATTGTCGGTGAGGAAGAGATCAAGTGCACAGGCATACTGGTTGTTGACATCATAAATGCGTGTAGGTAGCTCAAACCAGTTGTTCTAGACCATACGTGTCAGCAAAGATCTCAACTTGGCGAGCTGCTCGTCTGTTTTGTTGGAAAAATTGAGCCAGGCAGTATTGTGTACATTGAAGAAGCGAAGTGGTCGTGGTGTTAGAGCAGTTGCTTCCCACACATGCGTCGTGAGTTCGATCCCCGCCGCCTGCCACTGAGCTAAAGCTTTTCGGAATCTACTCTCATTCAAGCGTATGGAAGCTATGCTTCCGAGAGGTTTTCCTTGAAAACCTGGGTGATTCGTAAGGTGATTCGTAACAACAACAAAAAATTCTCAGTTAGTTGGCTGACAGACAATAGTCCTCGGTCCCAGTACAGGGAGAAAAGAAGTGATTACCCAATCTTTGATACTTCGTATATCTGCTTCAAATGTCGACTTGGACTACATTCTATCGAGAATTTTTGCATATAGCGTGCGGTCGTCCAACTTGAATTAAAGAACAGATTAACGAATAATTATTTTCTCCAGGTAATGGGCCCGAGGACTATTAGCCATCAGCCAGCTATCCGAGACCCTTAACTGGACATTGAAAAACCGGGCCTAGATCACTGACTAACTTTTCAGAAAAACGATCTTCACATGCGAAAAAATTTATTGAAAATTTTCGGCGGCTCTATAGTTCTCGGCTCACCGGCTTCGTTTTGAATAATGGATGACGGTTCTGCATACAGGGTGTTTCATATTAAATGCGCAGGACTTCAGGATATGATAGCTCTTTCAAGAATATGGAAAAAGTTCCCACTAACTTACCCTCTAAAATGCACTATTTTCTCGTTTTTTGCGAATATCTCTGGAACCGTTTATCGCACAGAAAACAGATTTTGTAGTCATTTTTAATTTTTTAAATTAATAATTGGTGAAGATTTTGAAGGGATAGTGGGTGTTTTTTTCCTCCAACTTCTACGCCACTGAAAATAGTACAGTTTTGAGCCACCTACTTGAACCGCCTATGTTTTCTACACAAAAAGGTACTCTTGTTCATAAGCTCTAAAGTTGACCGTTTTCAAGAACTTTCATGTTGAAAAACATGGTAAATTTTTTTAAATAATTTTTTTCATAATTATACAAAATGTATTTAAACGTTAGAACAAGTAATAAAACCAAACGTTAGCTTCATATTTGCAAAATGAAAAAAAAAATAACAAATCATAATTGAGTGTTGGAAATGTCCGCCGTTAGCTTCAATGCACGCAGCAATTCTTCGATGCATTTTGACTGTCTAACACGTAATTTACCATGTTTTTCAACATGAAAGGTGATTTTTCTTGAAAACGGTCAACTTTAGAGCTTATGAACAAGAGTACCTTTTTTGTGTAGAAAACATTGGCGGTTCTAATAGGTGGCTCAAAACTGCACTTTTTCCAGTGGCGTAGAAGTTGGAGAAAAAAACACCCACTACCCTTTCAAAACCAATTCT